>JAJJWW010003904.1:0-600000 GCA_023531295.1 Papaver armeniacum
TATGGAGATGGAGGTTGATCATCATAAAGATGTTGCCGTGTCTCCCATGGCGAAAAATGCTGTCATAACGACAGGCGTGGATTGTTCCCAAAGAATCTTTGCTAGTCGCACATCCAAATGCAAGTGTCGTTTTTGATCCTCTATTCGAGGCTCCTTTTCGAATGTCATGTGTTTTTGGAGGATTCGGTGTGCCGTGAAGTATGAGAGCTATATACCAAGATATGGAAGAGGTATGGGCACATCGCCACGACCAGGAAGGTTGATAGTCGCTTTGCATTGGTTAAGCACGTGGAGGAAACTTTATCTTCAATTCATGACATGTGTGGCGTGATTTGGACACATGGTTTCGGAGATGTAGTCAAAAGTCGGGAATTCCATCGGGATATGTGTGTAAACTTTGAGTTTAATGCCTCCCAGTTCTGTGATGGATTTTCCGAGAGCCAAAGGCTGCAGGTGAAGCGGTTGATGGCCCTTCCGCTGATTTGATTAATCAACAGAGGCGAAGTCGATAGTTGTCCCATGAGTTGAAGTCGGGCGTGCGACTCTTCAAAGCATGAAGGACGCTTTCTCCAAGAAGAACGATCCTTTGCTAGGCAATTTTCCTTGAATGTTTTTATTTTTCTGAACTTCCTTTGCTTAGGTTTTTTTTTTTGAAAGGCAAACGAAACGTCTGGTTTATGGTTTGATATTTTTGAATTGATAGATAATTGTCACCTATGAGGGTTTTGGATTATTCTTTGGAATGAATTTTAGAACAATGTCGTTTTGATCATGACCGTTAGTAGCATGAATTTTCCAGGAGAGTCATGGAACAGTGAATGTTGTATGACGGTAGAAAGTATGGGATGAAATTTTGGGGGTAACATGGCTATTGGTTTCTATTACCAACGTGAAAACTTGAAGTAGTAGATTATGAACTTTTTCTAAAAAGACTTACTCGCTTTTAGGGTCTCCCAACAAAATGGATCTTCCGGGCGTAAGTCTGAGTTTTATGGGCGACGTCGTTGTGCTGTGACAAGTCCCCAGTTATTCCTCATCGTGTAATAACTGACCACCAAGCCATTGACCCTGCGCGGATCGTTTGCTTCTACCATCCTGATGTCCGGGTTGAAGAGTGAAATTTGGAATTGGAAATCGATATTGTAACCGAGAGATTAATCTCCCACCTGTGGTTGCCAATTATTTATAGGTGAAAACGGTTTTTCTTGTTTTCGGTAATTTAAAGTGTGTGTGGGTGAGAAACTTATCTACAAAGTTTAATGGTTAAGAAATAAACCTCGTATTGTATTCCTTAATACTATGTCTATCTAGAGTTCAAATATGCTTCAAGTGATTTTGTTTTCAATATGCACGGCTTGAAAGATACATTAGGTAATGAAACAGTTCAAGTCAAATATCACTAACCTCAAGTGGATGTATGATTGTTGTTGTTGTATCTCCTTGCTTCTTCACATCTTCAAGTCTTCGCAATACTTGTAAAGTCTCATTATCCTAATACTTTCAAGCTAACCTATACGAAGTTGACTCTAGTACATAATCAAGCGACTCTTAACATGAGTTTTGATTCACTAAAATATGACAACCAAACTTGACATACCAACGCTTGGTGGGTTCAACCGAGCTATGCTCTAACAATCTCCCCCTTTGTCAATTTTAGTGACAAAACTCTTACATCATATGGATAAACAAATTACAATATTTTATTACACATACGCTTGATTCCCGAAATTACAATTTTAGTAATCCATATTTATTGATAGTTTTGTCACTAAAATTGACAAAGGGGGAGATTGTTAGAGCACTGCTTGGTCGAACTCGCATGCGTTGCTATCTCAAGCATGTTTTTCAATGTTAGTGATCAAAACTATAAGTCTTGATTTCTAGCCTATTTATAGATGTCTCGGACTAGGACATAGATAGTGTAGTTGAGCTTAGATTTCACAGAGTTCATCATTTGAAGATGAAGAACTACTAAGGGTAGCTTGTGGAACTTCATCGAAAAAAGGTATATGGAGACTTGAACTCATCTATCACTTGGAAAGTCTATTTCTACTATCTCCTATATTGATACATAAGTCGTGTTAAGATATAATTTTCCTTATGTGTTGGTAAGCTTTCGCTTCGACCAAGTTTATCTTATATCATGAGAAAATTGCCGAGTAACATCTTACATGGTTTGTGTGATGCATTCATTTGATGTAGGCTTGGAATGTTTCGATAATGATTATTTCAATATCTTGAAAATTGCTTTCATGCTAATAGTGTGTGAAAACGGCTATTGTCATTATAGAAGAATGTTTCAATGATTGAAATAAAGAGTTTAGAATCTTGTAACCATCTTTGGATATAAGCATAGTGTGTTCGCACATTAGTGTATAAGTCCAAAAACGGGAGCCTAAAGTATGCATAAAGGTTGTAGGAGACTGGGTAAGTATGCGTATAAGTACGCATACTGGCGGAAGTTCACGTCCGTGAATTTCTGCTGAGTTTGAAAACCAAAACCAAACTCATCCGGTTACCTAAAGTGCGTGCACCAGTACAGCATCTTGGCGGAAAGTTCACGTCCGTGAATTTCTGCGGTGTTTGAAAAATAAAACAAACTCAAATCCGGTTACTTAAGATGCATACCCGTACGCATACTTAAGGGTGTTACTTTTCTAAAATCGGTTATACGTGAACCTAAACATTAAATAATAAGGAATGCAATCTTTGCAAACCGTGGCTATAATATTCATATATTGATTCAAGTGAATCAAACCGATTTTGCTTCAATTGTGTTCTTGTATAATCCATGAGAATATAGCAATTGAACAACTCTTTAACTAGTTTCATTTGAGTCATTTGAACTAGTTATGGTTGAGATGAATAAGGTTGATATGAGAGTAATTATATGGCTAACCTCAGTTAACTATTTGTGAACCAACATGGTGTGCACGTTTAGGTACGTCCACATAAACCTAAATGAGGGTACATTTCATTTGTGTGTAACAAGCTAAGTTCGATCTAACAGTTGAAAGATATTAGCTTGGTTAAATCGAGTTTTTTTATCTAACGGTGAATATTGAATGCTTTGTTACCAAGGTAACTTGGATTGCAAACCCTGGTTTGAAAACTATATAAGGAGAACTCTAGCAACTGGGAAATCTAATCCCCACACCTCCTGAGTGTTACTAGTTGCATAACTACAGTCGATTCTCCTTTAACATTAGGTTTCTTCTCGAGACCCTCAGAGGTTAACGACTTGAAGACTTCATTGGGATTGTGAAGCAGGACCCAACTATTATCTTTGTAGTTGCGTGATCGATCTTCTTGTTTCTATCATGTTGAGTACAATTGGAATAATTGGCTCGAGATTTTATATCTCCGATAGGCAAGATAGAAAAGTAATCACAAACAACTTTGTCTCGTCATTTGTGATTCCATAATATCTTCTTTCGCTAGTCGATTAAGATTATTGTGAGGTGATTGATAATTCTAGGTTGTTCTTCGGGAATATAAGTCTGGGTTATCAATTGGTTCTTGTTCACCTTGATTTATCAAAAGACTAACAAAAACTCTTGGGTATTTTTGTGGCGAGATGACATTTATTCAATCCTATAGACTTTTCCGTGTGAGACAGATTTGTCTATCAAGTCTTCGACTTTGGTTCGTAGCAACTCTTGGGTGTGGGTGAGATCAACCAAGGGAATCAAGTGCGTAGTATCTACTGGGATAAGAGACGTAAGGAGCGCTGTTGTACCTTGAATCGGTGTGAGATTGATTAGGGTTCAACTACAGTCCAGTCCGAAGTTAATTGGTAGTAGGCTAGTGTCTGTAGCGGCTTAATACAATGTGGTGTTCAAAGCTGGACTAGGTCCCGGGGTTTTTCTGCATTTGCGGCTTCCTCGTTAACAAAATTCTGGTGTCTGTGTTATTTCTTTTCCGCATTATATTTTGTTATATAATTGAAATATCACAGGTTGTGCGTTAAGATCAATCAATTAGAATATCCAACCTTGGGTTGTTGATTTACATTGATTGACACTTGAACATTGGTCTTTGGTACCGTTCAAGTTACTCCTCTTATTCAATCGGGCTTGCAGATTTCTATTTGCTAATTGCGGATTGAATTAAGAGTTAGAGATATTAAACTCTTTGATATACTTTATTCTAGATTAAGTATGACTGTCTAGTTGATTCTCTAGAAAGTATATTGGAGTAATTCCTCTCAGATTTCCGAACGAATTGTTGGGTGTGGTTGTTAGACCCCCGCATTTTCATAAGTTCATATTTATCTTTGACTTGTCAAATTAGGTTGGTAATTTCTCGATCTTACTCGAGTAATTTTTAGATGAAGATGAAAATGGTGGTCCATCCCACAATGCCACATATACACAACACTCCTCGTTGGACCACCATTCAAAAAAATGTTGTCTCGTTAAAACCTTGCCAGAAAAATCTAGATGAGGTAAAAACTGGTCGAAGGAGAAAGGGTACAACACTTGCAGCTTTAAAGTGATGATTTTTTTTTTTGATGGGAAGAGTAATTAAGGTTTAAATCTAAAAAGCATTGGAATTACATAGTACATAAGGTTTAACAATTTCATTGTTATCAAAAATATTAGAATAAATGCTATTTGTCCATCTAATACTCCCTACATCACCATTAATAGCTTTTACTCTGACAGTCACCCTCCAAATTTTTGCCCACTTAATTGCGCCAATGTTTGGTAGACATATCTTCTCGAAAGACTTTTTATTCTTGCTTCCATTTAGCTAAGTAGTTTTATCTTTTCATTGCATTGTGCTTCCAATGTTATAAACTTTACACCGAGCTTGAGGAAGATCTTTCAAAATTTATCTTGGTTTCCGCAATATTAGCATCCAGTGCCTTTTAGTAACATTAAAAAGATGATGTGTTTACAGAAAGGACATTCACTATTTATTGCAGCAACAAATCTAGCAAACTGACACAATCATTTAAACACTTCCAAAGATGGTGTTTTATCTTGTTGATATTGTCTATTTTCTAGGACTTTGCAATACCGGAGACTATTGAAAAGTTTGACAATATATATATTTTTAACCATGTAATCAACTCCGCACCTCTACATATGCCTTTCCACACCCAAGAAACATTATCAGCACAAACAACATGTAAAGGGCTAAAACCGCTTTTAACAAGGATTTGCCAATTATCTAACCTATTATCACAAGATTCCAAGATTTTTAATATTCAAGATAGCTAATGAGATTTAGTTCTAGGTTCAATTTTAAGCTAAAAAGAATCCTGCATTTCTCAAAATTGATGGCCTGACCAGAAGATTTACTAAACTTATCAAGCATCAAGAAAAAATAAAGAAGCATCAATGAGCATTTTAGATAATACATCCATACAAATAATTAGGGACAATCTAGTAGGATAATAAACATCATTAAGCAAAATAGAAGTAGAAATCGTACCACGCTTCAATAAGATTACACCAATGATCAGGAAACCAAGAAAATGTGCACATATCTAATTTTGCCATTAAACCAGCCTTTTGAAAGACTCACAGGCTCTTAAGTCTACTAGCTAAAAGTTTTGAAATAAATCTTGTAAGCATTACTTGCTAATGGGCCTAAAAATAGTGGGCATTACTTAGGAATGATATGACCAGAATGGAAAAAGCTTTTAACCATTGCAATAGTATCAGGACCTACAGTGTCCCACATTTTCTGATAGAAACCAGGGGGATATCCATCAGGGCCAGGGCTAGTCCAAGGTTGCATCTGCCAGACAACAGGAGGAGGAGAATAAGAAAGGCATTCTAAGATACAAGGGAGACAAAACATAGGCTACTATTTTATTCAGTTGAGTTGCTTTTCAAACACTCAATTTGAGTTCTTCTTTTCCTAAAATTGACTTTTATCATGAAAAATACTTAGTGTAAAGAATCTATGATTACTCCAAGTAAACGGGTTACCTATGTAGCTTAAATCAAAAAGATCTAAGTGGTCTAAGCGATTTTTGACTTCATCTGATCGAGGAAGACCACTCAAACTTCTCCCTTGTCTCATGATGAAATTTAAATCACCAATAAAAGGTTCATATAATTATAAAAATCCAAAGGAAATCGATAATTAAAAATAATTTGATGGACTAGAAAATGATTAAAAAGATGAAAAGTTTGCAGCTTTCAACCGCAAGTGTTCTGTGGTAGTTCCTTCACTTCTTCCACCATATTCAACATTTATTCAAGTCCTCGCCATTATAGGCAAGAGAATGTCCCCATGACGAACTCCATCACTTCGAGAGAAATTGTTTTTCATTTCGAGATTGTTATCCAACAGAACATAGTTATCTTCCACCGAATCGTCTCTGGTTCTTTTATTCTTCCCGGATCCATCTCCATTTTTCAAACCCTCGGTCCACTAATTGCTCCATTTGACCCATCGATTCCCCCTGGTTCTTTTTTTGCCTTTGCAACATTTCTCAACCATGTAGGCATGTTTTGCCTGCAGATCATCAAACTCTTTTTCTGTTAAACCATAAATATAGGATCCCCCAAGTGGCCTTCACATGTTTATCATTGTGATCTAAAACAAAACAATGAGGACAAATTTTCTTTGGTTGTTTCTCAAAATGATACTTAACCCATACTTTTTGTTTCAAAGATAAGAATCCACACATAAGTGGTTTTGAGATCAACCATCACCTTTATAGCAACCCTTCCTCTTATAGTGACAGTTCTCAAGCCCTCTACTTCAACCTTTTGACCAATATCAAGTATCATCTTTCAATAATTCCTTGATCAATATGCTCAAGAGAAAGGTTGCGCAAGATTACCTAAAACATTTGGTGATTGAACTTGTAATTTTCTAGGGGAATCGAGTTATCATACTCTTGAAGAACAATGAGCATAAAGTTGATGACCCAGGGAACCCTCTTATAAAATTTCTTGAATTTTTGCGCCCCATCTTACCTTCAATCTTTTTGTACCCTTCTCCATATAATATTCACCTCCTTCAACAAAATCTGCTGCCTGCTTCATCAATTTCTCCAGCCGAGATGATACTACTTCGATTCCCCGAGTTGATCAAGGTTGAGGTTGGTTTCTTTCATAAACTTTAGTCGCATATTGTTTGAGCCGCCATTTTCTTAAGAGGTTTACTGTTTTTAGGTTGTTTTCGAGAATGATAAGAGAAACTTTTTTTCTTAAACTCTTTATAGCCAGATTAGGTTTAGGGTTTGACTTGGATTTTCCATATTCCGCCCAAATTTCACCAGGAATATCCTAGAGAAGAAATCTTAAGTCTTCTGAGAATACGAGATACTCATGATTCCATCTCGTATGATTATGTGCTAGTGATAAAGAAATCCTATTGATTTGCATCATATAAGGACACAAAAAAGCAAAACCACTACCGAGAGTCTACACCCTTTTTTGAGGACTTTGACAGATGAGAATTAACCACTTTTTCCAGGAAGATTGAAATTCCCTACACCATCTTCGCTGAGAAACCACCAGGCCAATTGTTATCAAAAAATATTAGAATAAATGCTAGAATTCCGAATTTTTTTGTTGCAGTTTGGTAGACATATGTCAAGAATTTTTAAAGTTATAAACTTTACCTGAGCTTGAGGAAGATCTTTTCAAATTAAATGTGGCCCAAGGCATGATTGTCTACTAGATCGGAGACTATTGAAAAGTTTGACAATATATATTTTTTAACCATGTAACCGCTTTTAACAAGGATTTTGATTCGCATGAAAAGCCGAAGAAGCCTCCGAACCCGCTGAAATGTGCATGAAAGACCGTGATTCATCGAGTAAAGAATAAAGGAAAATCCTTCTTTCTTAAAAAAAGCATCTATAAAGATTATCCAATTTGTGCTTAAGTTGGACCATTAGTTTATAACTGACCGAATTCGCCTTTTGGTTGTTAATTCCCTTTTGAATTATTTTTGTGGGGATATAGGGCAAAAATATATTGATCTAGTCAATCAGTTACTGGATCTGGATTTATTTTCTCAAAAACCACCGAGCATCTATGTTTCCATATGAACCAAATAATGGTGTCTATTTTCTCCACTAGATTAACTGACTATTTGTCCAAAAGCCAACCTTTAACCCATGGGTTAATCAAGTCTTTATTTCATGTCAATATAATCATTTCTAGATAAAGGCCGAACTAGATAGCTCTAGCGAACGGAAACGATCTGAATAGATGATTGTCAGTTTCATGAACTTGGGCATTGCACATCTGACAGTGGGGATCGATGTCTGGGTTATGGTCCCCAAGTCTTGCAGAAGTAGGTAGAGCTTTCTGAGTTTATTTCCAAATAAATTATTTAATTCTTGGTATCGCCTGAATTTGCGAGATTTTTTACCATGGAAATTCTATCGGGAAATCGTTATCTTTAACTTGATTAATAAAAAAGTTATAGATGTTTTTTGCCGAGAAGTTTCCGGAGTGATGATGCTTCCATCTAATTTTGTCTGGTTCCTGTATCCTTGGAGTTATGCCTTGGATTTTGCCTCTGTCTTCTGGGTAAAAAAAATTGTTCAGTTTTTCCTGATCCCATTTATTTTCTTCCGTTATTAGTTCTTGAACCATTTGGAGCCGTTTCTTGAAGATTGGATGGTTGAGAGACTATTTCCTCATTTGGAATCCACCCGTCTTCCCAAATTTTTGCAGATTTACCATCTTTGACTTGCCAGACAAAATTTCCTTTAATCAGGTCTAAACCTTTTTGGATGCTTGTCCAAATCCACGATAAGTTCGAGGTTCTATAGGCTTCTAAGGGGTGATAATTTGGAAAGTATTTCGCTCTGAGAAGTTGAACCCATAATTGATGTCGATCTAAAATAATTACACTTGAAACTTTTGTGAGTAAAGCTTTATTGAATTTTTGAGGGTTTTTAATTCCTTTCCCTCCTTGAGAGATAGGCTTGCATATGCCAGTCCAAGCTTTGATGAACCCTCCCTTTCTTTTTTCCCTTCTTTGTTCCACCAGAAGTTTCTTTGGATACAATCCATTTGATCCAAGGTTTCTTTCGGTAAAGCAAGCACTTGCATTTGGTAAGTTGGGAAGGCTTGCAAAATAAATTTTACTAAAACTGATTTACCTCCTTGAGATAGGAGTTTGGATTTCCAGCCTTACAGAGTGGAGTAGTATTTTTGGTGGAGCGGCTCGAAATTAGCCTTTATATTCGTGTAAAAGGGGGGGTACCGAGGTATATGTCATTTTTAGTCATCAAAGGGACTTTAAAAAATTTGGCTATTATTTTTCCATGTTTGGGGTGAATTCGAGGACTAAAATAGACACTGGATTTTGAAGGTTTATTATTTGACCTGTGGTATCTCCAAATAAGGATAAGATATATAGAAGATTTTTTGCTTCCACCAGATTGGCTATGGTGAATAGAAATCTGCCATCTGCAAAGAAAGGATGAGAAATATTTGGAGCATTTTTGTTGATTTGGAGACCGGAGATTTTTCTATCTACAATATCTTTATTAAAGAGCCTAGATAAAATTTCCATGCAGATGAGAAAAAGGTAAGGAGATAGGGGGTCTCCTTGTCTTAATCCTCTCGAGGTATTGAATTTTGGTCCGGGGGAGTCGTTAAGAAGAATAGAAAAAGAGGTTGTTGTGATATATTGCATGATGAGGTTCACCCAGTTTTCATTAAAGCCAAAACTAGAAAGGTCTTTTTCAATGAAAGGCCACTCCACCCTATCAAAGTCCTTTGGGAGATCTAATTTAAGCGCCAAATATCCTTTTCTAGCTTTAGATAGTTTTTATTGAATGGATAAGCTCATGGGCAATTATGATATTATCTCGTGATTTGTCTCCCAGACAAAAAGTCTGATTGATTTGGAGAAATTAATTTGCTGAGGATGGGCTTTAATCTATTCGCAAGAATTTTTGAGATTAATTTGTAGATGGTATTACTTAAACTTATGGGTCGGAAATCACCCGAGGTCTGTGCAGTGGATATTTTCGGTATAAGAGTGATGAAGGAATAATTAAGATATGTATTAAGTATACCATATTTAAAGAATTCTTGGATTGTGCTAATAATATCCGACCCAAATGTTTCCCAATTTGCTTTGAAGAATCCTGGTTGGAAACCGTCGGGTCCTGGAGCGCCCCATTGGTTCATATTAGATAAGGTGAGCCAAATTTCATCTTTAGTGGGGATTTGTAGTAGAGTATGATTTTCTACTTCGGAAATACAAGGTTTAATGATATTCGATAGATCAAAATTGTAATTGTTGATTTGGGATGTACCTATTGGGGTAAAATGATTCACCAAGAGAGAGTTGATTTGGTCCCTATCAGATAGCCAAAGACCAGAAGGTTCTCTAAGGGAGTTGATGGAATTTATAATTTTTTTATTGGAAGCAGTGGCATGTACTCTGTATTCTGGTCATATTCTTTGAAGAATTTGTCTCTAGATAGCTGATGATAGAAATTATTTTTAATTTCGTACAATTTTCCTAATTCCGCTTTGAAATTTTCAACTTCTCTATGTCATTGGACATGTTTCCAAATCTATGAATGCTATCTACTTTGTTGTGTAAGTTCTTAATGTTTTTATGAATGCTACCGAATATGTCGGAATTCCAATGAGCGGATCTAAAGATATGAGTTGAAGTTTCAATGCAAGATTCCTATTTGTCGAATGATTGGAATGTAGATCCCATGCCGCTTTTACTACCGAATGCAACGTGGGATGGTATAGCCAAGACCTAATACGCCTAAAAGGTTTTTGTGATTTATGTTTTTTCAGGGGTTGGGATCTAGTAAAATAGGGGTATGATCTGACCCATCTCAGGATAAGTGAGATACCTTGGTATCTGGAAAGTTCTGAGTCTATATGTAGGAGGTCAAAGCTCTATCAATTCCTTCACATATATTCGCATCTCCCTTTCTGTTGTTGGACCAAGTGAATACGCCCTCATATCGAGCATCTTGTAGACCCAAAGAGTCAAATTTCTGAATAATGGATGATTTACTACTTGAGATCGCTTTATTTCCACCTTGTTTTTCGTCTGGATCTAAAATGACATTTAGGTCCCCTATCAATATCTATGGTTTGTTTACCTGTTGTGTTATATCAGAGAGGTGAGAGCATTGCTCAATTTTATCATCAGCATCAACAACACCATAAACACATGTAATCAATATCTCCTGATCCCATACTTTCGTGTCGAAGTGACAAACATTCAACCTTAATGAAATTATCTTCATATCAATGTTATTGTGCCATGCTATTGCTAACCCTTTAGCTATTCCCACGGAAGGAACAATGAACCAAGTCATGAAATTGAGATTTTTAAAGAATAAATCTATTCGAGACAAAGGGGATTTTGTCTCAGCTAAAAAAAAATGATGTCGGGCTTATAGTATTAGCATAGATAATTAAAGTGATCCTTTGTTAATGGGTCCCAATACATTTCAGGATAATAATTTCATAATGAAAGAGAGAAAAAAGAACTGTTCCTAACTGAAAGAACACAAACTTAGTTAAAAACTTCAGAAACACAAACAAGGGAAAAAGGATTAAAGAAGCTATGGAATGGGGGAGTTGGTTATCATAACGAGAAGAGGCGCGATAGATTGTTTTGAACGGAACCATTAAGAAAACCATTGTTTACCAAGCCATGTACCAACCTTATGAGAACCACTTTGAATTCTTGTAGTATCTAAAGGAATAGAAGGCGAAGATTAACAACAACCAAAACACAAGGATGTAGAGAATATATAGGGATAATTGGAGTTTAATACTCAGGTTTTGACCAACACTAGGCTTTGGTCTAACATTTGTCCAACGTTAGGTCTTGGTACCTGGACTGGACGTTGACCCGAGTTGACTGTTTATAGTCAGACTTAATTAATTTTATAAAATTAAAATACTGAGTTTACAATTGTATCCCTGAGAAGGGACTAAAATCCAATGTCTCAAATAAAATTATTAATCCGACCTTAGAGATTAGAGATCAAACATTCATTCCCTGCACACATTTATCAACCCTAACATTTATCTAAGCATTCCTTCATTCACCCGCCACAACTCATTTGGCTTAAATCAGATCGCTAGCTCGTTTCTTTTCGGCTTTGTATTGATCTGAACTCAAACGAAACTCATAATCACCGTACTTATTTACTGTTGTTCTATCCCATTTTTTGAATTCACTAATCATGTATTCTCTTGATTCACTGCAACATCCATTCCACCATTTTATTTCATTAATTCATCACTATAATCAATAACAACAGCATCACATTCCCGATCAGAACTCCATACCCATCATTCACATCATCAATTCTAAGCATTCTTTGATTCATCGGTAGCAACTCATTTCAGTTAACATCAAATCCCTAGCTTGTTCCCTTCATTGATTCACTCATTCATTTCACTATACTAATCAACAAATGCAGCATAATTTCTAACCTGAATTCCAAACCCAATATTCAAAGCACCATCGGTTCTAATTACCAGGTTTATTAATGTACATCACCCACCTTCAGTACAGCAAACCCATTTCTTCCATAACAGAACTCAAGCAAAATTACCATTCTTATTCACTATCAAATCCCATTAATTTAACATCTCAAACCAACAACACCAGATCCCCCCTTTTCACCAACCGAAACCCCTAAAAAAAATCATAAGAAAACAACCAATTTTTATCTACACAACAAATTAGGGCTTTAATAAATTCCCAAATTTTCGATATCTCAATCTAGGGTTCCCAAATTGATCAATTTATGTACCAATTTCTTAGAAATCAAAATTGATGGTGTTAGGAAATATGGCTCATCACATTTCTATCAAAAATTAAGAGAGGGGAAACAACAAGAACATCAAATTTTACAATAATGGATAAAGAAAGAATTGAAGTTCTTAATCAAGTTTTAATGGAGCAACAAGGTTTCTATGAAGAGCAAGATAAACAACAAGGTGAACTTAATCGAGTTTTATAAGAACAGATGGGAGATGGTCACTACGAGTTTGATTGGTGATGGCTGAGAAGAACAATATCTCGCAGTGGTAGTTTGACTGATGGCAGGTAAGAGATTGATGAAGAAGATTCTCAAGTAGTTAGGGAAAGCCAGGGGAAGATGAGTTGGGTTTTTGAGCCTGTGATTTTTTTTTTTTTTGAGATCATGGGGACGGTGATGGTATAGAGAAGAGGAAAGGTTAGGAAATATAAGGTTACTTTAGTAATTTCATGTAATATTTTCACTTAATTTATATATATATTATTTATTTATTTATTATATAAATAATTTTATAAACGGAAAATAACATTTGACACCTGGGTACCAAAGACTAATTATCCCGAATATGTAACACCATTTTATGGCAAGACAACAATAAACATAACATTGGCTTGAGAAAGGATATTAAGTGGAGGCAACAACTAAAAAGAAAATTTACCAGGGACTCATCACCAAACTAAAAAGCATTAGTTTCTAAAGTTGCAGAAAGGGGATTAACTAGGTATTACTAGCCAAAATAAAAGCGATAACAAACTTAAAATTAGCTATCAAATGATGAAATCCATCAACAAAATGATGCACAGAACAAGAATGAGATATTAGATGACTAGAACAGACAAACGACAAAAGGTAATTGTGAAATATCTAGAGATTTTCTTAAAGGAGGGTTCTATGATAGAGAGAACAACATAAATGAAAACTCACAGGTAACACGAATATAACCTAAATCAAAACTCATTGGAAAAACAAAAATAAAATATATAATTTAAACCTTGGAAGAACTGGTCTAACATAATCGCCACTGGTAATAACTATCCAACAACAGATAAATAAAAATCTAGCGGTAAGAGAGGCTGACAAAACTAACATAGTTATCAAAACAATGGTGGGAATTTCGAAAGATGACATGGAGAAGAGCCTAAAGAAAAACATCGGTGTTAACTATTTTACAAGAGAGAATTCATTGAACTCCAAGCTTAAAAACAACCGACCAAATCACCAATATAGTTAAAAATCGGTGGCGTAAAACGTAAGGACGTCGTCCAATATAAAATTCATAAAGATCAGCGAAAGCCAATACGAAAAGTAAATGTGAAACAAAACATATGCAGAAAATTATGAAAGGAAATTAAGAAAAACGATTGGGTGCAAGGTTTAAGAGATAATCATACAAACATGTGAGAGTCACGAAAAACAGACAAGGCAAGAATGAATACAAAAATCAATTTGCAGCAAAGAAGCAAACTATATAGAAATTAGATTTCGATAAATCCCCTAGTAACGGAAGAAAGATTGAAGATGAAAGACTAACCTTGATAAAAAACAAGCCCCTGAAGTTTGATTGTTGATGGAATAATGAAAACACATGGTGTTGAGCAGGCATCTATAAGAAGACCAGAAAGATAATTCACCCTAGGAAAGAGACATAGATACTACAGAAGAATTAGGTGGCCCCAATTGGGGCTACATGGACGATAAGCCAGAGAAAATTAGCCGGACATGGGGACGGTTGATTTTTTCTCAAATTCATATAAATTGAGCTAAATGAGATATAGATTAAGAGATGAAAGCTTAAGAAGAGATTTAAGATGAAAGAAACTTATCGAATCAGGGACATGCAGTGATCAGAAGATCAAGTTTTGTTGAAATCGGTTGATCTTCACAAATTTTCTCCCGTTGTTGAAATAGCGTCAGGAAAACCATTTAGGAAAAACATGAGCTTAAAGTGAGGTTGGTCACCACCATGAGATACTTCCTCCGTCTAAATTGCGTTAAGAAAACCACTTGGGACAAGACTTTAACGCTTGCGCAAGGAAAACCACTTGGGACAAAAACCTGAACGCCTAAAGCTCATAGTAATGTCGACGTCGTTGAACAAGTTGCCTCGTTAAAAACCTCGTATTCAAAACCGAATGGGACAAAACCAGACCAAAGGAAAAGAGTACAACGGACGTCGCCCGATAATGGTGCTGGACATGCATATGCTTCCTCGTTAAAACCTTGACAAGAAAAACCCAACGGGACAAAACTTTGACGAAAGAAAAAGAGTGCAGCGTGTTTAAGTCCAACCAAAGATTATATGAGTTTACTCCACTGAAGCATAACTTTTCAAAGCGTTTGTGGTGCAAACTTATGTGGTTTTTTCAAAACTGCTTTCCTAAGTGCAGTTTATGGAGGATTGATTGCCAGATTTTGTGTCGGGTGCACAATCTCCATTGTACACCTCACATTTAAATCCTTTGTCCATTGCACACCAATTTAATTTTTCCGCTTTAACTTCAGGCATAAAAATGAAAGGCCTTTTGTAAACTCATATTTAACCGTAGAAACAATTTTAGAGTGTAACCTGCAAAACAAAAGTTAGAACAAAAAGATAATGCATGCATTATATCCATGTGTGGTACTTCTGGACAATAAATTCAACGTCCTTATTAGATAGATCGACCACTTCCCTCTTTTAGGAATCACATAACACAATAAGTATCATGAGTATCAAAAATTAGATACTCTAGTCTATTCCAGCATATCCTCGAACTTCAACCCGAGAAATATTTCAATTTCAACGAGATCTTATAATTTCGTTTAAGCGTGGATTTTAGCGCTATTAAGTGAATTTTAGAAAGCCAAAGATGATATCATCGATTTTAGGATATTAGTTTCTTTCCAAGAACTCAAAGTACACAAAGGATTGTTCACGAGCTTCTCATTTTCGAACTGGTGATTATGACTAAATTTCAAACTTGACTTAATTCACAAAGTCAGGTGGCTGCTTGAGTTAGGAATTCGAATCCTTCAGAGATTCATTACAATCACCAACCACCAATCATATATAGATGCAATCAGAGTCCTTCAGGGACTACCACGATAAAGTGCATCAATATTAGGATAATACTTTTAGTTTCTGATTCAATCCAGGGTTCAAGCGGGAAACCCTAAAGTCGCATTTAAAGCGATTACATTACTCTCTTTGCACTTCATCTCAAACACCAACCTGTAACATTCAAGCCCCACGATTTTACAGTGTGTTGAGGGGTGAATTCGTGTTTAGGTTCTACCCGTCCTAGCCACACCAAATGACCTCACAATGCCAAGAATGGTAAGAGAGAGTTGCCTTTCTATTGTACCTTGTACTTTCTTATATAGGCTTTCCTAAAAGCCCTTCTTTTTACTACATCATCACACATGTCATATCCTCTATTAATTACTTCTAATGCCATTCTCTAACATGACCTCCTTCTTCTTCATTAATTCCTTCTTCATCCTCTCTTTCTCATGGGTACTTTCCATTTGGGCTTGGGTTTAGTCCCCAGGTCCCCATTCCTTATCCCAAGTTTATTTCTGTCCTTAGGGGCACTCCAGACCTGTTAAGGGATCTTTTTTCATGTATCAACACAGTGCGAGTCAGATACGAAGTTTGTGCTTTTTCAAGAGATTTCATCCTCTACCTTAGTTTGAGGAAATCAGATTATATACCTACCAATGAAAATTTCGATGTTCCTCTTCATAGGGATACACAACCACTATTATAGAAAGATAATCGACAATCACATAGATCTCACTCATTTCTATAGTGCGTGCACATTTTAATATATGTTTCATAGACTGGTACCAGCACCACTTCAGGGGCGTTATCATTTCCTCATCTTTAATGAGGTATAAACTTAGAAAGTGTGGATCATATTCCGATAGTCTCCACTAGCACTATCTTTAGTATCTTCAAGAGCACTACATATTATAAGAGTGATTCAAATCTATTTTATGAGGCATATATGAGGCAGTCATCCGTGCCTCAAGCGTGTCCTAACACACTACTTGGTCAACGCGAGATGCATGCTTTACCGCCGTGACAACTTCTTTCTCGTAGATGGTTTAAATCATCATACTTGATATAAAAGCAAAAGCATCTGCGAGTCTATTGTCTTTCTTGATATGTGCCTCCACTTTATTTTTGGTATCTTCGACAATTCTTGACAAGTTTTTGTATTTTTCAAGGATGCTTCATTTGTAGTATACTCTTCTTTTATCGCGAATAGCTAATTGAGAATCTTTGGTAACTCTTACATTCTCAACTTCATTTCTATTGCAAATCGCAAGCATACGCTATAGCTTCATACTGTTTCATTGTTGGTAGATGCGAATTCCAATCTAAAAGAGAAAGCCATTTTATTGCCCTCTACGGCGAAATTATAATGATCCCAATTCCGTTACCTTCTCCATTTGACGATCCATCTACCAATATTTCCCATCTGTTTGGCTCAGTTAATAACTCCCTTGGATTCCCATGTTCTTCTTCTATATCTATCATTTCTTCCACTGCTTCATCCTCTTCTAATGGAAATTAGGCAACAACTTGTGATTTGGGTGAGGATAACACTTCATATTTGAGTTTGTAATGACTTACTTGAGCGTTCCATCTTTCAACCCTTCCTGACCTTTTTGAATTTTTCATTACTGACTCAATTGGTATTTTTGTCATTACTTTTACCGTATGTGCTTCGAAATAGATGCGAAGTTTAAACGTTGCGTAAACTAATGCCAAAATTAATTTTTCAATTTTTGAATAATTTTTCTCTGCGGCATTGAATGTTTTCTTTGATGTAATAGATTGCTTTTTCCACCTGCGTCCATTCGCAATAATATCTTGCGCTTAGTGCATGCGAGGTTGTCGCAAGGTAAATTAGTAATTCCTCCTTCTTCGCTTTTTGTAATATTGATATATCCATTAGATGTTCTTTTATTCCTTGCAATGCCTTTTCACATTCATCCGTCCACCTAAATTTCGTTTCCCTTTTTAAGTATGTTGAAAAAATGTTTGCACTTATCAGGATGATCGCGAGATGAATCTTCCTAGCGAAGCTAATAGTCCATTTAAGTTTTGCACATCTTTCAACTTGTTGTTCTTTGGTGTCGGCATGTTGGAATTGCTTGTACCTTCTCCGGATCAACTTGTATTCCTTCTTTTGACACAATGTATCCAAAATTT
Source organism: Papaver armeniacum (assembly GCA_023531295.1). Taxonomy (NCBI): domain Eukaryota; kingdom Viridiplantae; phylum Streptophyta; class Magnoliopsida; order Ranunculales; family Papaveraceae; genus Papaver; species Papaver armeniacum. The sequence continues at coordinate 17,961 of JAJJWW010003904.1, forward strand.
TTCCGGATGCCACTCCAAAGGTACATTTTTACGGATTTACTTTGATGTTGAAATGTCTCATTTGTTCGAAAATTTCCTTCAAATCTCGCATGATCTTTTGCTTCTTTGCTTTTTATTAACATGTCATCCACGTATACCTCTAGTGTTTTATGTATCCATTGTTTGAACACTTTCTCCACCATCCTTTGATACGTTGCACCGGCATTTCGCAGACCAAATGGCATTTTGTGTGATATAATCCTCTTGGAGCGAAAAGGCGGTATGCTCTTGGTCTTCTTGACGAGAGGAATTTGATTGTATCCCTTATATCCATCAAGGGAGGATATCCTTTCATTTCTATTTCTTGATTCAACCATCTGCGGAATATCGCAAGGGAAAACTATCTTTTGGACAAGCTTTGTTTAGATCGGTAAAATCTATGCAAATTCTTATTCCTTTTTCTTCTTTGGAACTACGACCATATTCGCTATCCATTCGGGGTATTTTGCTTGTCTAATAATGCCGGCATCAAGCATCTTACGCAACTCTTCTTATTTGAGGATGATATCTTGTTGCAATTTTTCTAATTCTTTGCTTGAATGGTCTTGCATTTTTATCAATCTCTAATTTATGACATGCTACTCAGATGGATCTATTCCAGGCATCTCATCCATATCCCATGCGAAAATATCTTTATAATCTCGCAATAAATCAATAGTCTTTCTTTCTTCATCTGCCTCCATTTTAGTCCCAATTTTTAACATCTTGGGTTGCGCCGGTTCCCGTTCAATATTCACTTCCTTTGTTGGTTCTGCCGCAATGTAGCTAGCCTTCGGTTCTCCCATGGGCGTTGGTCCTCTTACTTCCTTTGCGAGATGACTCTCTTCACCACATATTCCTTTTCCTTCTTCCACTCTTATCATGTAAGTTCTAAATTCTTCTTCCTTTTTTGCTGCTTTTGCCATCTTCTTGCGATCTTTTCGCCTCTTCACCTGTTCTTCATAATATTTTACTTCGATTTGATGATACATTCTTCCTTTATCGGTATCTCCTCTTATTTCGCCAATTCCACTCGGCATAGGAAATTTGACACATTGATGAAATGTTGATGCTACAGATTTTATTGCGTGTATCCATGGCCTTCCCAACAACATGTTATATGGTGATTCCACATCCACTACGCATAACGTCACATTTGTTTCAATTTCTCCCAACCAAATTCGTATTTTTATCTCCCTTTAGGTTTTGTTTATCGATTTAGAAACCATAGATATGACATGTTGCGGAAGATCTTCATCTTTGTACCCCAATTTTTTATATGCATGGAATCATCCACTAAAGTTCTATTTATTGCCCATTCTTCCATTGTTTTTGTTAATTTTCCTTCTTCTTTCTTTGGCACTTATCGTAATCACTAGTGGAGATGTGTGATTTAAATTCTCTCTGGATTCATGTTTTCCCAGGCGTTATAATTTTCTTTCCTTCAAAATCTCTTTTATGTATTCTCCTTTGAGATTGACGTAATCATATTACATTCCAACTTTCTCTTTGATTCTAGGATCAATGGGAGATTGAGTTAAGACATTTTTAAGATGAATAACAATGATTTTATTGATTATTTCCTTGGATCAACTACATTCCGAAAAGAATCCTCCTTACAACAGTTAATTGGTAGTATACAATGGAGGCTAGTGTCCTTTATTTTCGGGAATGACTTGAGATGTCGCAAGTGTACAAATATATAATCTCGACTTAATATACTTTGGTGTTCAATGCGGTTGGACAAGGTCCTACGGTTAGTGTTTTTATGCAGTTGCGGTTTCCTCGATTACACAAGTTAATTGGTTTTGGTGTACTTTGTGTTTCGGACAAGGTCCCGGTGTTTTTTTTCATTTTTCGTTAACAAAAATTTTGGTGTATGTGTTATTTCTTTTTCCGAAATATATTGTTTATCTTTATAATTGAAATATCACAGGTTGTGCATTGATCAATCACATTATATAGGTCCGACCTTGTTTGTTGGATAAAAATTGATTGATCCTTGGATATTGGTCTTTGGTACCGTCCAAGAACTCTCTTTGATATTAGGTTCACGGATTGAATTTGTAAATAGTCTAATCACAAGAGAGTTTGAAATATAACTCCAGACACTTTCCTTGATTGAGTTTTAACTCTCGGAGTTGTGTTGAGTTTGTGCATACAAATTGTCTACGAAAAAGTTGGTGGTATATTTTGGTACCCTCATTGTTTTCAACCTTGTCTTCTTTGAGTTTTTTTTTTTTTTTTTTTTTTTTAAATTATTTAACATTTTATTTCTTTCCAAGTCATAGGAGTGAAGGGACGGCAGGTTTCTCTAGGTTCTGGTTCCAAATCAAGGGACAAGGTGGTGCTTGTGAAGGAAATTTCGTCGTAAATTGTTTTTGAAGCGTTGAGCAATGCTTGCAAGTGACCATTGGTGAGGGTGAAAATCTTATATCTACCATATGGAAACTTTTATAAAACAGTGAATCCACGATGAAGTTTAGGTGCTTCTTCGTCTCAATTGTATTTTGTTGTAAGGCTTAGTCATATGGTATGCTAATCTAGCAGATAGATTAGCAGTACACGTCATCTAGGACAACCTCATAAGTCATATGGTAGTACTAATCTAGCATGCTAGTCGCATAATAAAATGGGTTATTTGGTTTTTGGTACTTACATTTTGGCCAATGTTAGTGTTTGGACTAACATTTGTCCAACTTAGTGGTTGGTACCTGGACTTTACGTTGACCGTTGTTGACCGGGTTAAGTCTGTCTAATTTTAATTTTAATTTTTAAAAAAAATCATTTTTTTTGTTATTTTATGTAAACCGTTGATCTGGAATACACGTGGATGAACAAAAATATTTTGTTTTTTTTAATCAGAAAATATTTGAATCCTAACTCTTTTCGTCCTCCTTTATCTTCTTCCTTACCTACTAAACCAGCGATCATCTTCTTCCTTCTCTGCTTTAAAAAAAAAAATCTTCTTATCCCTTATCAGTGCCATGGGTTCCGGTGGGTCTTCACTTAAGTGATTCTGCAGGTGCTCAAGATATAAACAACACGGGAGAAGATTTGGGTTGTTTGTTGAGTTGAAACATGGTGGAGAGAAAGCGAGGGAAAGAAAAATAATGGTGGCATGGATGTCGACAATCGAATTAGAAGGTTTGGGTTGCAATTGAAACTCGAATTGGAAGATAGGAATTGAATCAGGTGGGTGACTATGTGAAGAAATTTAAGAAATTGAATGGATGATGTGAAGAAAATCAATAAAAAAGGAAGTGTATTGCTGCCATGGATGTATGAGTGGTTTGAGTGTTTTATTGTCACCAAGAGAACATTACAGAAGAAATTCTGTTCCCGCTATTAATGTATTTCAACATCTTTGAGAATATGTGCGAGACCAAGGAGAGAAGGATGAATTTGTTTGTTGATTGGTGATAAATGGGATTGTATCGTGAAAATTATGATTGATGTGTGATGTACGAGATATGGGTTTGTCTTAATATGTGGGTAATTGCAGGGAAGGAGATAAAATGTACGAAGATTGGGAGAAAAAATCTTTTCATATCTGCTAACAATCTTGCGCAAAAGGTGTTTGACAAAATGCCTAAACCACCCGTTCTTGGCATACAGTTGCTGATGTTTTCTGCTGTGATTTTCAGTTGCGGAGGATTACAAGAGATTTGAGTCGAGAATTGTCTGGTCTTGTTCAGTGGTTCTATCAAATTTGAATTACTTGTTTGATTGTGAAATAAATTTGTGTCGTGGTCTTTGATGGAGTATTTGCATTTTCATTAATGGGTTGAGGCGGAAGAAGAAGAGTTGAGAGTTAGGTCAGGGGAATTTCATCGTGGCCGTAGGATTAATGATTTTAGAGAAGTCGTTGGATTTGAGGTCAACTTCAGGGGAGCAATTATAAATCCAGTTTTATTTATTTTATATAAAATTAATTAAATATAAGTCAATAGCAGTCAACTACGGTCAACGTGAATTGTAGGTACCAACTACTAAGTTGGACAAATGTTAGACCAAACACTAACATTGGCCAAAATGTAAGTACCAAAAACCAAATAACCCTAATAAAATAGCGTTGGGCGCTGAACAGTTCCACGGAAGCATCTGACGCCGGATGGAACAACGCTTGACCAGTCAAACTAGTTGACTACGCTGAACCAAACAGCGCGGCAGAATTTCTCGTATCAACTGCAGCATCGACTTCTTCTCTATTTCTTCATCTTCTCTTTATTTCTTTCTTATTTTCTTGTCCACTGCATGATTCCCTTCCATACGATTTCTTCCTCATTTCTTTAATTTACTCTGTGGGTTTGTCCACCAACAAATTTCTGATTGTTTGTGGGTGGTTTGGTGCGATTCCGACCACGAAATCAATTGGGGTAAGAAATTTAAATTTTAGGTTTTAAGTTTTATGCTTTTTGATTATCATGATACTTTGATGATATTGATGATTGATATTAGTTATTTAGATGATTTAAATAATATGTGTTAGTCTTGTATGATTTTATTTGATTATTTGTGATGATTTTTTTTGGGGGGATTTAATTTGATTATTTGTGATGAAAAAAAATGAAATTTTGATTATTTGTGATGAAAATGAATGATAATTTGTAGGTAAATTTGTATGATTATTCTACCACTATCTACTATTATGCTAAGAAGTTTACGGATGCAATTATTTGGATTTATAATGGTCGATACATGCGTCAGCCTAACGCTCAAGATACATAAAGAATTTTGGTAGAAAATGAAGCTCGAGGATTTCCTGGGATGCTTGGTAGTGTCGATTGTTTTCAATGGGCATGGAGATCATGTCCAATGGATCAACCAGGATCTCACGTGGGATATAAGTCATATCCATCGGTTGTTTTGCATGAGGTAGCTTCATATGATAGATGGATATGGCATTCCTATTTTGGGTTGGGTGGGCAGAACAATGACCTTAATGTCTTGCATGCTTCGGGTTTGTTCGATAGACAACTTAATGGTGTAGCACCTCCTTTTCATTTTCAAATCAACGGCAGAAACTACGACAAGGGGTACTACCTAGGAGATAGAGCATATCCTATGTATGGTTGCATTGTGCAAGCATATAAACCCTCCGCATACAATAGAGAATCTCTTTTCAATCAATACCAAGAAGCCAAAAGAAAGGACATAGAACGTGCATTTGGTGGTTTAAAAGGTAAGTTTGGCATTATATTGAAACCATGTCGTTATTATAAAAAATCGGACATGAAGGAAATTATGAGGTGGTGCTTGATAATGCACAATATGTGTGTTGAGATGGAATATCGCAATGGGGAATGGGGGAGGATCACGAGAGATGAAACTCAACCGCCAATTCAAGGAAACATAAGGCTAGGTCCTCATGTATTTTACAACCATGCGCGTTGGGCGGAATTTCTCTTGGAACTCACTACACACATTTGGAAACGACATGGAAAAGGTTTGAGATATGGTGATATTCCAAACATGGTGATGGATGATGCCTTGCCAGAAGTTCATGAGGGTACAACCGACGTGGATACTGATAAAGATCAATATGACAATGAAGAAGATATATCATTTTATTAGAATGGAGGGTAAATTTCATATTCACTACTTTATTTAACCATAATACTCATTCAACCACGTTTCATTAAGAAGACATATTAATTAATTCTTATAATAACTCTTATACTCTTTTTTCATTTAAGTATGTTTATAATTACATTACATATTTAACTAGAACTTCATAATACTTCTTAACGATTACCATTTGACGCCCTTAATGAAGTTACAAAAAACTTGCAATAACGCTTGATGCATGCTAACCGACTATCAAGGCTTCCTCGGCTTCTTCCATTAACATTACCATTGATTCTCACAAATTCTTCAAGAACTTCTTCCCAATAACTGTTGCGTGTTTGTGACGTCTCTAAAGGATTTGTATCGCGAATTTGGCAAAAACTTCTCACCAAGTCATTGTCTTCGGCAATTGAGTATCCAACAAATCCATCCATGCTTGAATCGAGAATTTAGGAGAAGAAGAAAAGAGTGAAACTTCACAAGTTTGGGGTGGGGATGCTTGAAAAGAGTTCATGTGTTGAGTTTAAATAGAGGTAGAAGAAATGATCGGAACTAATGATTTTACTAGCCGTTAGATCTGCGATGAATGGTACAGTGTGAGGCGCTGAACCAAACATCGCTGGCTCTATCATCCTCAGATGAGAAAATAGTCGTTATTTTCAACGGTAGGAAATGTTGCGCTGTACCATTCCACACAAAAGCGCTAAACCATTCAACTGTCTAATTTCAGCCATCAGATCAAAAATAACCGTTAATCTTAACGGTTCTGATTTACTGGACTTATGAAATACCAATAGCTATATTTTCAGGCAACCCTATAGAGAACCACTTCTCCTTCATCCCTCACACCAAAATCAATTGATTCTCTTCTTCATTGATTTTCTTCTTCTTCATCATCTAATTCAATTTTGTTCACACAAAATATGGCACAGTTTGTATAAAAGAGGATGAGGCACTAATTTTATCTTGGATTATAAAAAGCAATGATCCGATTAGAGGAAAAGATGAAAAAGGTTTACAATTTTGGAGGAGGATTATTGAAGAGTTCTTTAAAAGATATCCTATTGGTGGAGAGAGGGACAAAAAGTCATTTCAATCAAGGTGTAACACGTTGAGATCAGTAGTGAGGAAATATATTTCACACATTAGACCCTACTTCGAAAGCAGGACCTACGTGATTGTGGGTCCACGACTATGTAAGTACACGAATTTTTTTTGATGTTTTTTTTTTCCATTTAGGTTTCTTTCTTTCGCTAGATTTTTTTTTCTTTCTTTCTCTAATACATTTTTTTCCCCAATACCGTCTTGGAAAACAGAATTATGAAGCAGGATATAAGAGGCCTTGCAGACATGAATCATTTTTCCAGCTCCTTAAGACCTATCTGCTAGACTACAATCCAGAGGTGAATAATGATGATGGAACTACTCAAAACACTCAACTTACTCAAGACAATCAACCTACTCAAGACAATGAAGCTGGTACTTCCTCTCCAGTAACTATGGATGAAGATTTGGAGGATATGGAAATGTTTGGTAGCTCACCATCTACTCCTGGTTCAGAAACCTCAGACATATCTCATAAAAGACGTTATTTCGAACAAAAAGATGAACTTAGAAGTGCAGGGATAGATTCTTCAAAACGAAGGGCTCGTGAAGCTAAAGCATCGCACAGAGCAAATAACAAAATGGATAAGGTCATTGAACTTCTTGAAAATTCGCAAGCACAAAGAGTTTCAAAGTATGAAACAGAGGAAGCGTACCTTAAGAAGCACATGGAAAACTCTACAATCTTGGCACAAACCCAACAAAGAGAAAGTAAGATCCTACGCCAAAATTTGGATGAAGTAGCGGACCACTCTACAAAAATTGGAGGAACGAGATTTTGGTCCGTAATGGATTAGAACCTATCTCCTAAATTAAAGTAATATATTAGTAATAATTTAAGTTATTTAAAAGTTCATTTTTAAGTTTTATTAGAAGTAGAATTTCAATTTCAATGTACTTTTTTAATTTTTAGAAGAAGAATTTTAATTTCAAATTACTTTTTTATTTTTTTCAAAAAACCTTGTAACCTTGTTTTGTAATGTAATGAAAGATTTCCTTAGTTTGGTAAATTTTCAAATTTTGAAACAAACAATTGTTGGAACAAATTGTCAAACATTTTGCAATTCAAAATTTGAAAACATAGCTGTTGGTGGTGTAAACTAGGTGTAGGAAAAAAAAAGGGAAATTTCAAGATTCAATTTTTTAAAAAAAAATAGCCGTTGCTGGTGTAAACTAGGTGTAGGCAAAAAAAGAAGGTCAAACCATGTTTGTGCTTTATGGTTCAACTTTGTGAAACATGGAACAAAACAAACAACCACCGGTGAATGGTTCATCGTAGATACCCTGTCTTTGAACCATTCGGCGAAAAGGTGATTATTGTTCTTGTTGAACCATTCAACGCAACTATCTCGCTACTACTTCACATGAGAGCAAATGTTAGGAGAGAAAACTAGTTTTAACAAATAGACAACACTTTTTTTGAACTGCAACACTTTTTGGCTAATCTAGCTCATATGACTTACACCTTGTTTCTTTGCAGCTGACTCGGCGTATGGGTCTGAGTCAACCCCTGACTCGGGCCGAGTCAGCAATTAGACTGTTTGTTTTCTATAAGTCAGATCTGACTCGACCTCTGAGTCAGACCTAACCTCTGACTCAGACCCGTTTGAATCAGGTAATAAAATACCCATGATTCATGGGACCAAACAACTGACTCACATATTTTTGAGTCAGCTGAGTCAGATCTGACTCAAAACAAACATATAGTCTAAATGTCAATATGAGTCGATGACTTCAGGATACTACTTTGGTCCATGAAAAGTGGGCTTCTCACCTTTCGAAACGCATGAGCAGTTTTTATTTGTTTGTTTATTTAGCTTAGGAAGATGATGTTGTTTTCCGTTTAGCATCATCAACTCTAGGTCTAAAAATCAGGATAATTCATTCAACTTTACTTTCTTTTTTTACACAAAAACACGGGTTCTTCTAAAATCGTGAGATACACTTAATCACATCACATATATAGAGCATCGGGATGTTCAAAATGACTTTCTCCAGCCAGAAGCCCAATACTATTGATAGTTCCCTGCTAGCCTCTCTTTTTCATAGTCGGTGAATAACTAAACTTGACGAGACCAGAATTAAGTCTAACAAGGAAACGATGAAACTTTGGAGGAACTGTCCTTCACTCAACATGTGCAACTTTTTCATAACAAGCTTCTGTCTAATTTCTAGACTTTAGGTTGTAGTATGAACTATTAATTCTTAAAAATCGCAGACAATTCAACTATTCGAGACCTCTATAAATGAAAAGTTCTAGTAAAAGTAGATCCACTTGTTAGAACCATTTTGTTCGAAATCTGGTATATGCATTGTTTGTACGTCAGATATTGCCTCATTTTCTGAAGTTTAAGGACATCAGGTTGGCGTACGAGGAAGTGGCCTTTCTTTTACCTAAATTATTACTCGCGCCTTAGGCTACGAACAACTACAACAGTGCCTTCGATAGGCATTATAATTTACTTGATTTAAAGAATATTTGCAGCTCTCGTCATAACAACAGACCCCTTAATTAATCACATGAAAAGATAATTCCAGAAGTCTATGTTCTCATAGGCAAGCGAGACGCTTGCCTAATCGCCGAAGATGCACGATGTATAGAGTGGGCGCCTCACATCTCTGTGATTATTCCTCTGGTTGATGTGTTGGTGCATTATGTTGGAAATTTTGGGCTAAAACAGAGGATAAAAAAACTAAAAGAAATTGTTGTACTCCAAACTTTCAAGGCTCATAAGATTTCTTTTAGACAATTATTTCTACCCTCCAAATAAATTGGCGATTACAACAGGTATGTGAAATAATGCCTTCAGGATACAATGAAAGCCCTACAACGGAAATTGAATTCAAGGTTTGTACCCCTTGATCCAATCAAGAACACACAAGAATAGGATTCTGATGATGCTTAGAAGAGAGAAAACAGAGTGTACTTGATGTTCTTCATTGTTTGAATGAAAACAAATCATCACTACTTATAAGGAACTCATGCCTATTAGAGATGCCTCTTCATTTCCAAAAGACACCAATAATGTCTAATGGGAATGGATGTGTCTCTTGTGAACCATCATACCCTTTGGAGATGCCTTTTCATCTCCAACAAAAATCCATTGCATCTATTCGGCACCGGACGCTCCCGTGATAGTGGCAAACCAAAAATGAAAACCGTTTTATTTTCTATGTTATTGAAAATATCCAACAATCTCCCCCTATTTTCTAAAACAAAAATAAAGTAAAACTTACAAAACCTGGAGTGGCTGCATCACTCAAGTGACTGCCTACGTACGCGAGTGGGATCAAGCCAACGTAGTTCAAGCAAAGTTGGGAAATAAGCATCATCGTTGAAAACAATATATAAATGATAGGTATCTTTTGGATTTGAACCTTCACTTAGTGTAAGAAATTCAAAGCCTTATCGAGGTTCAGTGGTGAAACTAGTCTTGAACCAAGTACCCCATGTGATAAAAACCGAATTTCCACACATGCGATTTCGGAGATTGTGTGTTACGTAGCTCAAACACGTTAATGGCCATGTGCTATATCCTGGATTCATGAGTCTGCTTTAGAGAGCAGTCTTCTTCTCTTAGGAAACGGCCTGATTTCCATACTCATATAGGTAAGTCTCTTAAGGTGTTTCTGCGATACACCTGTAGACAATAATAGACTTATTAAGGATTAATGTCCATCCCATTTTCTTGCAGAACCTGCACTAAACAGAAATGAGAAGTTTTATACTTAGTGCACCATAATCACTTCCATAACTTGTTGGTACCACATTGAACCTTGTTTATCCTTTTCAAAACATAGGTTGGGTTTCTGCTATGGGTGATCGAACTTCATTCATAGACCTTAGTCTCATTTCTGTATACTTCATTGAAAACATTTCCTTTGGGAGACTTTCCATAAATATGTCCGCCAAGTTTCTCTCCGTTTCAATGGCTAACTGCAATTACTCCTTTCTTGAGTAATTGACTTACCGTTCAATGTCCAAGACTTATATATCTTGACTTTTCATTATAAGTCTTTGTTAGAGACGTTATAGATCATAGCCTGATTCACAATTAATCAAGACCGCTTAAGATGGCTTCTTAGAAAATAGGATCTCTACAAGTTAGGTTCTAAGCCACTACTCCTCATTAATTGCATATACTCATGCAATTAATTCAGAAAACATTATTAAAAATGTTCATTTTTGATTTTACAAAATAATTGTAACTTCTCTAGTGATCCTAATTAACATTTACAGTTAATTCACAAGAAGTCATTACAGACTTGCATACACTAGAGGCATAGAAAATTTGTAGGCAATTTACTTGCTATTTCAACAAGCATATTATCACGATGAGTAACTCCTCTACTCATGCCCAATCTTCTACAAATTTATACCCAAATACATAGACAATGTCTATTCAACATTTTACATTATGGAATGCAAATGTTCACAATTTATGCGTCGGTAATATCGTAACACCTCATCGTTGGATATTTGGTCGGCCGCCCAATATTCCAATACGTTACATATTCACCGGTATTCCACTTCTCCCTTGATATCATTTAAGACATCCCATTTTCCAAATTTTGGAACCTATAATTCCTGTGGCAAGAATTATTCTCTTATCATATATTTGTTTTCTCAACAAATATCGATGATCTGTGGTTATCACTCATAACCAACCATACTAGAAATTTTATGGCGTTGCCACCTTAATGAGGCACAATGAGTTTTCGTGACATAATCTCAAACAATCACAGAGAACTGGTCATGTGCAAATTAAACCACGTCTAAAAATGCCCACAATCTGGACACCGTACTGTTTTCTTTTGTACTTACACAAAAGGAAACCAATATCCATTGCTTTGAATTTTCCACAAATAAATAACCATGCCTGTATGCAATGGATCAATCTTGCGGCTTTACATTTCTGCCATTCATTCACTGATCCTCAAGCCCAAAACTTGGGTTTAGATGACAGATATGTCAACTAATCAAGTCATTGTTAATTATTGTTTAAGTTCCCACTGTATACTTATATCATAACTTCCTAAGAAAGGAAATTATCAAATTTTCCATACACAAGATAGATGGGAGTATCATTTCAAAATGTATGTGTAAAAGAAACTACTAATTAATAGTAATCATGTAATACAAAGGTAACAACAAAAATCTTACAATTAATGACCGATACCCTTATTTTCTAAAGAGATCTTCAAATCCAGTTGTGGATTTGGCTTTCCTTTCCAAACATTCCAATCGATGCCTGCACATAATTCCTAAAGAAGGAAATCTTCAAATTCGAACTATATAGTAATATAAGTTACTGTCTCTTCGGATTTGGCTCAATGGATAATAATATGGCGTTCCATTATCCTGAAGCAAAATCTTATAAATCTTGCGCTACTCATTTCAGTCACGTAAGCACATTCCCTTAAGATTATAGAATAATAATAAATCACTGATTATATGAAGCATTAATCAGAATCAAGTACATCAATTAGCAACAAGTATGTAGCAATAGAAGTGCATAAACGTGCCTATCTCCTTTACTAGGTTCGCATAAATGTACTTGCCGATGCTACGAAAAAACAGAAAGTTCATGCCCGAATAATTCCCAAGAGGGCATTCTTCAAATCCAAGTAACACAGATAAAACCCTCCAAGTTTCGGTGTTGGATTTGGTTGGATCACATTTAAAAAACACATGGACCACTTTGTAGGTCAAGTATCGTATGGAAGCAAAATATCAATTTAAACAAGTACATTGAATGCATGGAATTTGGGTAGGCTACAAATTTCAACAATTAGTTCTTGGAAACACACAAACGACTATAATCATATTTCCACCAGAAATAATATCAAACATTTCATGTGCATTTTGAATTACCCGCAGGATTTAAAGAGATTCAAACTGTAATAAGAAATGCTAACAGTTCCCTGTGTTTCTGTGAATGCATATGCAATTTAAACATGGATTTGACATATAAACAATGAGATGAATCGAAATCATCATCACACCATGCTGTTGCAATATCGTGTTATTACGATTGATGTAAAAGATCAATTTGTACTAACCGTTTTGTTTGTGCGTCTTCCACCCTTGACGGAAACATAAAAAAGTCATCACATGATTGATTATTAATCAAACTGCTAGACCAGATGCACAACATTTTTAATCCTTTCGACTCTTGCTTAGGAATTTTCTAATCATTTCAGATTTAGAGCGTTGATGCGGCTGATAGGATTACGATGACCATCTCTGCTATCTTTTGTGACTAGCGCAAATAAACATATGTTATAGAAAAACTCCCAAAATGTTCGCTATTGTCTTGTTCACATCTTGCATTCGATGGAAAACACTTATTTCAAACATTCGTATTCATAGTTTGAATAATTAGAAACAGATCTACACTTGTCCCAAATTGGTAGATTCCCAATCACGGATGCAATCTTCCATTAACGTCTCCCCAATATGCCGTGACTTTTTCTTTCGCAACTCAATTTAGTAGACGTTCTTAAACTTATTGTTTCACCCTCCATCCTCGATTATAATTGTCTAAAACTGTTGGAAATTTTGGGCTAAAACAGAGGATGAAAAAACTAAAAGAAATTGTTGTACTCCAAACTTTCAAGGCTCATAAGATTTCTTTTAGACAATTATTTCTACCTCCCAATAAATTGGCGATTACAACGGTATGTGAAATAATGCCCCGGGATCTGATGAAAGCTACTACAACGGAAATTGAATTCAAGGTTTGTACCCTTGATCCAATCATGAACACACAAGAATAGGATTATGATGATGCTTAGAAGAGAGAAAACAGAGTGTACTTGATGTTCTTCATTGTTTGAATGAAAACAAATCATCACTACTTATAAGGAACTCATGCCTATTAGAGATGCCTCTTCATTTCCAAAAGACACCAATAATGTCTAATGGGAATGGATGTGTCTCTTGTGAACCATCACACCCTTTGGAGATGCCTTTTCATCTCCAACAAAAATCCATTGCATCTATTCGGCACCGGACGCTCCCCGTGATAGTGGCAAACCAAAAATGAAAACCGTTTTATTTTCTATGTTATTGAAAATATCCAACACATTATTCGCTCGAACTGGAGCAAAGTTGGCATGTGGAAGTTCGGGAGCTAATAATGCGTCTATTTGCCCTTTGGCCAAAGGTTACTACAGTATTTCCAGCTATATTGATTTAATAAGTTCATCAAAACATGGAAAGAGAAAATAAGAGCGACTCGTCAAAATATGGAAAGAAAATTAAGCCTTAGAGCAACTGCAGTGGTGCGAGTATAACCAAATACCAAAGAGGGAAAAAAAAAGACTAAATTTGGGTTTAGTCCGTTGAGTGACGCAGTGGGAGGAAGACTAAATTTTGGTGGAGCGTAAACTATACCAACGCTGGTGTGGGGCGTGAAGTATACGTCACTTTGATGTGGGGCGGAGGGTATACGTTCGCCTTGATGAAAACAAAAAAAAAAAAAAAAAAAAAAAAAAAAAAATCAAAACAATGGGGCGTTGGTATAATCCACGCCCCATATAACAATTCTAAACTTTTGAGTGGGGCGGAGGTATAAACCTCGCCCCACAATAAATTGAAAAAAAAAATAAAAATATATGGGGCGGGGTATAAACTACGCCGCAACGTAGAGCGTAGACTTTACGTCCGCTTTGGTGTGGGACGAATACTATATCAACCTTTGTTGTGGGGGCGAACGCTATATCAACGCTCGACTAAAATTTGGGTTTGGTCTTGGTCGCCGACCAAATATAATCGCCCACTGTTGATTTAGTCTGGGATTTGGTCGATGGTCCGTCCCGCTACGCCTGGTTCAGAGACCAAATAAATGGGTTTGGTCGCCCACTGCGGTTGCTCTTAAGGCCCTTAACTCCCTGCTTCAAAACAAGCGAAAAAAATTTATATAACTCCCATCTCCGTATCCCCAGCCTCGTTTTCATACAGCCTACAGTTTCTTAACAGTGTCTTTGCTACAGTTTGTCTTCCTTAATGCTATCTTGTCATTGTTATTATCTCTGTCTAAAATATCTGTCGCTACCAGATTCATCCCAAACCATAACAATAACATAAATACCAACACTACCACCCAAAAATTAAGGTCCATCAAATTTCCACTTGAACGCATAGAATACGAACCCACAACATCTATAAGCATTGGTTCCGATGGTTATATGACTGATGTCGAATTGGACACTAGACAAGGGGGGGTATTATACTATACTGACATTTTCATTGGAGATCCATCACGTAATTTTTCGTTGCTGATTGATACCGGTAGCTCGCTCAGCTGGGTTAGGTGCTTCTCATGCAATGACGGCACCTGTAACAGGGCAGACCAGTTTTACCCAGAATATTCTAAGTCATTTTCCCCAACACCATGTGAATCAAACGCGTGTCAACGGTATGGGAAATGTGATGAACAGAAGGAATGCGCCTTTGGGGTTACCTACGCAGGCAAAAGCCAAGTTGCTGGGCTATTAGCTACAGAAACGTTAACTATTTGGGAAGATGATCATTCAGTTAAGAAAACAGAAGTACCTGGCGTACCATTAGGATGCGCCGATAGTTCTAGCAACGCGCTGAAGAATTTAGATGGGTTACTTGGACTAGGAGCTGTTGGAAATATGGGCACCCATGTGTGTGTGCATGCCCAAAGTCCATCTTGGGTGGTTATATAAAGTCATGTGCTTGACTTTGTCAAAAGAAAAATCCTTCTCCAACTTACCAAGCCATGGTGAAACATGTGTCTTGTTTCTTGCCACCATGTGTTTGCACGATGCTAACAAGTGTTTAATCACTTACTCCATGTGTTTATCTCCATGCTAACAAGTGTTAGAACTTGCTCCAAGTGTTTAGTTCTTCCTTGACACTTGCCAAGAGAGGATACTTGAAGTTTGAGTATAAATAGGCTTCTAGTTCCATTTGTTGAAATACAATAAGAAGTAGAAGAAAACACTACAACTTAATAGTAGTGAGTTTAGCAAGAGATAAACCAAGTATCAAGAATAAGCTAGAGAGTTCTAAGTGAGCATTCTAGTTAGCTAGCAAAGTCTTCTAGTATTCAAACATTAGTTGTAGAATCACCAAAATCCCTTAGTGTCCTTTAGAGAAGAAGTTGAAGTTCTATACGGTATTTAGTTTGTGGAAATATAATTTGTGTTCATTTTTGTGGCACCTACTCACCGTCGAGTTTGAAGGTTCAAGAACGTGAAACGCAACTGATCCGTTGGTTCGACGTCATCCTCATTTGGAGCGATTACAAGGTACGAACTAATAACCCGCTTCCGCATTTGATTTGTTCAACTTACATATATATCAGTTATATATGACTTACATTACATTGGCATCAGAGCCTTTTTATGCGTTTTCGTTATTTTTTTTATGAACCATGGACTAAACGGCCACTTCCTAAAAGGACTATGACCTAAAATTAATTATGTGGAGCAATCACCTTTGTGGTTCAATGTGTTCCAATTTTTGGTCTTGCACCGACTATCCAATGGACCACCGACTAAACGGCCTTTGCCTAAAAGGAACATGACCTAAAATTAATTTTGTGGAACAATCACCTTTGTGGTTGATTTAATTAATTTCATATAAACACAACATGCATGATATTAATATTTTTTTAAATATGATTAATTTGTTGAATCATGTTGTTTAATTTAATATTATTAGTTTAATCATAAGTGTCTTGCTCAACAAAAAATACTTAGTAAATGTGTTTGCGAAAATATATATTACAGTAAAAATTCCATATATTGATACTCCATATATTAATAAACTTTATATATTAATAAAAAATCATGGTCCCAACTTGGGCCAGTTACAAATACAGTAAAAATTCCATATATTAATAAACTTTATATATTAATAAAAAATCATGGTCCCAACTTGGGCCAGTTACAAATATTAATAAACTCCACATTTTAATATTAATAGATTTTTCTAGTCCCGCATTAATGAATTTACCTCCATATATTAATAAAATCAACATAATAGGAAAATTATAGATCATGTTACATCAAAATTTAAGATGAAGGAAATTATTTATCTATAGTTGGTTGAGAAAATGATGTAATTTGATTTTGTTGGAGCCATGAGTATTGGGCTGGGGAGAACTAATAATTTTTTGGCAGAATCATATGGTGTGATAGTTGGTTTGGAGTGGGCAAGGAAGTGGAATGTTAGAAAAGTACTGATTCACTCTGACTCTATTGGTGCGATTATGGCTTTTGAAAATTCTAATGTGCCCTGGTTTGCTAGGCAAAGATGGATAAGGATTCAAGAAAGCTATGATTCGATCCGGTTTGTGCATTGATGAGTGCCAAATAGTGCATATTTATACACCTTTTTATTGGCATTTTACTCATCTTTTGCGCTTAGAAATCAGATATTATCCCAGATTCTGTGTTTTCTTTGTTTTCAAGAATAAATATTTGTATTAATTAATTTTGTGTTTTTAGGTAATAAATAAAGCTCGGAGAATCTGAGGAGCTAAAGAGCGAAGAATTGAAGTCAAACATCTATGGAGCAGATAGCCAAAGCCCGCGCGCAAATCAGTTGCAACCCAACAAGGAAGACTTGGGCTAGAGCTACTCATGACCCGGATCCGAGCCCGCTCACTCTGAGCCATTGAGATCTCCCTCAGCTACATCCAACGGTCGCTCCATCACTATACATCATCTCTTGATGCTCCGTGCAACACCAGATCGCTCAAAAACCGCTTACCATCCTCAACCGTTCAGATCGTAGTCAGCTCCATCCTACGCTCGCTAGGCCCTTCTCATCAAACCCCGCTGTGCCCGCTCAACAGCGAAATGACCCTACCCTATACCCCTAATCGAGCAGACCATTCCTATCTTCATCTTCTCTTTCTTCTCTTCTCTACCGTCTCCATCAGTTGCAGAGCAACTCCACACCCATTCCCCGACCAACTCTGCAACTCCACACCTTCCATCATCTCCCTACCATGCTTCCCACCACCACCAACCTTACCTCGCCACACAGCCCGCACACCTCTCTAGGTTTAGCCTTCTCTCACTTAGCTTCTCCAACCCTAGAATCTAATTTAGAGAAGACTAAAACTAGGGTTTCGATCAATCAATCAAGGGATGGAGTTCTCGAGCCGCACGACAAGAGGAGAGGCGATTCGGAGCGGTGGGTGAGAATTATTTTGTGTTTTAAAATTGAATTAGGGTTTGGGAATTTTGGGGCTCTCTGCATGTATAAAAGAGAAGGAACTGTGAGTGTTTGAGGCACGCCTGGATTAGCCAGTGCTGTCAATTAGGTTTAATTTCTGTTTTTCATGTTTTAATTTAGTTGCTAGGGTTTGAGATGAAACCCTAACTTGCAACTGTGTTTTTCATGCTCATGTATTGTTCTTGAATGATTGAATATTTTCTAGATGGAATTAATTTCAGGTGTGATAACACTTTGCTCTCCATGAGTGCATGCCAATGCCATGGATGCTTTGTAGTTTGATTCACTCTGTGTTATTTATCTTTGCAACCTAAGCTTAATGAAATTGTTATGATCCTCAGATTATTTGTACTTTAATCGGACAAGTAATACTTTGGAAATACACTGTAGTTGTAATTAATCTGTCAAGCGGAGAAACATCTTAGACATAAGGCAGACTCGACACCTCTCCCTTAGCAGTCATAAGAACAAGAGTAGTTTCATGAGTGAAGACACAGTGTAGGTTAGTGGTGGAATTGCAGCCCTAGTAGCACCCTTTTATCCCTGTTTTATACTTTAGTTATACTTTAGCTTAGGTTCACTTCAACAATCAGCCGTTTCGGCAACCAAAACATCTATGTTACACTCTGTTGTTACCTTGTCACTTTGGAATTCAGTTTAAAGCCAAGCCGTAGATCATTGAAAGCACCCCTTGTCTCTGTGGATCGACCCGTACTTGCCGCGTCTCCGATAGACGCCGTGCACTTGCGGTTATCACCGTAGGCCATATAAATTATTCACATCTTCCAGGCCTACCAAGTTTTTTGGCGCCGCTGCCGGGGACTTGGCGCGTGCCCTGTAATTTTTGTGCTTGCTTCACTGAAATCTCATTTCACCTTGTACATAACTCCCTTTTAATATTACTTATAGCCTTGTTTTAATGTAATTTAGCTAAAGTTTATCTTTTTTCTTTCCCTTGCATCCTTGCATCTGCATCTTAGCTGTAATTTTTTTTTCTTTTTGCATCTGTGTCTTGCATTCACCACCTTAGACCCATATTGTGAAAACCCCTCCCTGTGACAGTCCAAATTAGTTTTCCCTGTGTCAGTCCAACTACTCCCAGCCTACTAGTTAGTATCTTTGCTTTAAGTGTGAAATTTTGAGAATCGAAGTGTGTTGTGGAGCCAACAGTCTTGGTGTGTGCTTGCTGCAACTGCTGAGCAAGCCAAAGGAAGGAGACCAAGGAAAGGCCCAGATCTTGAGCATGTCCGCCGCACAAACCTATTAGGCCGAGCCAACCCCGGGGTGCTTCTTTGTGCTTGCTGCGCGGTTGAGCTATTGAGCGGCCGAGTGCACGAGCAACCTCGGGGAAGGACAAGGAGCAGCACAATACTGACCATTGTGCCCTGTGTCGGTTGGTCGTTCTAAACTTTTGTATACTCTATACCCGCATCTTTGTTAGTTAGCCAACCTTGTGTTAGGTGCCCGAAATCTTTGCCTTTGGTAGGTTACGTGCCCCGAGGTAACCATCTACATAAGTTGTATGTCTTTGTTTACTTTGTGTGCTGTGTAATACTACTATTTGAGCGCATTTCGATTGAAAGTAACCGCGCATACTTGTTTGTGCACCTTATTGTGACTTGTCGAGTCAAGTGTGAACAATTGAGCCACAATCGAATATAACACCCTGAGCCAACCCTCACACAATTTGTGTTGTATACAAACCTTGCACACAAAATGACCTTGTGAAAACTAAGTGCCTGCCACTGTGTCTGTGAATTGGTATCCTACACCTACTGTCTTTGTTAAGCATAGCCGTGCACACCCCTGAAGTTTGTTGGGCCAACTTGCTGTCTCTTGACCTGTTGAATGCACACACCCTTGCATGCTAGCTTTGTATTGCCTTGCTGAGCCCTTGTGTGTACGTGCTTTGCCATTTGTGTATTGGTGACAATTCTCGAGCTCGAGTTGATTCCCATTTGAGCCATTATCCGCCATGTGCCTTGCACCGAATATCCACAAGCATAACCACCTAGTGCAGCATTTTGAATCTATATGCATGATAACTTTTGATTCCCATGAACATGATCTCTGTGATAGTTGAATACCATGTATGCTCACTGAATATCCACAAGCATAATCCTGTGCTATCTGAGTGATGATTTCTACATGTTTAAAGTGTCATATCTTGGTATGTCTCTCTAGCTCAAATTGGTTGTTTGTTGAGGGCAAGTAGTGCTAATCCCTGCATTAGTACTCAACAATAAAAACCTTGTAATCTCCGAAATGTGTGCATAACCCTATGGCATAATCTGTGAAATTGATTGCTTGCTTGCACCGCCAACCGTGTTTGTGCACATAATTTTTCTTAGGCCATATACGTGGTAACACCAATCCGTGCATGCACTAGAGTGCATTTAGAGTTTGTCTTTGTGTTTTTAGAGACTGTGCAAGCTTTGCTTCCTTGCTCTGGGCACAAACTGAGCACTCAACCTTGTGCCTTACCAGGCTGTGCACACGACCCGGTCATGAGCTTGCCAAGCTCTGCACAATTGAACCCAGCACCATTAATCTGGGCTTGCACTCTGCATAACCAGAGCCCACAATCAATCTGGGCTGACTGACCACACTGCTGGGCTGACCAACACAACCTGGGCTTTGTGCACACACTGAGCCCACATCCTCTGGGCTATACTTTTTCAACACAAGCCCACAGGTGTGCAGTTTCACAACTACTGGGCTTCCCACAAAAACCAAACAAAAAGCCCACAACAAAACCAAATGAATCCCATTGAAACCAAATCCCAAATAAACCAAATTCCCACATAAACCAAAGCCCATTTTCATGTTGATGTTTCTGTACATTATCTTTTGGGTTGATCCTCAACTCTTTAGACTATTAGTGTATGGTAAATTTTTGTAGGACTTGTTAAATTTTTCTTTTCGTAAATCGGTTGAGTCTTCTTGTGCATATATTGTGCTAATCGATATGATCTCCACCGAGAATGTTGGAGTCTAGCCTTAACGAATGAATCTCAACCTTTCTCCTTAGACATCAGGTAATCTCTTCCCTTTTCTCTTATCAAGCATAGTTCTCGTGGTACGTATTTGTTTAAATTTTTCCTATCGTGACACATTGAGGACAATGTTTTATTTAGGTTTGGGGTGCATTTGCATTTAGAGTTTTTAGTCTTTTATTTTATCTTTTAATTTTACATTTAGTCTTTATTCTATCTTTTAATTTTTCAAAAAAAAAAAAAAAAAAAAAAAAAAATCAAAAATTCAAAAACTTTTTGCAAATAAAAACCTCCAACTTTTAGAGATTTTAGAGTCACTAGCATGCTTCTAGCTATGTTTACATAGAGAATCGACCGAAATAACAAAAGTTAGAAGTCTTAGGAGAACACAATCGGGTTCCTTAGTTGATTAGAGCGTTAAAGTTGGATTTAACCATGGGAGGGCGAATTAGGTCTTGTTTAGATATTCGGTAGTAGAATTGTGATCACCCATAGTGGAGACTACCCAATTTACATCAAGTGAGGCACCAACCTTCATTTTTTGCAACTTTCTAGAAAAGTTTGTTAGAGTGTGTGTCACCTTACGTAAATATAGGGTAGGAATGGTGAGCTACCCAACTTCGCACCATTTTCAGCACTACTTTTGATCTCTTGAGTGCTAGTTTTTGTCAATCATGAGGGTGACGTCTAAAGATGAAAACTCCTTCTAAATACCGATTTGTAGTTAGCATCATTCTCTCTCTCAATCAGCAAGACCCATAGAAACACATCATCGTCAAGAACCGAGAGCGAGAATCGAATATTGAAAGAAAAGTTGAGATAGTCCAAGGTTTTTATGCAACAAAGAAAAGAAAGAAAATAGGATGAGAATTAATGAAGTTTGTGAAAAATTGAGTTTATCGTTTTATTGTAACTTAAAAAAAAAAAAAAAATAATAATAATAATAATAATAATAAAATGCCCTGAGTGGCTCAATTTCATAAAAAAAAAAAAAAATAATAATAATAATAATAATAATAATAAAAAAAAAAAAAAAAAAAATTATTCAAGTTTTTGTGAAGTTTAGAAGTTCGTCATCAACATTTGAAGACCGAAGACCGAAGATTGAAGACGTTTCTATGGTTTCTTATGAGAGAGTGATGTTAATTGCCGATCGGGTGAAAAGGTAGTGAGTACTCCCACCCCTTGCTAATGGTTGATTTCCCTTCTTAGAGATCATTAGAAAAAGATTCTTTTTGTCCACACTTTTGTGGAATCTCCAGATTTTATTTCGGAAGGTTATCCTTCTTACCTACAACGTGTGCAGGATTTCTCTCTTTATTCCTGCCTGCACACATGAGAGACTAAAAAAGCGATCTTTTTGAGTGCAATTATCATAAAACCTTAATGGTGAGGCAGAAGTTGAGACTTATGATCACAATCGAATCCGAATTCTTTCATATGGTATGGTTACTTCTCGCTCAGCACTTAAGGATGAGAAGGCGTTCTTTGATAGTTCTAACTTCTGTTACTAGCATGCGAAACTCTATGTCCTCATAGCTTCTTGGAAGCTTGAGACTCTTTACACTCTGAAGTTGGAGAAGGTTTTGTGGGTACACCTCTGGTAAACCCTCACGAGACTACAACTCGTCCACTAGGGACACCTAGGGGTTTAAAGGCTTAGTGCATACGCTAAATGCATTCGAGAGACCTGCGACAGGGGTATAGTTAGGATTTCTTCATTTCTGTTTCACTTGAGGACAAGTAAAATTCAGGTTTGGGGGTATTTGATGAGTGCCAAATAGTGCATATTTATACACCTTTTATTGGCATTTTACTCATCTTTTGCGCTTAGAAATCGAGATATTATCCCAGTTTCGTGTTTTCTTTGTTTTCAAGAATAAATATTTGTATTAATTAATTTTGTGTTTTTAGGTAATAAATAAAGCTCGGAGAATCTGAGGAGCTAAAGAGCGAAGAATTGAAGTCAAACATCTATGGAGCAGATAGCCAAAGCCCGCGCGCAAATCAGTTGCAACCCAACAAGGAAGACTTGGGCTAGAGCTACTCATGACCGGATCCGAGCCCGCTCACTCTGAGCCATTGAGATCTCCCTCAGCTACATCCAACGGTCGCTCCATCACTATACATCATCTCTTGATGCTCCGTGCAACACCAGATCGCTCAAAAACCGCTTACCATCCTCAACCGTTCAGATCGTAGTCGGCTCCATCCTACGCTCGCTAGGCCCTTCTCATCAAACCCCGCTGTGCCCGCTCAACAGCGAAATGACCCTACCCTATACCCCTAATCGAGCAGACCATTCCTATCTTCATCTTCTCTTTCTTCTCTTCTCTACCGTCTCCATCAGTTGCAGAGCAACTCCACACCCATTCCCCGACCAACTCTGCAACTCCACACCTTCCATCATCTCCCTACCATGCTTCCCACCACCACCAACCTTACCTGCCACAGCCGCACACCTCTCTAGGTTTAGCCTTCTCTCACTTAGCTTCTCCAACCCTAGAATCTAATTTAGAGAAGACTAAAACTAGGGTTTCGATCAGTCAATCAAGGGATGGAGTTCTCAGAGCCGCACGACAAGAGGAGAGGCGATTCAGAGCAGTGGGTGAGAATTATTTTGTGTTTTAAAATTGAATTAGGGTTTGGGAATTTTGGGGCTCTCTGCATGTATAAAAGAGAAGGAACTGTGAGTGTTTGAGGCACGCCTGGATTAGCCAGTGCTGTCAATTAGGTTTAATTTCTGTTTTTTCATGTTTTAATTTAGTTGCTAGGGTTTGAGATGAAACCCTAACTTGCAACTGTGTTTTTCATGCTCATGTATTGTTCTTGAATGATTAAATATTTTCTAGATGGAATTAATTTCAGTGTGATAACACTTTGCTCTCAGAGTGCATGCCAATGCCATGGATGCACCGTAGTTTGATTCACTCTGTGTTATTTATCTGCAACCTAAGCTTAATGAAATTGTTATGATCCTCGGATTATTTGTACTTTAATCGGACAAGTAATACTTTGGAAATACACCGTAGTTGTAATTAATCATCAAGCGGAGAAACATCTTAGACATAAGGCGGACTCGACACCTCTCCCTTACTTGATCATAAGAACAAGAGTAGTTTCATGAGTGAAGACACGGTGTAGGTTAGTGGTGGAATTGCAGCCCTAGTAGCACCCTTTTATCCCTGTTTTATACTTTAGTTATACTTTAGCTTAGGTTCACTTCAACAATCAGCCGTTTCGGCAACCAAAACATCTATGTTACACTCTGTTGTTACCTTGTCACTTTGGAATTCAGTTTAAAGCCAAGCCGTAGATCATTGAAAGCACCCCTTGTCTCTGTGGATCGACCCGTACTTGCCGCGTCTCCGATAGACGCCGTGCACTTGCGGTTATCACCGTAGGCCATATAATTCATACACTTTCGAGGCCTACCATGCATACCAATCGTGAGGCGAATTTTGCGGCAGATTCCATGGCAAAAAGAGGTTGTTTACTAAGGAATGGTGAAGGGCTGAATTATGATGAGAGACCTTATTTTCTAAATTCTTTAGAATATCCTAATGTCTCTTATTTCAGATTTAAATAATTTGTAAGTTTTTGGGGTCTTTTGACCTCTTTTCTTGTAAACTTTTTGTAAATATCTGCTATTCTTCAATACAAATTTGGACTTACCAAACAAAAAAGAAAATGATGTAATTTTTTGGATTGTTATGGAATCTTTTGATTTGCGTATGCGTAAGACCTCGTTGCTATGTGCACCATCTTGTTGAAGCCAAAACATTTCCAACTTGTCGAGCATGTTTAAAGCTTCTTGGCATGAAACTTTTGGTATCTCCGTACTATCATCATCGGGATTATCTCCCTCCGCTTCTTTTCTAATTCCATCGATTATTTATTCTTCGGTTGAAGCATATACGACTTGTTGCTCATTGAGATGATTAAGGAAGACGTCCATATCCATTCGATTGGTGTAGTTCAACTGTTCAATTTGATTACTCATAAGTATCTTTTAACCATTTCGCAAGATCTTTTTGTGTCCAATTTGGATGTGATTTTTTCTTTTCACACAATTTTATATGAATTTTATCACTGATATGAGTTCTTTTCCTAACATTGGATGACATTTTGATTTGGTTGAGAAGAAGAGAATATTAAAAATAATGAATTATCTTCTAATATATCTAGTACTATTTATATAGTGTAGAGAAAACTTTAAAAATTCTTAATAGGATATATTATTCAATATATTAAAGGATATTCAATATATAATAAAGGATATATTATTCAATATGATATATTTTCAATATATTATTCACGAAGGATATATATCCTTCACATAAAGGATACATTATTCAATATATGTATATACATTATCCAATATCATTTACATACTTTGACATACCAAAAAAAAATAAAAATCATCTTTTTTTTTGGTATACCTCCCTATATTAATAAACTCCATATATTAATAATTTTGTAAAGTCCCAAGGTTATTAATATATGGAGTTTTTACTGTACTTTGTGTATTTTCAGAATTAAAAAAAAAAAAAAAATCTAAAAGTGGATTTTTCATTACTTCTGAAACGGGGCATATTATTATTTTATTTTTCATTAGTTGAAAAATAATTTAATTGCTTTATTTTCATTAGTTGAAAATAATTTCAATAATATATGTTTCCAAAACAGTGCATATTTTTGCTTTATTTTCGTTAGTTGAAAATAATTCGTGAGCGAGGTACTTTGAAAATTAGTAGCAAGAAACTCCTGACTTCGTGTCCGTTTTCCACATGATGTAATTTGTTTATATGTAGCTTATTTATCTCTGTTGATAGCAAGGTAGTCAATATCGGTTGTACAGGCCGATATTAAAGGTTTTTATAGGATATAGGGAAAAATCTTTACGATATTGAAAATATCGGCGATACGAAGGAGAAACGATAAAAATGCGTGTATCGTCCTGTACGGACCGATATATCGGTTTCACTTGTACACCGATAATATAGGTTTCACTTGTACACTAATATATCACTAATGTATTTTGTCTTTTGATTATAATTTCTTGAACTTTTAATTCAAGAAAGTAACTTCATATATGATTATGGTGGATGTAATTACTATAAATGTGATATTGATGGGCTAACATACATTCAATGTTTGGTTTTGTTGTTGATAGTATAAGGCTCTAATCAACCACCTCTTATTTTGTAAGGTTGAAGTATGTTTACTACAATTATTACTTTTTATTATGGTTATATCAATATATTTTTTTGTTTGATAAATAATACTGTAAATATTAAAAAAATCCTAATGGTGTATCGCCTATAAAAACAGATATTATCATTTGTATAGGACCCGACCGATACGATACCGATACACGATATTAACTACCTTGGTTGATAGATAACTAATCATCATATGTTGGTTGATTTTAAGTGGTTTTATTGGCTTAAGTTATGTGCTTTACCAATATTTATTAGTCCAAATTAATTGATATTATATTAAAATGCATATTTGGGTGATGATTATGAGCCTAGCGAAATTTTCGATCTCGAATTTGTGTGTAGATATGATTTTATCAATTAGATTTTGAGACAATATAGTGAGTGTACACATAATAATAATGTCCAACTTTGTGCAACAAACGTGTAGAAATGGCTAGCAACAATGTGATTGCTGATCTCAATAAGGGTGACAAACTTGATGGGAAGAACTATGATGTGTGGCATAGGATACTTGTTGGATGAAGGAGGAAAAATGGAACTCCTAACAAATGAAATGGTCTGACCCGCAGAGGGTCATACTGCCCAACACCGTCATGATCTTGAAGCCTACGAAGCTTGGGTTAAGAAAGATCGTAGTGCACGCCACACTATGTTGAGTAGCATGCACAATGATCTTATTGGAGAATATGAGGATTTTCCTACTACCAAGCAAATGTGGGACCAGCTAAAATTTGACTTTTGTGGTACGTCTACCACTAGACTTTGAAGCTTAGTGCTGAAATTTGAGGTCTACCGAAAGGATCCCAAGCATTCAATGACAGAATATCTAAGACGGATGTCGTCAATGATTCGTGAGTTGAAATCTGATGGGAATGTTCTAAGTGATGGACAACAAGTTTTAGCTGTGATAAGATCATTGACTGATTCTTGGGTACATATGAAGCAAATTCTTACTCATAATGAAAGCATCAAGAATTTTTCTGACATCTCTCGGCACGTTGAGCTTGAAGCTGAGCGCCAAGAGGCGACACGTGTGGCTACCTTGTATGCTCAAGGTGAGCGCAAACCACAAGGTAAGCGCAAGAACAATAGCCAAAGGGATGCTGAAAAGGCAGAAAAATCATCTAAGCGCCGTTGTGGCAAGCGTGCTGGTAAAAGAGATAAATCTAAGATGAAATGTTATAACTGTGGAAACAAAGGACATTTTGGCCATGAGTGCACTGAGCCGAAAAAGGTACTTTGTTCATTTAACTCTGTTTACACATCTGTGTGTTCACATGTAATGGTTGCTCACTCTCTCCCTGAATGGATTGTAGATACAGGAGCAACAAACATGTAGCTCGAGATCGAGCGGGGTTCGTAGATTATAGACGTATTTCACGTGGTACATATAGAGTCTATATGGGAAATGGCACATGTGAGGATGCTATGGGAATTGGCATGTATCAACTCTCTATGCGCTCTGGACGCATTTTAACACTTCACGATGTGTTATACGTACCTGGAATTCATCATAATCTACTTTCAGTTATTTCACTTCTTAGTTTAGGGTACTCTTTTAAAATAGAAGACAATAGGTTGCACATCTTCTTTGATGGTACTTTGTTTGGACATGGTTATCTATGTAATAATTTCCTTAAATTAGACTTGTTTAATTCTGTTTCTTCTGAGACTTTAGTGTCTGATGCTAGTGGTAGTAGTGTTATTGATTATGTGACTTGGCATGCTAGACTAGGACATATCGGGCAAGATAGGATGACTCGGTTAGCTCGATAAGGCCATCTAGGCTCACTCGCTAAAGTTTTCTTACCCGTATGTGAACCTTGTTGTTTATGGGTAAAATCGTTTCCGCAGATTTTGGTAAATTCGGTAGGTGAGTGAGAAACTGGTTTAAACCCTAAACAAATGTGCTGCACGTGAGCACTTTCTAGATTCGAGAGATCAATCTGTACAAGTCCGGCCTAAACCAAGAAATGGCCAGTTCCGGACTTGCTTCGGTCACAAAGTGGAGGAAAGGGTTGATTTGGGGAGGAAGCAAAGAAAGGTGTTGAGACCAGAATAGTCAGGAGAGTAGTGTCTCGACTTGTATCAGAAAGTGAAAGCTTAGGAAGCTTGCAAGAGATGAAAGCTTTTTTGGAGAGCTTGCAAAGTTGCCTTTTCTGAGAGTGTTGTATTTTTCTCCTGACCGAGACTTGTTGTCTGGTAGAAATAGGTAAGACATATTTATACAAGTCGATATTGAAACGTACCCTGGCCTCATGAAGGAAGAGAGTAAAGGGTAAAATAATGGGAGGAGGTGGTAACCGCATGGTGTTTATGGGTGAAAACGTTTTCACCATTATTTCCTCATTTATTTGACCGCTTTATTCCTATTCACGCTTTCTTAATGTGAGCGTAGTGTATCTGCATCTTTGTGACCGCCAAACCAAAACCCTAGAAAGCATCCCCAGTTTGTGTTGATGTCTCGAGTGTTGGTTGCACCTCGAGTGCAAGTGGCGCTGCTAGTGGCGCGTGTGGCATGTGCCAATGGCATGTGCGGAATGCCTTTGTTGCGGGTTACACCTTGAGTACAAGTGGCAATGCCAGACCTGCTAGTGGCGTGTGTGGCATGTGCCAATGGCATGTGCGGAATGCCTTGGTGGTAGGTTGTACGTTGAGTGTAAGTGGTAATGCCAGAGCTGCTATTGGCGTGTGTGGCAAGTGCCAATGGCGTATGCGGAATGCCTTGGTGGTAGATTGCACGGTTTGCAAGTTAGGCTACCAGCGTGCGTGTTTGGCATGTGTCAATGGCACGCATGGCCATTAGGGCTATGTCCTGGTAAGAAAAGCTACCAGCGATGCATGTTGGCATGTGCCAATGGCATGCGTGGCCAATTTGGGTCACGGCACGGGTAGGAAAAACTACGGCGAGCGTGTTGGCATGTGCCAATGGCATGCGTGGCCAATTTGGGTCACGGCCTGGTAGGAAAAGCTACCAGCGAGCGTGTTGGCATGTTCCAATGGCATGCGTGGCCAATTTGGGTCACGGCCTGGTAGGAAAAGCTACCATCGAGCGTGTTGGCATGTGCCAATGGCATGCGTGGCCAATTTGGGTCACGGCCTGGTAGGAAAAACTACCAGCGAGCGTGTTGGCATGTGCCAATGGCATGCGTGGCCAATTTGGGTCACGACCTGGTAGGAAAAGCTACCAGCGAGCGTGTTGGCATGTGCCAATGGCATGCGTGGCCAATTTGGGTCACGGCCTGGTAGGAAAAGCTACCAGTGAGCGTGTTGGCATGTGCCAATGGCATGCGTGGCCAATTTGGGTCACGACCTGGTAGGAAAAACTACCAGCGAGCGTGTTGGCATGTGCCAATGGCATGCGTGGCCAATTTGGGTCACGACCTGGTAGGAAAAGCTACCAGCGAGCGTGTTGGCATGTGCCAATGGCATGCGTGGCCAATTTGGCCTAGGTTGCACGGTTTGCAAGCCTAGGCGCGGGCGCTATTTTGGCATGGCGCGGCTAGGGCCAAGGTAAGGGTGTTTGGCTTGGCGTGGCGTGACCGGCGTAGCTAGGGCCAAGGCAGAGTGTGTTTGGCATGGCGCGGCTAGCTTGGGCTAGGTGTGGCTGGCATGATTTGCCATTGGCACGGAGGTGCGGCTAGCATGGTTGGCATGCTTTGGCGCGTTTGGTGTGACTAGCATAGCTAGGGCCAAGGCAGAGTGCGTTTGGCATGGCGCGGATAGCTTGGGCTAGGTCTGGCTGGCATGATTTGCCATTGGCACGGAGGTGCGGCTAGCATGGTTGGCATGCTTTGGCGCGTTTGGTGTGGCTGGCATAATTTTCCATTGGCACAGAGGTGCGGCTAGCTTGGGCTAGGTGTGGCTGGCATGATTTGCCATTGGCACGGAGGTGCGGCTAGCATGGTTGGCATGCTTTGGCGCACTTGGTGTGACTAGCATAGCTAGGGCCAAGCAGCGAGTGCGTTTGGCATGGCGCGGCTAGCTTGGGCTAGGTGTGGTGACATGATTTGCCATTGGCACGAAGGGAATTAAGGTTTTGTTCGTTGTAACCCTAATTTGAAAAAATACCCCCTATTAATTACTGACTACATGCATTAAATGTTCTAATAAATGTGTCAACCGTGACATTAGGTTATTTGGGGTTTTACGATTTTACCCTTTGTTTAAAAACCACCATCAACATTAAGTCCCCTGCTTAGCTCGGAACAGGAGCTTTGTTGCGAGGTAAGCATAAGATGGTGACAAACTATCGCAAACAAATCGTAAAGAGAATTGAGGAGGCTTGTCTCGACCTTTTTATAAATAGGATTTGGAATCCTTGCCTCCGCGATTTTGCACAAATCTGGGAGGTGGCACAATTGGGAAGTCGGCGTCATGAGATACGGGAAGTCGGGCGGCATTGAGAAGTTGACGCGAGTTGGGAAACTGAGCGTGCCAGCTGGCGGGACTGGCGCAAAGTGGGAAGCTAATCGTGCTAGCTGGCGGGACCGGCGCAAGGTGGGGAAGCTGAGCGTGCTAGCTGGCGTGACTTGGGCGGTTGTTGGGAAGTTTGGGGAGCCTGACGCGAGCTTGATGGTACCGGTGTAAACAAGGAGGGAGTAGGTGTTTCTACAGATAGCAAACTTTCCTTATTTTGCCTTCCTTCACGCGCGGCTTCAATCAGGGCATCATCCATGCCAAAAATCTGGAAGCGTTATGTCCCTCATTACTTCCTTTCCTTCTTTAAGGTTCCGTATTCATACCCAACGTAATTGCATCATCTCCCTCGTTTGAGAAAGGGTTCTTCTTGTTGAGTTTCTCTCTTTGTTATGTCGCACAGAGATGAATCATCTTCTAACCATCCAGATTCTCCAGGTGAAGGCGCGAGGTCTGACTATTGCAGGAGCATCCCAACAAAGGTTATTCGGGTTAAGAAAATCATACCGGTATGTTTTCTTCTTCTTCGGTGGTCTGACGTATGCTTCACCGCTTGTTTGATAAATGGAAAATTTCCCTTTCGTGCAGAGATATCCCGTTGGAGCATGCGTTACTGTTATCTACGAGGATGACCTAGTCGTTCCCCTCCCTTGAAATCCAACCTCGTTGACTGCTGCAGACTTGGAGAACGCTGATTTAGGGCTCTCTTGTTATGAATACCCCTATGCAGATTTGTCATTTGGGACTCGTATGAGGTGTCTCTCCTCCAATTATCGAAATGTTGGCGGTTGCGGCATCGTCTCAATATTAGCTGGTTGCGGCATCGTCTCAATATTGTGAAGGTCGACAGAGCTGGTATTCTTGCTGGTGTGATTCCTGCCACAAAATCCATGCTGGAAGAGGAGAAAGCTTTGGCCCTGGAGTCTCGGAGGATTGAAGAGTTAACTCGAGACTTGAAGAGTAGGACTGAAAGATATCATGGTCGGTTGAAGATGATATTTTGTAGGGATTATAATTTACTAGATGGGCTTTTCTGATTTGTATCACGAGATTTGAAGGATCCTCTTTTTTTTCTTTTTTTTTTGAAGAAGTAAAGAAATTCCATTAGTCTGTTGGATTGTATTGAAATTCGATAATTGGCAAGAAAGAAAGTAAAAGCAGAGAGGGTGTCTGGACGTTCACATTTTTGATGTAGCATGTTGCGGGGAAGTGATTAGGCGTAGTATGCCTTGAGCCACTTTCCGTTGATGACTGCCTCTAGCTTTTCCCCATCCTCTTTGATAATCTTGTAGTAACCACTGTCATACGCTTTAGTGATTATGTACGGCCCTTCCCATTTGGGATAAAACTTCGGTGCCGATGCATCTTGCTGGATGTGTTTGGCGGTTTTTAACACCAGATCTCCTTCCTTGAAAACACTGGATTTTACATGGCTGTTGTACGCCCTGGAAATCCTGTTTCTGTATGCTTGTGCATGTTCCTCTGCCCAGGATCTTCTGGAGTCCATAGTATCTAGTTCCGCGATTCGGCATTGAGGATTGGCTTCATTCAACTAAGGTCCACTCGCTGCGGCGATTCCGTGACGAGATCTTGATTTCTGCTGGGAGGATCGCGTCTGTACCGTAGACGAGGGAGTAGGGAGACATGCCGGTGGAGCTTCTATGGGATGTTCTGTGCTCCCAGAGAGCCATCGGCAATTGCTCGTGCCAGGTCCTGGGATTGTCGTGTACTGTTCGGCTGAGGATTCGGATCAGAGTCTTGTTGGTACTTTCGGCTTGCCCATTTCCCTGGGGATAATAGACAGTAGAGAAGACTTGTTTAATTCCGTACCTCTCAAGTAGTTCCTGTACTTGCTTGTTAGCAAAAGGCGTGCCGTTGTCGGTGATGACGTGTTTAGGTACGCCAAAACGGCAGATGATGTGTTCCTTGACGAATGTCGCGATCGTGGCTCCAGTGGTTCCTTTCAGCTGGACATTTTCAACCCACTTGGTAAAGTACTCGGTCGCGGTTATTATGTATTCATGTTGTTTTGAGGATGGCGGGTTGATCTTCCCAATGATGTCGAGTCCCCAGCTATAAAAGGGCCACGGGCTACTTATCGATTGCAAGGATGTTGGAGGCGCGTGGATGAGGTTTCCGTGAATATGGCATTCTCGGCATTTACGAACGAAAGTAGCTGCGTCGTCTTCCATGGTCGGCCAAGAGTACCTCTCGTGTATCTGCAGGAACAGGTTCTGTTTCCCTTGGTGTTCGCCTTCGTGCATTTCTCTTAACATAACTCGGGATTTCCATCGCCCAAACACCGCAAAGAGACTTCCTCCGAAACTCTTGCGATATAAAACCCCATCATGGAACACGAATCTTTTGGACTTTTATTTTAGCTTGGACGCATCCTCTTTGTCAGTAGGAAGAATGCCGTCACGAAGGAAACTGATGTACGGCTCCTGCTAGTCCCCAGTGTAACTGATGTTGAGGACTTCTGTCTGACATGGGGGCGCCTGGCAATTGGGACACGCCTTCTGGAGTAATCGGGATTGGGCTTCCATCTCCGGCCAATAGTATCCAAGTCGTTGTAAACGACGATAGAGGGTTACTACTGATGTTATTCCACAGACTTCGGTATGAACATGTTCAAGTTGTCGTTGTGCTTCCTCTTTTCCGAGACACCTTTGAGAGAGTCATCTGGATTTCGATGATATAGAACATCTTAAAGCATAAAGAAATTCCGCAAAGTCTTGAGGTCGACCTTCCCTTGGAAAAGTGAGTTGTTGAGTTCTTGAATGATAGGAGTTCTCCAGTCATCGTCTTCGGCTTTCTCAGGTTGTGAAAGCCATGTTGAAGCTATGGTTCTCCGTTTTCCGTCGGGGTTTCCTCGGATCCTTGAACTGTAGCTTTGATGCTAGTGTAGCTAGGCGATCAAAGCATGCTTATTACTTGCTACGGCCGACATGTGTGATGGTTGCTTCGGCGAAATAATTTAGTAGTTTTTGTGCTTCAGCCCTGTATGGTGCCAGCGTCAGTTCTTTCAATGCGTAAATCCTGTTTACCTGGTTGATGAGTAATTTGGAATCTCCACTTATCTCCAAACGCGTGGCCCCGGCTCGTTTAGCTAGTGATAGTCCAATGAGGAAGGCTTCGTATTCAGCTGAGTTATTGGTGCATGGAAAGTCTAGCTTGAAAGAGTGCGAGAAGACTTCTCCAGCAGGAGATACTAGTACCACACCCGCTCATCCGGTATTAGTGCTGGGGGTGGAAGAGCCGTCGAAGAACAGCAGCCATGCTTCTTTTTCGACTAATAAGATATCTGGAAGGTCTCCCGGGAGATCTTCTCGTAACTCTGCGGTGTTTTCTCCTGGGAATGCTGCTAACAGTTCTGCAACAGCCTATCCTTTTATGGCCCTCGGGGAAACGCACGTTATGTCGAACTCTGACAGCTGCAGGAGCCATTTAGCCGGCCTCCCTATCAGGGAGGGTTTCGAGAGAAGGAACTTCACAGGGTATGATTTGGATATTAACACTACCTTGTTGGAGAGGAGGTAGTGCCTGAACTTCTGGATGGAATAAATTAACGCTAAACACGCCTTTTCTGCTTTGGGGTATCTGAGTTCAGCGTCTCTCAACATTCGACTGAAGTAGTATATGTGATATTCAATTCCTTTGTCGTCTTCTTGAGCGAGGAGGGCTCCAATGGCGGTATCGCTAAAGGCTGTGTAAATACATAGTGGCTTCCCTTGCATAGGAGGCTTCATGACGGTCGGGGAGGACAACGTTTCTTGGATCTTCGGTACGCTTTTGCTGAGACGTAGTCCATGTGAAATTCGCTCCTTTTTTCAGCAGAGGGGTAAACGCAGTAATGAGCTGTGCCAACCCCGGTATGAAGCGACGAATGTAGTTTATCTTGCCCATGAAACTCTGGAGCTCTTTTGCGGTTCGTGGTGGTGGCATCGTAAGGATAGCTTGTGTCTTGACTGGGTCAACTTTTATCCCTGCGGCCGTTACTTGGAATCATAAGAACTTCCCCGAAGAGACACCAAAGGCGCATTTCAAAGGATTCATCTTCAACTTGTATTCGCGATATCTTTCGAACACTTGTCGTAGCATTTCCGGATAATCCGCTCGAGTCTTCGATTTGACTACCACATCATCTACGTAATCTTCGACTTACTTGTGCATCATATCGTGGAAGATGGTAGTCATGGCGCGTTGGTAAGTAGCGCCTTGGCGTTCTTTGACCGAAAGGCATTACGGTGTAATAGAAGTTTCCGAGAGGGGTTCGGAAAGCAGTCTTACTCGCGTCGTGCTCATACATCTTTATCTGGTTGTAGCCGCTATATCCATCCATGAAAGAGAACATACCATGCCCACTGGTAGCGTCTACCAGCATGTCGATGTTATGGAGCGGGAAATCGTCTTTAGGGCAGCACTTGTTCAGATCTCTGAAATCGACACAACATCTGATCTGACCATTCTTCTTTTTAACGGGAACGATATTGGCCAACCAGGTGGGATGGTGAATAGGTTTGAAAAAACCAGCGGCTAGTAATTTTTGAACCTCCGCCTTGATTTGTTCTTGTACGTCGTGTCTGAATTGTCTTGAGAAGTTGCTTGTTGGTTTGGATCCGGGTATCACGTGCGGATGGTGGGTGACCAGTTTTCATCCAAGCCAGGCATTTCTTCGTAAGTCCATGCGAAAACGTCCCGGTATTCTTTGAGTAGGTCGACTAGCTTTGAGCGTTTAGAATGTAGAGTCGAACCGATCGAGCAGTCGTGGGAATTCCTCATTCCCTATATTGTGAGTTTCGAGTTCGTCGGTGGTTAAGTCGGTCCGTCTTGCGGCTTCCGAGGGCGTACGAAACTTCCCTCCCGGTTATTGTGAAAATATTCTTTCGGGCGGAGAGACCGGGTCATGGTCTCCGTGCTAATTGCTAACAACTGTGGTAATGTGTGAGTTTTCCCTTTTTGCTTCGTCTGCGGTAAGGGTGCACTCTCGCTTGGTGCGGGCACGGGTTACGCCCGGTGGTGGGAGACTGGCGGGTCTTCCTTATGAGGAGACGGTGGAAGGGCGGTCTCCTCTGTGGAGTATCTCCAGTTTTTCGCTATCTCTGAGCGATGTCCATTTTGGTAGCAGAAAACTGTGAATCTTGGTCGTCACGCCTTTTGAACCTTCCTTCGGCTCATGTGCTTCTACGCAGTAGACGGTGCATAGGGGACAGTGACGCGGGGATGCGGACGACTTCTCCGTTCAGTACTGTTTTCAGGCATTGGTGGTATGTTGAAGGAACGATCTTGAGATTGTGCAGCCACGGCCTTCCCAGTATCATGTGGTAGTCTGGTTCTTTTTCAATCACTTCAAACTTCACCCTTGATTGAATCGGCCCTACCGCCGGCTCCAAGTTGATGTAGCCGTACGTGCTAGTTTGGTTGCCTTCGAAATCCGTCATCGTAGTGGGTTGTCGTACGATCTCGTTAGGTCGCACCCTGGCAGCTTTAAGTGTCTTGAGGGTGATGACATTGGAAGATGCACCCGTGTCAATGAGCGCTCTTCAAAACTCTATGTTCTTAACGAGATCCGTAACATGCAAGGCCCGGTTGTGACTGTCCTCTACCATCATGTCGTCATCGGTGAAAACAATATTGTTGGTGGATCTTCCGGGGATCCTTGGAGTCCCCGTGGGTGCGAGAACTAGTGATGCGTTCGGTGCTTATTCGATTAATAGCGAGAGAATGTTTTTATTCGCTGGTCCTTGGAGAGGTGCAGCAATTCACATAAGTTTTCTACCAACATGGTCGCCTCCTGGTCCGCTGGCTTCCAGTTAGTGACGAAACTATTGATTTGAGAATGCTCATTCGGGATGTTAGTCCCATGCTCTTGATCTCCTGGGGAACATGAGCCACTTAGATCCGATGTTAGGCTGATGAGGAAGTCGAGTATGCTGTTAATCGCATCCTTCATTAGATCCATGTTCTTGGCATGGATCTCCTGAGCTCGCATCAGGTCGACCAGTCTTGGGACCTCTTCATTAGTCATATTGCTTCCAGAAATTAACGAGTTATCATGACCTTGAGCGGGATCAATGTTTGTGGAGATGGCACAGTAGCCGACCATGCTTGCGCGAAATTTGAGGACGGAAGTCGGAATTTGATATTGTAACCGAAAGATCAATCCTCCATTTGTGGTCGCCAATTGTTTATGGGCAAAAATCGTTTTCCGCCGATTTTGGTAAATTCGGTAGGTGAGTGAGAAACTGGTTTAAACCCTAAACAAATGTCTTGCACGTGAGCACTTTCTAGATTCGAGTGATCAACTGTACAAGTCCACCCTAAACCAAGAAATGACCGTTCCGGACTTGCTTCGGTCACAAAGTGGAGGAGAAGGGTTGATTTTGGGAGGGAAGCAAAGAAAGGTGTTGAGACCAGAATAGTGCAGGAGAGTAGTGTCTCGACTTGTATCGAGAAAGTGAAAGCTTAGGAAGCTTGCAAGAGATGAAAGCTTTTTGGAGAGCTTGCAAAGTTGCCTTTTCTGAGAGTGTTGTATTTTTCTCCTGACCGAGACTTGTTGTCTGGTGGAAATAGGTAAGACATATTTATACAAGTCGAGATTGGAACGTACCATGGACTCATGAAGGAAGAGAGTAAAGGGTGAAATAATGGGAGGAGGTGGTAACCGCATAGTGTTTATGGGTGAAAACGTTTTCACCATTATTTCCTCATTTCTTTGACCGCTTTATTCCTATTCACGCTTTCTTAATGTGAGCGTAGTGTACGCTTGCATCTTTGTGACCGCCAAACCAAAACCCTAGAAAGCATCCCCGGTTTGTGTTGATGTCTCGAGTGTTGGTTGCACCTCGAGTGCAAGTGGTGCTGCTAGTGGCGCGTGTGGCATGTGCGGAATGCCTTTGTTGCGGGTTGCACCTTGAGTACAAGTGGCAATGCCAGAGCTGCTAGTGGCATGTGTGGCATGTGCCAATGGCATGTGCGGAATGCCTTGGTGGTAGGTTGTACGTTGAGTGTAAGTGGCAATGCCAGAGCTGCTAGTGGCGTGTGTGGCAAGTGCCAATGGCGTATGCGGAATGCCTTGGTGGTAGATTGCACGGTTTGCAAGTTAGGCTACCAGCGTGCGTGTTTGGCATGTGTCAATGGCACGCATGGCCATTAGGGCTATGTCCTGGTAAGAAAAGCTACCAGCGATGCATGTTGGCATGTGCCAATGGCATGCGTGGCCAATTTGGGTCACGGCCTGGTAGGAAAAGCTACCAGCGAGCGTGTTGGCATGTGCCAATGGCGTGCGTGGCCAATTTGAGTCACGGCCTGGTAGGAAAAGCTACAAGCGAGCATGTTGGCATGTGCCAATAGCATGCGTGGCCAATTTGGGTCACGGCCTGGTAGGAAAAGCTACCAGCGAGCGTGTTGGCATGTGCCAATGGCATGCGTGGCCAATTTGGGTCACGACACAGTAGGAAAAACTACAAGCGAGCGTGTTGGCATGTGCCAATGGCATGCATGGCCAATTTGGGTCACGACACTGGTAGGAAAAGCTACCGGCGAGCGTGTTGGCATGTGCCAATGGCATGCGTGGCCAATTTGGGTCACGACACTGGTAGGAAAAACTACCAGCGAGCGTCTTGGCATGTGCCAATGGCATGCGTGACCAATTTGGGTCACGACAAAGTAGGAAAAGCTACCGCGAGCGTGTTGGCATGTGCCAATGGCATGCGTGGCCAATTTGGGTCACGGCCTGGTAGGAAACGCTACCAGCCGAGCGTGTTGGCATGTGCCAATGGCATGCGTGGCCAATTTGGGTCACGGCACAGTAGGAAAAACTACCGGTGAGCGTGTTGGCATGTGCCAATGGCATGCGTGGCCAATTTGGGTCACGGCCTGGTAGGAAAAGCTACCAGCGAGCGTGTTGGCATGTGCCAATGGCATGCGTGGCCAATTTGGGTCACGGCCTGGTAGGAAAAACTACCAACGAGCGTGTTGTCATGTGCCAATGGCATGCGTGGCCAATTTGGGTCACGACCTGGTAGGAAAAGCTACCAGCGAGCGTGTTGGCATGTGCCAATGGCATGCATGGCCAATTTGGCCTAGGTTGCACGGTTTGCAAGCCTAGGCGCGGGCGCTACTTTGGCATGGTGCGGCTAGGGCCAAGGTAAGGGTGTTTGGCTTGGCGTGGCGTGATCAGCGTAGCTAGGGCCAAGGCAGAGTGTGTTTGGCATGGCGCGGCTAGCTTGGGCTAGGTGTGGCTGGCATGATTTGCCATTGGCACGGAGGTGCGGCTAGCATGGTTGGCATGCTTTGGCGCGTTTGGTATGACTAGCATAACTAGGGCCAAGGAAGAGTGCGTTTGGCATGGCGCGGCTAGCTTGGGCTAGGTGTGGCTGGCATGATTTGCCATTGGCACGGAGGTGCGGCTAGCATGGTTGGCATGCTTTGGCGCGTTTGTTGTGACTAGCATAGCTAGGGCCAAGGCAGAGTGCGTTTGGCATGGCGCGGCTAGCTTGGGCTAGGTGTGGCTGGCATGATTTACCATTGGCACGGAGGTGCAGCTAGCATGGTTGGCATGCTTTGGCGCGTTTGGTGTGGCTGGCATGATTTGCCATTGGCACAGAGGTGCGGCTAGCTTGGGATAGGTGTGGCTGGCATGATTTGCCATTGGCACGGAGGTGCGGCTAGCATGGTTGGCATGCTTTGCGCACTTGGTGTGAATAGCATAGCTAGGGCCAAGGCAGAGTGCGTTTGGCATGGCGCGGCTAGCTTGGGCTAGGTGTGGCTGGCATGATTTGCCATTGGCACGGAGGGGAATTAGGGTTTTGTTCGTTGTAACCCTAATTTGAAAAAATACCCCCTATTAATTACTGACTACATGCATTAAATGTTCTAATAAATGTGTCAACGATGACATTAGGTTATTTGGGGTTTTACGATTTTACCATTTGTTTAAAAACCACCATCAACACTTGTCTAGAAGGAAAAGCTTGTAGAAAACCTTTTGGTAAGGCCAAACGTGCTTCTCAACCT
Source organism: Papaver armeniacum (assembly GCA_023531295.1). Lineage (NCBI taxonomy): Eukaryota > Viridiplantae > Streptophyta > Magnoliopsida > Ranunculales > Papaveraceae > Papaver > Papaver armeniacum. The sequence goes on from JAJJWW010003904.1 coordinate 57,536, forward strand.
CTTGAGTTAGTACATTCTGATATTTGTGGACCTATGAATGTTAAAGCTAGACACGGTTATTCTTATTTAATCACATTTATTGACGATTATACGCGATTTGGTTATGTATATTTGATTGCTCACCGCTATGAAGCCTTGGATTTTTCAAGCGCTTTGTTGCAGAAGTTGAGAATCAAACTGGGAAGAGTTTAAAGACTCTCCGTACTGACCATGGACACGAATATTTATCCGATATATTCAGGGAATTTTGTGATAGTAAGGGAATAACTAGGCAGCTTACTATTCCAAATACTCCGTAACAAAATGGTGTTGCAGAGAGACGGAATAGAACATTATTGGATATGGTTAGATCAATGATGGCACAAGCCAACCTCCCAATATCTTTCTGGGGGGATGCTATTATGACTGCGACCTACATTCTGAACCGTGTCCCAACTCAGTCGGTTCCTTCTACGCCATATGAACTTTGGAAAGGCGAAAAACCTAATTTAGGAAATTTACGCCCATGGGGTTCAGCTGGTTATGTTTACAACGCTTCTCATGTGTATGGAAATCTAGGTCCTAGAGTAAGAAAGCTTGTCTTTATAAGATATTCTGGTTGCTCAAAAGGATATGTGATGTATGGTGAACATCCAAGTGGAGGGATGACTGAGATAGAGTCCAAAGATATTTTTTTCATTGAAAATGATTTTCCTCGAATTAGTGACATTAACAAAAACTTGGAACTCTTTGAAATAGAAGAGAGTGAAGATATCTTACCATCTTCGAGCGAAGGTAGAGAATTAGTTTCTCAACCTATAATCGCTGAAGATAGTGGGAGTTATCTACATCCTAGAGGGGGTGAACTGCTAGAGATACAAATTTTTGAACCACGCAGAAGTGAGCGTGGAAAAGTACCCCGTCGTCACTTTGAGATTGAAGGGGGAATATTAATGTATGCTGCGAGTATTGAAGATGAGCCTACTTCTTTTAGAGAAGCCATCTCTTCAGTTGATTGCAATAAATGGCTTTTTGCAATGCAAGAGGAAATTAAATCAATGGATAAGAATGACGTTTTGGAGTTGGTTGATCTTCCGCCTGGGCGAAAGGCCATTGGAAACAAATGGGTCTTTAAAATTAAACGCAAGGCGGATGGTTCAATCGAGAAATAAAAAGATCATCTAGTGGCAAAAGGATATACTCAACAAGAGGGTATTGACTATGAGGAAACCTTCTCTCATGTAGTAAGGTTTGCCTCAATTCGCCTCGTGCTTGCTATTGTTTCATATTTGGATTTAGAATTGTTCCAGATGGATGTCAAAACTGCATTCCTTAATGGGGAACTAGACGAAGAGATTTACATGTCTCAACCAACGGGTTTTGAGGTCAAAGGACAAGAGCGCAAAGTTTGTCGTCTCAAATGTTCCATTTATGGCCTTAAACAATCGTCTAGACAGTGGTATATGTGTTTCCATCAATCTATCACTCCTGCTGGTTATGAAATGATTGAGGAAGACCATTGGGTGTACATCAAACGATCCAAGGAAAGCATTCTTATCCTAGCCTTATATGTCGATGACATTCTACTAGCAGGTAATGATCTAAAAGGAATTGTCGCCACTAAGAAGTGGTTGTCCTCTAATTTTGAAATGACGGACATGGGTGAAGCTAATCATGTATTAGGTGTTAAGATCACGCGAGACCGCTCAAGAAAGACTCTTAGTTTGTCTCAAGAGATTTACATAAAAAAGATACTTGAGCGCTTTCGAATGCATGATTGCAAACCCATTAACACTCCTATGGAAAAAGCATGTGTCCTAAGTAACGATCGAAGCCCTAAGAATGAAGAATAAAATAAATACATGTCCAATGTACCATATGCATCTGCGGTTGGGAGTCTTATGTACACTATGTTGTGTACTAGACCCGACATCAGTTTTGCAGTAGGGATGGTAAGTCGTTACCAAATTAACCCCGGACCAGATCACTGGAAAGCAGTTAAAAGGATATTTCGTTATCTTAAAGGGACTTCTAATATCCCTCTTTGTTACCATGGTGAAGACATTAGACTCATAGGATTTAGCGATGCCGATTGGAGCAATGATAAATATGAGTTTAAATCCACTTCAGGATACGTTTTTAAACTAGGAGGTGGTTCAATCACTTGGTGTAGTCAGAAACAAAAGTGTATTGCTCTGTCTACAATGGAAGCAGAGTATGTTGCACTTGCGGCGGCCGTCCAAGAAGTCATGTCGGTTGAGGAGATTTCTTAAGAGACTCGGTGTCTCGGAACACGCAAAAGAAGCGGTGTTGCTTCACAGTGATAGCACATCAGCTCTAGCATATGTGAAAGATCCCAAATACCATGGAAAAACCAAACACATTGGTAGGAGATTCCACTTTATACGCGATATGGTTGCACGAAGAAAGGTTGTTCTTAGAGATATCTTCACAAATAGAATGTTGGTTGACCATTTGACTAAGCCCATTCCGAGAATTATTTTTCAATCTCACTTAGAGAACATGGGATTAAACAGGATTTGATATGTAGAGCATGTGATAATGACATTATTATTATAAGTATTAATGCTTTCTTAAATGAATATGTTTTTGTACATGGATATCAAAAGTAGAAATCATATACTTTTGATGTGTACATGGATATTAAGGTTGTCAGCAGGAAAGAATCGACCTACTCACACAGGTGATTCGCCTTGGCGCTTAGTATAGCGAGCAAGATGAGACAAAAGAAGAGACGTTTTTTGGAAGATATGTTTTTCGAAAAACTACGTGCTTTTAATAACAAACTTTTCTATACAACTGGAAGTCGCCTTAATATGCTTAAGATGAGATCTCACAAAGAGATCGATCATTAAATGTAACCACCATTTAATGAAGCCTTTTATAAAGCCAGATGTGATTTTCTGAACAATGATTGTTGGAACAGAAAAATCAAGTTAGGCGCCTAAATGGCGACTAGACTAAGATATGTATAACGTATGCTTTTTATGCTATACATGCCCATTTGAGTGGGAGAAACGTCATAGCATACACTTTGTGATGTATATGATAAGTCGACCGATTGTGAGAGCGATGAATGATTCCCTACTTCATTGTTGTGTGAGCCACTAGATTAATATCCAATTCATTTACCCCTTTGACTTGAGTTTATGTCATGAATAGGATACTTAATGATGCTACTTTAGCATGTTCTCTAATACGATGCAACTTCCCGTATGATGATACATGTCTAGGAAAGCTGTTAAGTTGAATTGGAACGATATGAATTTCTTGGAAGAAAATTTGATGATACACCATGAATTGTGACTCATAGCTGGCCAGCGTTTTTCGTCTGTCGAAAATCATGAGCACAATTGATAAAATGTATATGGGTGCAATACTGCTTGCTAGAGGGATTAAGAGTATTGTGTCAGGTATAGTCAAATTATCTGAGGTAATGAGATACGAACATTCTTTATGAAGGGTTGATGTCTCCATGCTGACTCGTAATGAGGTTCTAGTATGGAGCTCCCAAAATGAAGGTATCTCAGCGGTCCCACAAACTATTTACTAATATGAAAATTTTTCTCTTAGGACTTTGATTGGGAAGCATGCTGACGTTACACACACTATGTGTGAGTCGGAGATGTTGAAAATATGGGCACCCATGTGTGTGTGCATGCCCAAAGTCCATCTTGGGTGGTTATATAAAGTCATGTGCTTGACTTTGTCAAAAGAAAAATCCTTCTCCAACTAACCAAGCCATGGTGAAACATGTGTCTTGTTTCTTGCCACCATGTGTTTGGATGATGCTAACAAGTGTTTAATCACTTACTCCATGTGTTTATCTCCATGCTAACAAGTGTTAGAACTTGCTCCAAGTTTTTAGTTCTTCCTTGACACTTTCCAAGAGAGGATACTTGAAGTTTGAGTATAAATAGGCTTCTAGTTTCATTTGTTGAAATACAATAAGAAGTAGAAGAAAACACTACAACTTAATAGTAGTGAGTTTAGCAAGAGATAAACCAAGTATCGAGAATAAGCTAGAGAGTTCTAAGTGAGCATTCTAGTTAGCTAGCAAAGTCTTCTAGTATTCAAACATTAGTTGTAGAATCACCAAAATCCCTTAGTGTCCTTTAGAAAATAAGTTGAAGTTCTATACGGTATTTAGTTTGCAGAAATATAGTTTGTGCTCATTTTTGTGGCACCTACTCACCACCGAGTTTGAAGGTTCAAGAACATGAAACGCAAGTGATTCGTTGGTTCGACGTCATCCTCATTTGGAGCGATTACAAGGTACGAACTAATAACCCGCTTCTGCATTTGATTTGTTCAACGTACATATATATCAGTTATATATGACTTACAGGAGCAAACCCTGCCTCATTTATTAGTGTATTAGAAGTTAATTACGGGTTTGATAAGTTTTCATACTGCTTGATGGATCAAATTGATGATGGGGCCGAGAGTTCGTCAATGTTGTTTAGTGAACAAGACTTAAGTCCGCATACACAGGTATTTTATACACCACATCTTACACAATATGGAGAGCATTATGCCGTCAAACTCTTTGGAATTAGTGTTGATGGTGAACAAATTATATCATCGTCATTTCCCCTTGGAATGGTAATTGATACAGGTTCAACTGCTACTTATCTTCCTCGAAATGTGTTCAGACGATTGCGAGATAAATATAGAAGTGTCGCTGATAGACTCAGTTGGGTCCCAAACGCCGAAGGTAAGGGTGACTATATATGCTACAACATTAATGATCCAGGAAAGCTTGAGGGCACACCATCGATGACTTTTCACTTTGACGGAGAAAATACAGACCTTACATTAAAGCCTCATAACATATGGGTGTATAGAAATATTGAAGAGCTGGGGGTTTCTTGTCTTGCTTTCCAGGATGCAACTACGGTTAATAACGTCTACGTCATGGGAAATATCCAGCAACAAAATACTAGGGTCATAATTGAAAGTGGAGACTTGTTGCGTGTTGGGTTCGACCAGTCGGGGTGTTAGCTTGGTGTTAGTGGAGACCTATTACATAACTATATGAAAATATTTCGGTTGGTGCGAAGCAGTCCTTATACAAACTTATTTTTTTGGTTTTGAGTGTTCTTAAGAATTAATACACATTTTTTTTATTCTCATTGTCACTTCCTCATACACTAATCTTTGATGTCCTTTTAACTTCAGAATATGAATTACATATAATGCATATGGCAGTATTTGAAAAAACAAAATGGTTTTAATAACTCTTCTTTTAATTGGTTTGTTTATTAGTCAATGGTAATCACCATCTATGTTGTATGATTCGCGAGGCGAGGGGACGCGCCAGACCAGGCGCCTCATGAACTAGCGTACTCACGCCTTAGGCTAAAAATTGCACGTAGGAGTAATTTACCCTTTTTTGATCGACATACTATGCTATGAACTCTAGTGATTGGTAACTTTTCTTTGCTAACAAATACTTTCTGCTTTTGTCTTTCCATTGTCGGCAATTGTCTTTCCATTGTCAGCAACAAATGTGTGGATCAACTTGACCAGATGCACATGATAGTTTTAATTAATGTGTGTGTCGTTTATCATTGCGTCTGTCTAATTGTAACTGTACGGATACTTGGCATGTGTCTGTTTTCTGTTATGTGTTGCGGTTGGTATTATTGCCAGCCTGTATAGTCGGTATCATTGTCAGTCTGTCACTTTGTTTGTGTACTTTATAAGGACATCTTCTTCTTTGTTTATACTAAAACAATTGTTATCCTCTTCAATAAACCATATCTTCATGGTATCAGAGCCGACCTGGGCCAGATAACCTTTCATTGCTTCCGCCATTAAACCTGCAACTTTTTTTGATTTCTTTTCTTGATTCAATATGGAATAAACCATCACCAAAGTACCTCTCAACACTATAGCTAACATTGTTCCTTATAAACTTCAAGAACATAACTTTCTTACTTGGAAATCATTATTACTTCCTCTTTTCAAATGTTATAATGTTCTAGGTTACATAGATGACTCAAAACCATGTCCAAATCAGTTTTTTTATGCACCCAGAGGAGCAGATCGTGAAGCAACTATTAATCCTAAGTGGATCCGTTGGAATGAAGAAGATAAAACTCCAATTCTCTGGATTCAATCTTCTATTTCAGAGAGTGTAATTTCTTATATTGCTGGTCCAACAACATCATATGAGTTGTGGAAATCGATTGAACAAAGATTTGCTGCAACATCTTTTACTCACATCATTCAACTGCGCACCAAATTGTCTACAATCAAGTAAGGTACGTAACTCCTCAATTACTTCATTTCTTAATGAAATAAAGAAGATCTCATATTCTTTATTTGCTGCTGGATCTCCTATCAATGAAACTGTGATGTTGGTAAGTGTTCTTAATGGCGTATCTCACAATCTTCTCATTAGTGAGGAAATCATCCTAAATGAGAGATCCAAGAATGTCACTGTTACAGATTAAAAAAGCGGAGGTACAACAACCACGCCCAATATTTCGATTAGCAGTCTGTATGGACTAACTCCAATATACTTTCAAGAGAATCAACTAAACTCAATCTTAATAAAGTATATCAAAGAGTTATATCTCTCTTTCTTGATTCAATTCTTACTCAAGCAAATATAAATCTGCGAGTCTAATTGAATACAAGAGAAATAACTTGGATGGTACCAAAGACCAATATCCAAGTGTCAATCAATGTAAATCAACAACCAAAGGTTGGATATTCTAATTGATTGAACTTAACGCACATCCTGTGATATTTCAATTATACAAAAAAAATATAATTCGGAATAGAAATAATACAGATACCAGAAGTTTTGTTAACAAGGAAACCGCAAATGCATAAAAACCTCGGAACCTAGTCCATATTGAACACACACCGTATTAAGCCGCTACAGACACTAGCCTACTACAAACTAACTTCGGTCTGGATTGTAGTTGAACCCCAAGCAATCTCACACTGATCCAAGGTACAGTTGCGTTCATTATGTCTCTGATCCCATCAGGATACTACGCACTTGATTCCCTTAGCTGATCTCACCCACAACTAAGAGTTGCTACGACCCAAAGTCGAAGACTTTAATAAACAAATCTGTATCACACAGAAAAGTCTATGGTAATAGATAAATCTGTCTCCCACAGAAATACCTATGAGTTTTGTTCCGTCTTTTGATAAATCAAGGTGAACAGGAACCAATTGATAACCCAGACTTATATTCTCGAAGAACAGCCTAGTATTATCAATCACCTCACAATAATCTTAATTGACGCGGCGAAAGAAGATATTGTGGAATCACAAATGATGAGACAAAGATGTTTGTGACTACTTTTATATCTTGTCTATCGGAGATATCAATCTCAAGCCAATCGTTACGATTATACTCAATACGATAGAAACAACAAGATCAGATCACACAACTACGAGAAAGTAGTATAGGTCTGGCTTCACAATCCCAATGAAGTCTTCAAGTCGTTAACCTACAGGTTCTCGGTAGAAACCTAAGGTTAAAGGAGAATCCTTTCTATAAAAAAATAAAGTAAAATGAAACTGGTTACTTACTTGGTTTCTATTGCTAGATTGATCTCTTCTTTCCTCGGATCTTCCAGGTTTTGATGGAAGAAAATTTATAATTAGCTTTGAGAAAGAGGCGCAAGGACAGTAAAGTGGTGGTGCTTATTGTATTTTGATACCAACAACTCCCACTAAGTACTTGAATGAAGAAAAGAAGAAGGGGGTTATGTTTTGTTAGAGTGAGAGTGAGAGACCAAACAAATTAGAAACAACGTAAGTAATGAAGAAGAAAAAGGAGATCGAAGTAAGTAATTCTACTTATAGTTAAAGTGATGGTCTCCATCTATAAGTAATTCTAGTTATAGTACGTATTGATGCATAAGTTAAAGTGACGGTCTCTGTCTATAGCTGCATATGTATACTTTCCGTGTTACAAAACCATATATAAGGAAAAAGCAACCGCCAACCGGAATGGGTACATACATTCATGAGTTTTTTTTGATCAATACAACAAAAAATTTAATAGAAGAGAAAGAATATACAACAGAGTTTAGTTTAGGAGGATCCCAAATGGATACAACACCCTAGCAGGATAGAGAGCAGCCATACTAAGCCGCGTGACAATGAATCAGAGCAACCACCCACAACACTACTACAGAGGAAAAAAGTAAAACCCAAAAGCCACTAATTTACTGATGCCTATTCACTACGAGATCCTAATGATAATGCAGATCCTGGTACCTGATCCCTCTAAAGGATACATTTGAAGAGTTCCAATATAACAAGAGAGATTTTATCTTCCTTACGAGAGAGTCTTGAGAGTAATCCAGGCCTTCAAAAGTGCAGGAGTTCCTATGCTTCCAAACGAAAGCAAAAGGCAAAAGCTCCCAAAGTAATAAGCCATTATCGGTGAGCCCTTGAGTCCAGTAGCCTAGGAAGAGGTCAGTGATGTTGAAGCTTGATACCCAATCCCTTTTAAAGTCATTCATGAAAGACATCCAGACCACATGTATCTTTGGACGATGCATAAATAGATGATTGATGGTTTAAGCATCATTTTTGCAAAATATGCATATGTTTGCCAATAGCCATCCTCTTTTGGAGAGATTATTATCAATCACCTCACAATAATCTTAATCGACGCGGCGAAAGAAGATATTGTGGAATCACAAACGATGAGACGAAGATGTTTGTGACTACTTTTATATCTTGCCTATCGGAGATATCAATCTCAAGCCAATCGTTACGATTGTACTCAATACGATAGAAACAGCAAGATCAGATCACACAACTACAAGAAAGTAGTATCGATCTGGCTTCACAATCCCAATGAAGTCTTCAAGTCGTTAACCTACAGGTTCTCGGTAGAAACCTAAGGTTAAAGGAGAATCGACTCTAGCTTATACAACTAGTATCACAGAAGAGGTGTGGGGATTAGGTTTCCCAGTTGCTAGAATTCTCCCTTATATAGTCTTTCAAATCAGGGTTTGCAATCAATGTTAGCTTAGTAACAAAGCATTCAATATTCACTGTTAGATGAAAACCTGATTAGATTCAAGCTAATATCTTTCAACCGTTGGATAGAAAACTTAGATTGTTACACACAAATGAAATGCACGTTTCTAGGCTTGTGTAACCGTACCCAAACATGTATATTTATTGGTTCAACAATAGTTAACCAAATGGTTAGACATATGACCACTTTCATATCAACTATATTCTTATTCACCATAACTAGTTCAAATGACTCAAATGAACTAGTTAGAGAGTTGTTCAATTGCTTAGATATTATAGAAGTATACAAGACACAATCGAAGCAAAAACGATTTGATTCACTCGAATCGATTCATGAACTCTATAGCCACGGTTTGCAAATTGCATTCCTTAGTTTATATAAGTATAAGTTCACAAATAATCATTTTTAGATATAACCAACTCAAGTACGCGGACTAAGTTCACGGACTTAAGTTCCCGGAAGAAGTTTACAAACTCCAGCAAAATTTCTCAGGATGAGAACCTACAGCAGTTCGCGGACTGTTGTTCCGGTTTTCTTGATCACAAAGTAAGCATACTTCGGTTCAAGGAATAAGGACTTATACATGTATGCGTTTCCACACAATGCTTATATCCAACAATGGTTATATAATCTAAACTCTCATTTCAATTATTGAAACATTCTTAGAGGACGTTATATAGTTGTTATTCACAAACTATTTTTCGTCAAAGCCATTTTCAAAGTGATAGAAACATAACATGACTTTCGTCACTAGGTAAAGATGAACTTGGCCAAGGAGAAAGCTTACCAACACATATTTCGAGAAATATATAGGCGAGATAAACTCGGCTCGAAATAGGAAATGTGTATAATCAAAGTCTATATAGCAAAACGACTTTTGTTTCAAGATAGGAGATAGAGTAGATAGACTTTTAAGTGATAGATAAGTTCAAGTCTACACATACCTTTTAGTCGATGAAGTTCCACCAGTTCCTTGAGTAGTTCTTCGTCTTGTATGATGATTGCCATGGAGTTCTTGAGCTAAACTACACTTTCTATCCTAGTCTGAGACTTAGCTATAGTAGACTAGCAATCAAGACTTATAGTTTTGATCACTGACATTGACAAACATGCTTGAAATAGAAACGCATGCGAGTTCGACCGAGCGGTGCTCTAACACAAATGAGTCCAAAGCATTTGTTGCTTTTAGAAATAACAAGAATTATCCTAACAATAATTCAAGGTTTAATTCCTACTTTCAATATTCAACTCCAAGAACTTCTTCATATCAACCTCACTTTACTCAAAGCAATGAATTTGTTCCTAGTACTTCATTTACACCACTTCATCCTTCACAAACTACTTCAATATCTTCTTTTCCTATGATACCACATAACAATAATCCACACTTATCTCAATATGCATCATCATACTCATATTCAAGAATTCTGAGACCAACCTTCCAAATATGTTTCGAATTTGGTCACTCAGCTATATGTAACCTAAGGATGAACTTTGCTTATCAAGGAAGGCCAATTCCACCTAGTCTACATCCTATGTTAGCATCTACTGATATTTTAGGTGAAAATCCATGGTATGTTGATTCTGGAGCTTCAAACCACATTATTTCAGATGCATATGATATTACTGAATTTCAATTTTATAATGGAAATGAACAAATTATGACAACTAGTGGAGAAGGTATGCAAATCTCTAACATTGGTAGTACTTCTTATTTTCTATTGGACCACATAATTCAGTTACCTAATATTTTACATGTACCCAATGCTTCACACAAACTGTTCTATATACATAAGTTCTCAAAGGATAACAATTGCAGTGTGACTTTTGAATCTGATGCCTTTTATATTAAGGATCTCAAATCTGTAAGAGAATTTTCCAACGGCAGAGTAAGAATGGAGTATATCCTTTAAAGTTTATATCAGATGTTTCTTCCTCAACTTCACCAACAACTTTATCATCACTCAAAGTCACTGCTGATCTTCCACACAAAATATTTGGTCATCCTTCATTTCAGTCTCTTCAAAGAATCTGTCATTTGATTTGTTTAGGACTTCTGTGTCTTGTAATGACTTTTGTCTAGGCAGATCACGAAAGTTGCCTTTCTCTGTGTCTAATAGTGTGTCAAATAAACCATTGCAACTCTTGCATATGGTTTTGTGGGAACCTAGTCTTGTTGCCTCCCATTGTGGGTTCCTTTATTACTAGATGACTTCAGTAAATACTGTTGGATCTTTCCAATAATGAGAAAATCATATTTTAAAGATGTCTTTAACAATTTTTCTCTTCAAGTGCAATTTTTTTCTTTCAATTTGAGCATTAAAGTGATCAGAACAGATGGTAGTGGAGAATTTATTGCTACTGAACTTGCAACTTTTCTTACTTCAAATGAGATTGAACATCGATTCAGCTGTGCTTATACACCTGAGCAGAATGGTGTGGCATGGTCTAAACATAGACATCTTGTAGATATAGGCAGAACTCTTTTATTTCAGCCAAGAAACAAATTGTATATTTTTCTTGGTTATTCTTCAATACAAAAGGGTTATAGATGCTATGAACCACAATCTGGTAGAGTGTTTGTGTCAAGACATGTAATATTTGATGAGTCTAGCTATATTTCCAGCTCTTACATACAAGATACCTAAAGTTTCTAGCTCTTCTACAGCCAAGTCCTTCTTTCAGGATTCATCAGCTGCTCTTCCTTCAGCTTCAACTACAACAAATAACTCAGCTATTTCACCTGCTCAGCCTACTCTTACTCCAGAAGTTACAAGTTCATACTCTAGAGCACCAACTATCACTTCAACTAACATTGCAGCTACTTCTACATCTCTATCTGATTCCATCATCACTACACAACACATGTACATACTGTGCATACAAGATCCAAGAGTGGTATTTTTAAACCTAACATCTATGTTGCAACTAGATATCCACTTCCAGCAGCTTTTATAGCCAACATTACTCCAGCATTGCCAACAAATTTTTCTAAAGCTCAAATGAATCCAAAATGGATGGTTGCACTTGTGAAAGAACATAAAGCTCTCAAAGATGCTAGTACTTGGACTCTTGTTGATCCAGTTCCAGATCAGAATCTAATAAGATGTAAATGAGTTTTTAAAGTAATGTACAATCCATATATGGTACTATTGAAATGCATAAAGCTAGACTTGTGGCTAAGGGCTTTCATTAACAAGAGGGTTTATACTATACTACTGAGACATTCAGTCTTGTTGCTAAACCTACAACTATCAGGTTAGTTCTTTCTTTAGTTTTCATTATGATTGGGAAGTCAAACAGCTAGATGTAAGCAATGCACTCTTACATGGAGACCTGCAAGAAAAATTTTACATGACACAACCACCGGGTTTCATTGATCTAGCTAATCCTAATGGAGTATGCAAACTGCATAAATCAATTTATGGCATTAAACAGGCACCTAGAGCATGGCATGAAAAGTTGATGGATGCTTTTATAGATATGGGTTTTACTTCCTCCTTAGCTGATACTTCTTTTTTCATTCATAAATATGGTTCACAAACAACAATTGTTCTGGTTTATGTGGATGATATTCTTCTTACAGGTCTTCAATGTTATTTTGCTCTTATGTCATCACTCAAGATCAGTAATTCTCTTCCTATCAAAGATGTAGGTCATATTCACTATTTTCTGGGTATTGAGGTTAAAAGAAATGATTTAGCAATGCACTTGTCTCAATACAAGTAAATCATTGATTTTTTGAAGAAAACTAATCTTATTGGTCTCAAACCATGTACCACTCCCGCTATTGCAGATTCTAAAATGAGTTCTACATATGGTGAATTGTTTTTAGTTCCTACATAATATAGGTCTTTAGTTGGTGCTTTGCAGTATATTACTTGGACAAGACCAAAAATTTGTTATGCAGTTAATCAGGTTTGTCAACATCCGAGTAAACCTACTACAGTTCATCTCACTGCAGCTAAGAGGATTGTCAGATTTCTAAAGGGTACGATCTGGATCATGGAATTGTTTTGCAAAAAGACTTAACTGCTTTATCTTCTTTTTCTGATTCTGATTGGGCTGGTAACCCAGATGATAGAAAATCAACTAGTGGTTTCTGTGTATTTTTTGGTATGAATCCAATTTCCTGGTCTTCTAAGAAGAAACATATTGTTGCTAGAAGATCTATAGAAGCATAATATAGGTCCTTAGCTCACACTGCTGCAAAATTTATATGGGTGTGTTCTCTCTTGAAGGATCTTGGCATTTTTCTTCCTACATCTCAAACAATTGGTTATGATAACAAAGGTGTTTTATCCTCTGCTTCTAATCCAGTCTTGCATTCTAGGATGAAACATGTTGGTCTTGATTTTCACTTCATCGGAGAACTGGTTCAATCCAAGGTTTTATGTGTGTATTACATCTCCACTGATCAGCAGGTTGCAGATGTTTTCACTAAAGGCCTCAGCACAAATAAATTTGATTTCTTACGTAACAAGCTGAGAGTGGTCTCTTCTGCTCACATGGCTCAGCTTGAGGGAGGATGATAGTTGTAATAAATGTGTGTGCCTTTTATCATCTCGTCTGTCTCACTGTAACTGTACATATATTTGGCATGTGTCTGTTTTCCGTTATGTGTTACGGTTGGCATTATTGCCAGCGTGTATAGTCGACATCACTGCCAGTCTGTCACTTTGTCTGCGTCCTTTATAAGGACTTCCTCTTCTTTGTTTGTACTAAAACAATTGTTATCCTCTTCAATAAACCATATCTTCAGCACATATAACAGTGTCTTTTAATAGGCATATTGATAGACACATTTTTGTGTCTAATTTGTCTCAATTCTTTATATTGATAGTGCTTATTTTTGTACTTATTATGGTGTTTTATGCGTGTGTAGGTATTTTTGGCCAATAAACATTTTTGGAAAAATCGGCTCGAAAAGTTGCGCCCGGAGGACACCTACTATTCAGACCCTCACTACGGATAAGGGGTACCCAAATTACTAAGGGCACCCTCAGGACACTCCAAGGCAGCTGCTATTCGCACCCCCACTCTGGATAGGGGGAGACCACCTTTCTTCCCAAATTCAAAAATCAAATTGGCGGGAAAACTTTTGCAGACAGGAAACAGATTATGGTTCACGTTTTTGGAGGATTTAGAGAGATTCAATCGCCGGGAATTGTTGGGCTGGACTTCTTATATCATAACATGGTTGATACAATTGATTGGAGCCAACCAATTGGGTTGGATAATTCGGGTTGAGGCAAAACAGAGAGGAGAAGTTTCACGGGATTTTTGGTTATATTTGGCAGTTACGGGAGATTTGAGGCAAGATAATCCTTCCTAAGATTCATATAAATCCAATAAAGGGATTAGAATGACCTGTACGGCTCAGAAACGCGTAGAGAAAAGTTTTGGAAAGATTATTGCCGTGACTTCCACGGAAAGAAAAGAAGAAATTTAATCGGGTTTTGGAGGGTTTGGAGGTGTATAAAAGGTGTGCTCGAGTCCCAGAGAGGGGTATGAAAGTTTAGAAGAAGTTAGGGGAAGTTTAGAACACCGCAGCGCCGAGAAATCAAAGTTGCAGGAATCGGGTTTTGCTGCTGCTACTGAAGAACACCAAGAACAAAAGGCCATCTAGGACAGTCGTTTAAGGCGTCTTAAATTCAACGACAAAGCAACAGTGATTGCGACAGTTCCATTGTAACAGTTCTATTATAACAGCTGCTTTGTAACGCCGATATACCGTTACAATTCGGCTGTGTTATTACTTTTCATCCTTTTAATCAACTTTTGGGCTATAAACATGTATTTTGAGCAAGTGATTAATATGAGGAGCTAAACCCCTTTGCTGAGGCGACGGAGGAAGCTATTTTTCCAACAAATATGTGGTAATATTTATTTAATTAATTTCTGCAATTCTTTTTATGATTATTTGCATTGAATCGAAATTGAATTAAAGATTTTTGCTAACTCTTTGTGTTTTCACTTGATGGTGCATGCTTAGCTTAGGGCTCTTGATGTTCCATGCTTGAGATTAACAACCAGTATTTCGAAAATCTACTATTGGCAATATTTAAGAATCAATTGAACGTATGAATTGCATGATAATTATTAATATTGAATCACATAAAAGTTGGAAAATAGTGGAAACCTGAGTCTCAGTGCTTTTTTATAATCTTGATAACAAACTTTGATTGAGTTTTCTATTTTACTTTGAGTCTAAAATCAAATCTCTACAAGTCTTTAACGAACCACTTTTCTTACCACTGTAAAAACTACATCAATTTTTGGCGCCGCCGACGCGGACTTGTATTTAGGTTTAGGTTTTAGGTTTATTGTATTTTTAGGTTTTGTATTTTTATTATTATTATTTATTTATTTCTTGTAGATTCTTTTTATTATTCTATTTTAAGTCTTTGGTATTTTTTATTTTTGTTGTGCAGGATTGACTCAAAGCTATAAGTGGAAAGTTGAACTTGCCGAAAAAAGGAGAAACCGAAGATATTATTTTTGGACTTTTATTAGTTTCTTTATTTTCTTTTGGACCTGTATTTTTTATTTTATTTGGTTGCTTGTTTATTTTTATTTATATAAAAAAAAAAACAACACAGTTGCACACACCATTGCACCCCTCGTTAAATCACCGAGTTTAGGAAAACTCGTGGATTAGTAAGCTGAACCCGTGCCTTGGGCCTTTTGGGAGTTACCAGCTGAAAGTCCACAAACCACAGCCTCGTACCTTTGGGTATATTTTGTTGTGGTAACCCAAGCTTACCTAAATTAGTGAGACCAGCATTTGCATGTGCACGGATTTTTGTTGAATTCTTGTGTATGCCAGAACGAAAAAGAGACGCTCTAGGACGGTTTATGCGTGAAAAACCTAGAAGTGATATTTTAGGAAACAAGAATCTTGATTACCTCAATCTAGAGACCTATGATTTTGGAAAGTCTAGTTTTGAACAACCATCTTTTACTGAGGAAACAATCCCTAATATTCCGATAGTGCCAGAAATGGCAACTTTGAAAGCTTTGTTGAACCCGACTAGGACTACTCGTCCCTCGTGTATCAGGTTAGCTGAAACAGAAGCAAATTATGAACTTAAACCTGGGACCTTACAGCTGCTCCCAATCTTTTTAGGGAAAGAAAATGAAAACCCCTATTTTCATGTTAGGGACTTTGAGGAAATTTGTAGTACCCTAAAGATTAGAAACCTTGATGATGATGCTTTGAAACTCAGGTTATTCCCTTTTTCCTTGAAAGATAAGGCCAAATCGTGGCTATATAGTTTGGCTTCTGGTTCAATCGAAACATATGAACAACTTATATCTGCCTTTTTGAACAAGTTTTTCCCTAGGCATAAAACATCGTCTATTAGGATGCAAATCGCACGTTTTCTCAACGGGAGGAGAATCTTTGTATAGGTATTTGGAAAGGTTCAATGATCTATTAGCCCAATGTCCTCATCATGGTCTTGAAAAGGTTAGGTTAGTTCAGATCCTTTATGAGGGTTTAGATTATTCCACTACGACCACAGTAGAGTCTATGTGTACAGGTGGGTTTGAAAACCAAAACAGTTGATCAGGCGATGACATATTTGCATGAAATCGCCGAAAAGACCCAGCAATGGGAAAATAGTAGGGAACCCAAGAAAACAATTCTTCTAGGAAGAGGAAACTTTAATAGGGTAGAAGGAGGCTTTGAATCAGATGTCAAAATTGCTGCAATAGCGAAAAGGTTAGAAGCCTTAGAATTGGGTCACACTAGTGGTAGAGTGGAGCCTTTTTGGGAAGGCCAGACTATTGAAGAGCAAGCCAATGCTCTTTATAATAATAACACTAGATTTGATAACCGTCAAAAGTTTGACCCATATTCAGAAACCTATAATCCTGGTTGGAGAAACCATCCGAACCTCTCATGGTCTAAGGACCGAGAACCAAGGTCGGCTTTAGTAATTCGAATGCTCCCCAGGTTTTGGCTATACTAAGAAACCTTCAGAGTAGCTCGGTTTCAAAATCATCGATAAGAAAATTTTAAGTCTAGAAGAAACTCTTGCCTTATTTATTCGAAACACCGAAAAGATGCACCAATCACTTTCACAAAGTGTAGAAGCTAGTAATGAGGATAGGGCAAAAAAACAGTCAAGCTATTGCCGAGTTAAAAACGCAGGTTAGTCTGATAAATGAGTCCTTGAGAGAAAAAGGTAGGTTCCCTAGTCAAACACAACCCAACCCTAGAGGAGTTCATGAAGTAGGTGAAAAAACATCACATCAGTTGAATTCAATTAGAACCCTTAGGAGTGGTAGAGTAGTAGACAATCAGGTAACCATGCCCGATAGTGAGCACATCGTAGTTCACCCCTCGGGACCATCCATAGCTGAGGGGACTGATAAAATCTCTGATGATGCCAATTCGGTTCCTGAGAGGCCCTATTTTATGCCTAGAGCCCCATTTCCCCAGCTATTAGTACCAACAAAGAATGAATCCAACTTCAATGACATAATGGAGGTTTTTAAGAAAGTTACCATAAACCTTCCGTTACTAGAAGCAATTAGGCAACTTCCGGCTTATGCCAAATTCCTTAAGGATATGTGTACGCGTGGTAGGTCTGTAAATGTGATTTCCTACGTCTTAAACTGCAAGTGCACAGTGCCTTTGGAGGCAGTGGCAAGCACAGGTCGAACCACAGAGAACTGGAGTGTGTTTTATGTACTAAAGGTTTCTTAACTGATTTCAGGGGAGGTAGCACAAAAATATAAGTTTGTTTAATGTCTTTACGACAAGATAGAGGTTTTAGCAGTGAACTCAAAATGAACTACAAGTAATGAGGTTTAAGGCACTAGGATTATCAAATCCACCACTAATTCATGTTATGGGATTCAACTAGTTTGAGTGCTTTGTTCATGTGATAGACAAGGATAAGGTGTCAAATTTATCACCTATCTAAGGAGTTTCACCAAATGATAACTCAATTATCAGCTAAGGTACTAACCTAGAGCACTAGTTGTCTAATTAAGCACAACTAGTCAAGAGAATTAGAAAATATATCTAAGGCTTGAGCTGAAGCATAACCAATACAGTTTTAGCCTAACTACAATGCATACATGGCATTCATTGTGAGAGTAAAGCACTGGAAAGCTAGAATTGAGATTATCTTTAAAGTTTAAGCATTCAAAAGCAACTTCAAACACAGTTGAACCACAGAACAATAACTTAGGGTTTCATTGTAATCCTAGCAAAGTGATTTAAAACATATTAAACATAGCAAAAGAATACTCAAATTGAAACTAAATTATGAACCCTAAAAACATGCTAAAAACTAACTAACTTTCTCTTTCATCAAGAACAACCTTTATAACTCACAAAACATTTAAAAAATATAAAATAACACTGACCCAAACCTCTATCTTATTTGAATCGACCATGCCTCAGGTTGTTGGTGAAACCCTAGCTTCAATCATCTCAACCCTAGTTTCTAGGTTATGGTAGAAGCTATGGATGGAGAAGGGTGAACCTAGGGTGGCGGATGGAGCTAGTGGTGATGGCGACAGTAGAAGAAGGTGAAGGTGGCTCTGCAAACGCGTTTGGTGAGGCTGTTGTCAGGTAAGGTGATGATGAAGGTGGCTCTGCAAAGGGGTATGGGTGAAGGAAGGGTTTTCTCTGATGAGGGTATGGAGAAGAAAGAGAAGGTGAAGAGAGAAATGGGTTAGGTCGAATGGGTATAGGTATAGGGTGTTTTGTTGTGAAGCGGGTGTAGCAAAGATCGATGAGGAGGCTGTAGCGAGCGTTGGATCTCGGTGAATCCGATGCGTGGCCCGATGCGAGATCTGAACGGCTCACGGAGAATCAAGCTGCTTTGGTGTTGAGCGGGAGCATCGAGTGTTGATGGGAAGGACGGAGCGACCGTTGGATGCATAAGATGGAGATCTCAACGGCTCGGAATGGACGGGCTCGGATCCGGGTCATGGGTAGCTCAAGCCCATGTCTTGTAGATGGGTTGCTCCTTGTTGGGTTGCAACTGTTGCGCGCGCGGGCTTTGGCTTTCTGCTCCATAGACGCTTGTCTCCAATTTTCTGCTCTTTTGGCTCCTCAATTTCTCCGAGCTTTATTTATTTCCTAAAAACACAAAATTAATTAGTACAAATATTTATTCTTGAAAACAAAGAAAATACATAATCTGGTATAATATCTGATTTCTGAGCACAAAAGATGAGTTAAATGCCAATAAATAGATGTAGAAATATGCAATATTTGGCACTCATCAACGCGAAATCACAAGCTTAGTGTCCCTAAAAAAGCCTTTTTAGCTAGTCATGTAAGTTCGATCATTCAGAACAACACAACTCCTAAATATAAAGACCCAGGTGCCCCTACCATTGCTTGCACAATAGGAAAACATCGGGTAGATAAAGCTTTACTTGACTTAGGAGCTAGTGTGAACTTACTTGCCGTACCATGTGTACTTACGGCTAGGACTTGGTGAATTGAAACCTACCAAGATAACACTGCAGTTAGGCGATAGGTCATTAAAATTCCTCGTGGTGTGATAGAAGATGTTCTTATTGAGGTCGACAAGTTTATTTATCCTGTGGATTTCGTGGTCTTAGATACCCAACCTTTCCCCGACCCGAGAGAACCGGATACTGTGATTTTAGGTCGCCCATTTTTAGCTACGTCTAATGCGATCATTAACCTGTCGAAATGGTATTATGAATCTATCTTTTGGTAATATGACTATTGAGTTGAATATTTTTAATGTCAATAAGCTACATTCTGAGCTAGATGACACATGCATTGAAGAGGTGAACATGATAGGAACCTTAGTTCAGGAGTCATTACCAAACACCTTATCGGAAGATCCATTAGAGAGTTGTCTAGCTCATTTTAGCATGGATTTCGACGATGATAGCAACATTGAACAAGTAAATGCTCTTTTGGATTCTATTCATATGTTAGATATCGATAAATGGAAAGCTAGGTTCGAACCATTACTAGCTACCGAATCTACCTTAAGCCCTTGTTTCGAAGAGCCTAGAGATCCTCCTAAGTTGGACCCTAATTATGCATTTTTAGGCCCATCTGAGATTTTGCCGATAGCTTCCGATTTGGATAGTGATCATGAGAGTAGGCCAGTGACCGTACTTCAAGACAATAAGGAAACTTTAGGGTTGCCCATAGAGGATATGAAACATATAAGTCTTACAGTTTATGTGCCTCAGATATATTTAGAGGATGAACCACCTGATTATAAATTAGAGAAAGCAATTGGTCTAGAAATTAGGAATATTGTGACTAGTCTATCTAGAGACATCGAAAATTCTAAGTTTGGGGGTAGTAATCGTCAAGTATCCTTATTTGAAGTCCCTAACTTGGGACTCGAGCCTAGTGTGTCTGAGGTATTACCTGAGTCTCTTCCGACTCCACAACCCGATCCTCCTGATACTATCCAGAAGGAAATCCAGCTATTTGAGACTCATTATTTGGGTAAATCTGTTTATCAAGACACTCATATGAAGCCCAAGTGGGCACCACAGAAAAACCCAGTTGTCTTGCAGGAAACGTTGGATGAGGATGTGCTCTGTCATTCATTTTTACGATTTGGTGCGATTGTCTCATAATTGTGGCAGTTTTAATTGATTTTGATGATCCACAGTTGTTTCGACTATTGATATACAATTTGAAAGGGTAATTAGCCATTTTATGGGTACGTAATGTCTGGATGAAGACGTTAAACTTAGCACTTCTTGGGAGGTAACCCAATATTCATGCGACACGGTAATATCTTTCCTTAACTCTTTTACTTTAAATGGTAACAGTTTCTCCTTGTTCATGCTTTTAATTTTATCTTTAGAACATTGAGGACAATGTTAGATTTAAGTTTGGGGGTATGGGAGAAACTTTTTAGTTGCATTGATAAACTCCAGAGCCTAGAAAGTTATGCTTATTAAGGATGGCACTAACCAATCTAAGTGGATGGAAGCATTTTGGTTGTAGGAGTTGAGGAACCAATCGATTAGATGGAAACATCTAAAGAGTCTATTCATAAAAGCACAGAGCTCAGGTGTTAGAAATAACATGATAGTTTCACCATATCTCGTTGAGTCCTTTTCACTTCTGTTTTTATTTTGTTTTGTTTTTAAACTATGTTTCTCTAAGTGATTAGGTGGGGCCCACGAATCAAGTTGTTACCAATGCTAGAGTGAAATAGAGTGATTGAGATACCCAAAAAAAAAAAAAAAAAAAAAAAAAAAGTTGAAAAAAAAAAAAAAAAAAAAAAAAAAAAAAAAAAAAAAAAAAGAAATTGAGACCGGACCATCGACCAATAGGAATAAATTCAATAAAGTCGACCACTTTGGAACCCTTGTATATGCCGGTTGTGTTGACCTAGAGTTAAGTTTATCGACCACTTTGGTTCCCTTGTATATGCCGGTGTGTTGATATTAGTCGACTAGTATCTCGGTCCATTAGGATAGGTTCATTTTGGCGGAGGCCTTGAGACAGATATGGGAAACACCAATCACTTAGTAAACATCAAAACCATCTATGTTTTCTCTATATCCATCTTCTTGATCTATCCACGTGATTAGTTTTGACTCAGGGTATTGATGTCCATAGTGCGACGATCCGAGTAGAGCTTTGTCACTTATATATGAATTTTAGTATGCTTGAGTGCAAACTCGTACAAAGAATTGGAATTTCGCATCAGGGTACTTCCTCCTGTAATCAATGGGTATGCCAACCAAGGAGAATCTTTAGTGCCTTCCAAGGTTCTGCGTAGATAGATAGGGTCTGGAGTAAAGGTTTTGTGGGTACACCTCTGGTAAACCCTCCCGAGACTATAACTCGGCCACTAGGGCCACCTAGGGGTTTAAAGGCTTATTGCATGCGCTAGATGCAATCGACGATGCCTGCATGATAAGGTGAGTTAGGATTTTATTTTTATTTTTGCTCGAGGACTAGCAAATAATAGGTTTGGGGGTATTTGATAGACACATTTTTGTGTCTAATTTGTCTCAATTCTTTATATTGATAGTGCTTATTTTTGTACTTATTATGGTGTTTTATGCGTGTGTAGGTATTTTTGGCAAATAAACATTTTTGGAAAAATCGGCTCGAAAAGTTGCGCCCGGAGGACACCTACTATTCGGACCCTCACTACGGATAAGGGGTACCCAAATTACTAAGGGGCACCATCAGGACATTCCAAGGCAGCTGCTATTCGCACCCCCACTCTGGATAGGGGGAGACCACCTTTCTTCCCAAATTCAAAAATCAAATTGGCGGGAAAACTTTTGCAGACAGGAAACAGATTAGGGTTCACGTTTTTGGAGGATTTGGAGAGATTCAATCGCCGGGAATTGTTGGGATGGACTTCTTATATCATAACAGGGTTGATACGATTGATTGGAGCCAACCAATTGGGCTGGATAATTCGGGTTGAGGCAAAACAGAGAGGAGAAGTTTCACGGGATTTTTGGTTATATTTGGCAGTTACGGGAGATTTGAGGCAAGATAATCCTTCCTAAGATTCATATAAATCCAATAAAGGGATTAGAGTGACCTGTACGGCTCAGAAACGCGTAGAGAAAAGTTTTGGAAAGATTATTGCCGTGACTTCCACGGAAAGAAAAGAAGAAATTTAATCGGGTTTTGGAGGGTTTGGAGGTGTATAAAAGGTGTGCTCGAGTCCCAGAGAGGGGTATGAAAGTTTAGAAGAAGTTAGGGGAAGTTTAGAACACCACAGCGCCGAGAAATCAAAGTTGCAGGAATCGGGTTTTTGTCTCTTTGAAGAACACCAAGAACAAAAGGCCATCTAGGACAGATCGTTTAAGGCGTCTTAAATTCAACGACAAAGCAATGGTGATTGCGCCAGTTCCATTGTGCAGTTCTATTATAACAATTTTGCTTTGTAACGCCGATATACCGTTACAATTCGGCTGTGTTATTACTTTTCATCCTTTTAATCAACTTTTGGGCTATAAACATTTATTTTGAGCAAGTGATTAATATGAGGAGCTAAACCCCTTTGCTTTGAGGCGACGGAGGAAGCTATTTTTCCAACAAATATGTGGTAATATTTATTTAATTAATTTACGCAATTCTTTTTATGATTATTTGCATTGAATCGAAATTGAATTAAAGATTTTTGCTAACTCTTTGTGTTTTCACTTGAGGGTGCATGCTTAGCTTAGGGCTCTTGATGTTCCATGCTTGAGATTAACAACCAGTATTTCGAAAATCTACTATTGGCAATATTTAAGAATCAATTGAACGTATGAATTGCATGATAATTATTAATATTGAATCACATAAAAGTTGGAAAATAGTGGAAACCTGAGTCTCGGTGCTTTTTATAATCTTGATAACAAACTTTGATTGAGTTTTCTATTTTACTTTGAGTCTAAAATCAAATCTCTACAAGTCTTTAACGAACCACTTTTCTTACCACTGTAAAAACTACATCACATATCTACTGGATTAAGACAATATTCACAACTTTCGTAGAGTGGGTTGTGATTTTTCTGGTCGATGTGTTCGTTCATTATTCGCACAAGAGCAAAGATGGCATGAGGAAGTTCCGACAGGGACGTAACGACCGTCAGGCTTCTCCTGGCTGAAGCCACCCAATAGCCCACAAAAAAGAAAACAGTTTTCAACGGCCTATTCTTAATGGGCCAAAATTTAGTGGATTAATATTAGGCTTGAGCCAATAATATGTGACCTATTCGGCCGAAGGCTAATTTCCTGCTAGACTTCTCATTGATTACCAAGAATTTTCAGAAATATTTGCCCATGCAATAGCGATCCCATCAATCAAGTCGGTGATCAAAAGATGGAAACTTCATAAATACTGATAAGTTATGGAAAGGAAAGTAAGATTTGCGAGACCTAACGTACTGAAATTTTGATCAACATATGGAAAAAAAATATAGGACTTCCGAATATAACGACTGATTTTTAGTTTTATCAAAATATGGAAACAACATTAAGACAGAATCATGAAGCTATATAAACAATCTATAAACTCCATCTCCTTAACTCCGTTTTCATACAGGTAACAGTTTTTAAAAAATGTCTTCACTACGATTTCTCTTCCTTAATGTTATCTTCGTATTGTTATTATCTCTGTTTAAACCATCTGTCGCTACTAGATTCATCTCAAACCATAACGATAACATCAACAACACCAACACTAGCACCCAAAAACTAAGGTCCATCAAATTTCCTCTGAAACGTGTAGAATACAAACCCGCAATCATTGGTCCCAACGGTTATACGACTGATGTCGAATTTGACCTTATAGGGGGGTATTACACTGATATTTTCATTGGAAGTCCATCACGCAAATTTTCATTCCTGATTGATACCGGCAGCTCACTCAGCTGGGTTAGATGTTTCTCATGCAGTGACGGCTCCTGTTACAGGTCAAAGCAATTTTACCCTGAAGATTCTAAGTCATTCTCCCCAGTAGCATGTGACTCAAACACGTGCCAACGATATGGCAAATGTGATGATCACAATGAATGCGGCTTTGAGTTAACCTACTCAGGCCAAACAACAGCTACCGGGCTATTGGCTACAGAAACGTTCACTATTGAAGATGATTCAGATGCGACAACAGGAGTACCTGGCGTACCATTAGGATGCGCCAATAGTTCTACCACCGCTCTGAAGAATTTGGATGGAATACTTGGACTAGGAGCAGATACTGCTTCATTTGCTAGTGTAATAGCAAGAAATCATGGGTTTGATAAGTTTTCGTACTGCCTGGTGGATCAAATTGACGATGAGGCTGAGAGTTCATCGATGTTGTTTGGTGAACAAGTCTTAAGTCAGCATACTGAGGTATTCTATACACCACAACTTACACAATACAGTGAGCATTATACTGTCAAACTCTTGGGAATCAGCGTTGACGATGAACAAATTGGAGCATCATCATTTCCCATCGCAATGATAATCGACACAGGCTCAACTACTTCTTATCTTCCTGGAAATGTGTTTAGAGGATTGCGAGATAAGTACAAAAGTGTTGCCAATGGACTCGGTTGGGTACAAGACACTGATCAGGAGGGCGACTATACGTGCTACAACATTAATAATCCGGGACAGCTTGAAAGCACACCCCCGATGGTTTTCCACTTTGATGGAGAAAATGCAAACCTTGAATTGAAGTCTCATAACATATGGCAATATAGAAATACTAAAAAGGGGAGTGTTGCTTGTCTTGCTTTCCAGGATGCCTCCAAGATTAACAACGTTTACATGATGGGGAATATCCAGCAACAGAACATTAGGGTCTTATATGAAAATGGAGACGCATTTCGAGTTGGGTTTGACCCGTCGGGGTGTTTGTAGGTATGAACGGTTCCTTTCTTAAGAATAGGCGTAGGCCAGTCACCACTCACCGGCGGACGGTTTATCAAGAATTATCTTTCTCCTCAGTTTAAGATTGTGATTTCCTTTGTTCTTGTGTATTAAGAACTTTATTAAAGAAGGGTTGAATTAAAATTTTCATCTAATTGGACATAAAATTGCGTAAATTGATAATGAGCACTTGTTTTCTTGTTTCATTAGCTTGTATACTGCATATGGCGCAGGAATATGAATTCAGAGTACGAGTTAATCACGTACAAGTTGCCTGACATGATTGCATAAACAGAAGGAAAAGCAAAAAATCATTTGTGCATATAAAATCTTGTTCCCTCATTATATTTTTCCGTTCCGTTGGAAAAGGTCAGTTCCCTGACAACGTTTACGCAGGTTCAAATTGTCAAGGGCAGACATGAAAGGAAAACTTATTTTGATGTCAGATTGTTCCATGTCTGTCTCCGTTGCTCTACAAACTTATTTAAAGTTAGCTTCTCATGACACACCTGCAAAGATACTTCAACGCAGGTCTGCAATAATGATCATTCATCAGTTAATATCTTATATGTGTAGGATCCTACTCTCAGTATCCTGTTTGTTACATGGTCAGAGCCGACCCAATTAGATTTAGAAGAATTCTAGTTGTATAACTAGGCTAATCCCATTAGATTTCTCAGCTCATTTCAAAGTAAAATAAGGATCTTTAATTTGGGATTTCAATAACACGATTATAGAAAGAGACATGTTCACATGTGTATACTGTTTTTATTCTGTTTGGTGCATTTAATAGAACAGTTTATGACAAAATGGGTAACGATCAAACCATAATTTAAAGCATGCATGGTAGAATCATAGGACCAACAAACTATCTAAAAGTACAAATGCTGGAAACCCATAAATTAATGGTAATCATGTGCAGGAAGAACTATATCATAACTAAAAATGACCAACAACAACACCGACTACTTTTCAAAGGTGTAAAACACATGAAGTTGTTACTACAAACTAAACTCAAATGAGATTTTAGGTATATTGATGTTGTTGGTCAGGGAAGGAGGAAAAAGGATGAGTACCAGTTTGAAGTGGTTGGAAACCAGGTTTATGTTATTCAACTATTTCAAAAATGATTAAGTTGGTCATGTACCTCTTAAAAATTTAACACTATATAACTCCATCTCCATATCCTTCAACTCCATCTCCATAATAACATCTCTGTCCTTTTAACTCCTTTTTCATACTGCCAATGTTTCCAAAACAATGGCCTCAGTACAAATTCTCTTCTTTAATGCTTTCTTCTTACTGTTGTTATCTCTGTCTCAACCTCGATTCATCCCAAAGCATTATAGCATCAACACCAGCACCACCCAAAAACAAAAACTAACCTCCATCAAAATTCCATTGAAACATATAGCTTACAGACCCAAACCTGCTATAAGCATTGGTACTAATGGTTTTATGACGGATGTTAAATACCACAATTACGACGAGTACGTATTATACTGACATGTTCATTGGAACCCCGCCACGAAAATTATCCATGGTAATTGATACCGGCAACTCACTGAGCTGGGTTAGATGCTTCTCATGCTCAGTCGGTACCTGTTACAGTAAGAACCAACTTTATCCAAAAAAGTCCAAGTCATTCACCACACTACCATGTGTATCATATGTGTGCGCAATATTAATTGGAAAATGTAATGAACAGAAGGAATGCCTATTTGAGATAAAATACGCAGACAAAAGCTATACTACAGGGGTAGTGGCGACAGAAACATTTACTGTTCAGGATGATGATTCACTTATCAAGACAGAAGTACCTGATGTACCATTAGGATGCGCCAATGTAATGTATAGTGAAACTTCTACTTACAATAATAATGTAAAATTGAATCAAAAACACCATGAAATAGAATTACTAACCTTTCAATTTGAGTTTCTTCTACCCTTAAAATAAGGAAGAAACAAAAATCAAAGTTCTTCTCTATAATACTTACAACTTCTACCCAAAATTAATTGGAAGACAAGGGAAAGTTGAGGCGATAGGCAAACAAGGAAAAGGAAAGATTGAAGATTGAAGGAAAAGGAAAAGATTGAAGGAAAAGGAAATCAAGGGTTCTAACCAAGTCTCTCTTAAAAAAAACATGAGGGGAGTAGAGCTAGGGTTTCAAAACATATAGTAAAAATGAAGGATAAACAAGAAATAAAGCCAAAGAAAGGGGCAAAAGAGAGAAAGATGTTAGCAAGGGTATAAGTGGAACACCACTATGCATCATCCTCCCCTACATAAGAGAAATCCGCCCTCGAATTGTCAATATCGGCTTCCATAGCATTGTCACCCCAATATGGAACCAAATGCTTCACGTTAAACACGTCGGGTGTGCGAATGGAGCTTGGTAAGTTGAGGCGATAGGCATTGTCGTTAATCTTTTCTTCAATTGGAAATGGTCCAATCTTCCTTGCCTTGAGCTTGTTGTATTCACCTACGGGGAAACGGTCTTTAGTAAGAACCGCATAAACAAGATCTCCTACTTCAAACTCAACCACACGACGCCTTTGATCAACCTTGTTCTTGTATTTTCTTGATGAAGCTTCTAAATGCTTTCGGGTACTTTCATGTATAAGGTGGAGTTGGGAAACAAAGTCTTCCGCCTTAGCATTTGGCTTTTTCAAATTCGGTACTAAAGACAAGTCAAGTGGTACTCGTGGATTGAACCCGTACACTACCATGAATGGTGAATACCCACTACTCCGGTTCACCGCATGGTTGTAAGCAAATTCCGCCTTACATAAAACTTGGTCCCATGTCTTCAAATTCTCCTCAACCAAGCAACGGAGAAGATTACCTAGGGAGCGATTTACCACTTCGGTTTGTCCATCCGTTTGAGGGTGATAAGCGGTGCTAAAACTTAAATTGGTCTTGACCAACTTCCACAAGGTACGCCAAAAGTGTCCCACAAAACGGCTATCTCTATCCGAGACGATGGAAGAAGGAATACCATGTAAACGGTAAATCTCTTTAAAAAAGAGTTGAGCTACCATGACCGCATCCGTTGTCTTTTTACAAGCAATGAAATGAGACATTTTGGAAAAACGATCTACCACTACAAATATTGAATCCATACCTCTTTGAGTGCGCGGTAATCCCAAGATGAAATCCATGCTCAAATCTTCCCATGGACGAGAAGGAATAGGAAGTGGCATGTATAATCCCGCATTAGTGGCCGTTCCTTTAGATACTTGACATATATGACATCTCTTCACATATCGATGAATCTCCTTCCACATTCCCGGCCAAAAGTATGAGCTTGAAACCAAGTTCCAAGTACGAGTAGTACCCATATGCCCCTCTTCATGAAGCTCCTTAATAATTTTCAACCTTAAGCTTGATTCCGGAATGCAAAGACAATTTTTACGGTAAAGGTACCCATCGAAAATAACATAATCACCATTACGTAGTAACCTTTCATCAACCATAAGAGGACCAAAATAAGTATCAACTTTTAAAAGCTCTCGGATATCATCGAATCCCAAAATACGAGCCCGCATTTGTGTAAGAAGAGAAGTACGTCGACTCAAGGCATCCGCTACCTTGTTTTGTACACCCGACTTGTGCTTGATGGAAAAATTGAATTGTTGCAAATAAGAAGCCCATTTACCATGCCTAGTAGAAAGCTTGTCTTGAGAATTGATATGCTTCAATGCCATGTGGTCCGAAAATAAGATGAACTCCTTGTGATAAGATAGTGTCGCCAATGTTTGAGTGCTTGGACAATAGCATAAAACTCAACATCGTAAGTGCTATATGCAAGTCTTGCCCCATTTAACTTTTCACTATAGAATGCCACCGGTTTCCCTTCTTGACTAAGAACCGCCCCAATGCATAGTTTATAAGCATCACAATGAAGTTCAAATGGTTTATCAAAATTTGGTAATATTAAGATTGGAGATGTACTTAACTTTATTTTCATCAATTCAAAGGCTTCGTCCGCTTCTTGAGTCCATGAATACTTTCCACCCTTCATGCATTCGGTTATTGGAGCCATGATTCCGCTAAAGTTTGCAATGAATCGACGATAAAAAGAAGCTAACCCATGAAAACTTCGAATATCAAACAAAGTTTTTGGCTTGGGCCAATTCCTTATGCATTCCACTTTATCTTCATCTACTGAAATCCCATCCTTACTAACCACATAACCAAGAAACAAAATTTTATCGGTCATGAATGCACACTTCTTCAAGGTAGCATAAAATTGTTGTGTCCGCAAAATCATGAGAACCTCACGTAGGTGACGTATATGAGATTCCATATTGGGACTATAAACAAGTATGTCATCAAAGTAAACAACCACACACTTCCCAATCAACGGCCGAAGTGCTTGATTCATTACTCGCATAAATGTGCTCGGAGCATTTGAGAGCCCAAATGGCATAACCATCCATTCATACAAACCGTCTCTAGTCTTGAAAGCGGTCTTCCATTCATCTCCCACCTTGATACGAATTTGATAATATCCATTTTTAAAATCAAGTTTGCTAAAAACACATGCTCCACTTAATTGATCAAGTAAGTCATCCAAACGAGGAATTGGAAATCGGTACTTCAATGTGATTCTATTGATTGCCCTACTATCCACACACATACGCCATGAACCATCTTTCTTTGGTACTAGTAAGGCCGGTACCGCACAAGGGCTAAGACTTGGTCTTATAAAACCTTTGGCTAGAAGCTCTTCAACTTGGCGACGTAATTCTTCATGTTCTTTGGGACTCATCCGGTAGTGGGCTTTATTGGGAAGACTTGACAACGTTTAGTGACTTTTACCTCGCTTCCTTGGTTAAGCCATGATAAAGAATATGGAGAAGGGTGTTCTTTTGTCTCTAACTTCAACTTGCGAACCACTTCTTCGGAAACAATATTTTCACAACTCCCCGAATCAATCACAAGCTTGCAAACTTTCCCACCAATTGTGCAAGTGGTTTGAAAAATATTGTGGCGTAGCCATCGATCACCTTCGTCGAGTTTTGGAGTAAAATAGTTACGCAACACAACCAAACATGGTCCTTGGTCACCGGTGATAAACTCCTCTTCCACTTCTTCGTCGGGTTCTTTATCAAATATTGGTGGCTCCATAAGATCCAAATATGCATCACCTTCATCATCACCTTGAACAAGTAAGTTCTTCCCCGGGCGATCACTCTTCCTACAATCATATGCTTTATGTCCTTCGTCTCCACACTTGTTACATTTACCTTGAAAGACTTGTTGAGAAGTATTGGATTTTGATGGAACGTTAGTAGTTGGAGCTCGATGAGTTGGAATTGGAGAAGTAGTATTTTTAACACCTCCTTGAGTGTGAGTACTCCAATTGGTATGTGAAACTCTCCTTGCGTATTGCTTCTCCAAAGATAATGCCCTTTGATATGCTTCCGACACCGAATAAATATCAAATAAGTTTAAAGTGTCTTGATATTGCATTCTCAAACCTCCTATATACCTTGCTACAAGTTGTTGTTCCGTTTCGTTAATATCGTTCCTTGCAACCAATTGATAGAACTCTTTGGTGTAGTCATTAATCGACTTGGACCCTTGCCTAAGATTTTGAAGTTGTTGATAGATAAGTCTTGTATAATTATGGGGTAGCAATGCGAGCCTCATATGTTTGTTAAGCTTCTCCCAAGATTCAATTTTAGCTTGACCTCTTCTCAACCTCATTTGTTTAAGTTTTTGCCACCAAGCGCCGGCTCTTCCTCGAAGTCTTGTTGCAACCAACCCAACTTTCTTATTTTCGGGCACTTCCTTGAAATCCAAGATTTCTTCAACCGTTGCTAACCAATCAACAAATTCTTCCGGAGCTAAACCCCCATGGAATTCCGAAATATCAACTTTGAGTCCACCTTCCCATCGGTTTGAGGTGGTAACATTGTGGTATCTCGGTCTTTCTTCAAACATTTGGCGTCTCCCTTGTTGATGAACATGACTATCGAAAGAAGTGGTCTCCTCATCCGTTACTTCTTCTTCATAATGATGATGTTGAGTTCTATATTGATCTTGATGGATATTTAAGTTACCAAATCTTAAAAAAAAATCTTCAAATTTTGTATCCATTCTTTGTTGCATTTCATCAAACACTTCATGCTTAAAGACCTCTAATTCTTCTTTCATAGAAATTTCACCTTGATTAACTCTTTTCCTTGGAGCCATAATGAAATCACAAGGAGAATGAACCCAATTTGACAATAGCACATACAAAGATTCAAACCCCCAAGCTAATAATTAAAATCTTCTCCACAATTTCCCCAAAAAAGAAACCAAAGCTCTTGATACCAACTAATGTAAAGTGAAACTTCTACTTGCAATAATAATGTAAAATTGAATCAAAAACACCATGAAATAGAATTACTAACCTTTCAATTTGAGTTTCTTCTACCCTTAGAAAAAGGAAGAATCAAAAATCAAAGTTCTTCTCTATAATACTTACAACTTCTACCCAAAATTAATTGGAAGCTACAAGTTTATTGAGGCATCTCCTCACATCAACTCAACTCAAAGAGAAAGATTGAAGGAAAAGGAAAACAAGGGTTCTAACCAAGTCTCTCTTAAAACAAAACATGAGGGGAGTAGAGCTAGGGTTTCAAAACATATAGTAAAAGTGAAGGATAAACAAGAAATAAAGCCAAAGAAAGGGGCAAAAGAGAGAAAGATGTTAGCAAGGGTACAAGTGGAACACCACTATGCATCACAATGCCAGCACTACAGTGGATTATTTAGATGGGATACTTGGTTTAGGAGTAAGACGCGATTCATTTAGTAGTGTATTAATGGATATCTATGGGATTAATAAGTTCTCGTACTGCCTGGTGGATAAAATTGATGATGGGGTTGAGAGTTCATCAATGTTGTTCGGTGAAAATGTCTTAAGTCGGCATAGTCTAGTATTTTTTACACCACAGCTCACATCAAACGGAAACAGTCAGCATTATACCGTCAAACTCTTGGAAATTAGCATCGACGGTGAATTTATTGGAGCATCCTCATTTCCCATAGGAATAATAATAGATTCAGGTGCAACTACTAGTCATCTTCCTCGTAGTGTGTTTAGACGATTGCAAGATAAGTATACAAGTGTTGCTGATGGACTCGGCTGGGTCCGATACACCGATAACAGTGGTAACTATGACACGTGCTACAATGCTAAGGATCCAGCAATGCTTGAGAGCACACCATCGATGGTTTTCCACTTTGATGGAGAAAATGCAAACCTTGTATTAAAACCTCATAACGTGTGGCGGTATATACGTAATCAAGAGATGGAGATTGCTTGTCTTGGTTTCCATGATGCCACCAACATCGGCAACTACTACATTATGGGAAATACCCAGCAACAGGATATTAGGGTCATATTCGAAAGTGGAGACCGATTGCGTGTTGGGTTTGACCCATCGGGGTGTTAGTTTGGTAGTAACGTTGTATTTATGCCTACAGAACAATTGACCACTGTTTTTTCAAGTATGGTGTTGTTTATGGCTTGGATGCATGGACTATATGTGAACCGTGTCACTATATCTGTTGTGTAAGCTTAGGTTCACTAGCTATTCCAGTGTGCTTCATTTGTGTGTTCTCTTGAATTGTTTTATGGATGTTGTAGGCATCTAGCATTGCTGGACAGAAGACCACTTGGTTGAGTGGTTGGAAATATGGTCCCCAAATTGTAGGTCACTGACTGAGAGTTGTATTAAAATAAATAAATTATTCATATTCATCAAAACAAAGTATGTCAATCATTTTCTGGATATATAGTGACTGGATACTGGTCATTGATAAAGCCAAAGATTGTGTAAAGGCGGACAATAAGACCTTAATTAGAACCATTTTGGTCAAACACTGCAGTGCAGTATGCACCGAGTGTACGCCAGATACTGACCCATTGACATATCAAACTGGTCAGAAGTTGTCAACAGAAACAAGTTGGTCTTTGGGTTTTCTTCTTAGTGTTTGCTCGACTTGGACGGATTCCACTTCACATCAATAAGGAATTCTTTTTTAGCCGACTTTTAGAGAAGAAAACTCCCTAGTTTCTATCATTGTTTTTGCACTTCTCTATTATCAACAGTTATCATGTGGAAGAACTACATCATAACTAAAAATGACCAACAACAACAGCGACTACTTCAAAGGTGTAAAACTGATGAGAAGCGGAAGCTTACAATGAAAATAAATTGAAATTGATAACTTGAAAAGGATATATAATCAACCAACTTAGTTTCTTCTACCCTTTGAATAAAGGAAGAACCTAATAATGGAGATTCTTCTCAAATAACTTACAATTTCTACCCAATTAAATTGGAAACTATAAGATTATGAGAGGCATCTAGTTGATACTCTAGAATTAGATAATCTAATTCCCCCTAGAGATAACAATTAGGTTTGAAAGAAGAGAACCTCTCATTCTTACACAATATTCTAAAACCAAAACTAAAACTCCTTTAGCTTTATGTCTTCTAATTTATACTAGAACCATGGGCATACTTGGCATATTCAAAGTAATTCTAGGATGGACTATAAATGGTGCTTCAATATCGATATGGGATATCCACAATACATCATCCTCCCCTTCTTTAAACAAATTCGTCCTCGAATTCTTCAAAGCGTATTCTCCATTTTTGCTTGAACTTCTTCCTTGCTTGAAGACAATTCTACCTCGAAACCTTCCATTGTGGTTACTCACCAAATGTAGCACTTTGTGGTCATCGTTGAGAGCATCCCCAAGTAGTAATGACACACCAAGAATTTCTTCGTTTGTAAATACAGCATTCTCCACTTGTTTGAACAAATTCGTCCACGAATTCTCCAAAGCATATTCTCCATTAGTGCTTGAACTTCTTCCTTGTTTGAAGACAATTATACCTCTAACCTTCCATTGTAGTGACTCACCAAATGTAGCATCTTGTGTTCATAGTTAAGAGCATCCCCAAGTAGTAAAGAAACACCAAGCATTTCTCTCAACCTTGCACGAAGACTACAACCATGAAACTTATCTTCAATGAAAGCCCAAATTGGATTCATATATATTGTCTCTCCATTTTTTTGTAGCTTGAGTGAAGGCTTGCTTCCGGTAGTCGGTTCACATACTTGAAATTGTTCTCGAGATGCTTCGAACATAGCATTTTCCAATTCAATATCATACCTTGGTACACCAAAATATTTTACTTCACTACCATTAACTACCTCATCAAAAATTGAACACAAAGGATTGTACTCTTCTTTATCTTGATTCTTACGTGATAGCACTTGGTCCATGATAGTAAAATAATCAAATATTTGATCCACATTCATGCCATCTTGATAGATTGGAAGAACACCCACTATTTCATATTCCTCATGACTCAAATAGCTATCAAATTTTGGTGGAGACATTTCATCAAACATCTTGTGGGCAATTTGTTCATCCTCATATCCACCAACCAAAATTGATACATCTAGTTCACTTACATCATCACAATCATTAGGTAGATTCCTTTCTTGGTTATGGAGACTTACAAGTTTCCAATAATATTCTTCACAAATTTCTCCCATTCTTAGATACATATCATCAAACACTTCATGTACAATATTCATTAACACATCATTTGAATAAATCCTACCCAAATTAACTCCTCTTTTGTAAACCATGGTGAAATCAATATAAGATTCAACAACCCGATTTGAAAACACTATCAAAGAACATATCAATCAACCCAAAAATACTTGAGAAAGAGATTAGTAGTGTTCACCTCAAAAAAAAATATCTTCACCAATTACACCTTTTCCCCTTGAGAATCAAACCAAAGCTCTTGATACCAAATGATGAGAAGCGGAAGCTTACAATGAAAATAAATTGAAATTGATAACTTGAAAAGGATATATAATCAACCAACTTAGTTTCTTCTACCCTTTGAATAAAGGAAGAACCTAATAATGGAGATTCTTCTCAAATAACTTACAATTTCTACCCAATTAAATTGGAAACTATAAGATTATGAGAGGCATCTAGTTGATACTCTAGAATTAGATAATCTAATTCCCCTAGAGATAACAATTAGGTTTGAAAGAAGAGAACCTCTCATTCTTACACAATATTCTAAAACCAAAACTAAAACTCCTTTAGCTTTATGTCTTCTAATTTATACTAGAACCATGGGCATACTTGGCATATTCAAAGTAATTCTAGGATGGACTATAAATGGTGCTTCAATATCGATATGGGACATCCACAATACATCAAAAACACATCAAGTTGTTAATTAAAAACTTAACCCAAATGAGATTTATGTTGTTGGTCAGGGAAGGAGAACAAGGATGAGTACCAGTTTGAAACCAGGTTTAAGTTGGTCATGTATTTCTTTGAAATTTAACACTATATGACTCCATCTCCATTTCCTAAAATTTTCATCTCCTCAACTCCTTTTTTTTTCCATACCAACAATGTCTTCAGTTCAACAATTTCTCCTCCTCCTCCTTAATGCTATCTTCTTACTCTTCTTATCTCTGTCAAAACCATCTTTGGCAACTCGATACCTCCAAAACCAGCAGGCCTCTACCACCACCCGAAAACTAAGCTCAATTAAAATCCCTCTAAAACGATATACAAACCCACAACTTCCATTAGCATAGGTACCGATGGTTATACGACATTAGTCGGATTTCACATTTGAAGAGGTCGCCTATTATACCGATATTTCGATTGGAAATCCACCAATCAGCTTTTCATTATTGATCGACACCGGAAGTTCGCTCACTTGGGTTAGATCATGTAAGAACGGCACTTGTTACCGGGGAAAACACTTTTACCCAATGGATTCCAACTCATTTGCTCCAGTATCATGTGGATCGGATGACTGTAAGCTACTACCTTGGAAAACATGTAATGGAGACAAGCAGGGATGCAGTTTCGAGGTAGAGTATGCAGACAAAGCCACCGCTACAGGCATATTATCCAAGGAAACGTTTACTATATGGGAAGACACTTCCATTAAGACGACACAGATACTTGGTGTACCATTAGGTTGTGCATTTGCTAACACAGCCGTCAAAAAGTTGGACGGGATACTTGGATTAGGATCACATCCTGTTTCATTTGATAGTGTATTAGAAATTGATTATGGGATTTCTAAGTTCTCTTACTGCCTTCTAGATCGGATTGATGATCCAGATGAGACTTCATCGATGTGGTTCGGTGAACAGGACTTCAGTACGCAGGTCTTCTATATATACACACCAAAACTTCCCGAACACAATCAACATTATGTTGTGCGACTCTTAGGGATCAGCATTGAGGGCGAGTATGTTGGAGCATCGGCATTTCCCTTAGCATTGATGATCGATTCAGGCGCAACTATTACTACTCTTCCTCAAATTGTGTATAGACAATTGCGAAGTAAGTACAAAAGTGTTGCTGATAGACTCGGCTGGTTCCAAATCCCCGGAATAAGCAAGGTGTGCTATGGTAATGTTAATGAGCTAGAAGACACACCATCAATGACTTTGCACTTCGATGGAGAAAAGGCGAATCTCGAATTGAAGCCTCACAATATTTGGAAGTAGGCCAAAAATTACAAGATGGCTTGTTTTGGATTCCTTGATGCTACCAAGGTTAAAAACTTCTCCCTCATGGGAAATTTCCAGCAACAAAATATCAGGGTAATATTTGAAGGTGGAGACGCATCGCGCGTCGGGTTCGACCCATCAGGTTGTTAGCTTTGTGTTAGTCATGATTTTAATTTTTATGTGTTGTTAAGTCACAACTCACCAGTAATTTTCCTCGAGTTCTGTGTACTACAAGCTTAATTGAATTAAATTGTGAAGTCTAACAAATCGCTATCAAATTGTTACGTTTCTTTAAGCATAATGAATTAGCTACAAGAATCGTTCTTCTCGCCTAAAACTTTTGCTATAAAAAAAAAAAGACTACTAGAAACAAGTAATTCCCGTGTACATTAAAGGGCGGAGCCAGGAAATTTTCTATAGGGAGCCAAAAGTTTTGAATGTAGCCGAAAGGATAAAATTGGGATAGGGAAGGGCCCAGTTGCCTACCCTTGGCATGGGTTGGCTCCGACCAGGGGTTTCTCATGTATTTTGAGTCACCCGTGACACGTCAATACGTAGGGGTTCAGACTTCGGATTTCCATCTATATAGCAACTCTTGGTTTTGGGAGGATTCCTAATCGTTTTCTGTTCCACCTTCCTGCCTCTTTTCCGAATCAAGGTACAACAGTGACGGATGTGGGGGTGGCTTAGGTAGGCTACAGCCCCCCCAAAGTTTGGAAAAGCTTGCTTAGGCAAGCCTAATTGTCCAAAAGTTATTGATTAGCCCAGGATAAAATTTCTAATTAGCCCATTAGTACGACATATTCACATGATTTCTTCTGATTTTGATTAATTCTTTTGAAGTTTCTCATTTTATGTTTAGGTTAGTACTTAGAAATTAGAGTCAACAATGGAACTTACCCCCACTCCACCACAACCTGATTAATTTAGGTCATGTTGTTTCCAAATATTTACCCAAATTTGGCCCATGTATAAACTAAAAAATTAGCCCAATATCAAAATATATGTTAACATGATGTTTTCTTCCCATCTCCTTTTTTTCTTTTTGCAAATAATAACAAAAAATTGATGTTTAAATGTCCAGATGCTCATGATCAGATTTGAAAACCATACAAATATATAGAAATAACATTTAAAAATTTCGGGCGGCCTTCGGCCGTAATTTCATATAATAATACTAATTTTAATATACACGTTGTTTGCGCAATTTAAAATATTGTTAAGTTGCGTGTAGCGTATTTCTCATTGTAAATAATTTTCTGGTGGGTTTGTTTGCAGAATTCACCGTTTCCTGGAATTTATAATCCCATGGGATTGAAAATCCTTGGATTCATGTAAATCCCTTGCGTGTTTGGTAACTCAATTGAAATTCTTAGGATTTATAGAGTTTTCTTGTTTTAAAGTCTTTATACCGTTTGACATTACCCTCAAATCTTAAAATTGCATATATATGGGGTTTAGAGTTAAAAAAAAGTGGGTCCGTAAATCCCTTGATAAGTTTCCCAGCAAATCTTAGGGGGAGGGGTCGGACTCCATATGGAGGATTTGCTGGAAAACTGAATCCCGTAGGAAACGTGATTCCAAGGATTTGGGCAACCAAACGTACCGAGGGAAACGTAATTCTACCAAATCCCCTGGACCCATAAATTCCACCTTTAAAATTCTACATCCAAACCCACCATTCAGGTATTTAGACTAGTACAATCTGGATGTACGAAAAAAAATAAATAAATAGCCCACCCGGGCACAAAATCATGGATCCGTCGCTGGGTACAAGCCATAGAGTAAGTATTGAGTATTTCTTTATTTTTTGATTCTTCGTTGAATTAGGATTAAGGTTTAGATTAGGAATCCATGTTCTTGACATATATAAATAGGGTTCGTTCGTGCATATATTCATTCAACAATTTCAATTCAATCTTTCAATAGTAAAATCAAAGGTTTCTCTTTCC
Source organism: Papaver armeniacum (assembly GCA_023531295.1). Taxonomy (NCBI): domain Eukaryota; kingdom Viridiplantae; phylum Streptophyta; class Magnoliopsida; order Ranunculales; family Papaveraceae; genus Papaver; species Papaver armeniacum. The sequence goes on from JAJJWW010003904.1 coordinate 96,460, forward strand.
CACAGAATTAATTTTTAGTTGCATCCTTCCTTGCAAAAATTCCTAAATTTGTTACTGCATCTTTATTTTGATCAGTAGATTTCAGGAATAATGGCCAAGCTATGTTTGTGGATTTCACTTATCTCCGTACATATGATTCATCAAGTTTTTGCAGTTACGGATCCCACGGGATGGTAATATAAATTAGTTATTAACCAATTTGAATACTACCTCTTGGTTCATTGATATATTATGTATATTGTGACACTTTTTTTATTGTGGATATATTCGATCACGAGTTCTTCAAAATCTGTACAAGGCATGGAATCAACCGCCACAATTGGATGGATGGAACTTGCAAAGTGGAGCGGATCCGTGTGAAGAGTCATGGAAAGGAATCACATGCTGCGGATCATCTGTTATATCTATGTATGTACTACTCCAATAATTATTTTTGGTGTTACATTCATTGCAAAAGCAACTACATTGTTCTTCTTCTTTTAACAATCACTATCAATGTTGTTCAAGCAGTCAACTTAACGGGCTGGAGCTAAATGGAACTCTAAACGGAAATCTCTTTGACCTCCTAAACTTGAAGCAATTGTAAGTTCTTTTCTGGTTTTTAATAGAATTTAGTAAAACTGCTTATTTTGATTATTTTGGCTACATGGATCTTAGCTGTAATCACATACATGGAGAAATTCCTTCATCTTTACCTCCAAATGCTACTCATATGTAAGATTTTTATTTAACTATTTTTATTTTTCTTAAGAATCTTAAAGTCTTAAAATTAGGCTCTTCATACATCTACTTTCAATTGTGCGGAAATTTATCATTCAACAATTTCACTCAGGAAGCTACTTTCTCATTAAAACCAATGAGATATTTGGAACATCTGTGAGCTTCTTAAATCTGTGAGTTTCTCAAATTTAGTCAAATAAAGAGTCATATTAAATTATATTTTAATTGTCTTTATGTGTGCAGGAATCTAAGTCACAATTCTTTATCGTGTTCACTGGGTAACATGTTCATGGGTTTTCCTAATCTAAAACAAATGTATGTCCTTTTTTCACCTATTTGTATCGACCAATATATATTTACATATATAATAGTTTTCTCATTATGCTACGGATTGTAGGGATTTGTCATATAATAGATTCACCGTAGATCTCCCCAACTCATTTGCAAGTTTGTCAAACCTTACCGGATTGTAAGTTGCTTTTATATATATTCTTATATTGTTAACTGCAAATAGGAATAAATGAAAAAAATTTGCTCACATTGAGTTTTACCTTTCAGATACTTGCAAAGAAATCGGTTTACAGGATCACCAAGTGTTGTAGAGGATCTCCCACTCCATCATCTGTAGGTTATTTCCTTACTGTTCATTTTTTTTTTGTTTTTTTTTTTGCATACTGTATATTCTAACTTGGGGGTATTTATTTTGTTAAATAAGGAGCATCCAATGGAATCGAATGAGTGGAGAAATCCCAGAAAAACTCTTTAATATCCCAAAATTAAGGTAAATTTTTATGCAATTGTCTATATTTTTTCTTTCACATTAGTGAGTACTTCTTCGTTTCAAAAAGATAAGTCCATTTAATAGGGTAGAAGAATTAAGAATACAATTGCAACCACTTTTTTATATACAATTTGAACCGACTGTGCTAGGTGTATTGATTCAACAATTACCCCACCCCCTAGAAACACAGGGATGCCATTTTTTTGTGTCATTATGGTGGACGAAATTGGGGGACAACAAGCATTTTCGAATTTGAACACTAATTTACGGATGATAGACTATAAACATCTCACTGAGAACATGTGATAGTCGTTTAGGCTAAGCTCTCTTAAGTTTAAACTTTAAGATTGATATATTTATACGTTTGGAACCCATATATATATTTGAAATGTTTTGAATTTTTTATTTAATTTCATGATTATTTTTTTTTACTATTTTGTTTCTTTTCCAGGGTTGAGAAAAATTACTTTGGAGACTTTGGAGGGAGGTGGGATTACAAATACTATCTGATTCCTTTAGAGAAAAAGCTAAGACAAGAATTTATGGATATAATAGGAAGATCTGTGCCCGTCGAAACATAATGATATATATGTATATAATAGAAAGATATCGACATGGCAATAAGGATATTGAGCCACATTTACCGATATCCCTTAACTTCATATTTTTATGTATATAAGATATTAGGCATAGTTATTAGTAGAAATTGACGTTTAGTCCCAAAGTTACTGGGCTTGGGACGCTTTAGTCCACTCATCTCACGCCTAGTACTCTAAGGTCCAAATTTACCAAATATATAACGAGTCGATCCTTTTATAAACGATTCAATCCAAACAAATAAAAATTGATGACAAAAATACCCACAAGAAGATTTCTTGGAAGTTTCTTCTTCATTTCCAATGGCGAAACAGATCTCAATCCGTTGTCGTTGAAGATGATGTTACTTGTTCATCTCGTTTTTATTTTATTTTCGTTTCGATTTATTTCATCTTAACTTAATTTATCAACCTGTACCTAGATACTTGGTTTAGTCTTAGTTTTCTTCAATTTGGGGGTTCAACAAGAGATTTTGGGATGAATCGGAATCAATTGATTTCATTGTAACTATTAGAGTTTGATTGGTTCACTCCTCGTCGCTATAACAATTGGAGGTAAGGTTTTGCAATTATTTGCAATCTTAGTATTTATCTTTTTACCTAGATTTGATCGTTTTTTAGTTTTTATGTTGTTAAATCTTGAACTTCAAATATATTAGTTTGAAGACATGTCAAGAAAACTACGAAACCATGAACGAGGAATTCTGGTTTTCTATTTTAATTTTTTATGTTTATCTTAGTTAACATTCAAAAATCAAGTGGTTTAAATCTGTGGTAGGTTGGTCAGTGGTGGAGGTTAAACAGTAGAAGATATACAAAAGGTTCAATTTCATAACTAGCATGTGGATTTTTTTTAAGTTGACACCTGAATACAGATACAAATGTGCATCCAAGTTTCAATCAAATTAAGAAGGTAGGATGCTCTACTCAAGTTTTAATTAAATAACTGAATCATATTTTTCCTAACCATGAATGGGTTTTTCTTGCTATAGTTCACCCCTAAAGCCTTAAGTTACATTATGTTGTGATCATTTGGCAATGTTGTTTGATCAATTTGTGTGCTGAAAGTTGTATTTAGTTTATATTGAACCGACTTAAATAAAAAATCTTCATTGACACGAAAACATAAAAATGAACTGAGAATTCATACGGATAAAGTTAGTATGGTTCATACGAATTTCTTAGATAGGAATTAGATCCAAATATTTGTAAAATTTTCATTAATTTCTGATTGCAATTGTGATCATATTAGATTATGATTAAATATTACTTAGGGTCCATGTAGATTTTTCAGTATCTTTTATAAATGTTCATGTTGATATTGATAATATATAATTTGAAAGCATTTCTCATATGCCACTAACTTAGACCTATCTTTAGATTGTGCTCATGTAGTGTAGTTTCAGATGGATTTTTTTTTTTTTTTTTTTTTTTGGATCACTTAAACTTTTCAATGCGAAGATCTATCAAACCATCTTAAACTCAAGGCAAGGAAGGATTTAGATTACCCTTAAAGTTGAAATTTTTGATACGGTTGACAATGTGAAATCACCTGCTGCCTTTGCACCTCCACCAGCTGCCAAGTAAGGATATTGAATTCTATTTTTTTTCTTCGAATATTTAGTTTCTTTGAAGAATACAGGGACTGCTATTTTTTGTTTTGGTTCGAGGGAATATTTTTCTGACCGAATATGTTTTGTTGGCTATGTAGGGTACCAAAGAAAGCCAAGAAATGAGAAACTAGAAGTGAGAAACTACTTTGTTGAACGTCTTAGGTTAGTAGAACAACTTTGTTTTGTCATAGTAGAGGTAAATTTTTGAGGAGTTTCTTTTTACTATTTTTATTTAAAACTGTTGAGTAGTAAACGATAAAAGATGCTCATATTTTGGAAATCTTTATTCTACGTTCAAGTTATAGTTATTTTGTTTATATTCCTTTATGGTAAATGGATGTCTCAATGTGCACATAATTGTACACGTGTTGATTCTTAATGTGTACATAATTGTACACATATAAAATTTTAAGGTGTACATAGTTGTACACCCATTCGTTAAGGTACACGTAATTGTACACTTGTTGACCGTTAAGATTTTTGTGTGGCCTGGGATACTGAACACGTAGTTCCTAGTTAAGATTTCGTGTGGGATATCTGGGCTTATATAGAGCCTGATCAGGATTAGTTGTTGTGTTCTTTACGATTTTATAAAAATGCAGTTGACATAATGGTACACACATGTTATGTTATTTAGGCGTACATAGTTGCCCACATGTTGATTATATTAGTGTACATAGTTGTACAATTGCAGAACTATATTTTATGTATATAAACCAAAAATTAGGGAAAGCACTAATGCGTAAAGGTATTGGATTTTTTATAGGTGTGTACATAGTTGTACATCATTGTGTTGTTTCAATAATATATGTATGTATTGCGGTATAAATATTGAATTTTGGTAGGGGTGTACATTATCTTTATGGATTCCTGTTTAGGTGATTTTTTTTTTACATCATAATGTTTTTTTCATTGAGGTGAAGCTACGTCGAGAGTAACCAATAATTTCAATAGCTCATAATTTCTTTCTGAAAAGTCCATAATCAATAGAAAAATTATTTTAAATGGTCGATGTGCAAAATGTATTTTATGTTCACTACTATTTTCTTGTTACACTTGTTTTTCTACTTTATTTGTCTTGTATTTTCTTTCATCCTATCTTGGCTTGTCGTGATTTCATATATTTTCTTTCTGTAGATAACGATATCGTCAACAAGAAAACGAGTCGCATCTCTGAATAGTAAAGTTGGCAAGGTAAATTCTTCACTTGTGCCCCCTCTAAACATTTATTCGTTGTGAAATCTGTGAAGATATTCTTTTGAAAGGTTAAAGACTGGTAGAATCTTTATGTGCATTTTTTTTTATTATACCCGTTGTACAAGGTGCACTTGTTTGTACACTAGTTATGCGCATTGTACTTTTTAGTGCACTAGTTTTATCATACGTACTTGTTTTAAGTCGTGCACTTCATTTCTGCATTGATTATGAACCTGAAATCTAATAAACTAGTACTTTCATTTAGACTTGTCTATACACAACAAACATATAATTCTTCCAATGTCGGGTATCATCACCCCAAGTCTTAGTTAGGTAGTAAAATTTAGGGACTTATAAGCATCAAAGGGCTTAGTGGTGTGTACATAGAGTGCACTTATATCTTATGTATAGAAACCAAAAATTAGGGAAATCACTAATGTGTAGGGGTGTTGGAATTTTTGTAGGTGTGTACATAGTTGTACACCATTATACTCTCTCATTATTTTATGGATATTTTTGGTATGTATGTTGGGTTTTTTTCGGTGTGTACATAGTTGTACACCATTGTACAATCTCAGCAATATATATGAGTTGTTTGTGGGTATGGATGTTTGTTTGTTTTAAATTTTTTATAGGTGTGTACATAGTTGTACACCATTGTGTTATCTCAACACTATATGCATGTTTTGTGGGTATAGATGATGGGTTTTTGTAGGCATGTATATTGTTGTACACTATTATGCTCTCTCATGATTTTATGGCCTTTTTTTGTGGGTATGTATGTTGGATTTGTTGATTTTTGTAGGTGTACACCATTGTACAATCTCAATATTATATATGACCAGTTTTGCGTGTATGGATGTTGGATTAGTTGGATTTTTTTTATGTGTGTACATAGTTACACACCATTGTAATATATGGTGCGTTTTGTGGGTATGGATGTTAGATTTTTGTAGATGTATACATTATTGTACATCATTGTGCTCTCTCAAAAATAAAAAATAAAAAACTAATTCTTGATGAAACCCTAAGTTATTGTTTTTCGATATCATGAGGTGATTTTAATAGCATGCTTGCTATGTGTTTAGGTTCCTTTCGAGGGAGCTTAAGAAAATGGACAAGAACAATGGACAGGTTCGTTGGACGCTTTTCTGGATTTGAGTAGCATACTTACTATGTGTTTAGGTACTTGCTATGTGTTTGATTTTAATAGCATGTTCCTTAGTGATGCTTAGGTGGAAAATTGTATCTGGTGTACAAACTGGTACACCTTGTCTTGTTTTTGGATTTTTGTAGTGTTTGTACACCAATGTAAAATAAGATTTTTTTAAAAAATAAAAATTATATAGTCATATGGGTACTCTTTTTGTAGCTCTCGGAAAGAGCTTTCCGAATATATAAAGTTTGTGAATTTTGGATGAGCGGTTCGAAAGATAAATCATTTTAAAATTATTTTTATATCATTTTAAATTGGTGACCTCAGCATAAGTCAGTGTGGACTAGACTGAAAATATTTGGATTAAATTATAAATATTAAGGGTTATTAGCGTACTTTTCATATTTCAAATAAATAAAGGACTAATTTGCACCTAGTTGAATGGGTGTGGACTAACTAGTATATTTGGATGGGATTTTGGACTGAACCGTATTTTTCCCTACAATATATGTTCAGTAAGCCAACTAAGCGGAACCATCTTAAATCAATATGTTTCTTTGTTTTAAGGGCAAAAAAAACGGTTTAGTCCAAAAACGCATGAAAATGTATGGATTAGTCCATCCCGAGTTAACTAGGTACAATTTACTCCAAAAGTTATTTAAAATATGGAAAATACACATATAACCTTCCTAATTTACAATTTAGTCCAAATATTTACGGTTTAATCCAAAATGACTCATGATGATGTCGAAAATTTTAAATAATATAAAAATAATAAAAAAACAATTTATCTTTCGAACCGTTTGTCCAAAATTCGCAAACCTTATATATTCAGAAAGCTCTTTCCTAGAGCTACAAAAAGAGTACCCATATGACTATATAATTCTCATTTTTTTAAAATCTTAATTCCACTTGTTACAAAAATCCAAAAAATCTTATGACAAGACAAGGTGCACCAGTTTGTACACCACATACAACTTGTTGTGCGCCCCCTCGTGCTGAACTAGTTTCATTACAACCACAGACTAATTGTATTTCAATAAAAGTGACCGGCAGTTTCAAACACGACGAATGCATTATCCAACCGATTCATTAGAATGCAATTTAATGTATTACAAAACCATTACTAACTAGTCCTTTGACCAATAACTCAAAAAAGATTATCAATACGGACACAATCTCTGCTAATATAATTGAACCAATTAATAATGTAAGGTAAATAGAATAATGTAGAATCAAACCTCAGTAACTCGATAGAATGGTTTGATGATCGAGAACGGTCAAACTGGTCATGTAGCATTGCAATCTCAAGATGATAATCACGTGGCTCTGCGATATGAGGATGATAAATTGATGGTGTACCTCTGCAATCTCCGAATGGCTGGATTGAAAATATTTTTGTTATTGTGTCATTCTTCATATTCCCTAAATCAAAACCCAGAAATGAATATATCAGGATCACATCATCTCTACAAATCTATCACGGCAAACTTCAGAAGAAATCTGCACTCTATTAAATTCATCAAACTTCTCCATAATGCTAGCCAGCTGGGATGGAAACTAAGATAAGAACACTAGAGCTGATGAATTAACGGTCGTCTAACATCAATCATTTTGTTTATAGAGAAGACCTCCACAAAGTTAAGCATCAAAAGCATAACATCAATCATTCTGTTTATAAAGAAGACCTCCATAAAGTTAAGCATCAAAAGCATAACACGGAGTACAGTAAAAGTGGCCCAAACATGGCTTGCATATAACTATGAATATATGCATACTAACCCAAAAAACCAATTCAAATTACGATGTCATTTTCTTGTTCCGGAATGGGCCTCTTCAATTCGTTTAGTCATGGTTGTTAAAAAACACTCATTAAATAATCAACAGGTGTACGTTAATGTGCACATTAACGATCAACAAGTATTCAATATTAAAAGTACATTGTAATTTGAATTCAATATTAAAAGGCCTCTCTGGAGAAAACTTAATTAACCCATTATGAGCTTCAACTACTGAAAAGATATCCTGAATTTTTTTTTTTAATGATGCCAAAAAACCTATGCTAATGATGCCGAAAAATCTCCTGAAAAGATATCCATAAAAAAAATTTGTTATAGACATGGAACAAAAGTCCTAGATATGGAACAAAAGTTAAAAGTGAAAGTGAGTCCATTGTTGAAATTTTCTTCATCTTCTATGAGTCTCTTAGATATGATCCTCATGATATTCAACCTGAAAAATAAAATATTAGCCGTCAATTAGTTGCTTTGAAGAAAAACATATAAACAAAAAACACTAAATTGCAGAGATATTCCCAACTTCAAAGACAATAACATGTGTACATCTATGTACACCATATTAACAACGTGTGTCTAAATATGTACACATTAATAATTCACTATTGTTACCACAATTGCTACATGTGAAATCAAAATATAATGATATCGAAAAATATCTCTAAAAGAGCTAAAAAAACAAAACAAGAAAATCAAAAGTTATTAGTGTGTACAGCCATGTAAACATTACCAATAAACAGGTGTACAACTATGTACACACTAAAAATCCACATGTGTACAATTATGTACACATTTAAATCAACATATGTACAATTATACACACATTTGAATTACTTTTGTTCCGCTTGTTGTACTATTTGAACTTTGCAATACTGCGATCAACTACTCATATAGTTTCAAAATTGTATTTCACAAGTATTTTTCTTTGCAAGTGCTCCATGATTTGGAATCAAGATAATCTAAACTAACTAATGGGAGTCTAATGGAATCTTTGTCATAATGTGAGTCTAAACTAACTAATGGGAGTCTAAAAGATCGATCCTACCATTATTACAATATTTTTTTTAGTGATCCAATCATCAAGTTGGCTTGGTTAAATACATTTCTCAACACCATCGAATTAGAAGGGATCAATAAATAGTTTCAATTGACACTCAGATGGTATAAAAGCATTATACATAGGAAATCCCATTAGAAGAAACCAGTGTTGCATAAACCAACCTCATTCATTTTACTCGGTTTCTTCAATATTGACAATAATAATGACCCTATGAATGGTTCAGTAGCCCAAACAAAAAACTTTAAACCAAAACCAGTTAAATGTGGAGCCGCGACAAAAAATCACATACTCCCTTATGTGATTAAATCACAATAATTCATGTGACCTAGATATCATAATAATTTAATTCATTTGAAACACACTTGAATTGTCTAGAATCGACCTTGAATCGGTTCCCGCATATACTTAATTGTTTTTGAGTCGCATTTTCTGCTGGTACCACAACTTTCTTCTTCTCCATTCTAATGAATACAAAAAAAAATTTACAAAAAATTAGAATTTAATACTGCACATGCCTTTTAAAAATCTACAGAACCAAAGAAAAAATCACCTAAAGATATACTTAGAACTTTCTCACACAAAATTGAATTAGTTTATATGATAATAACTAACCCTAATTTAAAGAAACTAATAGAAATCCCATAACTAAATTTGGTGATTCAACTAATCGGTAAAACAGAAATACTTACAACAATTGAGAATTGTATGCTTATATACTGGGAAGGTAGCTTTATTAGTAGCTTCCTTGGATTAATTTTGCATGGAATTCTTAAAAGAATTTTGGAATTCCTTCATATTTGATTCAGAAAGAATCCAATTTGTGCATCATCTTCGTTAAACGCGTCAACTCTTTTTTCCTCACATGATGATGATGATTTGCTCTTCATCGCCTTTGAAAAGACTGAATCAATTAGAAAATCCTAGTTTTCATGATCGAAACGACTGTAGTAATATTTTCGGCGGGTAAGAAAGTAGATAGTGGGAAGAAAAAATAGACTGGAAGAAGGAGAGAGACGAGGCATCGATACAGGCAAAGAAGATTAGAAGGGTCAATTTAATCATCAATAGAATTCAGTTTGGAGTAAATCGTCAAGATTTGGATTAACCCGTTCATCATTTGGTAAATAAGGACTAACCAGTACGTATTAGGCCTCGAAGGGTAGGACTAGACTGTCTAAAGCCCAACTACTTTGGGACTAAACGTCAATTTCTACTTGTTTTAATATACAAGTAAAAATATTATTATTCCCGGTTAGGGGATCAACTAGATTTTGCAATTGTTTAGGGATACGTTTTGTCACTTCGATTATACGGTAGCACCAAATAGTACAAGTAGGTAGCCAATGAAGATCAAATTTATGTTTGAAAATGCAAGATTTAAAGATCCCGTTGGTGTGATAAAATAACAGGATGATTTCTACCAGAGATTCCAATTGGTCGATCCAAAGATAACCCAAATGCTAAGAAAAAACATGGTATCTTTCAACTTTCAACTGAACTACTTGATAAGGTCTATTTTGAAACGGGCTCAGAACAAACATAAACGAGACGCAAAGGGCGGGCTTAGACACTTTTTGTATTTGATGCTATGGAGGACAAACGCTTAATAGTAAAAAAATAAATAAAAACAAATATTCGGACTACAATCAATTAACCATCAAGGGTTAGCCTAGTTATCTCTCTCTCCTAACTTTTTCTCCCCTCTCTCCTGCGATTTCAGGCAACTAAAAACCCATCTTCCGGCAAGCTTCTCTGCTCAGATCTACTCCCTTTGGGGTGGATCTGAGCAGTACCCTGTTTTTCTTTTCTTCTGTCAGTTCATTTGATAGTTTTAGCTAAGGTTTTTAATGGTTTTTAGGGTTAGCTTTCCCTTGCCGGCGGCAAGTTTTCTACACCTTCATGGTGTTAGTTATCTGCACCTTCATGGTGTTTGTTTCTGTGCTTTCATAGCACTTTTTATTGGCTTTCATGGCCGATCTCTGTTAAGTTTATCGGTTTCGGGTACATCGGCGATGAACTCCGCCACCGAGGAACCCTCATTGCTCCGTTCAAGAATTCAAGCAAATTACTCCTTTGGAGCATATCTTTCTCTAGAAGAAGAAAATCATCAAAAATGGTGGATTTGTGATCCAAAAACCATTTCCTCTCCGATTCAATCGGATCTCTTTTCATACATGTTTTTAGTCATCCTCCAATATTCTACCTCTTCTCTTGTTGGAATCATTGGTTTTGTACTGATTATGTATGAGGTCTCTTTATGTTATTTGAACCTTGATGTACTGAAACCATGTAAGCTTACTTTGAACTATTAATGAAAGTTTACTGTTTATCAAAAAAAAAAAAAAAAAAAAAAGGGTTAGCCTAGTTGGCCAGGAGCCTAACTCTCAAGTAGGAAGTCAGCCGAGTCTCCGCTCAGTTGGAGATATGATGAAATACTCCTTATATGTAATTTAAAATCTAGTTTAAGTGATGATGCATGTTCTTTCCTATTAAAAAAAAAGGACTACACTCAATTATTCTAGGTGCAGTTTCTGTGGAGACTGGAGAGATGAAGAGGAAGTAGGAATCTGTGTTAGATTTAACTAACAACAATGGTATGTAAATTATCTCTTCAACCCTAAAACACTAATTACTTTTAACTAGAAATGTTGGATTTTTTTTTTTTTTTTTTTTTTTTTGTTCCTTCTGATTTTCAATTGTTAGGTTCTAACCAGTACTCGTTTGTTTCTTAACATTTGTGTGAACAAACCAAGATTTTTTGAATTGTTGAAGGGTTCTTTTGTTTCAATTTCATGTGATTCTGGTTTGTCATGCACTGGTAGATCATTGGTTACACTATGATTCCTTTTAGGTTTCATTATGAGCAACTTTTATTGAGGATTTAGAAAGGAGAAGAACAAAGATTTTTTTTTTTTTTTTGTTCCTTCTGATTTTCAATTGTTAGGTTCTAACCAGTACTCGTTTGTTTCTTAACATTTGTGTGAACAAACCAAGATTTTTTGAATTGTTGGGGTTAGCTGATATAATCTGTTCACGTCTATAGAATATTGATGTGTAAGTCGCTGAATTTCTTAGAGCCTTTATTTGAATTATGGCCCTGGATCCGATACTTTGTGTAGTAGCAGCTATGGAAATTTAGTTGGATTATCATGTATGTAACTATAATTGCCACACCAGGCAAGTAGTGGTATCTGCTTCTCTGCCTTTCTTTGATGTGTATTTGAGATGTGAAGCTTTATGTTCTGGATTGTACATATCTCGAATCACTAAAAATTAATCAAACTGGTTGTTATGTGGTGGCTTCTCTAGGAGTTATCATTATCTTTAGTTCATGCCTTAAAGGCAATTACCATTTGTTTTCCTTCGCCATAGTGCAGTTTCTAGTATTTTTGCAATATTTATGCAATTATACCTTTCCAATGGTTATCGGCAGATATTATCATGTTTGGTTCAAATGAACTACAAATCATGCATTGGATTATTGTGATCTCATTTGTGTTAGTCCATTTGTCTCTAGTAGCATCCTCCTACGCAGTTGTACTAATAAATAACTATATTGTGTTTACTAGGCTGATCCAGAATTAGAAACTATTAGGCAAAAAAGAATGCAGGAGCTAATGCCAAAACATGGCGCTGTAAGTGCAAGCCAATATTTTGATTCTTTGTAGTAATTGTTCATCAGTTCATCCATAGCATCTTTGCTGAGTAAGTTTCATTGTCTATCAGGGAAATTAACAGAACCCAGAGCAGCAAACTGCACAAAAAGATGCTAAAAGGTTGGTTAATGTCATCCTTTCAGCTTCGTGAGTGCAGAGTCTGTTATTTGCATAATATTAGGGCAAGCTTGCCATTTTATCTTCTAAAGTCAATTATTTATTCCGTTCGAGGGAAGCAGATGAACGTATGCTACTGATGCTTAGTCAGATTTTGTCTTCTCGGGCACGGGAAAGAAGTAAGTGTACATTTGATTTAGAACTGCAATTTCTCTGTGCAACACTAATGTTAATTGTTCGTTGTAGTCAATTATAGGTTGTGAAACATAGCATAACCCTTGACACAGTAAATAAAATAGTTCCTTTCTATGACCGCATATTTACCAAAAAAAAAAGTCTCACCTTAAAATGTAGCTTGATCCTTGAGTTGTTAAGCGTACAGTTGATGGTTAGTTTTTAAATATATATTAGTTTGAATGTGATCATTTTTTATACTGCATATAAGTATGCCCATCAATCCATCATCTGAAGAGCAAAGTGTCAATATGTGCATGTGCCACCAACGCAGATGGTTATCATTTTATAAGAAACTATATCTAATTTGTGCAGCTGTACATAATGACCATACATGGCCAAACAGTTACTGAGATATTTCCTGTATTGCTTAAAAGTAAGTATTTGATTGGGATGTGTAAAGGGGATGTATCATTTGATACAGATGAACACATGGAGATAGTCCAATGGCTGATTTTGGTGGTACTACGAAGTATTAACCCCGCCAAAGGATGAGTGGAAACCAAAGTAACCAATGGGCATGTTCTGCTGAACCCGACACCTTTTAGAGATGTTTATAATTGAACAGATGCCAATATTACCTACCTGTTGAAATTTATTGCTCAAGGCCTTAGAATCACATATAACTATATTTTCAATCAGTTTTCAGTACTCTGCATGTGTGGTCTAAGTTAATTGAGTTCTCATATTGCATATGCAGGTTCATTTTTCAGCACTCTGCATGTTTGGTCTTAGTTAATTGAGTTCTCACATTTTCTATATAGAGAAATGGGGCTTCACTTTGGCGCTTCTGGAGTGATCACTAATGGAAGGTTGGGAACGTACTCTAATCCGTATGGACTTCGGTGGAGTTGCATTGTATATTTCCGTTGTTGCTTACATATTCTTATACAATACTACAGATCATGCTTCCTTCCTATGAGAGCACTTTTTTGCGATATGATCTTGATCATCTGGAGTCAGTAGAGTTTGGGCAAAGAATAAAACACATAATGGAAGCTGTTGAAGAAACGGAGTGGGATGATACAGACCCGGATATGCTTACAAGGTCTGTCAATATCAATGTTATTTATGTATAAAAATGTGATGCATATATTGTAGTAACCTCCTTGGTGTTTGATGAGCTCTGTTATCGTTTCCTACGGATATCTTGTGCAATCCGTGCCCTAGTTGCATGTTTTCTGCTAAACAACTCCTATTCCTCCAGTGAAATGATATGGGAACAATCCATGATTGAATTTGATGGAACTCCGAGGGTCACTGATACAGTTCTATTGAGTAAAATCTAGTGAGTAAAACATGTATTCAATTGAAAAAGAAATCACTCAGTTACAAGCGGATAGGCCAGACCTATCTTTGCAATAAAGCTAATGAACCATGACGGGTTAGCAATATACTGTATTCGTTGTTCTTGGTTGAAGAGCTGCTCCCAGTCTAGGAATTTTCAATTAGGCTACATGATGATGCCAGAAGGAGATAATGATGGTGTTATGGTTTTTGAGTGGCCTTACATATTCCTTGTAAAGTTTGGTTTACTGGAAAATTGTTTAAATAGTGTCTAGTTTGGTTGCTATTATGTGATATAAGCGTTGTCATTGTCAGAACTGTGTTTTCTTGTTTTCACTCCTTTTCTCTCTGATTTGTTAGTTTCTTGGAACTGCTTTCATCTGGTTTGTTTTAGTTTATTTATCTATTTAAAGCTTTTAGCTTGTGTATTTTTCTTGCCATTATTATTTTATGAGTTTACTGTGTTTATTTGATATTAATGTGGAAGATTTTAACTTAATCTAAATGGTACCTGCAGCAAATTCCTTAGTGACATTTTCATGTTTGTTTCTTCTTCAATGGCTATGCGGGAGCGGAGTTCTGAAAGTGCTCGTTCTGAATGCCAAACATAGGTATATCCCTTTTCTTTGCAGTTCAAGGATATACAGTCATGAACTCCTGATAATATTGTGTCAGTGAAAATAGAAGATTTTTAAATCCTCCCGTTTGTCTGGGTTTCATCATAGGTCCTGTATATATCGAGTATATAATCGAATCTGACGCTTATTAGGTGTAAGTTATTTAGACTACCTTAATTGTGTTAACCCTTAGGTCAGTAGTTTTATGGGTATTCATCAGAAGGTACCTTTTTCGGTTTGCATACCCAAGAGCCTGCCTTTGAAGATTGTTATTTCACGGATATGTATGTATTTTTTAAAATTTCACCTCTATTTTCAACTCTAATATTCAAATACACTGTCTTCATATTTCAAATATTAATCCTTTTATCTGTTCATCACTTTTCAGAATATGTAACTACTCCATTTTGTGCAAGTGGGAATCTTAAGATGAAGAGGGTGTATTTGTGGGATAAATACGAAAGCGATATAATTTACTATGTCTAGTCTCTATTTAAAATACTTTATTACCCCATCGGCAGTTTGAAGACGTTTATTCATGCAAAAATGAAAATAAATCAATGGAGAAACTAAAAAAAATTGGGCGCCCTCTGGTTACGTTCCAAAGAGTAGTTCTCTACTTCTCTTAGAGCATCTCCAACAGTGGGCGTAAAAAATCCTACATGGAAGTCTAATTAAGGCTTTTATTTAGGAGATTATATACATATAGTAAATATATGACCCTATGGTTATAAAACTATCTCCAACAGTGAAAAGTTTAATCTTTAGAATATTTTATATGATAAAATCTTAACCGTTTATCTTTACTTAAACTAATTTCTAAAAAAATAAAATAAATGAAAATATGACGTGGAGGTGCAAATGAAGGTGTAAATAAGACTTTCTTTAACACCTTCATATTTATTTTCTCATCCCTCCTAGTTTGTAGGATCCCACCATTGGAGATGGATTTATGTTTATAGGGGGTCTAAAATCCTAACTTAACCCTCTGTTGGAGATGCTATTAGAGGTGTTATGTACATCCTCGCTGGGTGTAAGTTGGTCCCACTTGGAAAGGTTTGTACAAGAGATTCATCCTATATAATAAAAGAGATAATAAACGAGATATAAACTGACATACCTGTGTTATAAATTATTGACCTCTATCGTAAGTGGCAAAGTGATGTTCACATACTCCCGCGCATCAAACCAGACTTACATTTTTCGATGATTTTACACTCGTTTAGAAGGCTCTGAAAAGAACTTTATTTCTGAAAACTAGACACTGAACTTCTTACATAAGCATAAAGCAAAAGTAGAATGCAATCTACCCATTTTAAGTATAATCTACCTATATATATATGTTAATCTCTTCAATCTTCTTCCCTGCTAACCCCCATTTCAGATATTTATGTGTTGTTCATGTATAACTTCAAATCACTTTTATCTAAGTTCCGTTCATGTTCTCGTCTATGGCAGAGTTCTCTAGTTGACATTCCTTTGAAGAATTAGTACAGATTTGTATTGCCAAGAATGGTATTCTGAATAACTTTCACACAACTTGTGTTTTCATACAAATTTGATGTTCGCTGAATGTATTTTCCTAATTGTTGCCTTCGTTTGCAGGATGACTTTAACAGTTCCGACTTTGCAATTAATGGTCCTAAAGCATTCTTTGCAAATATGCTGTTGTCCAAAACCCTGAAAATGAATCTTGATGTTCCCGAGCCATGGCTTGTGCAGCCTGTTATACCCATGTATGTTTCTACCAAAACACTAGTCAAACTGTTGGCTTCCAACTTCCTTCTTTCATACAAGAAAAGCATGAAATATTAATCCTTTTTATCTGTTCATCACTTTTCAGACATGCCTTGGATAATATTGTGCTCCAGAAGCCGTCTATGAACTTGAATCGCTTGTTCTTACTGGTAATTCTTAATTTATGTAGCTTTTCACTCAACTTTATGCCCACTAGCTCCCTGTAGGTTTTGCATTTGTTGGGGAATGATCTCCAGTTGTTGTCCTGTAATTATATGTTTCTTATGGACAAACATTTCATGACCAGTCATTGTTCTGAAAAAGACCATGAAGCACCTCAAGGTCTTCCGTTGATTCTTGGAACTAAGAGCATGGCCCACTTGGTTGATACTCTTGTCATGGCCAATTTAGGATACTTTCAAATGAAAGCCTCTCCTGGGCTATGTTATCAAAGGCGAGTAGGCGCACGAGTCGACCAAGGGGCGCCTAACAATAAAACACCCCAAGGCGAAAATCTATGAGCAAAATTATTTTAATTTTATTGTTTTCTGGGCGCCTTAGGCGCTTGGCGAGGTGAAGGGCTTGGCGCCTCGCCTAACACAACATAGCTCCTGGGGTTTGGAACCTGCAACTTGCACCTGGTAGAAGCTCTGACCTATATGTACTTAAGGAACACGAAGATGGAGATGAAATCCTATCATTCAGAAAGCATATAACAATAGATGACTTGCGGGGGAAACTAGTGCACTTGGAAGTAGTGAAGAAAAGGAGCATGATCAGTTGTTATCTTCATCTGATGACTGATGATGCTAACGACTTGGATGAAAGGAAGGTTAGGTTTTCTTTATACTTGCTATAGCATGTAATCTGTAACAAATTATCCCAAATCGCCCAAATTCTTTGGATATGTGAAGTATATAGGCCTTGGAGAATCCATCCATTGTAAGCCGGCCTTCAAGGAGAGTTGCGTCCACAGGTTTCAACATGATGTCAGACCAGATATCTAGTGAATGGTCATTTGTTGGGTTTAGTTACTGTTTTTTGACCCAATTAAGTAGTTTGTGCCTTTAGTTTTGCTATCTGCAAACAATAGTGTTAAAAAAAAATCCCATCACCTAGATTCTCTCACAATCCTGCCCCTGTAAGCTGGTTTTCTAGGAAAGACTGATACGTGGGTTACAATATTCTTCTCATTTATTTTTTTAATATATACCTTTGAATCTATCTTCGATGTTAATCTGTTACAGGGAAACTCCAAAAGCTGGAATACAGATCTGCTATGGGGGCATCTGGATTGATTGGTGGGAATGGACATGGAAAGGGGAAAGGAGGTTCTGTGGTAATTTTCTACTTCTCTTGTAAAATAGTTTGATTTCATTCTCCATAAAATCTGCAAAAGAACTGGGATAGAAGCCCAATTATTATCTGTTTAATTTGAGAGGATGGGCCAACGTTTTAACTTTTGACTACAAATTCACCTTTTGAACCATAAATCGAAATTTGGTTTTATAATATGACAATGTTTTTCTTTTCCTGACTGGTTTTATCATATGACAATGTTTTTTAATTTGAGAGGATAGAAGCCCAATTATTATCTGTTTTTTCTTTTCCTTCTGAGAATTTGATGCATGCTATGCAGGTTACATTTGTTGATGCCGATCAAATTCTCAGGGCTGACATGGGAGAGCTGTATGACATGGATATGAAAGGAAAACCTTATGGCTGTACACCCTTCTGCGGTAACAATAAGGATGATTTTCGGTTTTGGAGACAAGTACTTTCCCATCAAGCACTCCTTAACTATACGAATACTGTCCAGAACCATACTTTTAAGCTGATTCAAACACTGAGCTTACATCTTCCTTTCAATTTTATGGAAAGGGATTCTGGGAGGAGCATTTGCGAGTAAGGCAATATCATATAAGGTAAGTTACCAACATATATTAGGATTTGTGAAGTTTCTCTATAAAGCATTATGTTTCTTATGTGCGTGATTCTTTCTTTCTGTAGCGCGTTATATGTGATGGATTTGTTAAAGTCCGACAAACTGTAGCAGGTGACAATCTGAGGGTTTTCTATGAGACTCTTGGCAAGGACCCAAACAGTTTATCTTATGTTGATAAGGTGAGTCTAAAAAAGTTGTCAAATTGTTACAGTTTCTTTAACTTAGGCATTTTGAACAATGAGCTCAAATGCGTTATGAATTGAAAGCTTGTATGCTCAGTGTCTTTGTACATTACATACTTACAATGTCACTTTATTGTCCTAGTTAATAGGATTGAGAATTTCTTTTCATGTCTCCAGGATCTTCCGAACTATGCCCAGCATACAGTACTGATATTTTCTCTCACAGGAATGGTTGTGGTGTGGAAATTCCACAGAAGCAAGGGCAAAGACCATTGATCTCTGCAATAACCCCATGAGAAAGGACCCCAAACTTCAGGTATTTCTGAGCCCATGACGAAGGTCCTGATTTTGGCGAATATTTGTATAGTTTTATACACCCTACTAAACGTCCCATCAGGCTTATCTATATTACTTTTGCTCCTTCGACAAAGAATTGTGGCTCAAGTTCATGTTTTTCAATTTATTCTAGGCTATATCTAACTCCAATATCCATACAACCGTTGCTCCTCTTGTCCTTCGCAGGGAGCCAAAAGAATTGTTACCGAGTGGCCGGACCTTGATTTAAAAGCACGTCGATTCACTGCTAAAATTACTGGTGAAGAAATAGATAATGCAAGAGAGACTGTAACAGCTTCAACTCAGGCAAAGCAAGCTCCATTGTAGAAGAAGATGAGGAATCCAAGCGGGGAGTTGTAATACAACTCCATGTGATCACCAGACTCCAGCAGTATTGGAATGTTAGATAATTCCATGCCTGTCTCCCACTTTAATGGTTGAACAATTGAGCCTAAGGTAAAAATGCTAGTGGTACTCATATGATTTTATTCACTAGCCAATACAAGCAAGAGAAAAAGTTCAAACAAGACCTCGAAGTGTGGAAAAGTTTTGCTAGCTAATTTTTGTTATGCTCTTGGATAAATTCCAACGGTGGTATCACCATATGTAATTTATGCAATAATCTAGTGTTATTACCATTTATCACTTTGTTAGGTGGATGAAACTTCGATGATGATTTTTGACAAGCTTGAAAACTGTTCTCTTGAACTGAAGAATCAAATATGCAATCGCCAAACTTTTCAGATAGATGCTAGTTATGTTTTATGAAATAATGAACACGAATAAAAAACAATGACTGACATTTCCTTGTCGCGCCCTTAAATGTTGTGTTGATTTATTTGATAGGATATTTGATATTGTGTGAAATGTGAAATGAAATGAGAAAGATAGCTACTGCTAGTTCTAATAGTGTTGGTATATTTGATAAAGATATAGTATGTGATATACATAGCAGGCTCCCAGCCAAGTCGAGCATGATTCATGAGGTTCAAGTGTGTATCGAAACATTGTTCTTCTTTTCATCGTTCCACCACTTGCAAGTCGGACAGAAAACAGGATTGATGAGTATAAACCACAAATAAATATATAAGAAACGGTTTGAATTATAGCCTGCAAATGTAAGTATAAACCACCCAAGAAGAACCATTGTTCTTGTTCTAATGACATTCAACTTACATTAGAATACTGATGGAGGCAGATCAGCTATACAGCTTACATTGTTCATCTTCTAATTACATTCAATTCTCCTGTACTTTCCTAACTCTAAAGAAGAACCATTAATAGTAGGCCTCTTCCGGTACCATAAGAACAACCCACCAGCTATCACTAATAAAATGAGCAACGTTGATCCTACTATATAATAGTTACGTTTCTTCTTCTTGGTGATGGCTACTTGTGGAGGTGGAGGTGGAGGTGCGGTGGACTGTTGATTTCTCCTATTACTCCCGGGACATCATCCGTAAAGTAATTTTTCTCAATCCTAAAAACAAAAGGATGAGAAAGATGAGAAAAGGAAAAATATCAGTGAAATGTTACAATATGGAAGCAATAGTGTTCATTTTAAAAGATCACTTTCAGTGATAAAATGCAAGAACTAACAAGGCTAAGGTCAGCTAATGGTCCCGCTCCTAGCCTCAGATAGCAAGAAGATGAAGCGTCACAACAAAGATATCTCCAAAGTTCTAATTGATGAAGTTAAGAGTGTGATTTAACTTTGAGTTCGTCAACTGATGATTGGTATAGAACTGCTATAGTCGGTCAATTCATGACTCATTGGAAAGAACTTTTAGACAAGCACTCTATCCTGGGCTGGTAATATTTGGTTCTTCCCCTCTTATGTACTCTTTTTTTTATTTCTAATAAAAATTAACCTTCTTTCTTAAAAAAAAAAAATAGGAAAAGGAAAAGTTGAAAAGGTGTTATCAAGATCTATATAAGAACATTTGACATATTAGTAGGATAGAATGAGTACCTCAGGTTTGAGATGTTGAAAAAAGAATATGGAATCACTCCACCGAACTTGTTAAATTGAATCCACAAGTTGGTAAGGGGAAGGTTTTTGAGGGGATCTACCGACCCCTCGAACCTGTTCCTCTGCAGAAATCTGATAAGGAAACACATTAGTAAATATAGTTATAATACAAGATAAGAAAACAAATAAATACAAGATAAGCCTAATAGGTAACTCACAATGAAGTGAGATTTGTTGAGGCACTGATAGAAATAGGCAACTTTCCAATAAATGATTTGTATGACAAATCCCTGTGGTTTGTTATAGATTAGGAAAAAGAGCCACTAAATGCAAGAATATACATCAAACTAACAATGTGAAAGTGATACGCACAGTTGCCTCAAATTAGGAAACCCTGTAAAGAAATTCCCCAATGGACATCATAGAGAATTGTGGCTTATATTCCTGCACACAGAGAAAGAGACGGTAAAAAAAGTATCCAACTTTGTCTATTTTACTTAATGTTCAAAGTTAAGACTCTCACAGATTTTCCAGGTATTTCATCGGATTCAGTAATAAAGGAATGCTTTGATTGAATTTGTTCAATGCCAGATTTCTGCATCATTCGAATAGATTGTCAAAAACCACCTAAAATACTCTATGAGATCTCTGATAAAAAAGTAAGAAAAAAGTCTTACACTTCCGTAGCGTTTGGAGGTAGGGATAAAGGGATTTATCCCTTGATATTGTTGTCACTTAAATCCCTGTATGAAAAGCATTTTAGACTTTATGTTGTTTAACTACAAATCAGGTTGTGTTAAGTATGATTATAGGCTGACATTTTAATGAAGTATACTTACAGTTTCTTCAGATTTTGTAGGTCAAAGAGATTGCCTCCAAGAGTACCATTTAACTCTTGCCCGGGAAGCTCACTGCATGGAAAAAGTGAATCCGAATGTTAAAATATATATATAGTTATTGTATCCGATAGATAGACCAAAGATATTCATATACTTACATGGATGTGACAGTTGACCCAGAACATCTAATTCCTTTTCCATGCTTCCTTACATGGATCTCCTTCATTATTCAAATTGAGTGATCTGTACATATCTTGAAGAACTTGAACTGAAAATCAAAAGGATAAAAATTATTTTTTAGCAAAATTTTAGAGACCAAGAGGCAGTGGTTATATAACGTACGTTCTTGTGGATTTGTCAAGGCGGAAACGAGATTAATCACAAGTGTAGCCCACAAGCATAGCGCCAACAAACAAGTTATTGAATGAATTATCCCTGGAACCTACAAAACAAAAGGTAATACCAAGATAAGATAGCCAATTTCTAATCCTGTAAAAAACAAAGCTCTTAAGTAAACTATTGAGTGTTGAATGAGTACACGAATGTATGTTTCAAGTAATCCCGTAAAATACAAAGATCTAAGTAAACTATTGAGTGTTGAATGAGTACACAAATGTATGTTTCAAGTAAATAATAGAAAGACTACCCCATGATCCAAGGTTGCACAATTCCGTAAGGTAAAAAGACAAGCGAACTTT
Source organism: Papaver armeniacum (assembly GCA_023531295.1). Taxonomy (NCBI): domain Eukaryota; kingdom Viridiplantae; phylum Streptophyta; class Magnoliopsida; order Ranunculales; family Papaveraceae; genus Papaver; species Papaver armeniacum. The sequence continues at coordinate 118,999 of JAJJWW010003904.1, forward strand.
CAGCTTAGGCATGCATATTACAAAAATATTGCAAACAAAAATATTATCTTACTGTATAATTTTTCATCCTCGAAATGAGGTGGTTCGGTCAAGACAATATCAGAAGCACTACGAGCTGCATCAGTGGTATCAGCAATGGCAGTCACTCTGGTAGGCTTAGAAAAATACCTACAATTACTTTAATGTAGTGTTATGGATGACCATATAATGCTTGCATTTCAAATCTAGCATTATTTTGTTCAATGAGTTTGATATTCATATTTTCCATCACAGATTGCATACAAGGGCTCAGGGGAGTACAGAATTGTTCAACATGCTGATACTTGTGTGGATAACAATTAGGGTCTATATATTGTAGCTCAGGACCTAGAAAAGGTCCATAATAATCCCTGTAATTATCAACACCATGGTCTAATGGAAACTCAAAATGTGAAGCATGCTCATGTGCGAGTTCTCTAATGTGTCTGTGTGATGATTTCTCATCCCTAATGCTAGTCCAAAATCCTGACATGAATCAATGAAGCTGCTGAAGGCTAGCTTGGATTTTCCACAAGGTGTAAAAAAAAATTACTGACACTAGGCTTGTTGCAATTACTAAGGATTAGTCCAAAAATTGGGATTTCAGATAGGCAGTGTTAATACGGACTAGCTACATAATTAGTTAAGTCACAGAACTACTATCACAGCCTATGGGACACAACATTCAACAAGTTTCAGAGGCCCACAATAGCAAACTCAGGCCAGAGATGATGCTTATAGAAACGACAAACAGATTCAGAGATGTATGCAGCCACAATATTTTACAGAGATCGAGAGAAACACAGTGAAACAACAATTTCAGCGAGCAACGATGGTGTTCAACTATCACAGAATCATGTTTCTGGGAATCAAGAGCTAGTTTTTGAAATTATAAACACACATAATATATTGCAGAACTAGAGAGTACCCAGTACAATAGATTCATTAGGTAATTATGTGATTCAGATATCGCGGGATCATGCACAACGATACTCTATGTTGCAGGGGTTTGATAAGGCTATGTAAAGCAACTAGTTCAGCAAGCATACATGGCAATCAGTTTAAGAACATCACTCAACATGTTATGGCTGTCGGACAAGTAGCAATGCGAAAATCTAGGAAACAGGGATTGCGCAGCTATTAAGAATAGCAATCAGATTCAGGGCCAAAAGCACATAGACACGCTATTCTTCAGAAATTAACAAATTCAACCAGCCAGAATGTTACTCAGATATCACAGAATCATGCTTATGGACAACAGATGTTGCAGGGTTTTGAGTAAAGTTCAGGCAGGCGACTAGTTTATCAGGTAAACAGGGCATATCATTCAACACATAGCATCAAGTTCCAGAATACGATACCGCTGGTATGACCAGGTTTAGGCACGTTAAATAGGTCTTGTTGCTCCCTTGTCTCTCCTTTCCTTGGCTTGTGCTTTTAGTTCAAAGGTACCGCTGGTATGAACCAGGTTTAGGCACTACCACGGATTGTGCTGCTTCTTTTTCTCCTTTTCCTCCGTTGGCAGAGCAATATCACAGGTACCTGGTTACTCAGAAAATAGATTCAGTTCCCAGAAATGTGCAGTTTAACGCAATATCGATACTAGTATAAGCAACTGAGAGAAATTTACTGGGGTGGACAGAATGTGATATTTTTCAGGGGGGAATGAATTGTTAATATGCTTATTTGGACTGACTGGGGTTCGCACAGTATGCCACTATAGACAAAGTACAAATGGACAAAGAGAAAAAAAAAGTGCGATATGCAAGAATGCCGGATATATTACAGGATGATGAATACTGTAACTGGTAGTGACCTAGCAAAACCAAACATAACACCAAAATACTTACAACTACTGGAGCAAAAAAGGGAAGCTACAGATTATACTAATTGATAAAAGCTTTAAACTAAAACAAGATGCAAAAATAAAAAGATGCAGCTAGCCTAATCAGTGGAATAATTGAAGATAAAAAGCTACAGTTTACAATACAAGGCTAAGATGCAGTTTATATAGACAACTGAATTATGCTGGACAGGAATTGCAGATTATTCTAAGATAAATATATGCTACGCTAACACAATACAACAGCTGAGCAACACCTTCAGGAGATTTTCAGCGATCTCAGGATACTTCAACTCAAGTCAGGCTTGCAGATGGTGACAACACACAGCTAAAACACTTCAAAGTACTTACAGACTCCTATATGACTAATTTGCTGAAGAAATTTTTCAGTCCAAGGGATATCAGGTAATGACAGAGAGCTTTAACTATGACAGAGACAGGATATGTGAACTGATGGATTAAAACTAAGTTACACTACAATTGAAAAAGTAAAATTTAAACAAGTATATGTACAGCCTACAGATGCAGATTATTATGAAATGAAAATTAACCAAATAGAAATGCAGTTATATAGCTAAAACTAACACAGGGTTGCAGATTATAAAAAAATAGACTATATTATAGAGATGTGACACAACTACATATGAAACTGACTGATTAACAATGATTGAAACTACAGGATTGTAAAACAAAGATGCAGTTAAGAATCCTAGATGCAGGTAATCATGACAGCAGCACTAAAAGAAAATTAACTAGATGCAAATGCAAATAACATGATGCAAGATATGTAACAGGTGGGTTACACTAAGTTATACTAGCAATGACTGAAAACAGAAAAATCTAAACACGTATATACAGGATTATATCAGTAAAGTGAAACTCATGAATCAACTAAACCGCTACCGAGTCCCCGGCAACGGCGCCAAAAACTTGGTAGACTTACAAACAATACAAGGCAAGAACAGGTCGATCCTCAGGGACAAGGTGGGTGTAAATTGAATCCAAAGTCTTACTACAACTGATTCAATCCAAACAGTAACAAAAAGAGGTTTTGTTTGTGTCGATACGACAAAGTGATTAAGAGAGTTCTAAAGCAATAAACAAATGCGAAAGCAAAGAGCACACTAAACAAGCAGATAACTAGGGTGTTAGGGCAATCGAATCCACCGCTTAACCTATATTAAGTCAATCCAGTTTCAATACTACTCTTGTCCCTTGTATGGACACCGGTGAACTTTTAGGCTCTGCCGACTATCCAGATAGCAGTGAAGATTCTAGTCTGATGCACATCAAAGGGTGGTTTCAGGAGGATGGTTTAGTGTCACTAAGATAATTACCTAATCCTAGTATTAGTTATCCTCTCACAAAACAACTAACCGCAGATCAATTACTTAGATGATTAAACAATCCTGAAATGGATATTCTAATCGCAACTAAGGTGTCCCTCCGAAGTACTAATTGTCTAATTAAATCACAACTAGTCAAATGATCGAACAACAATCAGTTAAGCATGGCATAGACTGTGAGAGAAAAATGCTGAAGTGCTCATATTATATTTATCCAAAACATTATAGCACAACAAGAAAATTATCAAAACTTGAATTAAACTTAGCAATAGAGTAATGGTTTCATCTAAACCCTAATGAAATCAAACCTAAACTACTGCTTGGTGCACCGGCTAATCCGGGAATGATTTTTACATCACAACTTCTTCTCTATTTATACAAAAATTTCTCCTCAATCATTTTAATTCGATAATGAAAGAATACCCACTCACCAAAACTCGTTTTCTGACAGTCCCCTTCTTCATTTCATCTCTGCAACCTAATTTTTCAGCTGTGAAGATAACTCTAATCTTATCTCTCTCAATTCTAGCTTCTAGGGTTACTGTTCTTGATAAGGAAGAAGATAAGATGGAGAGAGATAGAGATTACGAGTTTTATTGTGTTTACGGAGTGGTTTTGAGCACTGCTCACTGAGCAGAGATGGTCGTCGGGGAGATATTGATGGTGTCGGTTCTGTGAAATGGAGAAGAGAAAATGAATTTGGTCTGGTTTTGATCGATTAGAGCAACTGCAATCATACGACTAAAACCAAAGACCAAAAACTAAAAAAAAAAACAAAAAAATTTGGTTTAATCCGTGCTGCGACGCTACGGGGCAGGACTAAAAACCAAAAAAATTCATCAGGCGCAACTTTAAAGTTGCGCCCCATTTTTTTTTTTAATTCGGGCGTAACTTAAAGTTACGCCCCACCATCAGGCGCAGTATAAACTTCCGCCCCACCATCAGGCGCAACTATAAATTACGCTCGTTCAAACGCAAATTTAAATTACGCCCGACTAAAACCAAACTAAATACCAAATATGGTTTGGTTTTTGGTTTTAGTCTGGTCTTTGATCTTTACTCCTTCTCCACTGCGTCTGGTTTTTGGACCAAAATTTTAGTTTTGGTCTCCCGCCGTGGATGCTCTTAGAGAAGAAAATGGGGAGGCTAGGGTGTTAAGCAATTACATCAACTTTGATGTATCGGGTATAGAGAACGGGTACGAGTCTTGGATGGCTTAAGCCCATATCTTCTTCAAAATAGTTTCTTCTTCCAAGCCCATTGTTAGGTTTCTTCTTCCAAGCCCATTGCTAGGTTTAGTTTGCAAGCGGATTGCGGATGAGTTACAAGCGGCTTGCGGATGAGTTGCAAGCGGATTGCAGCTGCTCTTTGTGTGATATTCTTCCACGTTGCTCATTGCCTTTACGTCTTTGGTCACCAAATTCCTTCTCTTTTGGCTTCTCAATTCATACAAGCTGAATTTTACTTGTCCTCAAGTGAAACAGAAATTAAGAAATCCTAACTATACCACTGTCGCTGGTCTCTCGATTGCATTTAGCGAATGCAATAAGCCTTTAAACCCCTAGGTGTCCCTAGTGGACGAGTTGTAGTCTCGTGAGGGTTTACCAGAGGTGTACCCACAAAACCTTCTCCAACTTCAGAGCGTATCAGAGTCCCAAGCATCCAAGGAGCTATGAGGATATAGATTTTCTGCATGCTAGTAATAAGAAGTTAGAAATACCAAGAACGCATTCTCATACTTAAGTGTTGAGCAAGAAATAACCACACCATATGAAAGAATTCGGGTTCGAGAGTGATCACAAGCCTCGGCTTCTGCCTCACCAATAGGGTTTTATGATATTTCACTCAAAAAAAGACCGTTTTTATTCCATTGGAGAATAAAAAACGTGATCATCTCTAATTCCCTCTATTTGGGTGTTTTTCAATCAGACATCATAGTCAACAGATCACAAATTTCACAATGCGCAAAAATTGTATTCGTATAGTATATACTCTTACCAGTCATCAAAATTGTATTCGTATAGCATATACTCTTACCAGTCATCACAATCCAGAGACCACACAAATTCCACAATGCACAAAGAGTCATGATGTTATATATCTCCATCTCAATATCCAAACATCTGCATTTTCTTGACTCCTTTTAATCATAGCAACACTTTCTAAACAATGTCTTCACTATAAAAATTTCTCCTCCTCCTTAATGTTATCTTCTTCCTATTGTTATCTCCGCTGAAACCATCTTTGGAAACTAGGTTCATTCAAAACCAGCACACCTCTCCCACCACCTCTGAAACGTACAAAATACAAGCCCACACCGTCTATTAGCATTGATACTGATTATTATACGATTGATGTCGGCTTTCACACCGAAGAGGTCGTCTATTATACTGACATTTCCATTGGAAATCCACCACCCAGTTTTTCATTACTGATTCATATCGGAAGCTCGCTCAGTTGGGTTAGGTCATGCAGTGACGACCAGGGTCATAACAAAGTATTTGGGGGCTCTAGGAAAAGTCACTCAAACACGTACCCTATATAAGTGAAATGAATTTTTTCTTATGAATCATCATTTGTTTCCATCTCATTCATTTTCATTAATGGTATTTACTCAATAAATACATTTAGTGATTTCTAAAGAATTTAATGATTTCCAAAAGTATTGTGTTATTGGTTTTCTACTTTCCAAATCTCCTTCAAAACTTATGTTATTGGTTAGACTGTAAAAAGGTCGTCTAAAATTGGTGCTACGCTTTATAAACTTGAAATATTCAAAGACTTTGAATACTTGCCTATTTTCAAATCTTTGAGTGACTTTCGTGTATCTATTTGCCTTGATGAAAGTCTCGCAAAATGTGTAAGATTTTGGAAGACTTTCTAAAAAATCGAAACCATTTTTATTCTCTTTTATTTTATTTCGTAAATATACTATTTGTAAAACTCATATGTAGATGCATATAATTATGAAGAAGGATCCATGGACACTGTTAGATGGACACCATCATACATGATTTGTGTCATTTTCTCCGCAAAACCCAAACGACAATGAATTTAAATCTAATATTTTGATAATATGTTACTCTTATAAGATTCTAAATTTCTACCAAAAATGAGAGCAATCCGAGACGTGTAACACCACCATCTACCCCGTTGAATGTCAGCCGTTAAAAGTTAACGGTTGAAATTAAAATTGGTAGATGGCGAGGTTTGGTATCTCGAATTGTGATAATTTTTGGTAGGAATATAGAGTCTTATAAGAAGAACGTATCATCAAAATATTATATTTAAATTCATTGTCATTTGGATTTGACGGAGAAAATGACGCAAATATTGTATGATAGTGTCCATCTAAGAATGTCCATGAATCCTCCCTCTATAATGATATGATAAAATATATTTTTTATTTTAATTATTATTTAAAAATGTATAATAGTAATGATTGTTATCTATTTATTTCATTTTATTTGAACAAAATAAAGATGTTCTACATATATATTTTTTATTTTAGTTTAGTTGAAATTAGTATAATAAATAAGCTTATAATAAACTTTATCTTTGTATTTATCGTATATAAGGTTTTTATACAATTTTTAAACTTTATACAGATTTTTCTATACAAAATTTGTTGTTACGATTCTTCAAGACTCTACAAATATTTGTAAGATATTACATAACTCTTCATAACTCCGCAAGATTTTGACCAATTCTGTAGGATTTTCAGAAAGTTATTATTTTTTGTGACTTTTTTTATATCTCTTTAAATCTCTAGAAGTATTTATTGAGTAAACCCATGTAAATTTATCAATTCTTCGTCATTCTCATTGATATGTTTTTCATGGATATATTATTTGGAACTGGATATCCATTCATTGATCCATGCAGAAAACTCTTAAGATTTTCGGTTTGTTACCTTTTTCGACTTTCTTTTTGAAGCACCAATTTTGCATTTTGTCCCCCTAAATCCATAATTAAAACTTAATTGTTTCTAGTCAGAATTTTAGAGTCTTTAGAATCACCATAAGAATCAAAGTATTTAAATTAAACCTATACACAAATATACCGAAATTCATATATCAGTGACAATTAATAAGCTAACAATTAACAATTATCATATTTATTTCCGCTTGGTAAACAACACCCCATAGAGTTTTTTCATTTTGGTTTGAGATATTAGTATAATAAAATCAACTAAATTGTCATTTAACTAACTAAATTTCATTGAAACATCAGTTGCGGCTAGATATTAGTATAAACTTATTGGCACTAAATTCAATCGAAGTAGCACAACAACTTTGATTAAAAAAAATGGAAGCATGTTTCTTCATCATTCTCTATTACAAAACATCGAATAAAAGTAAATTTTTTGTCCTTATACACAATAACTAGATAATGAATGTTAATTAAAAGTTTAGAAGGAGAAGCGAGATAAGAACTATTACAATGATAATACTTACTTTGATTTTAGTAGTATGACCTTTTACTTCTTTTTAGTTAGGGATATGGCTCACCGCTCAGGGAGAAAATCTTGGAACTTCTAATAAATAAGAAAAAAAGTAAATTATGTAAAATAAGTTAATATAAATGGAAAGGTGAAAGTCTCATGTTCGATCAGAAATCATAGAAAAGAAATTCAAACACTAACCATTTGTTATAGGTAGTCCAATTTTGGAATTGGGGGACCCAATATTTAGGGCCCTAGGCCATTGCCTAGCTGGTGTGCGACGACCCTGGTGACGACACTTGTTATGGGGGAAAACACTTTCACCCAAAAAAAACTCGAAGTCATTTTCCCTACTACCATGTGAATCAATTGAGTATCAACAACTTGGGAAAGAATGTAATGCAAATGATGGATGCAGTTTCGAGCTAGAGGACACAGACGAAACCAACGCTACATGCATATTAGCCAAGGAAACGTTTACTATCGCGGAAGTCGGAAGATAATTTCATTAAAAAGGCACAGATACTTGGTGTACCATTAGGGTGCGTGTATGCTAACACAGCGGTGGACAAGTTGGATTGGATACTTGGATTAGGAGCAGATCTAGAGTCATTTGCTAATATATTAAATATTAATTATGGGATTTATAAGTTCTCTTATTGCCTTCTGGATAAGATTGATGATCCATATGAGACTTCATCGATGTGGTTCGGCCAAATAGATTTAAGTACGCAGGTCTTCTATACACCACAGCTTCTCTAACACAGTGAACATTATGTTGTGCAACTCTTAGGGATTGATGGCAAGTATATTGGAGCGTGGGCATTTCCCATAGGATTTATAATCGATACAGGTAAACTAGTAGTATTCTTCCTCGAATTCTGGACAGATAATTGCGACGTAAGTATATAATTATTGCTGATAGACTCGGTTGGATCTGAAACACCGGATTAAAGGGCATGATGTGCTATAAAAATAGCATTAATGATCCGGGAAATCTTTATGACACACCAATGTTTATGGCTTTCCACTTTGATGGAGAAAATGCAAATCTTATATTGAAGCCTCATAAAATATGGAAGCATTTTGAAGATGTGAGGATTGCTTGTCTTGCTTTTCAGGATGTGTACCTATATTAACAACAACTCCATGCAGGGAAACGATAGACACATTTTTATGTCTAATTTGTCTTAATTCTCTATAATTGTTAATACTCAGTTTTATATTTATTGTGTTATTTTATGTGTTTTTAAGTTTTTTTGGGGAAATAAACTTTTGTGAAAAAATTGGCTAAAAAAAAGAGATAAAGACATCCCTACTCTTGATAGGGGCACTTCATCTTTTTCATAGAATGTTGGCAGGAAAATCTGTTTGAAACTGCGAACTTTTCTTGGAGAGATTTAGTCAATTTTGTTGTAGATTTTGATTGGGACTAATTGGTGGAGATAAATCAGAGTTGGTAAATATTTTAGCTTCGAAAAAAATATGGGATTTACATGGGTTTTTGATAAAACAGAGAATGAGAGAATCTCGGGTTTTTGTTTGTGACCTGGAGATTACTTAAAGATATTTAGGAGAAGATAAACTCTTTGTAAGAGTCTTTTCTATTGATTAAGAGAATTTGGATAACGACAGAAGACGTGTGAGAAGAAAAAGGAGAAAAAAAATCAGTAACTTGGGGTGGAGGAAAAAAAATTGGGAAAATGTAGTTGCAAGGTTTGGTTCTGTTGGGTATAAAAGCATTGGAAGGAGTCACTGAAGGGTTACGGAGATGTTGGGGAGTTATAAAGCACAAAACAGAGATTTGAAGAGTGTTACATCACCAGCAGGAAGATTAAGATACTCATGAACATAAAGTTGTATTCAACAGTCGTTTTTCTCTAGTGTCTTAAGTTCCAACAGTTCTGTAACAATTAGTTTGCAACAGATAATTTGTAGCGGTGATTTTGCGACATCTATAAACATTGCAAATTCTCTGTGTTATTTTATTTTCATCTCCATATAACACTTTTAAGCTATGAACCATTATTTTGAGCAAGTGATTATTATGAGGAGCTAAATCCATTGTTGCAGTGACGGGGAAGCCATTTTTCCAATAATAAAGTGGTAATTCTATTTAATTAATTTATACAATTGTTTTATGATTATTGTGATTTCTTTTGATGGTTGATGCTTAGTCCATGTCTCTTGATATTCCATGCTTTTGATTTACAACTATTATTTTGTAAATATACATGTTTGCAATTTCTTAGAATCAATTTGAATGTAATTATTCATACTGAATCACTTAAAAATTGGTTAATGGTTGAATCCTTTCATTCCTTTGTCTCGGTTTTCTCTATAATCTTGATAGCATCTTTTGATTAAGTTTTTTATTTTAGTATTAGAATTTAAGTCTAGAACGAACCTTTACAAGTCTAAGTGAAAGAACAATTTATTTACCACTTTCTAGAACCATCAGGAAATATCCACCAAAAAAATATTAAGGCTATATATGAAGGTGGAAACGCATTGCCTGTTGGGTTCGACCCGTCGGATGTTAGTGGAGACTGTTATTTAACTATATGAATTATGTTTCTACTCAGTTTAAGGTTCTGATTTTTCTATGTTCTCTGTGTATTAAAAACTTTATTATCGAAGGATTAAATTAATATTTTACGTGAAATTGATAACGAGAACTTGTTTTCTTGTTTCATTAGCTTGTGCAAAATGTTATACCACATATAGCACAAGAATATGGACTCAGAGTATGAGTTAATCACATACAAGTTGCCGCCATGGGAATATAAAATCATGTTCCTTGATGTTATTTTCCGTTAGAAAAGTTCAGTTCCATGACAATGTTGATGCACGCTAAGCAGTTATATTTGTTGTTGAGGATCAAATTGTCAAGGTAGACATGAGAGAGCTACATGATACGGATATGAAGGGAAAATATTGTTTTAGTATCAGATTGTTCCACGCTTGTCTCCCTTTCCCTACAAATATGACTTAGGTTAGCTTCTCATTACACAACCGAAAAGATAAAATGTTAATGGAACCCATGTGAAAATATGAGGGTACCCAAATATACCACAATCTTTTTGTTTCAACCTATAAGTCCTCTACCGAATGTGATCGTCTATGGACAGAGTCGAGACAATACGACAATTCGATTCACACTTCGTGTCATCGTCTATGGATACGAGATCGAGACAATACGATAACAAGATAACTTGTGTGATTGACTTTGGATACAAGATCGAGACAATACAACAAAAAAGTGTGTTACTTGATAATAGGTTCGGAAATCACCAAACTCTATAGGATCACTAGACATGCAAACTTAGGTATTTATAGACCAAAGATGTTTGGACACAAAGGAATTGCCAAAACCGAAGATATTCTCAAGATATGCGAATGACAATATTCGGTTTTCCTAATTCCAATAAATGCTTGTCCAATATTTCCGAAATCTCTCAATAGAGAATCTCCAATTAGTAAATGCACATTACTAATTTTTATTCTCTAGAGCTATGCATTAATTGCTGGTAATTACAGCATATAAAATCAAAAATCTTAATTAAAAGATTCTTAATTTATTTCGGCACAAGATCACCTTGAGTAACAAGGAATATCTTTGAACAATAAATGATAAGAGTTACTTCTTGTGTTCAAAGTATGTTAACATCATTTCACTGCAAACCCTTATTTCATATTTACATGGATTTGCTTTCTTGGAATCGGTTATACCACACTTTCAAACAAGTTTAGAATTGATTTGCTAGTATTCCAAGACTACTATGTGATTGATCATATAAAATTACATACATGGGTTCAATCGGTTATACCAATTACTAGGGTCGGTTATACCTAAATATGGTACCTACATGTGATCGGTCACTAGGATCGGCTACACCAATTACAAGGATCGGTTCCATCTACACATGGTATATACTTGTGATCGGTCACACCAGTTACCAGGACCGGTTACACCAATTAAAAGGATCTGTTAGAGCATTGCTCGATCGAACTCGCAAACGTTGCTATCTCAAGCTTGTTTGTCAAGTTTAGTTTCCAAAACTATAAGTCTTGATTTCTAGTCTACTTATAGCTAAGTCTCAGATTAGGATAGTAAGCGTAGTTGAGCTTTAGACTCCACGGTGTTCATAAATTGAAGACGGAGAACTACTCAAGGGAACTTGTGGAACTTCATCGACAAAAGGTATGTGGAGACTTGAACTTATCTATCACTCAAAAGTCTATCTACTCTATCTCCTATTTGAGACAAAAGTCGTATTGCTATATAGACTTAAATTATACACATTTGCTATTTCGAGTCGAGTTTATCTCGCTTATCTAGTTCTCGAAATATGTGTTGGTAAGATTTCTCTTTAGCCAAGTTCATCTTTACACGTGATGAAAGTCATGTTGATTATTTCAATAACTTGAAAATCCCTTTGATGCTAATAGTTTGTGAATACCAACTATTTTAACATCCTCTAAGAAAGTTTTAATGATTGAAATGGGAGTTTAGAACAAGTAACCATGTTTAGATATAAACATAGTGTGTTCTCGCATTAGTGTAAAAGTCCAAAACCGGGAACCTAAAGTATGTGTACCCGTACGCGTATTAGCGGTTGTTGGAAATCCGGCTAAGTATGCTTACCCGTACGCATACTGGTAGAAGTTTCACGTCCGTGAATTTCTGCTGGAGTTTGGAAGTAAAAACAAAATCAATCCGGTCACCTAAGTAAGTGTACCCATTTGCATACTTAAGCAGGTTACTTTCTAAAATTGGTTTGTTCATGAACTAAAACATTTATATAATAAGGAATGCAATCTTTGCAAACCGTGGCTATAATGTTCATGAATTGATTCAAGTGAATCAAAATCTATTTTGCTTCGATTGTGTCTTGTATACTTCTATGAGATCTAAGCAATTGAACAACTCACGAACTAGTTTCATTTGAGTCATTTGAACTAGTTATGGTAAATATGAATAAGGTTAATACGAAAATGATCATATGGCTAACCATTGGTTAACTATTGTAACCGACTAAGTGTACACGTTTAGGTATGGTTACTCAAACCTAAATGAAGGTGCATTTCATTTGTGTATAACAAGTTAAGTTCGATCTAACGGTTGAAAGATATTAGCTTGAATCTAATTAGGTTTTAATCTAACGGTGAATATTTAATGCGTTGTTACCAAGGTAACTTAGATTTCAAACCCTGATTTGAAATCTATATAAAGGAGAACTCTAGCAACTGGGAAACCTAATCCCCACACCTCTTGTGTGATACTAGTTGTATAAGCTAGAGTCGATTCTCCTTTAACCTTAGGTTTTTCACGAAACCCTGTAGGTTAGACTTCATTGGGATTGTGAAGCCAGACCCAACTATTTTCTCTGTAGTTGCGTGATATGATCTTGTTGTTTTCTATCGTGATTGAGTAGAATCGTAAGATTGACTTGAGATTTATATCTCCGATAGGAAAGATTGAAAAGTAGTCACAAACATCTTCGTCTCATCGCTTGTGATTCCACAATATCTTGTTTCGTTAATCGATTAAGATTACTGTGAGGTGATTGATAATACTAGGTTGTTCTTCGGGAATATAAGTCTGGGTTATCAATTGGTTCATGTTCACCTTGATTTATCAATAGACGAAACAAAACCCGTAGGTATATCTGTGGGAGACAGATTTATCTATTCAATAAACTTTTCTGTGTGATACAGATTTGTTAATCAAGTCTTCGACTTTGGGTCGTAGCAACTCTTAGTTGTGGGTGAGATCAACTAAGGTAATCAAGTGTGTAGTATCCTGCTGGGATCAGAGACAGAAGGAACGCGAATGTACCTTGATCAGTGTGAGATTGATTAGGGCTCAACTACATTCCCGACCGAAGTTAGCTTTGTAGTAGGCTAGTGTCTGAAGCGGCTTAATACAGTGTGGTGTTCAAATATGGACTAGGTCCCGGGGTTTTTCTGTATTTTCGGTTTCCTCGTTAACAAAACTTCTGGTGTCTGTGTTATTTCTTTTCCGTAATATATTTTGTTATATAATTGAAATATCACAGGTTGTGAGTTGAATCGATCATTTGGTAAATCCAACCTTTGGTTGTTGATTGAAATTGATTGATCCTTGAACATTGGTCTTTGGTACCGTTCAAGTTATTTCTCTTATATTCAAACTGGCTTGCAAATTCTTATTTGTTTGATTGCGGATTGAATTGGGAAATTGAGATATAACTCTTTGATATACTTTTCTTAAGATTGAGTCTAACTGCCTAGTTGATTCTCTTGAAAGTATATTGGAGTTAGTCTATAAAGATTGCTAAGCGAAATATCGGGTGAGTTTGTTGTACCCCCGCTTTTTCCATTGGTATCATAGCAGGAAAACACGTTTAAGACCTCATAAGTTTGTGTTTGTAGCGATCTGAATATGGACATAAGTGTTATCTCTCTAAATGCACCACCAGATCCAGGGATTCCAGAATTCTCTTCCATTACTGATTTAATAAAATCTGTAGAAGAAATTCTATCTAAATCTCCACAAGGTTTAAAATCTCTAAAAGTGTTCTCAGGGCTTGAGAAAAGGCTTGAGAGCTTGTCTCTTGATGTTGAGTTATTTCTCCAAAAAGAGCAAGAATCTCTTGATAAGCTAAATCAAGTTATGATGAATAATATTCATGTTGAAGTCGACATTGATTTAATAATCAGTGAGAGCAATGATCCTCCTCTATGCAATTCAATTAGTTGTAACAAACTAAACGAATTTGAAAAGGCGAGGGTACCCAAATATGCCTCAAGCTAAAACTTTTCCTACCTATAAGTATTTTCTCCGAAAGTGATTGTCTATGGACTGAGTCGAGACAATGCAACTAATCGGTTCACACTTCGTGTGATCATCTATGGATACGAGATCGAAACAATACAACAACGAAGTATGTTTACTTGATAAAAAGGTTCGGACTTAACCAAACACAATAGGATTGATTATCAAGTAAATAGGAATTAACGTTTGTGTATTTTACTTTAATTATAATAAAACAATTATAATGCGGAAATATAAAGTAAATGATGCAGCATGATTTTGTTAACGAGGAAACCGCAAATGCAGAAAAACCCCGGGACCTTGTCCAGAATTGAATACTCTCAGGATTAAGCCGCTACACAAAGTTAAACCAACTTCGTATAGTTGAGACCAAATAACTAAACCTATAGTTCACCTAGTTCCGTCTGTATTCCCACGCCTCCAACTTATGAATAAGTCACGTACTTGGAACAATTCCTTTGGTTCGTATTCAAAACAGTAAAGGAACAACAAATCTGTTTGGTAGCAACTCTCTTCAACCAAGTGATGTGAGTTCGACAAAGGCTCTTCTGTTTATCTCAATAAACTCCTTCGTCAGGTTATTATATCTATCTTATTTTCAACTACCAAAGGTAATTGCTAAGATTTTGCAATCAATACTTTTAATCACAAAGAATTTTATTGATGTCGATCTACACAACTAATCAATCCAATCTACCTCAAGGATAAACCGATTATAGTTGGATCCTCTTATACCGAAACAAGAATTGTGCACACCAAAGATTATGAACCCCAAACCAGAAATCTTCAATATCTTCTTTGTCATCAAATCTTCTTAGATCTTTAATAAACACCTGCATACAACAACTTTAATCTCTTGTGATCAATCACACACATAACGGAGTCTGTTAACAATGGATTATCACATGATCGTCTTTAGAACTAAAAACAGTCTAAAGATCCATGTCGAAACTTCGATCTAGTTTGAGTGAATCTTATATCAGAAGAGAAGATTTTCAAGCATAAACAAACTAGGTGCAATCAAAGTTCAACCACCGTTAGTCAATCAAATCAATCGAAAACACAAGATAAATCGCAATTATCTAGTTTCCCACCAACGGTACTAATAGAGCTTCTCAATCACAAAGAAGACTTTAAAATGAGCGGTCGTAAGATATTTCGCCTAATTAGGTTACTCTCCTCTCTGAATAGGCGGCTACACCAGTAACAACACAACCAAGGAAGTTTGTTGTCACAAAGGATTAGTTTGTTAGAAATGCAAACTTCAAGTATTTATAGACAAGGAAGTTTGGACACCAAGGAATTTCCAAAACCGAAAATATTCTCAAGATATGCAATATATTCCAAATTCGGTTTCCATAATTCCTGGAAATGCTCTGTCCAAAATATTGACCGAAAATCTCTTTGGAAAGTCTTCAACTAGTAAATGCACATTACTAATTCTCGTTTTCCTAAAATAAAATTAAAAACCTTAAATAAAAGATTTTTAACTTATTTATCTTTCGATCCTGGGATTTTCTTCCTTTAGCTATTAAGGAATAACTTTGAACAATAAAAGATAAACATTACAACACACGTTCAAAGTATGTCGACATCCTTACTTTGTAAGTCCTCTTTCATACTTACCACCTTGAAACCGATTTGCCACACTTCCAAACAAGTTTAGAATTAGTTCATATGACTTTCAAGAACTATGTGATTGATCAAGAACACTCAATCACAAATCATGGGTTTAACGGTTCTACCAAAACAAGTTTCGGTTCTATCTCCATGTGAGTATTGTGCATAGTCACACTAGCTTTCCAAAATTCAGTTGACTAGGTACTAGGATCGGTTCCCTACATATATATGGTATCTAACTTATATGTGTTGCACATGTCCATAGGATCGGTTCCCCTTTTCCTAAAAACGTGTTGCACATGTCCATAGGATCGGTTCCCCTTTCTGCTAAAAACTTGTTGCACCTCATACAAGGATCGATTCCCCTTTGTGATATGTTGCACCTCTTACTATGATCGGTTCCCCTTTACCCAGAGTCGGTCATACACAAATCACAAACTCGATCATACCATCTCAGGTGATTACTTAAGATCGGTTTCACTAATAAAAGTCATACCAATACATAAGTCAGGCCTCTGTAAATAGTTTTACCAAGAACATACACAAGTCATGAGTGGTTATACTAAATCACACATATTGGTTGTTCACAATATATGCAATGAATAACAATACCAATAACGCCTGGCGATTTCCTTTTCGATTCATAAACAAGTTTATGAACTTACTTCCTTAAAACACATGTAAAACATTTTTTCCTAGGATGAAATCCTCACCTCATACCCATACATAATCACAATAGCATTTAAACGATTATGTCGATGTCTTATCTACAAAGTTTAATGGTTAAGCAATAAACCTCGTATTGTATTCCTTAATACTATGTCTATCTAGAGTGTTCATGCTTCAGTGATTTTGTTTTCAATATGCACGACTTGAAAGATACGTTAGGGAATGAAACAGTTCAAGTCAAATATCACTAACCTCAAGTGGAAGGATGATGTTGTCGTTGTAGCTTCTTACTTCTTCAAGTCTTCGCAATACTTGTAATGTCTCATATCCTAATACTTTCAAGCTAACCTATAAGAAGTTGACTCTAGTACATAATCAAGCAACTCTTAAAATGAGTTTTGATTCACTAAATTATGACAACCAAACTTGACATACCAACGCTTGGTGGGTTCAATCGAGCAATGCTCTAACAAAATTACAAGAGGAGTTTAAATCTCAATCATCTGAGTATATCACCTCAAAGCATGATTCATTGCTCAATTCCTGATACTTTTTTTTCAATGTAGTAGTATTATCTTCCTTCATGAAGATGCTAGGACGTCTCTTTTTATCAAAATAGTTTCCCTACGCAGCACTAAAAACTATCTACAGAAACTGTTTTTTATAAGTTGGAAAACGAGAAATCAGAAAAATAAATCTTTTTGTGTTCTCTTAGATTTCTTTAATAGACTTATAAAAATAGTTCCTTTGGTGTTTCTCAACACTTCATGGTGTGCTAGATATGTTGGTCATTATGACCATACAAAAAAAATTTACTCAAGGAAACTTTTGTTGAGTTGCTACTCCAAACTCCTTGTTTAAGTTGCATTACCAAACGTGTCCCAAATCGCACACGTACGTTTCACACACTTTGAATCCGGTTTCCATACGGGTTTGAATCTTGTTCCAGAACATACGTGAATCGGGCCTGGTCCACCGCTTGACACATTAAAAGAGGGAGAACCTCGTTTTCTTCTCCTCTTCTCCACCTCTTTTGTTCGTGTACGAAGAAGAAATACCAACTGTTAACGAACACTTCTTCTCCTCCAACTCATTTCTTCATCAATTTGTGTTTAGTTTTCTCCATTGAACTTAGAAGAAGCTCGTGTACGTTGGGTCGAGAATTTTTTTCGCTTCTGTCAACGTTGTAGAAGTTCACCATTAACAACTGTTAATGAACCAAGTAAGTTTCTTAACTTTACCTTGAGAATTCATATCCTTCAATAGTACATAGGGAGTTCAAGTGGTCAAGCTAGGGATAATTCCTTTTACGACCCCAGTATCCGTGCTAGGTTTGTAACCTTGCTGCCCGTGTTCTCTATTTGGAGTATATGAACAAACAAACAATTTTAGAGAGGTACTATAATGAGTCAGAGATTGAGGTACAAGGTTTAACTGATTTTTTCAAAAATCACTCCTGGGGCATCATTCACAAACCATTAGGAACTGCTCGTATTGAGATGACTGCGCAGTTTTATGCGAATATTCATGATGTAGACCCTGCCAGGTGCATGTTCAAGACCATGGTAAGAGGTATTACTTTCACTGTGGATTGTCATATCATTGCTTACCTATTGAATTTAACTCATATTGGTAGTGCTCGATTTCCTCCTCCTGGGAATGAAAGATTGACTTCACAAGTGATGTCAAATCGTCTCTTTAATAGAGATGTCTCTCGGAGAGATGGCAAGATCAATGTTTGCGGTGCTGGGTTGTTTCTCAAAGTCGCTGCAAAACTTCTTGTAGCCAACATGATGCCAAGCGCTAGTGACAACAATCTATGGACCATGTCTCTTGCTGAATTGGTCTGTTATATTGTTGAAGGGAGAGACATTGATTTTTGTGGACTTATTATTAATCAGATGATAAGTGTGAAACAGACTTCAAAGAAAACTCCAGGCTTTCCTTGTCTCATCTCAAGGATTTGCAATCACTTTAGCATCACTCCTTTTGGATCTGAGATTGGTGGTCCAAAGGTTTTGAGTATGACAAGCATCAAAAAGATGAAACAATCTTCAACCAGTGCCCTAGCAAGTACTTCTGCATCTGCAAACTCTGAACTTGTTCGTCTTCAAGATGACGTCGATTGCATGAAAGAGCAATTGGAATATGCTGAAGCAAAACATTCAGATCTAATCGAGAAGTTTTATGTAATTTCTAGAGATTATTATGAGAAAAGTGATTGATCTCTGCTCTAGTAATTCTGTTACTTTCTTTATCTGTTAAACTTCTTATGTTGACATTAATTGTTGTAATAACTTTTATGGTATTTTAGCCTTGAATGATTATTTCTTTCAATTAAATTGCTAAATATGGAAAATCATAAGAAGTACAGATAAACCTGTTCAAAAGTTAACTCTATCATATGTCGGTATGAAAGTATTGATAAAAGATAGAATGAACATTTGACAAACAAAATTTAAGCCTATTATGTCATTATGCAAATATTGATGGAAGATAGGATGAACTTTTGTTTACAAAGATTAATTCTATTATATGTCATTGTGCAAATAGTGATGAAAAATAGAATGAATCTTTGTGTATTCCGCAGTATTGATCTTCCCTAATCCATATCTTTATGTAAATATTGTGCGGCTCCATAAGTTCTCTTGTGTGAGCATTTTCGATTAAATTAATTATGGGTTCTCTTGTGGTTAATTTAATTGATATTTTTGGATACAAATTCATGTTTCATGTGATTTGTTAATGTCCAAAGAAATCCTTCTTTTCTTGTGAAAGTAAGGTCGCTCTTGTTGTTCTTACGGGAATGACATTTTATGGGGGGAGAGTTCTTAATTGAACTTGTGCTTAATTGGGAAATCTTTGTAGGGAGTGCGGATGTGGAATATTATAGGGGTTATCTTGTATCTTTATAAACTCCTTGATGAATGCATTTAGTTTCGGCTATATGATTGCATCTAAAAAAGTTGATATGTGCTTTTCTTTTGGTCATGTAGTATCTCTATGGAAATTTCATTAGGATCCCACTAATTTTCGTATTGCCAATTTTATTGACAAAAAGGGGGAGAATTAATGTGTAGTTCACACTACAAATGCATATGGTTTTCGGATCATTATGTACGGGGGACTGGTTTTCATGTGAGATGAAATATTGACTAAGAGGGAGTGATACATATCACCATAGTATTGTTGTCGAAGTTGTGATACAATTGAACTTTGATGTTGTATAATAATACTATGACACTGTATAATAATGATTGAGAGCTATTGTTTTCTCATTATTATAGCTACGGATCTTCAACAACGATGATGCTGAGTTGAACACGTTTAGAATCATTGGATTACTTGGAAGTGACGAAGATTTTGAGTAATGTTGAAGAACCAAGGAGATCGAGCATTTGGATGAGAAGCTAAAAAGTTTATTTATTTTGTATTCCATATGTATTGATAGTTTTGTCACTAAAATTGACAAAGGGAGAGATTGTTAGAACATTGCTCGGTCGAACTCGCAAGCGTTGTTATCTCAAGCTTGTTTGTCAAGTTTAGTTGCCAAAACTATAAGTCTTGATTTCTAGTCTACTTATAGCTAAGTCTTGGATTAGGATAGTAAGTGTAGTTGAGCTTTAGAATCCATGGCGTTCATCAAATGAAGACGAAGAACTACTCAAGGGAACTTGTGGAACTTCATCGACAAAAGGTATGTGGAGACATGAACTTATCTATCACTCAAAAGTCTATCTACTCTATCTCCTATTTGAGACAAAAGTCGTATTGCTATAAAGACTTCAATTAACTTGGTAGGCTAAGGAAAGATGCCTATAATATTAGACTGCAAGTGCACAACGTCTGTAGTAGACAGGGCAAATACAGGTCGATCCCACAGAGACTAGGGCGATGTAGAGTTGATTCTAAGGTCTTACTATAACTGATTTAATCCAAACTGATTCAAATGAGAAGTAACAAAAAGGGGTTTTGTTTGCGTCGATACGACAAAGGTTATGAATGATTATATTACGTGAACAAGATTAAAACAAACACAAAGAGAAACAAGGGCTTCGAATTCACCTCCTAAATGCATAGAAATCCTAGATTTGATAAACCAGTTCTCCTTTCAATCAAGGAGATATAGAAGTTCTAGCCTCAAACTACCTTGAAGGTGTGATAAATCACTTGTTCAAATGTATAATTTAACCTCAGCAAAATATGTCAATTCCTAGCATTATCTATCTGTTTAAGGCATAGATAATCACAAATTGAGCTAAATCAGTTCAAATAGTGCTTGAAAACATACAAAGAATTATTCTAACAACCATGGATGCATAACATACAAGGTGAAAGTAATTTGATGTTTTCCAGAGATTCAATTATGCTTTCAATAAAAGTTCCATGAAGAACAAAGTAAAATCAAACCAAAAGATTCTAATTATTTAGGGGTTTCATCTCAACCCTAAGAAGAGATTAAAACATAACTAAGAAAATAGTGTTAGAGCACTGCTCGGTCGAACTCGCATGCGTTGCTATCTCAAGCATGTTTGTCAATGTTAGTGATCAAAACTATAAGTCTTGATTTCTAGTCTACTATAGCTAAGTCTCGGACTAGGATAGTAAGTGTATTTGAGCTCAAGAACTCCATGGCAATCATCATACAAGACGAAGAACTACTCAAGGAACTGGTGGAACTTCATCGACTAAAAGGTATGTGGAGACTTGAACTTATCTATCACTCAAAAGTCTATATACTCTATCTCCTATTTTGAGACAAAAGTCGGTTTGCTATATAGACTTTGATTATACACATTTTCTATTTCGATCCGAGTTTATCTCGCTTATCTATTTCTCGAAATATGTGTTGGTAAGCTTTCACTTTGGCCAAGTTCATCTTTACCAAGTGACGAAAGTCATGTTATGTTTCAATCACTTTGAAAATTGCTTACTTTGACAAAAAATAGTTTGTGAATAACAACTATATAATAACGTCCTCTAAGAATATTCCAATGATTGAAATTGAGAGTTTAGATTATATAACCATTGTTGGATATAAGCATTGTGTGGCAACACATATATGTATAAGTTCTTTTTCCTTGAACCGAAGTATGCATACTTTGTTGAACAGGAAAACCGGAACAAGAGTTGTGAACTCAGTCTGCGAACTCAGTCCCGCGAACTGGCGGAAGTTCTCATCCCGAGAATATCTGCTGGAGTTTGAGAACTCCTTCCGGGAACTTAAGTTCGCGAACTAAGTCTGCGAACTTAAGTTGGTTATATCTAAAGACGATTTTTGTGAACTTATATTTATATTAACTAAGGAATGCAAAATGCAAACCGTGGCTATAAAGTTCATGAATCGATTCGAGTGAATCAAATCATTTTTGCTTCGATTGTGTCTTGTGTAGTTACATAAAATTTATACAATTGAACAACTCTCTAACTAGTTCATTTGAGTCATTTGAACTAGTTATGGTGAAGAAGAATATGGTTGATATGAAAGTGCTCATATGGCTAACCATTTGGTTAACTATTATTGAACCAACAAATGTACATGTTTGGGTACGGTTACACAAGCTTAAAATCGTGCATTTCATTTGTGTGTAACAAGCTAAGTTTTCGATCCAACGGTTGAAATATATTAGCTTGAATCTAATCAGGTTTTCATCTAACGGTGAATATTGATTGCTTTGTTACTAAGCTAACATTGAATGCAAACCCTAATTTGAAAGACTATATAAGGGAGAACTCTAGCAACTGGGAAACCTAATCCCCACACCTCCTGTGTGATACTAGTTGTATTAGCTAGAGTCAATTCTCCTTTAACCTTAAGTTTCTTCTTGAAAACCAGGTTAACTACTTAAAGACTTCATTGGGATTGTGAAGCCAGACCGATA
The DNA here is from genome assembly GCA_023531295.1 of Papaver armeniacum. NCBI lineage: Eukaryota > Viridiplantae > Streptophyta > Magnoliopsida > Ranunculales > Papaveraceae > Papaver > Papaver armeniacum. The sequence continues at coordinate 141,641 of JAJJWW010003904.1, forward strand.
CTACTTTCTCGTAGTTGTGTGATCTGATCTTGCTGATTATATCGTGTTGAGTACAATCGTAACGATTGGCTTGAGATTAATATCTCCGATAGGCAAGATATAAAAGTAGTCACAAACATCTTCGTCTCATCGTTTTTGATTCCACAATATCTTCTTTCGCCGCGTCGATTAAGATTATTGTGAGGTGATTGATAATACTAGGCTGTTCTTCGGGAATATAAGTCTGGGTTATCAATTGGTTCCTGTTCACCTTGATTTATCAAAACACGGAACAAAACTTATAGGTATTTCTGTGGGAGACAGATTTATATATTTCTGTAGACTTTTCTGTGTGATACAGATTTGTTTATTAGAGTCTTCGACTTTGGGTCGTAGTAACTCTTAGTTGTGGGTGAGATCAGCTAAGGGAATCAAGTGCGTAGTATCCTGCTGGGATCAGAGACGTAAGGAGCGCAACTGTACCTTGGATCAGTGTGAGATTGATTGGGGTTCAACTACAGTCCAGACCGAAGTTAGTTTGTAGTAGGCTAGTGTCTGTAGCGGCTTAATATAGTGTGTGTTCAATCTGGACTAGGTCCCGGGTTTTTTTTGCATTTGTGGTTTCCTCGTTAACAAAACTTCTGATGGATGTGTTATTTCTATTCCGCATTATATTTTGTTATATAATTGAAATATCACAGGTTGTGCGTTGTATCGATCAATTGTGAAATCCAACATTTGGTTGTTGATTGGAAATTGATTGATCCTTGGATATTGGTCTTTGGTACCATCCAAGTTTATATCTCTTGTATTTGATATAGTCTCACAGATTTCTATTTGGTTGAGCATAGATCAAATCGAGAGATAGAGATATTAACTCTTTGATATACTTTATTAAGATTGAGTCTAGTTGATTCTCTTGAAAGTATATTAGAGTTTTTCCATACAGATTGCTAATCGAAATATTGGGTGAGGTTATTGTACCCCAGCTTTTTCAATTAGTATCAGAGCAGGCAAACACGTTCAAGACCTTACAAGTCTGTGTTTGTAGCAATCAGACTCTATGGATGGAAGTGCTATCTCAATACATGCACCACCAGATCCAGGGATTCCAGAATTCTCTTCCATGTATGATTTAATAAAATATGTAGAAGAAATTCTATCTAAACCTCCACCAGGTTTAAAACCCCTTGATGTGTTTTCAGGACTTGAAAAGAAACTTGAAAGCCTTTCTTCTGATATTGATTTATTTCTCCAGAAAGAACAAGCATCTCTTGACATGCTAAATCAAGTCATGATGAATAATATTCATATTGAGGTTGATATTGATTTTCTAATCAGTGAGTGTAATACTCCTCCTCTGTGTAATCCATCTAGTTTTAACAAGCTGAACGTATTACAAGAGGAGTTTAAATCTCAGTTATCTGAGTACATCACCGCAAAGGATGAATCGTTTCATTACTCAAATCCTTACACCTTCTGTCATGATAATGGTATTATCTTCATTAAAGAAGCAACGATGTCTCTTTTCACCAAAAGATTTTTCCATTGTAATACTAAAAATTATCTGCAAAAATTATTTCTCATAAGGTTAAAAATAAGAAATCAGAAACACAAGTCTTATTGTGCACTCTGGATGTTCGTTGAAAAACTTATAGAAACAATTCCTTGGTGGTTCTCCAATGCTATATGGAATAAAAGTTGCTGGAAAGAAACACTCTCTTGGTGTCACGACATAAAAGGCTCATTTTTGTTTCAACAAAAAATTGCTCAATGTAAATAATGGTTGAGCATTTGCTCCCTATGGTTGTACCAAACGAGCCATTCTTTTGCGCACGTGTGACTTGCACATGTCGAACTTGGAACCGCTTCACGAACTAATCCACATTGAGTACGTGTTAAATTGGTTCCCATGACACACAAAAAGGGAAGATAAGTACTTCGTTCCTTTCACCCTCTAACTCATCTCCTTCCCGTTCGAGTACGCAGAAGAAACCAAACAGTTCCCACACCATTGAGCCCCACCGTTTCTTCGTTTCTTAACCAAATTGAAATTGGTTTGTGTCCTTGAACTCAGGAGAAGCTATTGTACTTTGGGTTAAGAACAGTTTTCATGATTGTCAACTGGTTGTGTCTCTGCCATTAGAAACAGTTCACGAACCAAGTAAGTTTCTCAAACCTCTCATTTACATACTTTGTCAAGAATGTTTTCTAGGAAGAGAACTAATCGTGGAGAAAGTCTGGGTACCCAAAATTGTGATGAATCCTTTTATGATTCAAGTTTACGAATTAGTTTTGTCGACCCTAAGGCTCGTGACTATTATGAAGAATACAGTAAGAAGAACCTTATTATGGAAAGGATTTATGATCCTCTGAACTTATGGTAGATAGCCTGCCTAGGTTTTTTGAAAATCATGAATGGGGAATTATCCATCGTCCTATGGAAACAACCCATTTAGAAATGATAGCTTAGTTCTATGCAAACATACATGACCCTGATATAGTAAATTGTATGTTCAAAACCATGGTCCAAGGAAAAACCTTCCTGGTAACCAGACAAGTTATTGCTGAACTTTTGGATATATCTCGACCTGGTAATTTTCTCTTACCACCACCAGAGCATCTGAGACTCTCACCGAATGCACTTTCAAACTTCCTTCTTGTAAAAGATGTTACCTGGAATGATAGCAAGATCGATGTTCATGAGGCTGCTTTATTTCTCAAAGTTGCTGGAAAACTCCTGTTGGCAAACTTAATGCCTAGCACAATTGACAGACGCCTCTTGCAGAACTGGTTTATTATGTTGTCGAAGGGAGGGACATTGATTTTTGTGCTCTCATTATTCGTCAAATGATAAGTGTCAAACAGATTTCGAGAAAACTCCTGGCTTTCAGTGCCTAATCTCAAGAATCTGTAGTCATCGTTTGTGATTCCGCAATATCTTTTTTCGCTGTGTCGATTAAAATTATTGTGAGGTGATTGATAATGCTAGGCTGTTCTTCGGGAATATAAGTCCGGGTTATCAATTGGTTCCTGTTCACCCTGATTTATCAAAAGACGGAACAAAACTTGTAGGTATTTCTGTGGGAGACAGATTTATCTATTTCTGTAGACTTTTCTGTGTGATACAGATTTGTTTATTAAAGTCTTCGACTTTGGGTCGTAGCAACTCTTAGTTGTGGGTGATATCAGCTAAGGGAATCAAGTGAGTACGTAGTATCCTTCTGGGATCAGAGACGTAAGGAGCGCAACTATACCTTGGATCAGTGTGAGTTTGATTAGGGTTCAACTACAGTCCAGACCGAAGTTAGTTTGTAGTAGGCTAGTGTCTGTAGTGGCTTAATACAGTGTGTGTTCAATCTGGACTAGGTCCCCGGGTTTTTCTGCATTTGCGGTTTCCTCGTTAACAAAACTTCTGGTGACTGGGTTATTTCTATTCCGCATTATATTTTGTTATATAATTGAAATATCACAGGTTGTGCGTTGTATCGATCAATTGTGAAATCCAACCTTTGGTTGTTGATTGGAAATTGATTGATCCTTGGATATTGGTCTTTGGTACCATCCAAGTTTATATCTCTTGTATTTGATATAGTCTCACAGATTTCTATTTGGTTGAGCATAGATCAAATCGAGAGATAGAGTTATTAACTCTTTGATATACTTTATTAAGATTGAGTCTAGTTGATTCTCTTGAAAGTATATTGGAGTTTGTCCTTACAGATTGCTAATCGAAATATTGGGTGAGGTTGTTGTACCCCCGCTTTTTCAAATAGAAAACCTAAATGACATCTACTACAGGTTGTTGCACCGGCTAATCCGGGCTTGGTTTTCAATCCACAATTTCCCTTCTTTATATAAAACTCTCCTAATTCTCACTCCCATTTTCAATGAAGTACAATCATAAAATTAGGGACTTGATGTGATTAAACTCACCACTGAACCGCCACCCTACTGTCTTCACAAACGATCTGATATTGTCGGTGTTGTAGAGAACTAGAAATTCAAACCTTCCTTTGCTATTGTCACTGCTTTTAAAGACAAATTATGACCTAATTGACAATGCCTGCTTCCTTTGTTTCACCATAGCCATCCTACTGATGTTCAATTCATACTCGAGGGCTAGGTTTGAAATGGGTACAAGAGAAACAGAAAGATGCAGCTGGATGGTGATGTTTCTGATGTAAAGAGTGGTACAGTTGAGAGATGGAGATGATGTCGGAGTTGAATACTGAAACCGGCAGTAGAGAGGAATGGTACTGTTGTCGATGGTGATGGTGGAGGTATGGGTTTAACAGGGAGAGGAAGAAATTGGGAAAGTGAATGGTCGGGTATTGTCGACATGATTTGGTAAGTAATGAAGTTAGGTTTCTAGAGAAAATGGTATGGTACATTACACGTGTGAATCCAAAGTTGGTCTTGGTTACCTTTTTGGACTCTGGCTTCTATATCTCGGACTGTGGAGATTTATATGAACTAGCATTTCCATTTCTTCTTTTCATGTGAATGTCAAGAATGCTCCCCTGCCTCATTTATCATTTAACCACATAACTTTGTAAAAAACAATCTCTAACTGAACCGACAAGTGCCAAAACCCTTGTTACACCAACTCTACAAATCTCCACACCCTTGTAATTCATCATTTTATCAATTCTTTGAGCCAACAAACGCACCCAAATTCATTTTCTTACACTCTATTCACTGTCTCGCTAATCTCTTATTCATCATTTGCTCAACCACCTACAACACAATACAAAATGAGATTATTCCGACAAAATTACCCGTTAAAGGATGTGTGCACAAAATACAAGATTTTTCATGAAATATAACATTAAGACACTAGAGATGTGATAAAAGACAACAAAATGACCTAACAATATGCATTATTAGGCACCGATCACACATTTGCTATTTCGAGCCGAGTTTATCTCGCTTATCTATTTCTTGAAATATGTGTTGGTAAGCTTTCGCTTTTGCTTGGCCGACGATGGCTGCTTCCATTCCCAAAGATAATGATCGAGGCTTTGGAGTTGTTTACTCTTTCTTTGTGGTTTAGAGAACCGTGGAAGTCGAAACGCCGCTAATACCGAGAGATGAAGATGGATTAAGAACCAATGGAAGAAAATGTGCACTTTGTCATGACTCATGACCGACAAGCCAAGAACAATCATTGGCTTCCACAGTGATGCACGAAGCTCAATAGGGCATTATGTGAACGTTTTCTTAACTTGCATGGCCAAAACTTGGACGTGTGAATGGCTGATTTGGCGCCCACCCAGACGGTGTGATGCACGGACACTTTCCCTATTTTCACTAGGTTTCTAGTTTCTTCAAGAAGAGGTTACAAAACTATATATATAGGGAAGCTTAGAGAGATCATAGACCACGTTTTATTATTATCTCTACTTTTATTCTAGGAGTTTAGAACCATGAAGTCTTTTCTCTTTCTTCTTGTGATGAACTCCTTGAATATGAGTACCTAAGTTTATTATTGGTTATGGAATAGTTGGATTTCACAAAGCATGATTCTTTGATTCAATATATTAGTTTTGTCTCATATATATCGTTTGCAATTTCTGAAAATATTGTTTTATGATTGATTGATTGTTTTGTCAAGTTGCAAATTGGTAGAACTTCTAATCACATCTATTGCTAGTTTAGGGTTTATTATACGCAAAGTGATATTCCTTGATACAAGTAGCATAATATGATTATAGTTTGTAGTGATATATTCTTATGATCATATGTGAATCGTAACCTTTGTTAAATTGAATTAGTGCGCTTTCCACGTTCCAATTGCTTTGATTGGCACGATTTCATGAACCTTAACGCATCTAGGGAATTAAACTTGATTAGTGTTTTTACACGTTAGGTTGTTCCTTTAGGTAGAATTCATATTCGCATCTTTTAATGTGTTTGTTGATGACATGAGGAGATTTATGGATATTCTTGCGATCAAGGTATTCTAGGGTCTTTGATAAAAGTTGAGATTAAATATCAATTCTAGTTATTGTGAAAAGCATGATAGTGAATGAAAACGAAATCCTTAACCAATATTTCTTATCCTTGATTTGATTTGTTTGCTTATTTCTTTATTTGCTTTTATTTATTTTATTTCATAAAACCACAAAATCACGGTGTTATTTATAGGGAACCTAAACAATTTGACAACCTAGACCTCTCTGTCAGGATCGATCCTTTCTTGCCCTTGCTATATTTATATTTTGAGTAGTAAGAAAGTGTAATTATATTTGTGTCGCTTACGACAGCGGTCAAATTTGGCGTATTCTTGCAGGGAGGAGCGGTTGTTAATTGTTTTTGGTTTCTTATTTTTGTATTTAGTTTTTGTTTTTCTTTTTCTTATTTTGGGTTCTAACCTTGGTTTGAGAATCTTATTTCAGTGCTTATTTCTATGGAAGGAGCATATTGGAACAATGGATACGGGTTTCAACCTCAACAATATGATAACTACCAATTCCATGGGTATAATCAAAACCAATTTATTGGTTATGACCAATATTCCATGGAACCTTATGGTTTTCCTCAACAACCTTATGGTGAGTATGTGTGTGAACAACAACAAGGATGGGAGGATTCTTATGCTCTTGAACAAAAAGTCTCTAATTTTATAGATAAAGTTTCCAACTTTTTACAAGAGGAATTTCAAAAAGCTAAAGAGACTACAAACGAGCAACTCCAAGAACTTCGTGAAGGTATGACTATCTTGCGAAGAGACATTGATCAATACAAGGAAGATATGGATAATTCTAATGTGCATATGGTTTGTGATGATTATTTGATTGATGCTAATGTTGAAAAAGGCGAATCCTTGGGCACTTTCGTGGATAATTGTGTAGTTAACTCAACTCTTGATCGTAATAATGATCATTCACCTATTCAAAAGGATGAGTTAGAGATTAGCAACACTAAATTCAGCGAGGAACAATCTTATGTTGACTATGATAGTGATGGTGATTATGATACATTGCTTGAAACAACTCATGGTGACATCTCCGAGGAGTCTTTTTGGGATCAAGATGAAGACGAAGAGGAATATGATGACACTTGTGTAGATTACTCAAGCATTGATCTTAATAATGATCAAGAGCCTATTCAAAGGGTGGAGCTTGAGGATGATGCATTTTGAGTGTTCTAAAAAGTTTCTTATGATAAAATTTGGATCCACAAAAGAGTATGTGCCTTACAACAAAAAGGAGTGTGTTGAGAATGAGACCGTTATGACCAATATTGTGGAAGACCCAATTGAACTTGTGCATGATTGTAATGATGATGTTTATGTCGAGACTATGGTTAAGGCAGAAACGGACGAAGAATGGTTGCAAGGTTTGATAGAGGACCATGATATAAAAGAGGTGAATAATTCACTTGAGTTTTTCAAGGATGAAGAGGATTCCGTGATAAAAGAGATTGTGCAAGGTTTATCTAACCCTTTGCCTATTATTTCTTCTCCTTTACCTCTTATTGGTTTGAATGTATGTGCTTCGAGAACATTGTTGAATGATTTTGTTTCTCGATTTCCGCCATTAGAGATACTTGATTCTCATACTATGCAGGTTATGGAACAAGAAACCATGGAAGTACCCGACTCCTATATTCTTTATACACTTCCATGTGTGGACAAGAATAAGTGTGGGGGAAGCTTTTATCGGTTCATAGCTTCACTTTTGCTTTATTGTACTAATATTTGTGTGAAGTTAGTGTTTCCAAAACAGGTTCTATGGACGGATCCCCAACTTTTCCGATTATTGGTGTATGGGGAATGAATCTTGCAAGGATATAGTCGGGCTGACGACTATAAAACAAGCGCTAAGTGGGAGGCAACCCACCGGTTTTGTATCTCTTATCCTTTGCATTTTATTTTTGTTTCGTTTATTTATTTTTTACTGTTTTCATATCATACTTGCATCTCTATGTTTAATTTCATTGAGTCCGGAATCTATCTTAGAAGAGAATTATGACGAATACCTTTTCATCGAGAAAATTTCAGACTGCGTAGTTCATTCCAGAGACCATAACTGTCAGATCGTTTTTATCGAAAAACTGTTCCCTTTTGACACTTTGTAGAAAACACGTAGATGAACAACTTTTGTGAAATGGAGTTTTTCCAAATTCCTTACCAATTTGTACAGTTTTTGCGTTTTATCTGCTGTTACGCTGAATTCTGAACTTCGGTTTTACACATTGAGGACAATGTGAAGTTTAAGTGTGGGGGAGCATTTATATGTTTGAATAGTTTGTTTTTGACACCATTAGTGGATGGAACCATTTTGAATGTGGGAGTTGAGGAACCAATTAACTAAAAGGGAAGAATATAGCTCGTAAATCACAAATTAACATGATAGTTGTTACCATATCTGAATATCACCATATCACATTCTATTTTTATTTTCCATATTTATCTATTGTTCTCTAAGTGCTTTGGTGGGTCACTAAAAATCGACGTGTTATTACTGCTAGGATGAAATAGAGTGGTTGAGTTACTAGAAAAAGAAAAAAAAATTTTGAAAAAAAAAAAAAAAAAAAAAAATGAAAAATATATGAAAAGAAAAGAAAAAAAGACCAAACCAATTAGACCAAAACGGAATAAAAAGACACTTGGGAATAACGGTATGTGTGAAAGCATGTCTGTCTCAGTCGCCTAAACAAGCGTGGAATGCAGGATCCAAGGCAACTATCATGTACTTACAAGAAGCATCTTTGGATCCAAAAGATCTAATCATCTTTAGTCTAAAAAAAAAAAAAAAAAAGGAAATTGGATCAGTTTGATCCAATCATATAAAAAAAACAGAAGAAATTATTATTGTGTTGAATAAAGTCACTCTTGGTTCCCTTGTATATGCCAATTGATTTGATGTAGCATTAGACCATGCTGGCCCAATCAATAGGATTAGGTTCATCTTTGCAGTGACCTTGACGATATGGGAAACATCGAACACTTGTGAATATTCGCCAACATCTACATCTATATCCATCTTCTTAATCTTTTCATTGATTGTGTTTTGTTAGTTTCCGAGTATTGTGGCTTGTTCGACTATCTAATTAGAGTTTATTTACTAATATGAATTGAATTTGCAAGATACCTCCTCCCCGTAGTCATTTTGGATTCATTCATTGATTTGTCACGAATAGACGGAGTTTGAAATATAGGTTTTGTAGGTATATCTCTAGTAAACCTTCACGAGACTATAACTCGTCCACTAGGGACACCTAGGGGTTTAAAGGCTTGTTATTTATACTAAAATTTAGTAGCCTGGCGTCACGGAGTTGTATGTATCTTTTTGAATTGTTTTGTTTGATTTTGCTCGAGGACTAGCAAAGTCTAAGTGTGGGGAATTTGATAGGTGTAGAATACACAAGTATTTAATATCTAGTATTTATGCTTTCTTTGCTATTTTTCTTGTGAATTATGTATCTTATGTGTGCTTTTGAGTTTATTAGGTGCTGAACTCCTTGAATATGAGTACCTAAGTTTATTATTGGTTATGGAATAGTTGGATTTCACAAAGCATGATTCTTTGATTCAATATATTAGTTTTGTCTCATATATATCGTTTGCAATTCTCTCGAAAATATTGTTTTATGATTGATTGATTGTTTTGTCAAGTTGCAAATTGGTAGAACTTCTAATCACATCTATTGCTAGTTTAGGGTTTATTATACGCAAAAGTGATGTTAGGTTGTTCCTTTAGGTAGAATTCATATTCGCATCTTTTAATGTGTTTGTTGATGACATGAGGAGATTTGCGGGATATTCTTGCGATCAAGGTATTCTAGGGTCTTTGATAAAAGTTGAGATTAAATATCAATTCTAGTTATTGTGAAAAGCATGTTAGTGAATGAAAACGAAATCCTTAACCAATATTTCTTATCCTTGATTTGATTTGTTTGCTTATTTCTTTATTTGCTTTTATTTATTTTATTTCATAAAACCACAAAACTACCGGTGTTATTTATAGGGAACCTAAACAATTTGACAACCTAGACCTCTCTGTGGGATCGATCCTTTCTTGCCCTTGCTATATTTATATTTTGAGTAGTAAGAAAGTGTAATTATATTTGTGTCGCTTACGACAGCGGTCACCAAGTTCATCTTTACTTGTGACGAAAGTCATGTTGATTATTTCAATAACTTGAAAATCCCTTTGATGCTAATAGTTTGTGAATAACAACTATTTTAACATCCTCTAAGAAAGTTTCAGTAATTGAAATGAGAGTTTAGAACAAGTAATCATGTTTAGATATAAACATAGTGTATTCTCACATTTGCGTAAAAGTCCAAAACCGGGAACCTAAAGTATGCGTACCCGTACGCGCACCGGCGGTTGTTGGAAATCCGGGTAAGTATGCGTACACGTACGCATACTAGCGGAAGTTTCACGTCCGTGAATTTTTGCTGGAGTTTGGAAGTAAAAACAAACTCAATCCGGTCACTTAAGTATGCGTAGCCGTTTGCATACTTAAGCAGGTTACTTTCTAAAATCGGTTTGTTAATGAACTAAAACATTTATATAATAAGGAATGCAATCTTTGCAAACCGTGGCTATACTGTCCATGAACTGATTCGCATGAATCAAAATCAATTTTGCTTTGATTGTGTCTTGTATACTTCTATGAGATCTAAGCAATTGAACAACTCTCTAACTAGTTTCATTTGAGTCATTTGAATTAGTTATGGTAAAGATGAATAAGGTTAATATGAAAGTGCTCATATGGCTAACCATTGGTTAACTATTGTAACCGACTAAGTGTACACATTTAGGTACGGTTACTCAAGCCTAAATGAAGGTGCATTTCATTTGTGTATAACAAGCTAAGTTCGATCTAACGGTTGAAAGATATTAGCTTGAATCTAATCAGGTTTTCATCTAACGGTGAATATTGAATGCTTTGTTACCAAGGTAACTTAGATTGCAAACCCTGATTTGAAATCTATATAAAGGAGAACTCTAGCAACTGAGAAACCTAATCCCCACACCTCATGTGTGATACTAGTTGTATAAGCTAGAGTCGATTCTCCTTTAACCTTAGGTTTTTCACGAAACCTTGTAGGTTAACGACTTAAAGACTTCATTGGGATTATGAAGCCAGACCCTACTATTTTCTCTATAGTTGCGTGATATGATCTTGTTGTTGTCTATCGTGATTGAGCACAATAGTAAGATTGACTTGAGATTTATATCTCCGATAGGCAAGATTGAAAAGTAGTCACAAACATCTTCGTCTCATCGTTTGTGATTCCACAATATCTTGTTTTGTTAATCTATTAAGATTATTGTGAGGTGATTGATAATACTAGGTTGTTCTTCGGGAATATAAGTCTGGGTTATCAATTGGTTCCTGTTCACCTTGATTTATCAAAAGATGGAACAAAACCCGTAGGTATATATGTGGGAGACAGATTTATCTATTCAATAGACTTTTCAGTGTGATACAAATTTGTTAATCAAGTCTTCGACTTTGGGTCGTAGCAACTCTTAGTTGTGGGTGAGATCATCTAAGGGAATAAAGTGTGTGGTATCCTGCTGGGATCAGTGTGAGATTGATTAGGGCTCAACTACATTCCAGACCGAAGTTAGCTTTGTAGTAGGCTAGTGTCTGTACCGGCTTAATACAATGTGGTGTTCAAATCTGGACTAGGTCCCGGGGTTTTTCTGCATTTGCAGTTTCCTCGTTAACAAAACTTCTGGTGTCTGTGTTATTTCTTTTCCGTGTTATATTTTGTTATATAATTGGAATATCACAGGTTGTGCGTTGAATCGATCAATTGGTAAATCCAACCTTTGGTTGTTAATTGAAATTGATTGATCCTTGAACATTGGTCTTTGGTACCATTCAAGTTATTTCTCTTATATTCAATTAGGCTCGCAAATTCTTATTTGTTTGATTGCAGATTGAATTGAGATATAACTCTTTGATATACTTTTCTTAAGATTGAGTTTAACTGTCTAGTTGATTCTCTTGAAAGTATATTGGAGTTAGTCCATACAGATTGCTAAGCGAAATATTGGGTGAGGTTGTTGTACCCCCGCTTTTTCAGGATCGGTCACATAATACTTATGATCAGTCACACCAATTACTAGGATCGGTCACACCAGTTACAAGGATCGATCATACCATCACATGGTGATTACTTAAGATCGGTTACATAATTTACCAGGACAGGTCATACCAAATCATAAATTTAGGCATTGTGATCGGTTATACCAATATACATAACCTGAGTTAAGATCGGTTCTACCAACTCACACATATTGGTCATCCAAAGATATGCAATGAATAGCAAGACCAATAATCCTATTGATTTCCCTTTTGATTCACGAAACAAGTTCATGAGTGTACTTCTTTTAAACAAATGTACGTAAAATATTATTTCCTAGGATGAAATCTTCACCATAACCCATACACATAATCATAACAATATATACAAGATTATGTCGATGTCATATCTACGAAGTTCAAAAGATAAGAGTTATACTTCGTAGTATAATTCCTTAATACTATGATCATACTATTATCATCATGTCACATCACTAAAGTATAATATACAATAGATGCAGTATATATAGCTTCGCAGTTATGTTTTTCAATATACACGACTTGAAAGATACGTTAGGAATAAAACAAGTTCAATTCAGTATTACTAACCTCAAGTAGAAGGATGATGTAGTTCATTACTTCTTCACATTCTTCAGGTCTTCGGAGTAATACTTGTATGTCTAAACATTCTTAGACTTTATAGACTAACCTAAACTAAGTGGACTCTAGTATTTAATCAAGCGACTCTAGATGAGTTTTGATATTAAAATATGACAACCAAACTTGACATACCAACGCTTGTGAGTTCAACCGAGATATGCTCTAACACCATGAGATGTTCACTAGCCAATACAAGTAAGAGAAAAGGTTCAAACAAAGAATCACAGGATAGTCGGACTAGTCAAAGTGTCAAAAAAAGTTTTGCAGCTAATTTTTTTTAAGCATTTAGGATAAATTTCAAAAATGGTATCTTTTAACCAAATGTAATTTATGCAATAAATACCAATAGAAAATGATTGCAGAAAAATTCCATGCCTAAATACTGCTATTTCAGGGATATCTCCTGAGAATTCTATGCCCAATGGTGTCATTTTTGCTTGTCTCATTTTTGCTTGCACAAATGCAGTAGCTTCATCTGTTGTTGTTTTTTTTTTATTGAACGCAACGGCGTTAATCTGGTAATAGTTAGATTTGGAGGAATACTAAGAGCATTTGTAAGGGCATAAAAGTCACCCCCTTATAACAGCTCGTCCTTATTTCCTCCGCTAGCTCAGCCCCACGCAATAGCAGATACACACTTCGCAGCATCAGTAGCAGCAACAACAAAAGTTCCATTAACTCGTAGAAGAAGCAACAATCCCGACACATATCCCTAACAATCTAACAATAGATTTGATATTGGCAGCATCCCGGGTAGTGGTAATGGAGGTCACTGTGTTGATCTTAAGAAAGTACCCGACAACATGCCTATAAAAACAAATAGAAAATAGAGAAATTCAATCCTTTAAAGACATTAGTCGTCCAAATAGTCGATATCATCAAAAATATTACAAAATGGCATTCATGACGGGCATTATAATTGTTATCAAAACTGTACGTAGATTATATGCCGTTTTTTTCTTTCTTTCTTGAATCAGTTAAAAGTAAAATTCATTGAAAATAGACACTTAAGAGGGCTACCTCAGCTCAATGATTACAACCGAATAAAGAATTAAGGGAACCGATAGAGGTTCGGCGACCCAAGTAAAAAACCACAAAAAATTACGGAGGCCGGTATAAGGAATCCCCTAAGCCCCAACATCATTGTGTTCGATTCGTCCCAAAAGAATTCTTATAATTTGATATCGCTAATGAGGCTTGCCAAAGTTTTCTTTTGTTATCGAAGATTTTTTCATTTTGTTGTATCCATATGCACCACCATATAACAACCGGGATGTTATTCCGTATTAGACTAAGCCTTTCATCTCCACTGTTAAACTTTCAAGCCTTCATAGATGTAGTGACACTAAGGTTATATGTCCATCGGAAGTGGCACCCTTCAACAAAATAATCTCATATTCTGTGGATTCTCCAATATTCATAGAACAAGTGCGAGCTCGATTCATTATCTCCTCACAAAAACGACAAACACTAGAGATATCCATAACTCTCGTTAAAATTTTATCCTCTGTCATTACCCTATCATGAGAAAGAAGCCAAAGAAAGAAATTTATTTTGTGAAATTGGTTGGATAATTCGGCTCACCTTGATCCCCTTCTTCTCCAATTCTACCCTTAACGTATATTGACCATGAACCCATACTCGGGTATCCATAACAATTTCTTGAATAGAGATAGAAGAAAGAAGGTTTGATGTAGATAAGACTTCACTTGAGATATTTTATGGGTATCTTTGTCTATACATAAATTTTCATATTGCACCACCTTCCCTAATTTCATACATATTAGCCACCATACACTTTTTGGTTTTTGAAGCTCCGAATGCCAAAGAAAACATATCACACAATTTTTCATCACCAAGCCAAACATCTTTCAGAATATAGTTTCATTTCCCCGCCAATTTTGAATCTTATATTTTTATTGAAATCATCAAGTTCTTCGTAAATATTAAACTACAAATTGCCACCTTTTGATTCTTTGGGTTGGAAAGTTTCCCAACTGGAGGGTGTTTCACCAAATTTCTCGACCATAATCTCCCTCCATAAAACATCTTCTCTAAACCAAATCGTCACTACCATTTCTTTAACAAAGCGGAATTCACTTGCTTTGTCCTTAAAATACCTAGAACACCGTTCTCTTTTGGTTTGGATACCGTTGTCCACTTGACATTATGAAATCTTTTCTTGATAGCATCGTCATCCCATATCTCTTGCAACTTTATAATTTTTCTTAGTTATGGAGAAAGGGCCAAGAAGAATAGAAAGATAATAGATTGCTATATTCTCTAAAACACCTGTGATGAGAGTCAACTTACCTCCTCTTGTTGATGGTGGTTTTTAGCTTAGGTTTAAAATCGCAAAACTATGCATCTGACATGACGTCACTATGACCACTAGCACACTTATCGAATCAAACAACCTGCATACGTACATGGGTATATATATATATATATATGTGTGTCATGTTCCACGGCGAAACCCTTAGTACTAACTGACATCACCTTTGTATATGTCAAACCCTAATTCTCCCACAGTGCCAATGGCAAACCATGCTAGGTACGTCTCTACGCCAAGGCATGCCAACCATGCCAGCCGCACCACCGTGCCAATGGCAAACCATGCCATCCGCGCCACCGTGCCAATGACAAACCATGCCAGCCACGTCTCTGCGCCAAGGCATGCCAATCATGCCAGCCGCACCACCATGCTAGCCACGTCTCTGCGCCAAGGCATGCCAATCATGCCAGCCGCACCACCGTGCCAATGGCAAACCATGCCAGCCACGTCTCCGCGCCAAGGCATGCCAATCATGACAGCCGCACCACCGTGCCAATGGAAAACCATGCCAGCCACGTCTCCGCGCCAAGGCATGCCAACCATGCCAACCGCACCACCGTGCCAATGGAAAACCATGCCATCCAAGTCTACGTGCCAATGCATGCCAACCATGCCAGCCGCACTACCGTTCCAATGAAAAACCATGCCAGCCACGTCTCTGCGCCAAGGCATGACAACCATGCCAGCCGCACCACCATGCCATCCACGTCTCCGCGCCAAGGCATGCCAACCATGCCAGCCGCACCACCGTGCCAATAGAAAACCATGCCAGCCACTTCTCCACGCCAAAACAAAGGGTTGCAATAATCAACGGCTACCCTTCTCTTTGAGATGCAGATCTCGACCATCCAAGTTCGCCACCTAACGCATGGCAACTTGCGGCCCAAAGCCAAACACCACGGTTTGCACTAAACCCTAGTTTTGGCCGCGCCTATACCATGCCAGCCTTTCCTTCACGTCACTGGCTGCCAAAACGAAGGGTTGCAACAATCAACGGCCACCTTTCTATCTAAGATGCAGATCTTAACCGTCCAAGGTCACCAGCTAACGCGTGGAAACTTGTGGCCCAACACCAAGCCTTAATCGTGGTCACGCCCAAACTACGCCAAGACCCCAGCTTTTGGCGGCGCCTAACTACACCAAAATCCTAGCTTGCCGGCCATACTTTCATGCCGCCAGCTACCAAACGAAGGGTTGCAATAATCAACGGCTACCCTTATCTTTGAGATGCATATCTCGACCACACAAGTTCGCCACCTGACGCATGGCAACTTGCGGCCCAAAGCCAAACATCACGGTTTGCGCCTAAACCCTAATTTTTGCCGCGCCTACTCTATGACCAAGCCATGCTCAACACTGGATGCTACAAATGAAGGGTTGCAATAATCAACGGTTACCCTTCTCTTTGAGATGCAGATCTCGACCACACAAGTTCGCCACCTGACGCATGGCAACTTGCCGCCCAAAGCCAAACATCACGGTTTGCGCCTAAACCATAATTTTGGCCGCGCCTACTCTATGACTAAGCCATGCTCAACGCTGGCTGCTACAAACGAACGGTTACAATAATCAACGGTTACCTTTCTCTTTGAGATGCATATCTCGACCACACAAGTTCGCCACCTGACGCATGGAAACTTGCGTCCCAAAGCCAAACATCACTGTTTGCGTCTAAACCCTAATTTTGGCCGCGCCTACTCTATGACCAAGCCATGCTCAACGCTGGCTGCTACAAATGAAGGGTTGCAATAATCAACAGTTACCCTTCTCTTTGAGATGCAGATTCCGACCACACAAGTTCGCTACCTGACGCATGGCAACTTGCGGCCCAAAGCCAAACATCACGGTTTGCGCCTAAACCCTAATTTTGGGCGCCTACTCTATGACCAAGCCATGCTCAACGCTAGCTGCTACAAACGAAGGGTTGCAATAATCAACGGTTACCCTTCTCTTTGAGATGAAGATCTCGACCATCCAAGTTCGCCACCTGACGCATGGCAACTTGCGGCCCAAAGCCAAACATCACGGTTTGCGCCTAAACCCTAATTTTGGTCGCGCCTACTCTATGACCTAGCCATGCTCAACGCTGGCTGCTATAAACGAAGGGTTGCAATAATCGACGGCTACCCTTCTATTTGAGATGAAGATCTCGACCATCCAAGTTCGCCACCTAACGCATGGCAACTTGCGGCCCAAAGCAAAAAAATCATGGTTTGTACCTAAACCCTAATTTTGGCCGCGCCTACTCTATGGCAAAGCCATGCTCAACGCTGGCTGTTAAAACGGAGAGTTACAATAATCGACGGCTATCCTTCCCTCTGAGATGCAGATCTCGACCGTTCAAGTACACCACCTAACTTGCGGCCCAAAGCCAAAATATCACGGTTTGCACCCAAACCCTAATTTTGGCCGCACTTATTCTATGGAAATGCCATACCGACTCTACCATGGCCACTGGCATGCCACCATGCCACATGTAACACCATGCTACACGTTTTCGCATGAAAACACTCGAGACATCTAACACATGTCACAAACTGGGGGATGCTCATAAAGGGTATTGGTTTGGCGGTTTACAGCGTGCGGCGTACACTACGCCCGTTACATGAAAGTGTCATAAAAATAAGGCGGTTAGTAAATACATGGAGTAATGGTGAAAACGCTTTCCTTCATTATGGAACATCAATTCCAAAGCATCGGTTACCACCTCCTCCCATTTACTCATCCGTTTTTATTTCTTACAAGACCAGAGTACGTTTCACTTGGACTTGTATAAATAGGTCTTACCTATTTCCACCGAACAACAAGTTTTGGGTGAGGAGCATACAACACTCAGAAATCACTTGCTAGCTTTCCCATCTGTTAGCTTTCACTTTCTGATACAAGTCAAACAACTACTCTTCTAGAATTAATTATTTTGGTCTCAACACTTTCTTCGCTTCCCTCCCTAAAACCAACCCTTCTCCTTCACTTTGTGACCGAAGCAAGTCTGGAACGACCATTTCTTGGTTTAGGCCGGATTTGTACAGATTGATCTCTCGAATCTAAAGTACTCCTTTGCAGTACATTATTTAGGGTTTAGACTCAGTTTCTCACCCACTCACGCGAAATTACCGAAATCAGCAGAAACCGTTTTCACCCTCAAACAATTGGCGAGCACAGCGGGAGGATTGATCTTTCGGTCACGCTGTCAATTTTCAACTCTCAATCTCATCGTTTGACTTAGATCTCGGAACGGTAGCAACAAATGATCCGCTCAGGGATCAACGACCCAGTTACCAGTCATAACAGTTACCAAGCGTAATATAACAAGAGCCGACTGGGGACTTCCAAAAAAAAAAATCAAACGATTCGCTTAGGATCGTTTGCCCAGTTATCAATAATCACGCGACGGGGAACAACTGAAGACTTCTCACGGGAAATTCAACGTCGGCCGGACTTGCGGTTTGGGATCCGTTTTGTTGAAGTAGGTAATAAAAACAAGTAAGTCCGGCCAGGATACATAACCAATTACTATAGGTTTCCACGTTGAAACCAAACACCATGTTATTCCCAAGTTTCGTCCCATACTTTCCCCCGTCATGCAACATTCACGGTTTCAAAATTTTCCTAGATGATTTGCTACCTACACTTGCAACTCAGACTTTAACATATCAAAAGACCATTATCCCAAAATAATCCAAAAACTCTTATAAAAAGCAATCATCTATCAATCCAAAAAGGAAAAAAAAAACGAACCATAAACTAGGCGTTTCTTTGCCTTTCAAAATAAAAAACTAAGGAAAGGAGTTTCAGAAAAGTAACACGCTCAAGGAAAATCGCTTAACAACGGCTCGTTCTTCTTGGAGAAAACGTTCTTCATACTTTGAAGGGCCGCCTGCTTCAGTTTCAACTCCTGAGATAACTTCTCTAGCTCCTGGAACAACTTATCGAATTCTGCCGCCTGGCGATTAATCGAATCCGCAGAAGGACCATCAACCGTTTCAGCCTGCAGTCTTTGGATCTCAGAAAAGCCCTTGTAGAACCAGGAGATATTAAACTCAAAGTCTACACACATATCCCGGTGAAACTTCCAGCTTGAGATCATATCTCCGGAAATAGTGTGACCAGTCACGTTGCACATATGGTGAATTGGAGATAAAGCTTCTTCCACACGCTTGACCAATGCAAATCGGCTAGTGAGCTTCTTGGTCGTGGCGATATGTCCGTATTTTTCCCATATCCTGGTATACAACTCTGCATGCTTGGCTGGCACACTCCGCATGGTCTTCGTGGGGATTCAAATATGGAGGCACGAAAATGGCGCCCGCAACTGAATCTACGACCGGCAAAGGATTCCTGACCATGACCGCACCAATGGTCGCCGAAGTACTTTCCACCATCTGGGTTTCACCGTTATCAACATCCATCTCCGAGCCACCTATAGACGCGGCTTCCACGGCTGGACCTTCATTGTGGCGAGTCTCCACCTCAAGACCCTCTTCAGAAACAATCCCCTCCTGCAACATTACGATTTAGTTTTCACTCAAAAAAAAAAAAAAAGGCAAAAAAAAGAAGAAGAGGAACGCATAAACTTACCGACTCATCTGCGGATTCGCCGGAGGAAGACTCGGTGTCACCTTCGGAAGCACTTTCATCATCACTGCTGGATCCCGATCTTTCTTCTTCCTCGGATTCTTCTACATCCTCAGGAGACTTAGTAGCCGATTTCTGACTATGCCGAGTTTGGCAAAGGGGTTTACACTGTCAAGGCCCTGAATCGGAAAAGAAAAGATGTTTAGCAACGAAACAGAAGATTTGTATGAATCAGTAAAATCAATAAGGAGCCGCCCATACCCGTGTGTTGAAAGAACTGAAAGTCACGAGAGCCTACGAATCCGACTGGAAACCACCCGCACGGTTCTTAGACCTTCGCTCCTTTTTCTGAGAACTGTCGGGAGATTTTCGCTTAACAGTAGAAGGCTCCCTCAACAGTGGATGTTCCGTTAAAGTCACAGAGGAAGACCTGCCGCGGGTATTCTCCACAACATCGCCCGCAAACCCATGGATGACAAGAAACTCATCCTGCCAGAACTTGTTGTACCTAGGGGTTGTCATTGGACTTCGATCTGAGAGCAGGAAAGGAAGGCTCTTACCTGGCGCGAGAACACTGGCGTTAAGAATAGCTGGCAACAGTTCTTCCGAAGCAACCGACTGATGTATAAATGGGACCCCTTGGTTAAAACCCATATGCCGAGCCGCCCTGTCGATATTATAAGGGACCTCCTTGCAACATCCCCGAAAGAAATATGGCAGGTGTCCATGGATACAACTCCGTATAAATACGACTTCTCCAACACTTGTATTCTCCCCAGACGAAAGCAAAGTCAAGTTCATAGTTGCGGCAAAAGTGTTCGGCTGAACTATGGACGCGTGAACGGGAGCCCAGGGACGAAAAGTAATAGCATACATTATCAAGAAAATCAATGAACTTCACTCCAGATCTTGGACGCCTATTAGACCAGCGCAGAATTCGAGAGTCGCCGCAAGACTCAGGAAGCGGAGCCAACGGTTTAGAAGCGTACTTTGCGAAATGCTCCCACAACCATGCCTGGAGGAAAGCAACGTGAACATACGAGTCTACCTTCAAATAACCGTTTGAAACATACATATCCGCAACCAGATGATCTAAATGAGTGTACAAAGAACCAAGAAACAAGCCCCCAATGGGAAGAACGACGCCTTTCGCCAGTTTGATGGCAAATTTAATAAGCCATCGCCTTATCTTCTTCTTGCCAGAGTCGTCATCAAAAATATCTCTGGACAGCCACAGAGCTAAAAACGCGGCAACATGGAGAGTATCATCTAATTCTAGGTCCACCTCCGGCTCATCAGGGAACCACTCAGACACCCACCAGCTGTAGAAGCACTTCATCTCGTGATCCTTTCGGACGAACCCTTTTGACTTCTCGACAAGGGAGGCACACATCTCCTCTTCATCATCAGACAACATGATATCAAGATTCCCTGTTATGAGAAGGTTCAGTAAGACGGCTACGCTCTCTAAAGAGATGGTCATTTCTCCCCACCTGCATATGGCAGTATGAGTATATGGACACCATCTGGAGACAAACGTGATCAAGCCCTGGATGTCTTTCCTAACTTGAAGTGTTGTAGAAGCCGTGACAGCTCCAACAATCCGCGCCTTGGTCAAATTGGCCCTCACACGGTCTTGACCTATCATGAATTTCATCCACTTATCAAAAGAACGCAACGGGCTCTGGCAGATTTTGAAGTCGATGGGAGAAGCAGGATATTCTTTCATCTGTAGACAAAATCGCATTATGCGCCCTGGCCGAACCGACTGGACCTCTCATTTATTTTCTGAACCAGTCAAAAGAACCGCCACATACTTGGGATGGGTTTTCCTAAGTGAAGAAGACATTGTAAAAAATTCATCATCCGCATTTAGCTTGGACTTGCTAACGTTCTTCGGTACAGTTGTAAGGCTCTTCCCAGGTGACATCTTAACAGAATTCCTTATGATATTGAAGTAACTACAACAAAACAAAACGAAGAATTACTACCTTGTAGAAAAAGCATACATAAAGTATTACCAAGATCGGTTACGAACAATAACGTGTTTGTCACGGAAATTTCTCTTTGGACACACGTCACGACATTCGTGACTAGGAGAATGGGGACTGATGCTACCAAATGAGGCATATGTAATGTCAAGGGAAATACGCTATTGGTCGAAATCAGATAGTACCGCGGGAAGCATGCGAAGTCACGGAAAGTACAACCCAGGTCAAGTCATGCTCTATCATGGAAATTCGCTCGCAACCAAGGGAGGAATATTTTCACACTGCCACAAAAGGGAAAGACAACCTTGAAGCTAGGTTTTCACGAGAAGAAAACTAATAACAACAACCTACTCATGCGCGCATGTTGTGTATAATACTTGGTTTTCTTACTATAGGCATGGCGACTAATATTGATATGATACTGCTAGCAAGGAAGAATCATTCATACAAACAAAAAAATATTTTTACGGGTTCATGGAGAATATATCTACGGCTAGGGCTTGCACCGACAAAAGAAAAAGAGAAAAAAGAAGCATTAGAGTACATACCTGAATGTTAGCTCGTTTTACTGCTAGCACAAAGAAGTGAGAACAAAAATGAAAAATAAAATAAAAAGAGAACAACCCTTTTATAGGAGTAATATTCTTTTGAAGTTCGAATAAGGAAAGGATTCCCTATTTTAAGCCACAAATAAGAAAAGGCAATCGGGCCCGCAAGGATAAGTCTCACGATGCCCAAAAGTCCGCGCCATGCCTTACCTCATGATACCCCGGCAATCCGTGCCACGCCAGCGTCCAAGTCGCGCCCGCGCCTAGCCAAGACGCCCGCGCCGAGCCAATCCGAGTCGCGCCGAGTCAAGCCAAGCCGCCCGCGCCGAGCCAATCCAAGTCGTGCCCGAGCCAAGCAGCACCCAAGCTGCACCAAGCCGCGCCCGAGCCGAGTCGCGCCCGAGCCGAGCTGCCCCAAGCCAAGTTGCGGCAAGACCGAGCCGAGCCGCGCCTGAGCTGCGCCAAGACAAATCCTATTCCTAGCCACGCCAACAACTTACTAAGCCAGCACCTCCGCGTTCCCTAGCCCAACCAAGATGACGCGTGACCAAATCAAGCTGACATCATGTGTCTCAACCAGCAACTGCCTCTACCATTTCACGTCTAGCCAATAACAACGCAAATAGAATTCATGCAAGGCCGCCAACGCAAGGATCACGGATTCTCAAAATACTCTCGAAAAATGTTAGACGAATTTTCCTAGCCGTCTTTCATGACCCGCCGCTTTGGTTTTGTCCTTATCTGTCACCATCTTATGCTTACCTCGCAACAATACTACTGCTCCGAGCTAAGTAGGGGACTTAATGTTGATGGTGGTTTTTAGCTTAGGTTTAAAATCGTAAAACTATGAATCTGAAATGACGTCACTATGACCACTAGCACACTTATCGAATCAAACAGCATACCTACGTAATAATTACCAGGGTACCCCTTTTTTTTATATACGTGTGTCATGTTCCACGGCAGAACCCTTAGTATTAACTGACATCACCTTTGAATATGCCAAACCCTAATTCTCCCACCGTGCCAATGGCAAACCATGCCAGCCACGTCTCTACGCCAAGGCATGCCAACCATTCCAACCGCACCACCGTGCCAATGGCAAACCATGCCAGCCACTTCTCTGCGCCAAGGCATGCCAATCATGCCAGCCGCGCCATCGTGCCAATGGCAAACCATGCCAGCCACGTCTCTGCGCCAAGGCATGCCAATCATTCCAGCCGCACCACCGTGCCAATGGCAAAACATGCCAGCCACGTCTCTGCGCCAAGGCATGCCAATCATGCCAGCCGCACCACCGTGCCAATGGAAAACCATGCCAACCACATCTCTGCGCCAAGGCATGCTAATCATGCCAGCCGCACCACCGTGCCAATGGAAAACCATGCCAACCACGTCTCTGCGCCAAGGCATGCCAAGCATGCCAGCCGCACCACCGTGCCAATGGCAAACCATGCCAGCCACGTCTTCGCGCCAAGGCATGCCAACCATTCCAGCCGCACCATCGTGCCAATGGCAAACCATGCCAGCCACGTCTCTGCGCCAAGGCATGCCAATCATGCCAGCCGAGCCACCGTGACAATGGCAAACCATGCCAGCCACGTCTCTGCGCCAAGGCATGCCAATCATGCCAGCCGCACCACCGTGCCAATGGAAAACCATGCCAGCCACGTCTCTGCGCCAAGGCATGCCAATCATGCCAGCCGCACCACCGTGCCAATGGCAAACCATGCCAGCCACGTCTCCGCGCCAAGGCATGTCAACCATTCCAGCCGCACCACCGTGCCAATGACAAACCATTCCAGCCACGTCTCTGTGCCAAGGCATGCCAACCATGCCAGCCGCACCACCGTGCCAATGGAAAACCATGCGAGCCACGTCTCTGCGCCAAGGCATGCCGACCATGCCAGCCGCACCACCATGCCAGCCATGTGTTTGCGCCAAGGCATGCCAACCATGCCAGCCGCACCACCGTGCCAATGGAAAACCATTCCAGCCGCGTCCCTGCACCAAGGCACGCCAACCATGCCAGCCGCACCACCGTGCCAATGGCAAACCATTCCAGCCACGTCTCCGTGCCAAGGCATGCCAACCATGCCAGCCGCACCACCGTGCCAATGGCAAACCATGCCAGCCACTTCTCCACGCCAAAACAAAGGGTTGCAATAATCAACGGATACCCTTCTCTTTGAGATGCAGATCTCGACCATCCAAGTTCGCCACCTAACGCATGGCAACTTGCGGCCCAAAGCCAAACACCACGGTTTGCACTAAACCCTAGTTTTGGTCGCGCCTATACCATGCCAGCCTTTCCTTCACGTCACTAGCTTTCAAAATGAAGGGTTGCAACGATCAATGACCACCTTTTCATCGAAGATGCAGATCTTAACCGTCCAAGGTTACCAGCTAACGCGTGGAAACTTGTGGCCCAACGCTAAGCCTTTATTGTGGTCGCGCCCAAACTACGCCAAGACCTCAGCTTTTGGCCACGCCTAACTACACCAAAATCCTAGCTTGCTGGCCATACTTTCATGCCGCCAGCTACCAAACGAAGGGTCTCAATAATCAACGGCTACACTTATCTTTGAGATGTAGATCTCGACCACACAAGTTCGCCACCTGACGCATGGCAACTTGCGGCCCAAAGCCAAACATCACGGTTTGCGCCTAAACCCTAATTTTGGCCGCGCCTACTCTATGTCCAAGCCATGCTCAACGCTGGCTGCTACAAACGAAGGGTTGCAATAATCAACGGTTACCCTTTTCTTTGAGATGCAGATCTCGACCACACAAGTTCGCCACCTGACGCATGGCAACTTGCGGCCCAAAGCCAAACATCACGGTTTGTGCTTAAACCCTAATTTTGGCCGCGCCTACTCTATGACCAAGCCATGCTCAACGCTGGCTGCTACAAACGAAGGGTTGCAATAATCAACGGTTACCCTTCTCTTTGAGATGCAGATCTCGACCACACAAGTTCGCCACCTGACGCATGGAAACTTGCGGCCCAAAGCCAAACATCACGGTTTGCGCCAAAACCCTAATTTTGGTCGCATCTACTCTATGACCAAGCCATGCTCAACGTTGGCTGTTACGAATGAAGGGTTGCAATAATCATCGGTTACCCTTCTCTTTGAGATGCAGATCTCTACCACACAAGTTCGCCACCTGACGCATGGCAACTTGCGGCCCAAATCCAAACATCAAGGTTTGCGCCTAAACCCTAATTTTGGCCGCGCCTACTCTATGACCAAGCCATGCTCAACGCTGGCTGCTACAAACGAAGGGTTGCAATAATCGACGGCTACCCTTCTCTTTGAGATGCGGATCTCGACCACACAAGTTCGCCACCTGACGCATGGCAACTTGCGGCCAAAGCCAAACATCACGGTTTGCGCCTAAACCCTAATTTTAGCCGCGCCTACTCTATGACCAAGCCATGCTCAACGCTGGCTGCTACAAACGAAGGGTTGCAATAATCGACGGCTACCCTTCTCTTTTAGATGCAGATCTCGACCATCCAAGTTCGCCACCTACGCATGGAAACTTGCGGCCCAAAGCCAACACCTTCAACATGTCCTGCTGTTGCAGAAAGCTCCGACTCAGAAGAAATGGAGGATACTCCGTCATTTGAGCACTTGGAAGAAGTTAAAGCTTTGACGGAACTCACACAGAAGCCTGGAGAAAGTGCACATTCTTTCATCAAGTTTCGTACTCAGGAAAGTCTTATTCCTCTTCATGTACCAATAATACCAATGTTGAAATATACTGCTCTGGTCCGGGGACTTTTCCCTGCTAACAACTTAGAAATTACGAAAAGCTACGAGTGGATAGTCTCACCTCAGCAGTATTACACCAAATGGTTACGCTCAGAGCATCTCTATGTTGATCATTCTACCAAGAGGTTTATTGCTGAAGACATGGCTAAGCACGACAGACAATATGCTGGATACTCTCCTCTACACGAGTGTCCATATGTGCCACAACCATGGAATCAGCAAAAAATATTGAAGGCGCGAACTACTAAGCCCAATAAATTAAAGGAAGGGGATTTGGTTCTTAAGGCGACTAAACGAGATATCCATTCTGCAAGGAGCTCTAATTGGGAAGGACCATTTATGGTTGCTAGGTCCATAACCGGAGGATACTACTAATTGATCAACACAGATGGCAGAACCCTCCAGTAATTCACGAGAATTGGCTTAAGGCATTTGTTTGAAATTATTGGGCATTTGAGGTACTGGACGTTTGAGCACTCATGACGTCTGGATTTGGCATTTAGGATTTTCTTTCATTGTATTTCAATTCCTCCAAAACGTTTGCAATACTTGCAATCGTATTTGAATTCAAAGAATTTATCAAAATTCAGTTCATTTTACTTAAAAGAAAATCTCTATCAAATCCAAAACAAAATCCTCAATCATCTACCAATCCAAAATCAGCCAATATCAAAACCTAAATAAAAACCTCACATCTCTCAGAAGTTCATAAGTTCAAGAGATTATGAAAAGGAAATCAGCAAAAAAGGATTTTTGTTCCTCTGCATCCTTCAAGACCCGCAGAGCTGCCTTCTCCTTGTTTAGCTCTTCAATCAGCCTAGCAATCTTGTCTTCCTTCTCCATCACAGCATCATTGGGAAAGGGTATGTTATTCTCACATGAGTCTTCTCACATGAGTCTTTGATAGCGTTCATTTGCTTACGAAGCCACTTTACATTGAAGCCAAGTCTTTCTGAATTCTCCAAGTTAAACTCCCAATCAAAGAGTATATATGGAGTCACAGTACTTCTGGCCCTAGTGCATATATCACTTACAACACGCAAGATAATACCTACTTGCATTTTCAAAGCATAAGCACGCCCAGGATTCCGGTCCACAATTATGTGACCAAACTTCTTCCATACTTTCTCGTACAAGCCTGCAAACCCAATGGGAACGCTGAATTCACCTACTAGTTCATGATACGGGAGTGAAGCATCAAAGGGAGGATCAAAAGCAACTCCTGCACTTGGATATTCATGCACCACTATACGGTTCTCAATTACTGGAGAAGCTTCTACAATCGGGGCAACAATTTCTTTAGTATTCTCTACTGGTGTTTCGGTTTCTTCTATCACTGAAGCAGCAACAATCTGGGTTTCCATAACTTCAGTGACAACCTTCTCATGGCATTGAAGTGCAGGGATGGTTGTCTCTTCATCAACAACTCCAGGGCAATTCGGGTTATCCTCATTGGTTTCAATATCATTAACTTCGGTATTTGACACCTAATACGAAGATTACATGAGGTTAGAGTCATTTAAGCATGAAACCAAGTGAGATTATAAAATACAGCATAAAATCAATACCACATCATCAAAGTTCATCATTATACACTCAAGGCACGAGCAAATAACATGAAAGTCATGAAAATACGTTTTACGGTAACCTCGTCTGAAAAAACTGTACTCTACTTTGTACTAAAAGACGAACTGGGAGCAACCTTGTTTATGGGTGAAAACTACTCCTGCAGAATTTGGTAATTTGGGGTGTGGATGAGGAATGAATTTAAACCTTTAAACAAATGCACTGCGCGGTGAGTGCTTGTAGATTCGAGAGATCAATCTGTGCAAGTCCGGCCTAAACCAAGAAATGGCCGTTCCAGACTTGTTTCGGTCACAAAGTGAAGGAGATGGGGTTGATCTTAGGGAGGGAAGCGAAGAAGGTGTTGAGATTGTGAAGGTGTTGGCTTGCTTATGACTTGTAACAGAAGGTGAGCAGGCTTGCGGTTGATGCAAGCGAGGCTCGGGGTGTTTGAATACGATTTTTGTATTAACACTTGATTTTCTGTCTCGTCTGAACTTGTGTTGTTGTTTGAAATAGGGCGGAGAACCTATTTATACAAGTCATTGAGCCTTATTCACGTCTCTCGTGGGAAGTGGAGGAAGTGGAGTGATGGAGTAGTGGAGTTGTGCGTCGGTGCCACACGACCAGTCTTGCCCACTTCTCCCGATCATCTCTAACCGTCCATGACTTCCCGACACGTTCTTGTGATGGCGCGTTGCACGCCGCACGCCGTAAACCGCTGAGACCAATACCCCAGTATGTATCCCCGTTTGTGACATGATTGATGTCTGGAATATGTGGATAGTGGATCCACGAAAGATAGCATGTAATCTTGAATTGAATAACCGTGTTATTCGGGGAAGTCGATACTTGTGAAGTATCGTGTGTATTTTATGCGGAGTATCGCATTACGGTGTGGTAAAGTGATGGGTAATGACTCCTCACTAACCAAATAACTCGACTGGGGTTGTATAACCAAGTCTGGTGAAGTTGGACGGATGAGATGAGTTTTGAGACACTCATCTGCGACCGTTAATGAATATTAGGGTTTTTTGAAGAGGTGCGCAAGCATCACTCTCAGCTTGGTCGAAACCAAGCATGGGAAGGATTTTGGAGAGGACCGACCATACATGCGTGTTGTGAGATGATGGTGTAGGCGCATGTATTCCGTTCCCTCATGAAAGCGCGATCTGGGCCACTCAATTTGACCGGCAAAGAGGAGTGGTTGAGATCGGTTTGGTAAATCTCTTACCGCAAAGGAATTGGTAACCGCGTGATATTCCCGCACACGTTCCAAGACAATCGTCCTTGGTCGGTCTTGGTCGGTCACTCTAGCGTGTAGGTGGTAGGCTGGTGTTCACGCCCATGTCTCACCGTCCCATGAAAACGTGATCTAAGCCACTCAATTCGTCCGGTGAAGTTGAGTGGTCGAGATTAGTTTGCAATCTGGGAGGTGTAACCACACAAGTTTGACGGGCGTTTTGGGGTTAACAAGGCATGATATGCCTTGGCCAACCGCGTGAGGAGGTAGATGGGCCCACGGTGGTCATGCTTTGGTATAACTTAGGACATGCTTAATCTAATCGTGACCCTCCATTCGTGCCGGAGAAGATGGACGCGCGTGATGGCTTGAACCCTAATTTTGGCTTTCAAAGCCGTGCGACCATGCTCTTTTAGGCGGACGAATTTGTTGTAACCAATCATGGTTGGTTTTAACCGATTGGTCAAGTGTGTAGGCGGTCACATGGTGATTGTGTCGACATGCTCCGGGCCCTTTGAGTCTACATCTACACCCTCCATCTATACCTGCGAAGATGGATGGTTGAGACCGTTTTGCGGCACATGTAATATGCCGCAAACCCTAATTTAGGGTTTTCCGTCCATAATGCTTGGTATGGACGATTTCTTGGCAAGCGAAGGCCAATGGTCGACCATGCGGGGTCATTTGTGTGTATTCCATACCGCTTGGGGGTGATGGAATTGATCCGGGGTCATCCAATCATGCTTGTGGAGTTGGATGACTGCGATCGAATCATATCCGGATTGATATGGTCAGTGCCGAATGCTCAATCGGGCTAGTATAACACACCGAGAGGGGCTCAATCGGGCTAGTATAACACACCGAGAGGGCTCGGGCTAGTATAACACACCGAGAGGGCTCGGGCTAGTATAACACACCGAGAATCAGCCTGTACGGGTATTTCGTACATGGTTTCATTATAGTGCTTGGAGGTTCGTGTTACTCTGTAAGAGTAACACTCAGTCGTCATGCCACACTGATAATGAGTACTGGAAATACAAGGCTGATACGAAATTCACAGGAAGGGATTGTTGCTACATGCTCCATTCTTGGTGAATTAAGTGAGGGAGTATCCAACACTTTATAAATGGCTTTATCTTTTACAAGATGTCAGCGCATGAGTTTTTAGGTTATTTACAAATTTAACCTTAAACGAAAATCCACCATCAACATTAAGTCCCCCGCCTAGCACATAATGGTTACACTATTGTGTGGTAGGCATGAGATGGTGACATACATATGTGAGAAAGACAGATAAAAGAAGTTTACAGGAAGAGTGTTGGTCGACCGCTAGTTTCCCACGCCGTCACGCTTGTATGGAATCCCTTGGTGGGGCGGTTTCTTTCTTTGGGTATTTGAATCGAAAGAGCAAACCAAATAAGAGAGGAATCCTTCTTCTATTGAGATTCTTCTAATTTTTGTCTATAAAAGAGACAAAACCCTTTTTCTCTTCTCACGAAATTTTTTTTTTTTTTTTTTTGTTCTTTGTTCTTGTCCGCGACCTTTCTTTGTCGCTCATTCGCCGAGCCGTAGCTGGAAACCGCCGCCGTCCGTTCCGGAGTTGCGCGCCCGTCCAAGGTAAGTTTCGGTCTTTTTTTTTTTAAAAAAAAAAAAAAAAAGGTAAAACCCTAGTTTGTTAGGTAAACACCTTTTGTAAGACATGTGCATGCTTAGCTTTCTCCACCATTTGGCTTGAATCCCGTAGACACGATTCCCATGAATAAAGAAAATCGTATGATGCATGCGGATGAATGAATGCGGGCCCGCCGTGTATGCCGGAACGTGGGTCTTATTCACATATGCTTGGCTGAAATTTACACCGAACTTGGAACTTGTACCGGACTTGAAACCAATACCAGACTGACTTGAAAGTTATACCGGAGAACTTGAAATCAATACCGAAACTTGTATGATGTTTGGACCGGCCATTGTGTGAGTTGTGTCTTGCCGTGTGTGACTACACTTCTCATATGCTTTCATACAAGTTCTAACTCCTGTCTTTTATTTCATTGCGGTAGAAAAGAACTTCTGTCGATATGTCTTCTGAAGATAATGCTGGTGCCAAGTCAGGAAGTGTTGATAGCTTCAAAGATATGCCGAACATCAATAATGAGTTGTTCACCTCGCCTTTTCCAAATATTAGGAAGCATCCTTCTCATAAGATAGTCTTGCTTTCCTATTCAGAAAATATGGATGTTGATCCATTTTCTTCTTCCGCACTTGTGATGAGATTTTGTCTCCAAAGAAACGAATATCCGCCTTCTCCTATTGACTTCAAGATTTGCCATGCTCCACTCGGGTTCTTATGAAGGATGGATGAGACGCATGTTGAGTAATAAGGGCATTAAGGACAATTTGACCAAAGCACAAATTCTCGATGCGGTCATGGCATCTGCTACCCTCGAAATTAGGAAAGACACCGCGGGTTTGATTACCTTCATTTCTCGGTGGCGTATTTCCACTCACACAGCCATATCTAGATGGGGAGAGATGACTATTACTTTGGAGAGTGTAGCTGCATTAATGAACCTGCCTGTTATTGGAAGTCTTTCTTACGAACTCTCTGATACGGAGAAGAGTAATTATGTCGCTATACTTCAAAAGGTGGCGGAATTCGACAATCTGGAGAAGGAGGAGAAAAAAGACACGAAATGCTTCTACACTGGTGGGTTTCGGAGTGGTCTTCTCGCAGACCCGAGAGTTGAATCAAGAGTTGGAAAACGAGCTCGCCTGATCGCGTTCTCTGTCTCTATGGCTATCCAGAGATATATTTGATGACGGTTCCGAAAGAAGACAATTAGAAGTGACCTTGTCAAAATTGCTATAAAAGGTCAGCGCAGGTGAAGTTCTTCCTCTAGGTGCATTGTTCCTTGGATCGCCTGTATTCTCATCCTGGACGCTTTAGCAATGGATATGCATGTTTCTAACGGGTACAAGAAGGTGGAGTCGCACGTTCACTTCGCTTTTCTTCAAGCGCTCTTATGGGAACACTTGAAGTTATGCTCCTACTCCTGCACCTTCACTCGTTAACTTGTACGGCGGCTCGAGAATACTCCGATGGAATAAGAAGCGTCCTAAAGCCGGTGCGAAACTTGTGGAGGTATTTGACAACATTTCTTCCGTAGATTTTCGTCCATGGGGGCCGATTCACTCTTCCATCGTTCAGCCAAAGACCTTTGCTGACGATCCTGGCGTTGTGTTGCGTACCGATGTCAAGACCATGAGATCTGGGGGAAATTATTTACTGCGCAGCTGCATTCCAGGATATGTCCCGTCTCTATTCGACGGAGAATTTTCTGTGACTCCGTACAACATTGACAGGGCTGCTCGCCAAATGGGATTCGATCAGGGTGTCCCATTTATCCGTCCACCAGGGGCTCCGAAAGAATTCCTTCCACAAATTCTTAATGCCAATGTGTTCTTAGACCGGGTGAGCCTTCCCTTCTGGCCTATTGGGAGAAACCCAGTGGTAACCGATAAGTATAAGGAATTTTGGAGTAGACAACTGTCGGTTTTCCAGAAATTTTCGGAAAGCGTCGTGATGATTCCCGTAGCGAACCATCTTCGACGCCTTGACGAAGCATTTCCGGTTGAAGCTACTTCCAGCCAAACGGACCGGAGCTGAGAGTTGCAGTCCCCAAGTAGGAGAGAGACTCAAGAGGCAAGCATGCGGTCCGGTAATTCTCAATTCCTCCAATATATGTGTATTTAAATCTCTTCCGCTCTTTTATTTCTCTAGTGTAAATTCTTCTAAAAATGATTCTTGCTTGAAATTAGGGAATTTCGAAAGAGAATGTCTTCACAAGGTTGGCGCGCATTCAAAATGAGAAGGTCGGCAATGTTGGCCTTCATCCGAGAAGTCCGGCGCATCGACCTTCATGCCGAGAAGTCCGGCGGCGCATCGACCTTCATGCCGAGAAGTCCGCGGCATCGACCTTCATCCGAGAAGTCCGCGACCGACCTTCATGCCGAGAAGTCCGGAGAAACCGCTCCTTTTTCCGACCACGACAGAGATGATGAAAGCTCGGTGGAACAAGGCACTTCCCTTAGTGATCTTGTTGACGGGCCGTGATGGAAATTAGCACCGTAGAGTGAAAGAGAGGCGGCACTGCTTTGTAGTTGGGGCGGCTCCCCTTGAAATTCGTCCCGAGCAGTGCTCAGGTCAATATGGCCATTGTGGTGACTTCTTCGAAAAGCCCCCGCACCCGACAAGGTTCCCGCGGTTGGTGAATTACGGTGATGCGGCACGGGGCTTTGTTCGATCCTCCTTTTGCTATCCCTTATCCGGGCCATGTGTAGGTTGGCGGATTCAGCGTCTTAGGTTCAGTTTGAAAAGTTGTACGCGACAATCTGGAAGAAACACGGCCATATTGCCACCACCACGAAGCTCAAGAGTCGTCTTGCGTTGGTCAACCGCGTCCAAGAAGCTTTAGTTTCTATCCATGGGATGAGCGTCACGACTGGTCGAACAGTTTCTGAGGAGATGATTGAAGACTGGAGGTGCCATCGGGACGTGTTTGCGCAGTACAGCTTCAATGCTCCTTGGTTCTTCAAAGGGTTCTCCGAGATTCAGGAGCTCCAGAAACTACATGATGAAGTCCCTTCCGCGGACTGTGTTGCTCGCCAGGAAGAAGAGGTTGAGAGGTTGTCTAAAGAACTGGAGCTGAAGCAGGTCGTGCTTCAAAGGATGAAAGTCTCTCTTGCCCAGAAGGATGAGTTGTTGCTTAAAGACTTTCCTTGAAGTATTCGTGCTATATATCGGCGTTTTCTCTTATATGCTTTTCTTTTTTGAGTGATAGTGAGGATTTTCTTTGACTTAGGTTTTGGATTAATAGGTAATTGAATTGGCTTATTTTGAGATAGTTTTGTGAACAACCCTTTTGAAAGAGATTATGTTAAATGAGATTTGCATCTTGGTCATGAATGATTTCACATATTACATGAAATTGCAAATGTTATGTAAAAGGGAGGTACGAATGGAAACAAACATGGCGTTTGATCACTGAGCCTCTTTATCCACGTGCGGGATGCTAAGTCCCCAGTGAATTCTAAACTATCTTTCTTGTAAAGTTGTTGAGTAAAACTTACTTGCCTTTTGAAGCCTCACTTATATCAAACCGGAGTAGTCTCTAAGAAAATCCTCTGCAAGCTATCTCTCTGAACCAAGCTTCTCCTGAACAATGCACTTCAAAGCGTTGCATTCACTGGTGGGGTGATGAAGGAACCGGTGGTAATGACAGTACCTCGGGTCCATTACTTCTTGATCGCAGGCGGACGCCATACCGGGGTAGCTCCACCTCTCCATTTCGCACCCACGTCTCCAGCAGCTCCAGAATCTTCTTCATTGGGAAGGGGAAATGTAAGTACCTTGAGTCTAGCTTTTCCTGCGTTAGCGGGCGTTGCAATGTCTCTGCGTGGCTTTGATGTGGAACAGGGGATGAAGTTGGAAGACTTGTGAGTGTCATCATATCTGCAGATCGCTTGCCTAGGTAAAGGGATGTGGAAGGTGTCGTAATGTCACCGCTGAGTGACCGGATTGAACGCTCCCATCCTCTGTATTCAGGCATTTCCTGATTGATTTCTCCTTCCTCAAGCGTTTCTTCAGTTGGTTGGAAGGCCGATGCGGATTGGACAGTCTTCCGTGCTTTAATAAGAGTTTTGAAATACAAATCTTCTAGCAGGGAACCGAGAGATCAATCTCCCACTGTGGTCGCCAATTGTTTATGGGTGAAAACTACTCCTGCAGAATTTGGTAATTTGGGGTGTGGATGAGGAATGAATTTAAACCTTTAAACAAATGCACTGCGCGGTGAGTGCTTGTAGATTCGAGAGATCAATTCAGTGCAAGTCCGGCCTAAACCAAGAAATGGCCGTTCCGGACTTGTTTCGGTCACAAAGTGAAGGAGATGGGGTTGATCTTAGGGAGGAAGCGAAGAAGGTGTTGAGATTTTGAAGGTGTTGGCTTGCTTATGACTTGTAACAGAAAGGTGAGCAGGCTGGCGGTTGATGCAAGCAGGCTCGGGGTGTTTGAATACGATTTTTGTATTAACACTTGATTTTCTGTCTCGTCTGAACTTGTGTTGTTGTTTGAAATAGGGCGGAGAACCTATTTATACAAGTCATTGAGCCTTATTCACGTCTCTCGTGGGAAGTGGAGGAAGTGGAGTGATGGAGTAGTGGAGTTGTGCGTCGGTGCCACACGACCGGTCTTGCCCACTTCTCCTGTTCATCTCTAACCGTCCATGACTTCCCGACACGTTCTTGTGATGGCGCGTTGCACGCCGCACGCTGTAAACCGCAGACCAATACCCCAAAGTATGTATCCCCGGTTTGTGACATGATTGATGTACTGGAATGTGTGGATAGTGGATCCACGAAAGATAGCATGTAATCTTTGAATTGAATATTGTGTTATTCGGGAAGTCGATACTTGTGAAGTATCGTGTGTATTTTATGCAGCAGTCGCATTACGGTGTGGTAAAGTGATGGGTAATGACTCCTCACTAACCAAATAACTCGACTGGGTTGTATAACCAAGCTGGTGAAGTTGGACGGATGAGATGAGTTTTGAGACACTCATCTGCGACCGTTAATGAATATTAGGGTTTTTGAAGAGGTGCGCAAGCATCAGTCTCCAGCTTGGTCGAAACCAAGCATGGGAAGGATTTTGGAGTGGGACCAGACCATACATGCGTGTTGACAAGCATGATGGTGTAGGCGCTCGTATTCCGTTCCCTCATGAAAGCGCGATCTGGGCCACTCAATTTGACCGGCAAAGAGGAGTGGTTGAGATCGGTTTGCGGCAGAAATCTCTTACCGCAAAGGAATTGGTAACCGCGTGATATTCCCGCACACGTTCCAAGACAACCGTCCTTGGTCGGTCTTGGTCGGTCACTCTAGCGTGTAGGTGGTAGGCTGGTGTTCATGCCCATGTCTCACCGTCCCATGAAAACGTGATCTAAGCCACTCAATTCGTCCGGTGAAGTTGAGTGGTCGAGATTAGTTTGCAACCGGGAGGTGTAACCACACAAGTTTGACGGGCGTTTTGGGGTTAACCGGGCATGATATGCCTTGGCCGACCGCATGAGGAGGTAGATGGGCCCACGGTGGTCATCTTTGGTATAACTTAGGACCTGCTTAATCTAATCTGTGACCCTCCATTCGTGCTTGGGAGAAGATTGACGCGCGTGATGGCTTGAACCCTAATTTTGGCTTTCAAAGCCGTGCGACCATGCTCTTTTAGGCGGACGAATTTGTTGTAACCAATCATGGTTGGTTTTAACCGATTGGTCAAGTGTGTAGGCGGTCACATGGTGATTGTGTCGACATGCTCCGGGCCCTTTGAGTCTACATCTACACCCTCCATCTATACCTGCGAAGATGGATGGTTGAGACAGATTTTGCGGCACATGTAATATGCCGCAAACCCTAATTTAGGGTTTTTCCGTCCATAATGCTTGGTATGGACGATTTCTTGGCAAGCGAAGGCCAATGGTCGACCATGCGGGGTCGAATTTGTGTGTATTCCATACCCGCTTGGGGGTGATGGAATTGATCCGGGGTCATCCAATCATGCTTGTGGAGTTGGATGATGCGATCGAATCATATCCCGGACTGATATGGTCGTCCGAATGCTCAATCGGGCTAGTATAACACACCGAGAGGGGCTCAATCGGGCTAGTATAACACACCGAGAGGGCTCTCGGGCTAGTATAACACACCGAGAATCGGCCGTATGGGTATTTCGTACATGGTTTCATTATAGTGCTTGGAGGTTCGTGTTACTCTGTAAGAGTAACACTCAGTCGTCATGCCACACTGATAATGAGTACTGGAAATACAAGGCTGATACGAAATTCACAGGAAGGGATTGTTGCTACATGCTCCATTCTTGGTGAATTAAGTGAGGGAGTATCCAACACTTTATAAATGGCTTTATCTTTTACAAGATGTCAGCGCATGAGTTTTCCGGTTATTTACAAATTTAACCTTAAACGAAAATCCACCATCAACAAACCTACAAGGAATCTGAGGATGATTTGTATACCATTCTCTTTGTATGGATGTTTTCTACCACATGTGAAAATTTCATGACAATCCGACGAACGAGCAAAAACATGTGGTCGAAACATCGGGCAACAAGCAATCTGAAAAAGTTCTGGAAGTCTCCTGGAAGTTTATTGTTTCGCCTTTTCAGGTCCTAAACGTGCTCAAAACTCAAAAAGCTTTTTTGGAAAATCTTAGAAATTCTACGGGCTTGAAGATACATATGTGGATCATGAAAATCCGACTTAAGATGAAGGTTTTACGGTGTTTTTGCTAAAAACTGAAATCTGAAATTTTCTGACGATGTATTTCACCAAAATTACTTGTACACTCACATGGATTCTCATTCATTCACTCACAAATCAGAAATTTCATATTTCTATGAAGAGGTTACAAGATATGTGCTTACTTGGGGGGTCTTCGAAGTGTTC
This sequence comes from Papaver armeniacum, assembly GCA_023531295.1. Lineage (NCBI taxonomy): Eukaryota > Viridiplantae > Streptophyta > Magnoliopsida > Ranunculales > Papaveraceae > Papaver > Papaver armeniacum. The sequence goes on from JAJJWW010003904.1 coordinate 178,887, forward strand.
AAAGAGTTGGGATTGCCCGTGTCAACATCAAGAGGTTCATCATTTTCATTCAGTTCCGAATATTTGGAACTTCCTTCGCCTTTATTCTCGGAGGATGACCGAGTATCAACACTCTCCACCTCCATGGAAAAATCCTCCTGGACATATTCTCAAATAATTAGCATTTTCACATGAGGCATTTATGTTTGGCTATGAGGGAGAGTACTCACAACATTTTCTTCTTCAACGCTCAAATCGTAGATTGTGCGCCCAAAGACAGAGGGTGAAGACCATCAATACTAGACGGAGCAAAGTTCTGTAACCAAATAACAAATATTGGTTTCATGATCCTAGTAATACGGATAGAAGAAGTTACAGCGGAAAAGTGTCGACAACTCACCAAAGAAATAACCGGGGACTTTATGGTATTAGGCAACAGCTTACAATTCTTGTTTCTGCCTTCTCCACCATGAACAACTATTTCTGCTTCTGAGAAATTCACTTCAAGACGAGGTCTCACAGCACGACCGTCCTATAGGAAACAAATTAAGGTGATAATCAAAGGCAATTATTTCAATTTTACGAAGAATGTGTAAAAGATACATACTGGTGAACATCCTGGAGATGTCTTTCGCTTACGCCACCGAAGATGGATTTCAATCTGGTTCGAGAAGCAATCATATCAGCATAAGGAGGCTCTTTCACCAAGGGTTGACTAACCCCTACGAAATCATGTAGATGTTCAAATTGCTGGTTCCAAAAATCAGTATAACCCGGAGTTACATGCTTAATTCGGTCGGCACAAGGGAACCAATAAGAGCTTCCTTCGACATGGGTACGGTCTAAACAAGTCTTAAGTTGTTCCACTGATGGTTTGCTCCTCCGGAAAGTTGGAACGCATTGATCCATACCCATCTGACGGGCTACTATATCAATGTTGTATTTCTCCACTGAAAAGTCTCCATATGTTGCTGTTATCAAATGACCTGGAGTACAGCTCAACATGAAGGATCTTTCGCCATCGCTCAAGTCAGCACCAGATTTCAAAGTCATACTTTCTTCAGTATTAAAAGTTGTCAATTGGGAAATATGAGGAGGAATTAGTACCCAGGGACGGAAGTTGAACTTAGACTCATCATCTAATACATCAATGAGGTGCGTCTTGGACTGAATTTGCTTCGTAGACCAACGCATGATACTGGCGTTATCCCTCTCAGAGAAAATACGTCGAGAATCACCAACAGTCAACCCTTGCAAAATACTACGAGGAATAGGCGTATATTTCTCGAAGCGCTCCCACATCAATGCTTGGAGGAACATCGTATTGGCGTAGCATTCAATCTTCATAAAGCCATTTGAAACACTGAAGTCTACGACCAGGGAATCCAGGTTAGAGTACAAAGAACCCAAGAATAAGATACCTATGGGAAGTTGTTCACCCTGAGCCATCTTAATGGCGAAAGGGATTACAAATGGCTTTAACAAAGTCCCGGCGTCTTCAAACACGTCCCTAGACAGCCATAAGCACAAGAAAGCAGCAATATACAACATACCGTCAGGTTCGTTGAGAGGGACATCTCATGGCCACCAGTGTGTCAACCAGTGAGCATAACAACCTTTGCCAGAAGCCTTGTTAATTCTCTCCATCTCAGCTGTTAAGATGTTGGAAACTGCTTTCTCTATCGTGGAAATCTCTTCAGGAAAATTAACTGTGATTGGAAGATGCAATAAAGCAACTACATCTTCCAAGGTAATGGTAAACTCTCCCCAACTACATATAAAGGTATGAGTCGGAATACACCAACGAGCAAGAAGGGCCACAAGACCTCGCGCATCATCAAAGATGTACAAATCTCCAGATGCTTGAATAGCCCTGACAACTTGTGCTCTATACAGCATAGCTCTAACACGAGGATATCCCAGCATGTGTCTTGCCCATCCGGAAAATTTCTCTAAAGGGCGTCGAGAGAGCTTGAATTCTATAACTGAAGCCTGGAAGAGTCCTCGTTCAAGACAAAACCGAACATTTGCTCGAGGAGTCACCAATTTCTTTTGAGTAACCGTCCCGGGTTTATCAAAAGACGATATGCTGGAGATCTGAGACGCTTTTCAGTTTCCTGAACCTCAAAAAATGCATCATCTATATTCGGAACATTCTTGATTCCAGGTGTTTCGTCTTCCTCTTCGCCAACGGAAGTCTCATCCATGCATGCCTCTTCTCTAGAGATATCATTATCTACACACATTTCATCTCTGGAAGCATCATTAGCTTGGGAATCAGACATTCTTGCAAAGTAGCTGTAAAATTCACACAACATTTTGCTTCAGTCGTCTAAATACAAGCTCCAACAAGATGATGGAATCATGCAAATGGGAATACGACATCAACAAAAATGGTCATTCTTAACTCTTACCTCTTTACAATTCCACTAACAATAGTGATTGTGCCACAAGAGTTAACACTCCAAAATTAGTTTGTTCCTTGAAACCTGCAATAACGAACGAGGCTTTATTAATCTACAAAACCGATTTTTCATAAAATCATAGACACAATTTTCATAGTATGAACATCCACAACTGAACTATGAAATTTACACCAAGACAATATTTCATCATAAATATATTGTCAAAGTTTCGAGGTTACTCAGAACCCACATTTTGATTTTACAAAGCAATAATTAATGTGAATTACTCACATAAATTTTCAAACTTTTATCTAATGAGAACAAACTCATGCGAATAAAATATGTCATCATATTTTGCATAATATGTCACGGCTGCATATATTAAAAAAAACAATCTATTTTCCTTCGTGTGAGCGTTTTCTTTAAAACGAAGGTTTATATTAGTTTTGTGAAAGCTCACACCTCTTATGATAAAATATTGGTTCTCATGAAACCTCATAAACAAAATTTTATCACTGGACACAGGTCTATTTCCAAAGAAAAATCTCTCTCAAGTTAGGGATTGTTGCTAGTTTCTTAAACTAACGATCGAACAAACATACGTTTAATAATAAAATAAGGGTTTTTCTACAAAACTCATGCTAACATATACACATGTATAAAATTTCAATATGAACAACTCATGAAATCAAAAAAAAAAAAAAAAAAAAAAATTGCGTACCTGGTTGGTGCCGGCCGGAAGTTGGCCGGACGGTGCTAGCTCCGGTCGGACGAACGGTGGTGCTCCGGCGAAAACCTTTCCTGCTCCTGCTAAGCTCTGACGTGAAGGTGATGGAGGGATGAAGAAGATGGTGGTCGTGTGGAAGGAATAAAAAAAAGGGAATTAATTCCTTTTATACCTAATTTTATTTCCAAAATCTAATTCCATAAGGATTTCCTCTTTGGGCCCGGCCCGTAAATCCTAGACCAACCAAGGTTCCACCATTGAATCAGAGGTTCTACACCAATTTTTTCTCACTAGATGATGCTCTATTATGCCACTGGGGTTTCCGCTCAAACCATGGTTTGCTCATTCAGTCGAAATCCGGTAATGTCTTATCTTATGACTAAGTTAAATTACTTATTTCTGTTTGTACCTGGAAAATCACCATTCAATCTTCGATCGAGGAACATGACTGTTCCTCACTAAGCAGGGGACTTAATGTAGATGGTGGATTTTCGACAAAGGGTAAAATTGTAAAACTATACTCCGGATCCGGCAATCGGATGAGTATTGAGACCCATGTCTCTCATTAAAGCATGAAAGCTCATGCCATAAATCTCTGACTGAGAAGGTTGTCTCTCAGAGTATATGTAGATGTGTAGTCTCCCGGCTGAGGCCACGGCACATCTCATGAATACTGAGCAATTTCAGTAATTACTCCGGATCCGGCAATCGGATGAGTACTGAGACTCATGTCTCTAAGCGTGAAAGCTCATGCCATAAAACCTCTGATCGAGAAAGTCTCTCAGAGAAGATGTAGATGTGTAGTCTCCCAGCTGAGACCACGACACATCTTATACTGTATAGAATCGCAAGATTGGACGGCTCCTAGACAACATGTCTGCTAGTATAGAGCAATAACGTCTTCAGGATGCAACCATGTTTTCCCTGACTATACAAGAGGAATATGACACTCCAGCAAGTTCATATTGCTCAACCCTCAGATAATTAATGGTCCTAGATAGGAAGCCTTGCTAGTATAGAGCCATCAGTTAATTATCTCTAATCGCCTGAATATCCAGCAATATTCTACGATTCTTCGTTATATTTCGTCACTTCAATTTGTGGTTATTCCCAGCAGAATTCCACGGGTTAGTGATAAATATTCAACGAGATAGGCATCTGAGCATCGAATAAGCCCTGACTAAATTTTTGCAAGTGTACTTGGCAATAATGCACAGACCAACATTTGAATGCGCAAACGAGCATTTCAAAAATATGAATGAACGATGAACCTATGCAAAATAGGAAGGAAAAATAATAATAATAATAAAATATTAGCAAAGGCGCCAGGGGACTGGGCTCATCAGCTGGCCGGTCATGCCGTGACCAGTCCCGCGCCCAATTTTATATTTTGTCATATTTTATTATTTTTCCCTGATCTCGTGAAAATTCTCTCGTTCGAGCAAATCTCCTTCGTTTCAAGGAAATTCTCTAATCTCATGATTTTATCAAAGAAATAATAAAATTAGGGAAAGGTGTCGCGGGACCGAGCACCAGCCAGCCGGACATGCCCTAGCCGTGGCCGGTCCCACACCTCACGTCCCATTGTTTTATTATTTCTCTCAAATTATGAAAATTCCCTGATTTCATGAATTTTCCCTAAAACCATGAAAATTCCCTAATTTTATGAATTTTCTCTAAAATCATGAAAAATATTATAAAATTAGGAAAACTCATGGGACAGGGCTCTAGCCGGCCGGTCATGCCCTAGCCGATCCCACACGCCTATTATTTTATTATTATTTGTTGTTTTAGTTTCCTGATTCCATGAAAACTCCATGATTTCAACAAAATACCTTGGTTTTAACAAATCTCTCTGATTTTATGAAAATTTCCTAAAATCATGAAAATTACATAAAATTGGGAAGAGTGCTCTGAGACCGTGCCCATTGGCCGGCCGGCCATGCCTTGGCCATTGCCGGTCCCACACTCCACCATTCCCTATTTTATTATTATTTTATCTCTCTCATCTCATGGAAATTCCCTAATTTCAGCAAACTCTCCAGTTTCATGGAATTTCCCTCAAATCAGAGAAAATACATAAAATCACATAAAACTGGGAAAGTGTGGGACCGTGCTTGTTAGCCGTCCGGCCATGCCCTAGCCGTGGCCGGTCCCACACCTTGCAATTCCCTGTTTCATTTATTATTTTTCATCATCTCATGTATTTTTCCTAGTTTCAGCAAAAACCCTGGATTCTGCATATTTTCTCAGAATGTTGCTCAAATGTGCATCGGAAAATACTGAAACTCTCAGGACTGAGACACGGACACTATGGTGACACGAGCACATCCCCTTGACCGACCAAGGGTGGCTCTAAGTCCTGCAAACAGCCGGTCCCACATGTTTTAATGATTTTAACCTAATTTGCTCAATTGCTCATATTAGGTTCAAACTTCTTCCAAACAATTAAGAGTTTGCTTGAACATCCATTGGTCCCACGGCCACCAAGAGCCGGTCTCGTGACCTCTTGGTCAGTTCCTCATCTCTTCATGGCTAGGTTTTATTATTTGTCGCTCACACGGACATTATTTCAATAAATGACTTTCACCAACTGGTCCTCAAGAGACTTTGGTACTTTGCACATTCGAGCATCTGGGTGTTATATGGTGAACTTGTCATCCCATGTAGCCAGTCCCTGCAATAAATCATCATTTCGATAAAATTAGGGTTTTGAATCCGAGCTCTGTAGAAACATGATTCGAGCGATTCAAATACTACGATAATTTTATGTTGATTTCATGATCAACGTTTTTATTTATTTTACTCGACCCGGTGAGTCAAGTATCTTAAATTAATATTTATTTTGGTCATGCTACCAACAATTCATCAAACGAGCAATATTTTCTCAAACCGGCAATATTTGCTCAAACTAGCAATATTCCTCAGACTAGCAATATTGGCTCGAACCAGCAATATTTGCTCAGATTCAAGAATATTGGTTCAACTATCAATATTATTCGACAATTCAGCAACACAATTTGCTCGTCTTAGGTAATCAACATAATAATACCTCGTCTCAGTAGACATATTTGATTCATGAATTTCAGAACATTTGCAAAACATGTTCAATTCAACAATACATGGACTCATCGTCCTACAAAGTCGAAGAATCGACTCCACAATCACGAGATATCAATTGTGTCACATGGGGGGATATTAACTAGGGTTTTGGTCTGGCAGTCTACGGCACGTGTGTTCACCCATGATGAGAATGTGAGCAAGTCGTGCAATCAGTTAGAAGAGTCAGCAAAGTAGTGGGTGAAAAATTAACCAAGTCTCTGCACGATGAGCAACTGGTTTTAACACGATTTCCCACTTCCCCACTCTCTGATTCCAGCAAACTGTCACACTTCATGGGATCATGGTGTTTTCAACTCCGGCATTATAAAATGTCTCTGAATCCTGATTGAAAGGACAAGATTCGAACACTCGAACATTCGCAAAAAACGAGCAATTTCTCATCAAAGTTCATACAGGCAATCTTTCGTCTACACGAACTCAGAGAAATCACTCTCAATTGAGCAAAATTCAATCATTCAGAGCGTTCTTACGCTGAATTCACAACACACCTACAATCTCAGATCGCCATTGATCTCACGCATTTTCTCAGCTTCCCTCCTACAGATCAACCCACCCTCTCTTGTGACCGAATTGACTCTGGAACGGCCATTGTTCTTGGTTTAGGCCGGAGTCTTACAGATTGATCTCTCAAACTTAAAGCACTCCCTTCTTGCAGTGCATCTATGTGAGGTTCAACATTTCGCGCGGTTTAAGGAGTCTCCACACGGTCGACTCTTCAATTCCGTAAAAACCAGCAAATCGTTTTGCCCCATCTACAATAGGTCTTACCTATTTCCACCGAACAATAAGTTTTGGGTGAGGAGCATACAACACTCAGAAATCACTTGCTAGCTTTCCCATCTGTTAGCTTTCACTTTCTGATACAAGTCAAACAACTACTCTTCCAGAATCAACTATTCTGATCTCAATACTTTCTTCGCTTCCCTCCCTAAAACCAACCCTTCTCCTTCACTTTGTGACCGAAGCAAGTCTGGAACGGCTATTTCTTGGTTTAGGCCGGATTTGTACAGATGATCTCTCGAATCTAAAGTACTCCCTTGCAGTACATTATTTAGGGTTTAGACTCAGTTTCTCACCAACTCACGCGAAATTACTGAAATCAGCAGAAACCGTTTTCACCCTCAAACACCTCTATAAATTGTTTTCTCGTTCCAATAACCAATTCTTTTTACACAAGTTTCAAGATTTTTTTCCCATTTTTGCGAACCTTCTACCTTTTCTTCTAAGGGAAGACCGAGATAAACACTAGGAAAAGTAGCGTTCTTGCGACCCAACAAGTTAGCAAAGTTTTTAATTCCCTCTTTTAACGCGACCCCAAATAAACTAGTCTTCGAGAAATTTATCTTCAAACACGAAGTTAACTCGAAACAAAGAAGTAAGTAGCATAAGGCATCAACTTTTGTTCTCTTAGTATCAAGAAATATGATAGTGTCATTGGCAACTGCAAGTGATTTATTTGTGTTCGAATAAGCCCAAGATTTGATCAAGTTCTTGTTTTTTTGCTTAACATACAACTTAAGACTTCATCAACGATAGTAAAAAGAAAAGGAGAAAGTGGGTCACGTTGACGAGTCCTTTATTAGTACCAAAATAACGATAAGGCAATCCATTAACAAGAACCGAAAACTTTAAGAATGTTAAACAATTTATAATCCAAGCTCTCCGTATACCACCAAAACCCATTTTGAATAAGACTACATTTATAAAATTACAATTCACATTATCAAAAGCCTTTTCAAAATCAAGCTTGCAAACCAACCCCGGTAGTTTTTGACGAAGTTTAGAATCCACGCATTCATTCGCTATCAACATTTCATCAAGAATTTGTCTTCCTATAATAAAACTAGATTAAGAAGGAGAGATTAGGATGGAAAGATATTGTAAGGACCCTCAAGCTCGTCAACGCTATTAGACTAGTCAAGAGACGATTTAGCCGTTAATGACTCGACTAATAGCGTTGACGAGCGTGAGGGTCCTTACATTATTTTATTAATTTTATAAATTAATGTTAAAATTTGATTAATCGAGTCATTAACGGATCGTCTCTTGACTAGTCTAATAACGTTGTCGAGCTTGAGGGTCCTTACAGATATACCTTTAATCGATCCGTTAAGACCTTTGAGATGATTTTGTACATAATCCCAATAAGACTAATAGGACAAAAATCCTTAACTTCCTCAACACCCAATTTCTTAAGGATAAGATCAACGAAATTATTTTCAAAGACATATCAAGAAAATTATGATTGAAATTCTTCAAAAACCTTTATCAAATCTTCTTTTAGAAATTATCAACCAACAATAAAAACTTCATAGGGAAACCATTCGGACCCGGAGCATGGTCAACTCCTAAATCCTTAATTACATTCTTGACCTTCTTTTTTGTAAAATGCCCCTCCAACCAGACACTTGCATTCTCATCAATCCGCCTTAGTCACATATTCTTGATTCTTGGACGATTATTATAAACTTCTTTTTAACTCGGAGTGATTTAAAATCCCCGTCTTTATCTCCTCTTTGCCCCTGGTTCATCTACCATTAATATGAAGGTTGTTGATGTAGTTCAAAGCTCTATGACCCTTCACCACTCTATGAAAATGTTTTGTGTTTCTGTCGCCATCTCTAAAGTATCTAATTCTCGACTTTTGTCTCATCAACATGCTTTGGCGATGATGAGACACATCAAAATCCACTTTAATCATCACAAGCATTTCTTCTTCAACTTTGGTTAGAACCCTACCATTATCTAGCTCTTCCAATTTTTTCAATATGGTAAACGCCGTGTCTAACACCCTATCAATGCTCCCAAAGACATCTCTATTCAAGTCCTTGAATTTCTCCTTTAAAGCATTTAACTAGTTTGAAAAACATGAATTAGTTCCTTTAAAAAATTTCTCCTTTAAAGAATTTCTCCCAAAGAAAAACATGAATTTTTCTTTTTTCTACAAATGAAAAAGACTCCCAAAGTTCTTTCATTAACTAGATTATGTTAGTGCCTTCAAGCCAAGCTAATTGGAATAAAAAAATACAAGCGCCCCAATCCGAGTCTGTGAAGCATAAATCCATAGGTAAATGATTCAAAAAAAGTCTTGCAAGGCGCTTGAGGATACTATTTGTAAAATGACCTTCCCAATCTGTAGAGAAAAGAAAATGGTCGATTTTGCTCGTCTTATTAGGCGGTGTACTCCAGGTGTACTTCGCTCCGGATAAAGGAAAATCCACAGGATCAAATTTATTATATAAGTCATCAAATAGTTTCGTTGAGTTTGATGTTATTTTACGACCTCTTCTTTCCACCTTAAATCTTGTCCCGTTGAAATCTCCACCAAAACATAAAGGCATGCCATCCCAATAACCATGTAAGGTGGCTAGCTCCATACGACTTTTTTTTTATTCATTTATATTGCAAGGACCATAAACACCAATTAAAACCCAACGAAAATTATCCTCAAGATTACGAAAATATATATTTATAGTATAAAAATACCTTCAAGAAAGTCATCAATTTCTACTAATTCCATATCACCAAAATTTCGCCTGATCTTCCATAAGAATTTAGCACAATCCATCTACAAGGAGTGTCACCCCAACATTGCATGCACTAAGTTTTTTTTCTTGAATTATAAGAATAGTGCGCTTCCGCCGTTTCACAAGTTTTTTTTAACTTCAGACCATTTATTTGAATCACCAAGACCACTAACATTCGAAGATACTACTTCAAACATTAATAATAATAACAAACAAAGACAACTGCTCCCAAGGCCAAGATGAATCAAGGTTCTTCACTTTCTCCCGGTATAAGCTCATCGCTAAAAGCCCTCCGCGTGATCCATGATTGTACGATATTATATGGGGAACTTTTTTTCTAGCCTAATTTCTATTTTATATCTATCAAGAACCCAACATTAAGATTCTATATATAAGCCTCCGCGTGAGCCATGATTGTACGATATTATACGAGGAACTTTTTTTCTAGCCTAATTTTTATTATATCTCTATCAAGAACCCATCATTAAGATTCTATATATAACAATCCCATAATTAATCATAGTAGATTTTTTTTACACAAATAACCTTTAACTTGAATAAATATAATTTGAATTATCTTCTTTTACTAAATAAAAAGTTGTGGGTAAATATGATTAATGTTGATCCCTAAATAATCTCCTCAAGAAACTACTTTTATATAACGCCAAGTTTGACTTTTCAGTTAACCGAATTTTCTCACAGTCGATCAGGAAAAAACTATTCATCACCTCAGTGATTCTTAGATGTTGAAGTTGCATTCTTTAGCTAGCTATCTAGCTTGCTCATGTTTTAATGTCGTTAATCTATTCTTTTTAGTAAAAAATTGCTCTGGTAATTAGAGCTACAATTTTTTTATCGGGTCAAGGTTGATTTATAACAAGGAATTCATGTCTTCGTTTTATCTTTGCTCGATCTTTTAATCCCCTTTAACTCCATGGTTCTTCAATTGGAATGATCTTTTGAGATCTCTACTCTTTACTGTTCTTCTTTAGCTAACTACCACTTGTGAAAAATTATCGTATATATGAAGTGAAAAATCAAATAGTCATCTATATATGAAGTGAAATATCAAATTATTATCCATGTGAAAAATGAAATTATCATTCATATAAAAGATGAAAAATCAAATTATCATATACATAAAGTGAAAGATCAAATTATCATACATGTGAAAAATAGAATTATCATTTATATATATATAAGATGAAATTCAAATTATCATCCATATTTAATAAGGTGAAAAGATCGAACTTTGATCACCAAAAGTTGAAAATGACCACTAGCACCGTCCGTTTGGATTCATGATCGATGTCTCTTCAAGTAAAACATCATCTTTTTCCTTAACTCATCTTGTTGCAAAACCCTAATAACTAATTGATCAAAGAAAATAATGAAAACCAACTCAGTGAAATCACAAATTACATCCTTATATGATTCACTTATCAGGGAATCTGAATCTAAAACTGTGATACCTTTTAATGTGCAGAAACTCATGAAAAAAATAAATCATGTTGAGACAAATATATAAAAGAGAGGAAACATGGATATTACTGTACGGAGACAAATGAATTGTTTTAAGATAACGGTAAAAATTTGTAACGACATAACCAAGATACAGAGAGACTACTGGTGGGGGAAAAATGAAAACGGACTAAATGAGAATGGAAAAAAGGAGTGAACCTTAAAAACTGGCCTTCTATATGTAAGTCTTTAGAAGAGGGAGGACTAGAAATTAAAAATATTCGAAAATTTAATCTGGCCATGATAGCAAAGATGGGATGGAGACTACAGGAGAAACCCGATTCTCTTTGTGCAACCATTCTTAAAGCTAAGTATTACCCAAACAATGACATTATGCATATGAAAACGACACCAAACAGGAAAGACAGCTGGATATGAAAAGGTATGTTAATAGGAATTAACCAATTAAAAAGATACTGCTTTTGGGAGGTAGGTAATGGAACAAATATCGATATTTGGAATGACTTTTGGATTCCAGAAGTAATGCCGCCTCTTCTAAAACCACCACACAACACGGAGGGAATCAAAAAGGTAAGTGATTTGATTACAGTAAACTATATGATTGGGATACGGGAAAACTGGTCAGATGCTTTGATGCAGAAATCATTGAGAAAATAAAGAAAATTAAATTAAATGTTGATAATGGAGAAGACACTCCACTTTGGTCCTTAAACGACTCAGGTAAATTTTATGTGAAATCTCTTTATAACCAAATAAATTCTAATGGCGATGCTAATGACAAATGGAAAAGGATATGGAGTATGAACACTAGTCCTGCGGTGAAAATCTTCATCTGGAAAGCTGCTCACACTATTCTACCAAATAGTATGAGAATGGCAGCTATTCTACCAGAGATCAATACAATCTGTAACGTATGCACAGAAGTGAATGAAACCTTAACTCATTTTTTTTAGACTCTAGATATGCTAAAGAAGTTTGGATGCACTTTAACTTCGATATGCATTACATAAAAAATGGTACAAACAATTTTCATGATTGGCTAACCAACTGTTTTGAGACTACTGACAGAGGCTGCTATGGCATTGAATGTCCAGATTTATGTAGTATAATTATATGGCACATATGGAAAGTTAGGTGTAATATAACTTTCAAAAAGGAAAGCCAAAGTAGTGCTGAAACAACAAATGATGTCATTAAATTCATAAATAGCTATGGGACAGTCAACAAAGCAGATTATGACATAATGCAACTTTTGTACTATAATCCCCTAAATGATGACAACTTAAGGGTCACTACTAATCAATCGCAGGAACAAATTGGAGTTATTGATTTGAAAATTGATATTGTTCTAACTATGATGGATTCAGGAGACAAAGAAGGAATTGGACTAACTCTTTGTGATCAAACAGGAACCATCAAAGAAGCTAGAGGATTTCATGCCGATTGCACAACCAGGGAACAATTAGAGAGACTTGCAGCGGACGCGGCTTTTCAATGGGCAATAGAATGCAGTGGGCACTATATCAATTTCGAAGTGATTACGAGCCTACACTCGAGCACGATAGGAAAGTATGTTGAAGCAAAAGAGTCGAGATATAAGAAGAGTGTAGAAAACGGCAATATAGTTAAATTAGACATAAACTTTAAAGTCCGAGCTTTTACTCTTGTTTTAAGAAGTAATGTAATGTGGGCAGCAAAAATTTCAGTTTTCTGTAACAAGTATATCATTAAACATTGTTGGAATGGGGATAGCTTACGAAACATCCTCAACTACCTAAATATCCAAACATGGAACGAAGATGTAACAGTTTACCAGAACTCTTCTTATAGAGAGTATGGTCCTTTCTTATCAATGCAATGAGGGAAACCTCTTTTTCGAAGAAAAAAAAAATTGTACGGAGAAGAAGAAGAAGAAAAAATAACGTGGTAAATTGATATACATAGTAAATTTGGTGGAAATATCTGATGAAGATATTTCCCAAATAACACCCACAGGAAACAACCATGACTAATTACCTATTGTTAACTATCTTTTTTTTTTTGGTTAATAAATTGCAATTTATATAGGTTAATTTGGTCCCACATAAAATATGAAACCTAAATTCAATCCGAAACTATTAATCTTAACCGTACATCTTATATTTTGGGATGTAGACATATACCATCTTAATGATGGGTTTCTGGAAGATAGAGGAACCAAACTTGGGTTCCTCAGAAATTTCCACATATTATATTGTTATTTGATTCAATAACGATGAATCAAATAAGCCATTAGTTATAGGCGAAGAGCATTAGAAATTTTAAGGAAAAAAAAGATCCATTTTGGGTATGTGGATTTAGCTAAATAAACTATCACAGCAAAATTAAATCCATTGAAGTGCATATAAAATATAGGAAACAACACAAAACATATATTTTGGTCTCTCCCTTTTCAACCTTTCTAAGAGTAGTTATCTACCTGCTATCATTATCACCTTGTTTCCTAAGCACACAAATGTTTCTTTGCAGGAACAATTTACTGATATTAGTTTCTTTAAATTCTTTCTAAGAGCATTGGTGCTCTTGGCGCTTATGGAGAATGCAGAGGATGTCATCATGATTATTGCCAAAAGCTAATAAACGAACAAACCATTTGACACAATGAGAAATTAACTGTGTGGCTAGGCTTAAATTTGGACTAATTCACTACAGAAATCAGAAAAACACTGCAAAACAATCACTCTAGCAACATAATAACTAACCATGATATGGTTCGTAAACAGTCACTCTACATGTTTTCTGTTCAATACCAGATGACTCTAACGAGTCAGTTTGCACTTTCACTTGTATACAAATCTACTAGTGTGTAATGTACTAATGTCAGTTTCAATCTTTTATTAACTATCAATTCCTCGCATTAAAATTTTTTGTACTTCTTATGTGACACATCGCAGAGTCAATTTGGGGGACAAAGTTTTTGTGGGCGCGGCATTTAACAAACTCCTCGAGTAATTTCTCCGGATCCTCTTTGAAGTTCTTCCGCGCTGAAAAATCTACTAATTGTTGTCTGCTCAAATTTCCTAGCCATCTGCTTCCTAAATCAAGGTACAAGCCACGGATTAAGAGTATTGAGTATTTCTTTATTTTTGGATTATTTGTTGAATTAGGATTCCATGTTTTTGACAAATTAGGGTTTTATTCATATATATATATATATATATATATATTTAGTTCGTTCGTTCGTTCGTTCGTGCATATATTTATCTCTGAAAATTTGCACTACCTCCAAAATTTACTTTCAGGAATAATGGCCAAGTTATGTTTGTGGATTTCACTTATCTCTGCACTTATGATTCTTCAAGTTTTCACACTTACGGGTCCCTTGGATGGTAATATGAACCTCTTGGTTCATCAATATAGTGTGATAGAGTAGTCTTTTTTTTTTAATTGAAGTTCTTCAATATCTGTACAAGTCATTGAATCAACCGCCACAATTAGTTGGATGGAACTTGCAGAGTGGAGGGGATCCGTGTGAGGAGTCATGGAAAGGAATCACGTTCTCCGGATCATCTGTTATATCTATGTACATACTAATATTATCTTTTTGGTGTTATATTTTGTTGCGGCACCTACATTTTTGTTTTTCTTTAACATTGCTATCAATGTTGTTCAAGCAATCAACTTAATGGGCTGGAGCTAAACGGAACTCTTGGAGGCAATCTCTTTAACTTCCTAAACTTGAAGCAATTGTAAGTTTTTTTTTTCTATTTTTTTATAGGATTTATCTTCAATTTTGAGTAAAACTTCATAGTGTATATTTGCATATTTTGGCTACAGGGATGTTAGTTGTAATCACATAATGGAGAAATTCCATCATCTTTACCTCCAAATGAAACTCATATGTAAGACTTACATTTAATTTATTTTTTCAAGAATCTTAAAGACTTAATAGTGTTCTTGATACATTTATTTTAAATTGTGCAGAAATCTATCATTCAACAATTTCAATCAGAAAACTACTTTCTCGTTAAAACCAATGAAATACTTGGAACATATGTGAGTTTTTTAAATTTGGACATTCAAATAAATAGTCGTATTAGATTTTTTGAAATTGTCTTTATACGTGCAGGAATCTAAGTCACAATTCTTTATCATGTTCATTGGGTAACATGTCCATGGGTTTTCCTAATCTAAAACAAATGTGTATGTCCCTTTTTCACCTATTTGTATCGACCAATATATATTTAAATATATAATAGTTTTATCATTATGCTACGGATTGTAGGGATTTATCAAATAATAGATTCACTGGAGATCTCCCCAGCTCATTTGCAAGTTCGTCAAGCCTTACCGGATTGTAAGTTGTTTTTATATATATTCTTATTTTGCTAACTACAAATAGGAATAAAAGATAAAAATCGCTCACATCGAGTTTTACCTTTCAGATACTTGCAAAGAAATTTTTTTTACAGGATCATTAGAGGATCTCCCACTCCATCATTTGTAGGGTATTTCCTTACTGTTCATTTTTATTTTTTTTATTTTTTTTTAAAATATTGTATATTCTAACTTAGGGATATTTATTTTATTAAATAAGGAGCATCCAGTGGAACCAAATGAGTGGAGCAATCCCATAAAAACTCTTTCATACCCAAAATTAAGGTAAAATTTTATGCAATTGTCTATAATTTTTCCACATTAGCTCGTACTTCTTTCGTTTCAAAAAGATAAGTCCATTTAAGAATACCATTGCGACCACTTTTTTATATACTATTTGTACCGACTGTGCTAGGTATCCTCGAAATCCTTCCCTCAATAGGTCTATTGATTCAACAACTACCCCACCCCTGGAAAAACAAGGGGCCCATTTTTGTGTGTAGGGGATAAATTGGGGACAACAAGCATTTTCGAATCTTAACACTAATTTATGGTAGATAGCCTATAAAGATCTCACTGAGAACATGTGGTAGTCGTTTAGGTTAAGATCTCTTAAGTATAAACTTTAAGATTGATATGTTCATGCGTTTCTAACCCATATTTATTTAAAAAAAACTTGATACTTTTATTCAGTTTCATGCAAAAACAAAAAAAAAAAATACTTTTTTTGTTTCTTTCCCAGGGTTGAAAAAAATTACTTTGGAGGGACGCGAGATTACTAATATTATCTCGTTCCTTTTGAAAGATAGCTAAAACAACAATTTATGGATTTTTATAGCAGTTAGGATTTGAAATTTAAAATATTTGTATCCGCAAGAATACAATGATATGGATAACGTAGGAAGATATCGATATGGCAATAAGGATATTGAGCCACATTTACCGATATCCCTTAACTTCATATTTATGTACATAAAATATTAGGGAACTTTTTTTCTAGCCCAATTTTCCTTTTAGGTTTATCACAAACCCATCAATAAGATTGTCTATATGAAAAACCCATAATTAGTTATAATAGGAATCATTTACATAAGTAACCTTTTACCTAAATGAAGAAATTAATTCTAATTAGTACTTAGTAAAATTAAAACGTGAATATATCTTGAAAACAGCTATAAATTAGGCTAAATTAATGTGATAAATTATGATTCCTAAAAAGTCTCCCTACAAAATCTACTTGCCTAGTTTGTTTTCCTCGCTCATCATTCTCTCTCCTTGAATCCGTGATTGCCTTTCTCTGTCTTTAGTTTTATTTTGAACGCGCGATTGGAGGATACTTAAATTAATTGGGGGATATAAATTACTTTCCCCAACCCATAGTGTCTGCTAAGGGGTGATATTTGGGTATGAAAGTGCTAAAATACCCTTTGGTTAATTAAAAACATTATGAAAAGACTATACTACCCTTTCCCCTAAAACTTAAAATCTAAAAACCAAATACATATCCCCCATTTCTCTAGAAGTTCTAGCACACTCGGTTAGGGTTAGGTTTTGAATTTTTTTTTCTTCATCTTCTTCATTGTTCTTCATCCGTTCTTCATCGAAGATTAATCGTCGATTCAAAAATATCTTCGTCGATTACCCAGACTATCTATAATTATGCCTCCACAAAAGAAACCCCCGCAATCAAAATCGAAATCAATTGCTCAACAAAAACAAGAAGAAATAATTAATCGGATTGCCGAAGAAGAAGAAGAAGAAGAAGAAGAAGAAGAGAACTCGGACAATCAACCTCTCGTAAAAATGGCTTCTGTGAGAAGGTAAGTAATTTTGAACTAGTTTATAAGTGTTTGAATCTATTTACAACAATGGTTTTAGGTTAGAATCGTGAAACCTAACTCAAACAGTTGAGTTTCAGTGAGTTCCGGCATTGAGATGTGTATGAATACAATGTCGGTACTGAATAACGACATTGAATTTAGGTTGAACTCAATGCCAGTAGATAATTACAGCATTGATTTTTGTATGAATGTTATGCCAGTTTAGAGTTACTGAAACACCTGAAACTGAATGTTTTGTCCCGGCATTATTTTTTGGTTGAATACAATGCCGGTAGTCTGTCACGGCATTGATATGAATTTATTCAATGATGCCGGAAGTCAACTATTAATATATAGAAAACCCTAGGAATTTGTTATCAGTACCGGCATAGAATTTAGGTTGAAAACCATGCCGGTACCGGGTTACGGCATAAATATGAATTCTTACCTATGTGTCGGAAGTGCTCATTTGATATCCAGGAACTTATTTGGAATTACCAAAGACTACCGGCATTGTCCACAATTATTCGATTATGCCGGCATCGTGTCCCGGCACAGTTATGTTGTTAAATTACTATGCCGTTTATTGGTCCCGGCATTGTAGAATAATTGTAGACAATGCCGGTACTGATTATTCTATGTCGTTTTTCAGGATATCTATGCCGACATCAAATATGAAACTCAATTGTCTTATATTCATTTCGTGTGTCTTTTGATATAGGGCTAGAGCCAAGGAAGCTAACAAAGGAAAAACTAAAGATGTTGACATTAAGAAAAGAAAGAAGGACGGTCTTGCTACTCCGAAGTCCCTACCTCCTCGAGGGAAAGAACAAGGTCACAACAAATTTTTGGGATAAGGCTCTAATAGAGGGAAACAATGGGAGAGTGGTGACTGTAGTCGACTCGTAATCCGTGAACCTACTGGAACAGTTGAGCACAATGAGCCAGATGATGAGAAAGATGAAGAGGAAAGTGAGGAGGAAGATAATGAGGTTGATCCAAGTAAATTATCAACCCAAAGCCAAGTTTTAGAGGAAGATGGTGGGGCAAGTCAAAAACCGACACAAGGCAAAGGCAACGGCAAAGTAAAAGTTAAAGGTTTGCACCTTCCTCACATTGATGACATGATACCTAGAGCTGTACAAGACCCGGTCCATTTTACCTGTACCGGTCCGGAACCGAAAAACCCAGACTTGTACCGTACCGGACCCAGAGTTTCCGTTACATGTACCGGTTCTAAAAGTAGAGACATGGAGTAGGCCGGTACATGTATTGGTTCTGGGGGGAGTCCCGACCTGTACCGGCCCAAATGTCCCGGTAAATTAGAGTCGTTGATATCTTTAAAGATATTACATCCTAGCTATCCCTCCTAGGTCTAATCTATCTATCATTCTATCTTCGAGACTCGAGAGACCATTTCATTTTTCTTTTCTTTTTTCTTTCTCTGTCTGAACTCTGAAGAGAAGAGCAGTAGTCTCACTTAGGGTTTAAAATTAAGGCTTCTGAATCACCGTTCGTTAAATCTCTTTGTTCATAGGTATCAATCTCCCCCCCACCCCCACCCCCCCACCCCCCCACACACACACAGATTCAAGGTTAGTCCTGGCTTGAATCTCAATTTTGGTTCTCTTTGTTTACATAAAATGGTCATTAGAAATGTTCTTTCCTTGTTTTTCAACTGAATCTTGGGTTATTGTTTACTGATTTCTTTCTAAAGTGATAAATATTTTCTGGGTTTCTTATGGTTTCTGTAATTACGTAGTTTGAATGAAAGAATTAACAAGGATGATGAAACCCTAACTGAATTTGAATCATGTGACTGTGATTGATTAGTTCGTAGAAGTTAATAACGTTAAAATTTTTGAGAATTAAAAATTCTTTAATATAAAATTTTGAATCACATTCTGTTATTTCTTTGGATTTGATATATTTGAATCCTTTGATTCATATGTTTAATTTATTGTCCTATATTTTTGATTTAGAAAGAGAGAGACATATTTGATCTTTAGAAGAAGTTATAGTGATTTACAATAAGCCTATGCTAGTTCTTTCACACCCACTCCTGATATGCTGCATATGTTCTCTTGCAGGCCTTTGAGGTGCTAAATGGGGAAGCGCAAAGCACCAGATGATCCCAATAATAGCATTAGTATAAGACTAAAAGAAACTGTTCTAATTTGTTGATAGCATATCCCTCTTTTAGTGTTGAGAATCACTCTCTTTGTCTTACATTGTGTTTCTGTGTAATGTTTGTTAGATGACTACACCACCAAGTTCAACTCCAACTACAACTACAACTCAACAAACAGAAGTGGATCATCCTCTCAAGCTGCATCTCACACAAATGGAGCTGAACCCATGCCAACAAGTACAACTGAAGCTGGTGCAAGCAAAAAGAAGCATGGCAAAGTGAGATCTAAAGTTTGGTTGGAGATGACCAGGATAGATGAAGCTCAAGCTCAATATAATCATTGCAAGGGATTCTATGCTGCTGACAATGATGTACATGGCCCTTCTGGATTAAAAAAGCATTTGAACAGATGTCTGAAAAATCCTAACAGGAAGAAAGACAAGGGACAACAAACTCTATTGATGCCACCCCCAAAATCAGGTGAGGATGGTAAACTTGTTGCTCATACTTATAGTTATGATAGGTTAAAAAGGGCTCTTGTTGAGTGGACTACTAAGGATGAAATGGATTTTAGATCAGTAGGAGGGTCAGGCTTTGTGGCAATGATGCAGGTAGCAGAGCCTAGGTTCAAGGTTCCAGGTCGTATGACAATTTATAGGGATGTGTTAAAGATGTATATTGACGAGAAAAATAAATTAAAAACTTACTTCTTGACATCTAAGCAGAGGGTATCTTTGACAACGGACACATGGACATCACCAAATAATTATAATTATATTTGTGTAACCGTTCACTATGTTGATCAGAACTGGAAACTACAAAAGAGAATACTCATGTTCTGTCAAGTTGAAGGTCACACTAGTAATGCAATCGGTGAGAAGCTGGTGAAGTGTTTAAAGGATTGGGGTCTAGAAGATGTATTTGGTGTCACACTAGACAATGTCAGCGCCAACAAAGTAGCGATTGATCATTTGAAGAATGTTGTTACTAAGTGGACAGGATCGCCAATTAGAGCCAAATATTTACATGTAAGATTCCATGTTACATTATATCATGTTTTGCATTCCATGTTACATTATTATCATGTGAAGTCAATTTCAGCACTACATAAAGCTTTTAAACATTTTTTCATGATATTCTCATATGCTCTTGCGCATTCTTAATTTTTCTTGATTATTTCTTTTCAGGTGAGATGTGCAGCCCATGTTCTTGCTCTTGTCATAAAAGATGCAGTGCGGCTCTTTAATGTATCAGTTAGAATAATAAGGTCAGTTGTAAAATACGTTCTTAGTTCTCCTTCTAGGTACGAAAAATTTAAACAATGTGCTTCCCTAGCAAAGGTAGAATGCAAGAAGTCTCTGATTTTAGATATTTACACCAGATGGAATAGCACTTACTTGATGTTAGATGCTGCTGAAAAATATGAAAAAGTTTTTGAAATGTTAGCACAGATTGATAAGGACTTTCAACAGAAGTTTATTTTTTAGCAAGAAAAACAATCTGTTTTACCTACTGATGTTGATATTGATGAAGCTATATCTAGTGATGTTAACATAGAAGAAGTGTTTGAGGATATAGAAGAAGAGGAAGAGGTTGAGGAAATGTATATGGAAGAAGAGGTTGAGGAGTTAGATCCAACATGCAAGAACAAGGCAAAGATGAAGAATAAGAAGAAAATGATTCCTAATCAACATGCTCCTTATAAAGAAGATTGGAAATATGCTAGAGGTCTTGTGAAGTGTCTAAAGGTATTCTTCGATGCTACTGTCAATTTTTCTGCATCTACACAAGTCACTACTCATATGTTCTTATGGCAATTGTTACTCATCAATGAACAATTAGTAGAATTTAGAAACAATATAGCATCAGATCCTTTTATTGCTCGTATGTCTCGTCTAATGTGTGCTAAGTACCATAAGTATTGGGGTGTGTATGAAACAATGAACTCTGTAATGTTTTTTGCTCATCTGTTGGATCCAAGAGAAAAACAAAGGGGGTTGGAATTTACTCTTAATTGTTTGTATGAGAACAATACATGGGAGGTTCAAAGAGTTATGAGAAAGGTGAAATTAGAATTTCAGGTACTCTTTGAAGATTATTAGTCCTTGTATTCAGTTCATGAGGAGGGGTCAAGTAGTGATGCTCATACTGTTGCCAATCCAATTAGTGTGCAATCTCATGGTCTGTTTGCTAGAATTCAATAAGGAGGAAACAGTATTTGGAACAGCCCAAGTTGTGTTGAAGAGGAAAGAACAACTGAGCTCGATAGGTATTTGACAGATGTGATTGATGGTGGAATGCGTGAAATAGGTCAACATGACCAGTTTGACATATTGGCTTGGTGGCTGGCTAATGCAATCAGGTATAAGATACTTTCATACATGGCAAGAGATATATTAGCCATGCTTGTGTCTTCAATGGCCTCTAAATAAGCTTTTAGCACCGGGAAGCGCGTGCTGACTCCATGGAGAGCTTCTTTGTCTACAAGGAAAGTTGAGGCATTGCTCTGTACACAAAGCTTTCTTCAAAAGCCCATTGATCTTGATCTTGTATGTGATTATATACCTGATGATGATGTTGAAGATGAGGATGGTAATAAATTAGTTGTGCTTGTATTTAAGAGTACTTACTTTTCAAGTTTCTTGTATTGGTATTTTGATACTTACTTTCTTGTTTTACTTTTTTGTTGCCTGTTGCAGCCATATGGGATTCTCTGCTAAAAGCTTGAAGTAAACTCCATGTCAGTACTGCCAGTTCCATTATTTGAGAAGTCCCCCATCCTTTTTTGTTGCATGTTTCAGTTATATTGGATGCTTTACAAGATGGTTACATTTCATTTCATGTCGCAGACTTATGGAAAAATTGTGTTTAGTACTATTTTGTAATGTTGAACTTTGAACTTAAGTGTGTGATGTTGTTTTATTTTGTTTATTTTGAACTTAAGTTGTAATGTTAAACTTTGAACAGTCAGTTTCTAATATGTTGAGTTTGATGTTAGTCTGTCTGTTACTGTGTGTTTCAAAATTCAGGTAAAAACCAGACGGGATCGGAACCAGGGACCGGTCTTACAGTGCTGTGTACAAGTCCAGTGCACAGTACCAGTTCTCAAAATGAGGAACCGGTCAACTCCAGGTACATGTACCGGTTCCAATAGAAAACCGGATTGTACCGGCTCATGTGCAGCTGATACCTGACCGCGATGATGATAGAATTTGGGGTGAAGCTCACGTTCCGAGAGTACTATTTGGCTACTGATGTGAATTTCAATTGAGTTGTAGTAATAAGGTTCGTTGAGACTTGTGAAAGCAAAAGATTTTAGACTTATAAAACTTAAAAATAAGGAAAACTTAACACAAAATCGATTCAAGATATGAGAAAATAACCAAGACACTGATTCCACTATTACACATGAATAATTTATGGCAAATAACACAAAACTCTAATTATCTTTTTTAAGTCCTTATTTCTTAATCCACAAATAATCAGGCAAATTCCCAAAAATTAATTGTATCCCCTAAGCATAGATTATCTAAACAAAGTATAACCTATCTAATTGAATCACAACTAATGACGAAAATTATGCAAACAATTTAAAACTCTGCAAAAGCAGTGATTGAATGAATTATAAATTATAAATTAGAGAAAATAAAATAGTTACCAATTATTCATGCGTAAATAGCTTCCTCATTGCCTTGGTTGTGGGAGAATTAGCCTCTCATCATGTTGGAAACACGCTCAAAAATCATTATTATTGCTCAAAGGGTGTTTACAAAGATGAAATGGAGAAAATGATGAAAATCGGGTGTTGCAACGATTATAAGTGTTGCAAACACTGTTACAAAGAACGATAAAAACTGTTACTGTTGCTTTTAAGTCTGCCTTCTGTATTACGACCCTCGGTTGTGTGTCGTTGTCACTGTAGAAGAATGACTGCCTCTGGTGGTCTTTTGTTCTTCGTGTTCTTGGTGCAGCAGCAGCAGAGAATAATCCTGCAACTCGATTTTTTTTGCTCTGTAGTGTTCTAAACTCCCCCAAAATCTCCGTAAACCTTCTCTGATCTCCAATAGCTTCTTTTATACTCTACAGGGGCAAGAAATCACGACAATAACTCCTCAAAATTCTGTCATTGCTCGACAGTGAATAATATCTTCTCGCGAATATTTTATTCCACTTTTAGCTCTTCCACGCGTATACAGCTACTGAATCTTCCTTATTCAACTCCTACACGCTTCTGCAGAGACTGATCGGTTGTCAGCCGACACAAATATAATTACACTTTCTTACTACTCAAAATATAAATATAGCAAGGGAAAGAAAGGATCGATCCCACAGAGAGGTCTAGGTTGTCAAATTGTTTCGGTTCCCTATAAATAACACCGGGGTTTTGTGATTATAATAAACTAAATAAAAGCAAATAAAGAAATAAGCAAACAAATTGAATCAAGGATAAGAAAGTATTGGTCAAGGATTTCGTTTTCATTCACAAACATGTTCTCACACAATAGCTAGAATTGATATTTTAATCTCAACTTTTATCAAAGACCCTAGAATACCTTGATCGAAAGAATATCCCGCAAATCTCCTCATGTCATCAACAAACACATTAAAAGATGCGAATATGAATTCTACCTAAAGGAACAACCTAACGTGTAAAAGCACTAATCAAGTTTAATTCCCTAGATGCATTAGGTTCTATGAAATCAGGCCAATCAAAGCAATCGAACGTGGAAAGCGCACTAATCCGATTTAACAAAGGTTAAGACTCACATATGATCATAAGAATATATCACTACAAACTATAATCATATTTATGCTACTTGCAATCCGGAATTATCACTTTTGCGTATAATAACCCTAATCTAGCAATAAAGATGAAAGCAAACTCAATCGACTCGCGACTCGACTAAACAAGCATTCAAATCATGTAACAATATTAATAGTGAATCATCAACGATAATATGAGAGAAAACTAATTTATTGCACAAAAACTCATGTTTGGAAATCCAACTTATTCCATAACCAATAATAAAACTAGGTACTCATATTCATGGAGTTCATAACAAGAAGAAAGAGAAAAGACTTCATGGTTCTAAACCCTAGAATAAAGTAGAGGCAAAAAGATAGAAAAAGATAAAAAGATATATTATTTTTTTGCCTAGGCTTCCCTATATATAGAGTTTTGCAACCTCCTATTTTAGAAAACTAGGAAACCTAGTAAAATTAGGAAATTGCACCTCCTTAAGAATTGTGTCCCGTGCATGACTTCCCGTGCCAGAGGGTTGCCAAACTCTTGCCAAATTTCATCGAAACTCCAGTAGGAAACTCACGTCCACGCTCTGCTCATGAGATGTGGTTGCAATCAGCTTACAGGCCCACGAAGGTGGTGAAAGTCCATCCCACCTAAATTCATTCAACTGTCAGTTCCATAGAACTGACAGTATACCCTTCAGTCTTCCCTCGTTGTCATCACAGATTCATCTCGAACTCCATCAACCCATTTCCATCCGATATAACAGCAACGCCCAAGTTCCAACTCGATTCCGACTTCCAAGTTCCAGCATCTTATAACTCTTGAGTTCAAACCATTTAACTTCTCCCTTCCTTCAAGACTCGACCATTGCTTCTTCTCGATCCATTATCCCAGCCAACACAGCACTGCTCGTTATTTTATCTACCCTTTCCATATTCTCAGTCCGCTGCTGCCAACCACCATCAACTACAGCTTCCTCCAGCGTCGGCTAATCTTCATTATCATCACAGCAAGGTTCGAGTCAACCTTCTCTGCCAACATCTTGATCACCGTAAAAACTCCATGTCAAGTCTTGTTCGCAACCCGAGTAGCAACACCATCTCTGTAACAGCATCGATCATTATCTTCATTTCTCCTTAACTGCCATAGTTCTTCCCTGTTTAGTTTCGACTCATTTACATCACTGAATCACCCTTTATCATCTCTGCGCCATTCATGGCAGCAACGACCAACCTTCTCATCACTGCCAATGGCATCAGCTCCTCTCCATCGATACTGGCAGCAACCATCACTGTTTTCTTCATAGTTGAGACATACTTGAACCCATCACCAATGACCACGGACTCGAGCTCATTCCTGTTCTTCATCACCGAGAATCAATGGCAGCAGCAAAACTTCATTAATCGAACACAAGCTCATCTGCGAGTCTCTCTGTCTGCTACTCGAGTTCACCCCAGCCCTCTTCAATGGCAGCTGTCACCAGTTACTTGAGTCTCACTGACTTCGAACCCCATTACCATTCTGCGGTGTAGCTCCATCAATAACGAGAATCACCACAGCCTTCGCCTCCGTCTAGCCATTATCGCCAGCATTCACGCAAACCAAACCTCCGCCTCCTAACAGTCCCTGCTATCATACACAGACCATCATCACCACCGAGCTTGAGTTCATTCCTCGATACTGATCAGCAACACCCAAACTCCTCATATCCAGCCAGCTCCATAGTCCATGTTCACTGCCAGCATCCATTCTTTTCTGCCAATCTCTTCTAATCGGTCCCTGTTTAGCAACTCAAAACCTGACAGCATCCATTGAGACTTTGTACCGTAAACCACAGCCAACAAACCGAGTTTCCATTAGCTGCAGGAAAACTCCACAGCTCACCACCATCTCATCTCTGATCATCAAACTCAGTACCACTGGCATTAATGGCAGCAGCCAACCATTCTTGAATTCGTTCAAAACCAATGTCCTTTAGTCTATGATCAACTCCATCGTCATTCGCTGCCAACACTCAAACTGAACTGGTCGTGATATGGAAGGGAAGAAGAAGCTGGCAGCCTTGAGTAGTTAGACCAGGTGCCCTTAACATATTTTGAATTTTGATTTCCCCCCAGTAAATAACGTGACTCCCTTGAGCAATTCCTTTGAAGCTTGATTGCCCCTTAACAGAAAGACTACCCCTTAACCTACGCTTGGGGTGTCAATAACACTTGCCCTTCTATGCTTCAAGTTCTTGTTTTGCTCATAACTTCTTCATACGAACTCGGAATGACTCCGTTCTTTCGCCATTGCCTTCGTCTTCTCGTCCTCTACACAATGAAAAGTAGAAATCTTGTATTTGAACGAGTTCCAATTGGTCTTTTTGCTCCAAATGACTCCATTGCACCTAATAAACTCAAAAGCACACATAAGATACATAATTTACAAGAAAACTCGCAAAGAAAGCATAAATACTAGATATTAAATACGGTGTATTCTACACCTATCTGAGACCCAGCTCAATCCAAACACGATCAGCACACGTTTAACCACGCTGTAATCCCGTGTTTCTCTCATCCGCACAAGTACCCTGCTGTGTAGAAAATCCACGTATTCAACCCATGTTTTTAGAATCTGATGGACTTACAAGTCCTGTGTGAGAGTAACATGCTGGAATGAGTCAATTGGAGTGATTGAATCTCGACACAGCTCATCCAAATTCGAAACAACAAACTCCGCAGGTGAGCACTATTCAAACTTGCATTTTCCCGCCAAAAATCAAGTAAAAGAAGGGTGTCCCCCTAACCAAACCAGGGGTGCGACTAGCAGGTGCCCCTTTATAAAAAGGTGCCCCTTTATCCAAAAGCGAGAGTCCGAATAACACGTGTCTTCCGGAGGTGCTCCGAGCAACTTTTCGAGCCGAATTTTCCAACAATATTTATTTCCAAAAAATACCTACAAACACACAAAACACCATAATAAGGACGAAAACGAGTACTGATAAAACGAAACATTGAGGACAAATTAGACACATAAATGCGTCTATCAAATACCCCCAAACTTATTATTTGCTAGTCCTCGAGCAAATTTATTCTAGAAAATAAAAAAAAAAAAAAAAAAAAAAATCATTTGAACCCCTAGGTGGCCCTAGTGGCGGAGTGTTGTCTCCGGAGGGTTTTGCAGGTGTACCCACAAAACGTTTACTCCGGACCCTAGCTATCTACGCGAGAACCTTGGAAGGCACTAAAGAATCTCCTTGGTTGGCATACTTATTGACTACAAGAGGAAGTACCCCGATGCGAAATTCCAATTGATGTACACGAGTTTGCACTCAAGCATACTAAAATTCATATAAAGTGACAGAGCTCTACTCAGATAGTTTCTGGACATCATAAACCGGAGTCAACCAATCACATGGATAGATTAAGAAGATGGATGTAGAGAAAAACGTGGATCTTTGTTGACTAAGGTGAACCTATCCTAATGGTCGAGATATCTGTTCGGACTAATATCAACACACTGGTATATACAAGGGAACCAATGGTCGATAATCCTAACTCTAGGTCAACTCAGCTGGCATATACAAGGGTACCAGTGGTCGACTTTATTGAATTTATTCCGGTTGGTCTAATGGTCTGGTCTTATTTATTTATTTATTTATTTTTATTTATTATTTATTATTTTTTGTATCTCAGTCACTCTATTTCACCCTAGCAATGGTAAAAAAGAAAAAGAAAAAGAAGTGATCAGGATTCTTTCGAAGTTTCCATCACGAGGATATGGCGAAACTACCATGTTTTCTTTTCTAACACCTGAGCTCTGTGCTTTTATGAATAGACTAGACGTTTCCATCTAATCAGATTGGTTCCTCAACTCCTACAACCAAGATGCTTCCATCCACTTAGATTGGTTAGTGCCATCCTTAATAAACATAAATTTTGTAGGCTCTGGAGTTTTATTGCAACTAAAAAGTTTCTCCCATACCCCCAAACTTAAATCTAACATTGTCCTCAATGTTCTAAAGATGAAATTAAAAACATGAACAAGGAGAAACCGTTACCACTAGAAGGAAATGAGGAAAAATATTACCGTGTTGCATGAGCAAGGGATACCTCCCAAGGAGTGCTAAGTTTAAAGTCTTGACCGGACATCAAATACCTCAAAAAGGATCTTCACCTTCCAAAGTCATACACCAATAGGCGAAATAGTTGTGGGTCCATAAGACCAAATAGAGATAACACCAATATCGACAAACCGCCTTTGGTTCGGAAAAATGAATAGAAGGAGCACATCCTCGTCTAAGGTTTGTCAAGATAACTAGGTTCATCCGGGTAGCATAATTGAGCTTCATATGTGTATCTTGATAAATAGATTCATCCGAAAAATGGGTCTCTAATACAGGTTACCTCCTGGACAAGATCGGGGATCGGGTTCTTTGAGTCCGAATAGACTCGAGTAATATCTCGTACGCACAAAGCTCGAGTCCCAAGTTAGGGACTTCAATTAGGGATACAAGACGATCACTAGAGTCATCATTACCCCCAAACTTAGGGTGAACAATATCCTCAGATGGACCAAAATCTATGGGATGGATTCTAGGGTCCATAAAGTCAGCACAATAACTAGCTTCTTTGGGAGACTGGTCATATAAACGAACAACATCATCATATAAGGGATTATCAAAGAAAATCTCTAATATAGGCTGATCAACTAAAGTGTTCATCATGGTTACCTCCTCCGAGGCACTGATCGATAACACACTGGCATATACAAGGGCACCAGTGATCGATAATCCTAAATCTAGGTCAACTCAGCTGGCATATACAAGGGTACCAGTGATCGACTTTATTGTATTTATTCCGGTTGGTCTAGTGGTCTGGTCTCAATTTTTTTTTTTTTTTTTTTTTTTTGGGTATCTCAGTCACTCTATTTCACCCTAGCAATGGTAAAGAGAAAAATAAAAGAAGTGATCAGGATTCTTTCGATGTTTCCATCACGAGGATATGGCGAAACTACCATGTTTTCTTTTTCTAACACCTGAGCTCTGTGCTTTTATGAATACACTCTTTAGATGTTTCCATCTAATCAGATTGGTTCCTCAACTCCTACAACCAAAATGCTTCCATCCACTTAGATTGGTTAGTGCCATCCTTAATAAACATAAATTTCTAGGCTCTGGAGTTTATTTATTGCAACTAAAAACTAACAAGAAGTTTCTTCCCCACCCCCAAACTTAAATCTAACATTGTCCTCAATGTTTCTAATGAAAGAGCAATACCAAAAAGTAAAGTAACATGAGGAATCGGTAAAGAGAGAAGTCGGAAAGATAGTACCTGGGTGAAGAGAGAAATCAAAAACTAATATACAACATACAATCGCCTCGATGGTCAATCAAGGGTAAACAGGGTCCTCCAGAGGGACCTCCTAAACATCACCTGTAGGGAAGGGCTCTAAAAAGGGTTTCAATCTCTGACCGTTAACTTTCGAAGAACTACTACCGTCCGGTGTCTCGATCTCAACAGCTCCATGAGGAAATACAGTGCGAACAATAAAAGGACCCGTCCTCCGAGAACGTAACTTCCCAGGGAAAAGATGCAAGCGGGTATCATACAGAAGAACTTTTTGACCTGGAGAAAATGACTTCCGTAAAATATTTCTATCATGCACAAGTTTCATTTTGTTCTTATACTCCTTCGCACTATCGTAAGCATCTATACGAATCTCGTCCAACTCATTGAGCTGGAGTTTCCTATGGGCTCTCGCCTTGTCAAGTGAAAAATTTAGCCGCTTAATGACCAAATAAGCTATATGTTCTAACTCAACAGGTAAATGACATGCCTTGCCATAAACAAGCCGATAAGGCGACATTCCAATAGGGGTTTTAAACGCAGTACGGTAAGCCCATAAGGAATCAGTAAGCCTAGACGACCAGTCTTTCCGATTAGGATTAACTGTTTTCTCTAATATACGTTTTATCTCCCTATTAGAAACCTCTACCTGACCACTAGTCTGCGGATGATACAGGGTGGCTACCTTATGTGTAATACCATATTTCTTCATCAAAAGCTTAAAAGGTCCATTACAAAAGTGCGACCCTCCATCACTAATTATAGCTCGCGGTGTACCAAAACGTTAAAGTATATTATTTTTCAAGAACTCAATCACAACCCTATGGTCATTGGTTTTACACGCAACCGCCTCAATCCACTTAGAGACATAGTCTACGGTGACAAGGATGTATAGGTTACCAAAGGAATTAGGAAACAGACCCATAAAGTCAATACCCCACACATCAAAGACCTCAACGATTAAAATAAGGTTCAAGGGCATCATGTTCCTACGGGAAATGGTTCCTAATTTCTGGCAACGTTCACAAGTAACACAGTAACTGTGGGAGTCTTTAAACAACGAAGGCCAGAGAATCCACACCTTTGCAATATCTTAGCGGCAGTCTTCTTAGCACTAAAGTGACCCCCACAAGCATGATCATGTGAAGGAAATAATACTGGACTGGTCACTCTCGGGTATACATCTCCTAATAATGCAGTGGACAATACTTAAATAAATAAGGATCATCCCAAAAAAAGTGCTTAACCTCGGCGAAAAACCTAGAACGATCTTGTTTACCCCAATGTTGGGGCATTCGACCAGTAACAAGATAATTCACTATATTTGCATACCAAGGTGATTGGGAAACAGAGAACAATTGTTCATCATGAAAGCTATCCCTTATATGAAGGGAATCATTAGGAGAACTAACAACCAGCCTAGACAAGTGGTCTGCTACTACATTTTCTGCACCCTTTTTGTCTCTAATGTGTGGACAAAATTCTTGTAATAAAAGGATCCATCTAATCAATCTAGGTTTGGTATCCTTCTTAGACAAAAGGTATTTCAAAGCAGTGTGATCAGTATAGATTACGATCTTAGAACCTAAGAGATAGGGTCTAAACTTGTCTAAGGCAAACACAATGGCCAACAGTTCCTTCTCTGTAGTGGTATAGTTCAACTGGGCATCATTCAGAGTTTTGCTAGCATAGTAAATCACATGAAGTAATTTGTTTTCTCGTTGACCTAACACAACACCAATAGCATAATCTAAAGCATCGCACATGATATCAAAGGGTAGGTTCTAGTTAGGTGCCTAGACTATGGGGGCGGTAGTGAGTAAAGTCTTAAGCTTCTCAAAAGCCTCTAAACAAGCATCATCAAAGACAAACTTAACATCTTTTGCAAGCAAATTGCAAAGAGGTCTAGAAATCAAGCTAAAATCCTTAATGAATCGACGATAAAAACTCCGCATGCCCTAAGAATGACCTAATATCTTTTACGATTTTTGGGACCTGTAAAGTCTTAATAAGGTCAACTTTGGCTTTATCTACCTCTATACCCTTAGAAGAAACGATATGCCCTAAAACAATTCCTGATTGAACCATGAAATGACATTTGTCCCAATTAAACACTAGATTCTTTTCCTTACATCTAGTCAACACTAATGACAAATGATGCAAGCACTCATCGAAAGATGAACCAAACACTGAAAAATCATCCATAAAGACCTCCAAGAACCGTTCTACCATATCTGAAAATATGCTCATCATGCAACGCTGAAAAGTCGCAGGGGCGTTACATAGCCCGAAAGGCATGCGTTTATACGCAAAGGTACCAAAGGGACAGGTAAAAGTGGTTTTCTCCGGTCTTCCGGGGCAATAACGATCCGATTATAGCCAGAGTAGCCATCTAAAAAGCGATAATGACTATGTCCAGCTAATCTCTCTAGCATCCGGTCGATGAAGGGAAGGGGAAAGTGGTCCTTCCTAGTGACCTTGTTCAATTTCCTATAGTCAATACAAACACGCCAACCCGTGGTCACTCGGGTAGGGATTAACTCATTGTTATCATTCGGACTACGTAATACCGGATTTCTTGGGAACAACTCGAACGGGGCTGACCCACTTGCATTCCGAAATGGGGTAGATAATGCCCGCATCTAACGACTTAAGAACCTCGGTTCGAACTACTTCTTTCATATTAGGGTTTAGTCTTCGTTGCATCTCCCTAGAAGGTTTGGTATCTTCCTCTAAATAAATATGATGCATATAAACAGTATGACTTATACCCTTAATGTTTGCTATGGTCCACCCTAAAGCTTCCTTGTTGTTTTGAAGGATGGTCACTAGCCTACTTTCCTGATCACTATCCAAGTCGAAAGCAACAATCACAGGTAAAGTTTCAGATGGGCCTAAAAACACATACTTCAGGGTATCTGGCAATGGTTTTAGGTCCAACTTAGGAGGCTCTTCTAACGAAGGAACTAGGGTAGACTTAAAAACTGGTAGTGGTTCGAACTTAGGTTTCCATCCATTACTAGTGTCTAACAAAGGGGTTGATTCTAACAAAGCATTCACCTCATTAATCACATCATCATCATCAAAATCAATCCCAAAGTGAGCTAGGCATTTCTCTAATGGATCTTCTAACAAAGTGTTTGGTAATGACTCCTCGACTAATGTTCCTATCATATTCACCTCTTCTATGCTCGAATCATCTAGTTCAGAGGGTAGCTTACTAATATGAAAGACGTTCAGCTCAATAGTCATATTATCAAAAGACAAATTCATAATACCAGTTCGACAGTTAATGATCGCATTGGATGTAGCTAAAAACGGGCGACCTAAAATTACCCTAAAAGTATCTCGGTTCTCTCGGGTCGGACAAAGTTGGGTATCTAGGATAACAAAATCCACCGGATAAATTAACTTGTCGACCTCTATGAGAACATCCTCGATCACACCCCGAGGAATTTTAACGGACCTATCAGCTAACTGAAGAGTCATCTGGGTAGGTTTCATCTCACCAAGTCCTAGCTTAAGGTACACATGGTATGGGAGTAAGTTCACACTGGCTCCTAAGTCAAGCAAAGCTTTCTCAACATTGTATTTACCTATTGTGCAAGAAATAGTAGGGGACCCTGGGTCCTTGTATTTAGGAGTAGTGGTATTATGAATAATAGAACTCACGTGACTAGCTAGGAAGTCTTTCTTTTGAACACTAATCTTACGCTTTCGTGTACACAAGTCCTCAAGAAACTTGGCATAAGCGGAAATCTGCTTAATCGCATCCAACAATGGGAGGTTGATAGTAACCTGCTTAAAAACCTCCAATATATCATTAAAGTTGGACTCCCTATTAGTTGGAACTAGCAAATTGTGGGAATGGGGCTCTAGGGACAAAGCCTGGTTCAATATGACCCTCATTGGTCTCATTAGAGACTCTATCAGTCTCCTCATCATTTTCCGGCTTAGTAGGGTAAACTACAGGCATGTTCACTATCAGGCATGGTTACCTTGTTGTCTACCACTCTACCATTCCTAAGGGTTTTAATAGCATTCACATGATGGGATGGTACTTCACCTACTTGATGAACTCCTCTAGGATTGGGCTGAGTTTGACTAGGAAACTTACCTTTTTCCCTCAAAGACTCATTTATCTGACTAACCCGGGTTTTCAACTCGGAAATAGCCTGAGAGTTAGCATAACCTATACTCTTACTTTCATCTATCCCTTGCTCAACCATTTGGTTGATCTTTTCAGAGCTTTTAATAAATGAGGCGAGAGTATCCTCTAAACTTGTGATCTTTTTATCCGAAGGGTTTAAACTGGGGTTGACTGAAGAGTTCTTAGCATAACCAAAACCAGGGGGAGGCCGAGAATTACTAGACTGACCTTGATTCTGGCCCTTAGACCAAGAAAAGTTAGGATGGTTTCTCCAACCAGGGTTGTAGGTCTCTGAGTATGGGTCAAACTTTTGACGGTTCTCAAACCTAGCATTGTTATAGACAGCATGGGCTTGTTCTTCACTAATATGACATTCCCAAAATGAGTTATCGGGCTCTATTCCACAACTAGAGACTTGAGAGGCTCTATTAGGTTCAACAAAGGACCTATTTTTAGACTGACCCATTTCCAAAGCTTCTAACCTTCTAGACAAAGCAGCAAACTTAGCATCTGACTCGAAGCTTGTATCTACCACATTGGTGCTACCTCTATTGATCAAGAGTCTTTTAGGGGGTTCAACACAAGACTCCTCTTTGTTGGGATTTTTCGGCGATAGTTCCTAAGAAGGTAAAAGCATCATCAGGTTTTATTAGTGAACTCACCAGCACACATAGACTCGACCATGGCTTTGGTCGAATAGTCTAAACCATTATAAATAATCTCTACAAGTTTCATCTTATCAAATCCATGGTGAGGACACTGGGATAGGAGATCATTGAATCTCTCTAAAAACCTATAAAGAGACTCTCCCTCTTGTTGCACACTAGCACTAATTTTCTGCCTAATAGCTGCAGTTTTATGCTTAGGGTAGAATTTCATATAGAAAGCTGCAATCAGTTCCTTCCATGTTTCAATGGATTCAGCTGGTAGGTTGTTCAGCCAGGTCGTGGATTTATCTCTCAAGGAAAAGGGGAACATCTTAAGTTTCAAAACTTCATCAGTAAGGTCTTTTATTCTAACTATCCCACAAATTTCCTCAAAGTCCCTAATATGAAAATAAGGGTTCTCATCATCTTTTCCTAAGAATATAGGGATCATCTGAAGAATACTAGCTTTTATCTCGAAGTTAGCCGTATTGGCTGGCAATTTAATGCACGAAGCTCGGTTGGTCCTAGTTGGGAACATGTAATCTTCCAAAGTAGTCATTGCTGGCACAACTGAAGTACTAGGGGTACTTTCCTCACTAAGAGACAGATTCTCAAAACTGAAGTTTCCAAAAACGGGGCTCTCAAAAGAAGAGTCTTCGAGCTCCCCGCTTTCACAAGAAGAACTACTAGGTTTTTCACTAAGCAAACGACCTAGAGTGTTTCTTTTCCAAGCCCGTCCTTTAATGACCTCGAGCATACACCAGAAAAACAAAATAAAAAGAAAAAGAAAAAATCCTAAAAGGAAGGGAAGTTCTATGCAAACACAAACAAGGCTGACTCCACCACAGCAAACCTAATGATATCTAGCAAACAAAAAGCATGATGGCTCCACTTAGATTGTTTTCTAGACCAGCTTCTAATCCTTCGAAAGGGAATTCGTTACAATCTAAGCAAACCCCTCTGGATCAATCCGAGTTAAAGTAAGTTGAATCAAGGCGAGGGAAGCTCCGTGGAGCTTTGATACCCAAGGCCTCACCGCTATTATAAGGCGGCGCGATCACGCATTCAACTTTCACGAAACCATCATGAACTTCGAAGTATACTAAAAGAGTAACCAATATTTTTCGAGCGACTTTCCTACTAAGCTCGTTACCCTATCGGTCTCGTTCTATTCCAAATTTTAAAGCTTAGGTTCGCGTTAAGTATCGTTTTCCTAAGGCGGGCAAGAAGAGAACGGTGATGAAATCCGAACCCTTATCTTATATGGCCAGTCCTTGCCCTTTACTAGGAAATTAAAAGCGGCCGTTTTCAAGTCCTCAACATATATTCACACGAAGGAAGACAAGAACTCGGCTGGCGGGGATTCGCGAGTGTTTCGACAAACTTACCTCCCGTTCTAGACGGGGGATGAACCGTTGTAGTCGACTCGGGCCACGACTCCTATGTCATGTACGAACCCGAGGGTCCGAGACGATATCGTAATCGTCGTCCTTCTCTGCACACAGTTTATATTTAATACTACCCTTCCGTAGGGTTTAAAAAATCAAAGAATGTCCAAATATCCAAGTCCAAAGTCCAAAAATAAAGTACAAAAGAAAAGGAAAGTCTTAAAAAAAAATAAAAAAATATCTCTCTTTTTTTTTTTTTCTCTTTTTATAAAATATAAAAAATCTTCTTCTTTCGCTCCTTTCGCTTTGTCTTTAACTCCAAATCTTTAAGTATCCACCAAAAGCTTTGGCAAATTTTTCTTTCACTCCAAATCCCAAAATCGAAAGGAAAAGACAAAAACCCAAAACGTAAAGAAGAACAAATAAATAAAAACCTAAAAGAAAATCTAAAAACTCTAGCCTAAAGACAAGTCTGCGTCGGCGGCGCCAAAAATTGATGTGAATTTCAATTGAGTTGTAGTAATAAGGTTCGTTGAGACTTGTGAAAGCAAAAGATTTTAGACTTATAAAACTTAAAAATAATGAAAACTTAACACAAAATCGATTCAAGATATGAGAAAATAACCAAGACACTGATTCCACTATTACACATGAATAATTTATGGTGAATAACACAAAACTCTAATTATCTTTTTTAAGTCCTTATTTCTTAATCCACAAATAATCAGGCAAATTCCCAAAAATTAATTGTATCCCCTAAGCATAGATTATCTAAACAAAGTATAACCTATCTAATTGAATCACAACTAATGACGAAAATTATGCAAATAATTTAAAACTCTGCAAAAGCAGTGATTGAATGAATTATAAATTATAAATTAGAGAAAATAAAATAGTTACCAATTATTCATGCGTAAATAGCTTCCTCATTGCCTTGGTTGTGGGAGAATTAGCCTCTCATCATGTTGGAAACACGCTCAAAAATCATTATTATTGCTCAAAGGGTGTTTACAAAGATGAAATGGAGAAAATGATGAAAATCGGGTGTTGCAACGATTATAAGTGTTGCAAACACTGTTACAAAGAACGATAAAAACTGTTACTGTTGCTTTTAAGTCTGCCTTCCGTATTACGACCCTCGGTTGTGTGTCGTTGTCACTGTAGAAGAACGACTGCCTCTGGTGGTCTTTTGTTCTTCGTGTTCTTGGTGCAGCAGCAGCAGAGAATAATCCTGCAACTCGATTTTTTTGGCTCTGTAGTGTTCTAAACTCCCCCAAACTCTCCGTAAACCTTCTCTGATCTCCAATAGCTTCTTTTATATTCGACAGGGGCAAGAAATCACGACAATAACTCCTCAAAATTCTGCCATTGCTCGACAGTGAATAATATCTTCTCGCGAATATTTTCTTCCACTTTTAGCTCTTCCACGCGTATACAGCTACTGAATCTTCCTTATTCAACTCCTACACGCTTCTGCAGAGACCCAACTCAATCCAAACACGATCAGCACACGTTTAACCACGCTGTAATCTCGTGTTTCTCTCATCCGCACAAGTACCCTGCTGTGTAGAAAATCCACGTATTCAACCCATGTTTTTCGAATCTGTCCAGTCCTGTGTGAGAGTAACAGGCTGGAATGAGTCAATTGGAGTGATTGAATCTCGCCATGACTCATCCAAATTCGAAACAGCAAACTCCGCAGGTGAGCACTATTCAAACTTGTATTTTCACGCCAAAAATCAAGTAAAAGAAGGGTGTCCCCCTAACCAAACCAGGGGTGCGACTAGCAGGTGCTAACTGAAGTGCCCCTTATCCAAAAGCGAGAGTCCGAATAACACGTGTCTTCCGGAGGTGCTCCGAGCAACTTTTCGAGCCGAATTTTCCAACAATATTTATTTCCAAAAAAATACCTACAAACACACAAAACACCATAATAAGGACGAAAACGAGTACTGACAAAACGAAACATTGAGGACAAATTAGACACATAAATGCGTCTATCAGCTACAAGGACACGTGGGCTCGTACTATCTATCAAACCTATGTAAGAATTTTTTTATCTTGTGCATATGTATTGTTGTGTATTTATGTAAAATCTCCTAATTGTAGGATCATAAGAAGGCTGTGCGTGTTTTCCGAAACCAAGCCGCGT
This sequence comes from Papaver armeniacum, assembly GCA_023531295.1. Taxonomy (NCBI): domain Eukaryota; kingdom Viridiplantae; phylum Streptophyta; class Magnoliopsida; order Ranunculales; family Papaveraceae; genus Papaver; species Papaver armeniacum. The sequence goes on from JAJJWW010003904.1 coordinate 216,854, forward strand.
CTCATTGGAATTTGTCTACGGAATGTGAAGAGGTCCAAACATTAGTAATGGATTCTGGTCTATATGCTTTGGTTGAAAATTATGTGAAGTGTGATTCTGTGACAGTCAATTGCTTCGTCGAAAGGTATCATGGTGAAACTGATACCATGCACTTCCCGTTTGGGGAGACGACCTTGATCCCTGATGATGCTCAAAATATTCTAGGCTTGAATGTTCTGGGAAAGTCAATTGTAGAAGGAGATAAGTGTCCGGACCTATAATGGTCGAAGTTGCACGCTGTGACTAACAAGCTGTTGGGTTGGGACTACAAAACTTCTGTGGAAAGCTTCTATGTATCTAAGGCTAGTAGGACAAAGACAATCAAGTTGACGCTGCTTAAGAAGACCTTTGAAAACACAAAGGCAAGAAGTTTGGAGGATAGATGGGACCCTGTACAAATTCTTTATACAGCCGCTGCGTACCTGTTATTCATCTTGGACACTAAGGTATTCCCTGACACTAATGGAAACAGGGTTAGTGAAAACCACCTTCAATACTTGTATCCGTTGGAAGATGTCTATAACTATTCTTGTGGCACCGTGGTAATGGCACATTTGATGGCGGAGATGAGAAGGGCCTCTAAGGCTGTTACAAACCAATTTGTCGGGAATTTCACTCTACTCCAGGTAATTTTATTTTTAAACTTATGTTCTTATGTATATTGTTCACATGTACCCTTATTATGAAGTTAGAAACAAAATTTACTGCTTCTTATATGTATTATTCCACATTGTTATAGGTCGGGGCTTATGAACACTTCCCAACATTGTTCACGGACTACCCCTTCTTGAAGATCATAAACATTCCCAAACCCGAGGCGCCTAGAGCTAAGAGATACGAGTTCAACAATATTCCGAAGCCCGGTAACAAACGTCGATTGATAGATATGAGATTGGCTTTGGATGCGATGACTACCAAAGACGTTGTGTTCAACCCTTACAAGGAGACTAGAGAAAACCACCAAATTGTGAGGTTTAATAACGTTGCATTTTACAATGGACCGTTGTTCCACCCAAAGGGATACGTTATAGCTGATCCCGTACGTGTCATGCGGCAACTTGGATATAAGCAATTACCTAGATTCATGAAATCCTCTCCTGGAAGGTACACTCTTGACCATCCTCGGTGCATTACAACTTCCTCAAAGTTGAGGGTAGAGTATACGCCAAATCCAGAACCAACACATTGGAGGGATAGGGAACCACTTCGTTTGGTAGATATTAGTAATTGGGAGCTTGTGAACAACGGTGATGAAGCTGATCCCACCTACATTCATAATTACCTAGAATGGTCACATCCTTTTGTCGTGCGCCCGGACGACGTCCAAGTTCCACCGCATAAAAACCCTCCCGTTCCAACTCCTACAGAGGCACCACCTGCAATGGCCCAACTGATGTGATTTTTATGTTGTTGTAGAAAGTGGTAAGAAAGATGTCGTTCCTCTCAGACTTGTGAAGGATTTTTTAGATTCAAATAAAACTAGAAAACTCAAAGAAGGTTGTTATCAAGATTATAAAAAGCACCGAGACTCAGGATTCCACCATTGACCAATTAAGTGATTCAATCTAATCAATATTCATGCAATTCTTTGCGTTTGAAGTGATTCTAATTTATTGCCTCTAGTAGATTTTCGAAGTAACAATTGTATACATCAAGCATGAAACATCAAAAGTCTTAAACTAAGCATGCTCCATAAAAACGAATCACAATCATTCAATAAAAATCAATTTTCCAATATTAGTTCCAAGCAAATAATCATAAAAGAAATTGCAAAAAAAAGAATTAAAATAGAAATATACCACTTTTCATGGAACAATGGCTTCCTCTGTTGCCTCGGCTAAGGGGTTTAGCTCCTCATATTAATCACTTGCTCAAAATACATGTTTATAGCCCAAAAGTTGATTAAAAGGATGAAAAATAATAACATTGATTTGTTTGCAACGGTGTATCGGCGTTACAAAGCGGTGTTACAATGGAATCTATTATAGTAGACTGTTGTAAACACTGTTGCTTTGTCGCTTATTTTAAGACCCCAAAAACGACTGTCCTGGGTGGCCTTTGTTCTTCGTGTTCTTCCTTCTACACCAGCAGAACTCGATTTCCTGCAACTCCTCCTGTTGATCTCTGTCGTGTTCTAAACTTCCCCTAACTCCTTCTAAACTTCAATACCCCTCTCTGGGATCCGAGCACACCTTTTATACACCTCCAAACCCTCCAAAACCCGATTAAATCTCTCATATTTCTTTCCGTGCAAGCCACGGCAATAATCTCTCTGCCGAATCGTTTTACGCGTTTCCAAGCTGTCAAATCCTTTCCAAACTCTCTATAAGGTATATGTGAATCTTAGGAAAGATTATATGCGATTTAGTCTCGCTGAATCTTCCAAAATCAGGCCAACAGAGACCCGTATTTCTTTCACCTCTGTTTTGCTCCAACTCGAATTCCAGCCCAATTTGATCGATTGTAACACTTGTACCAGGCCTGTTAGGCTCTAACAGGTCCATCCCAATAAAATCTGGTGATTGAATCTCGTTAATACCCATTCAAAAATCCAACCCTAATCGCAACTTCACCGACACTAGTTTTCCCGCCAAAATTCTTTTTTGAATTGTTGAAGATGACCTCCCCCTATCCAGAGTAGGGGTGCGAATAGCAGCTGCCTTGGGGTGTCCTGAGGGTGCCCCTTAGTAATTTGGGTACCCCTTATCCATAGTGAGAGTCCGAATAGTAGGTGTCCTCCGGGTGCAACTTTTCGAGCCGATTTTTCCAAAAATGTTTATTGGCCAAAAATACCTACACACATATAAAACACCATAATAAGTACAAAAATGAGCACTATCAATTTATAGAAGCGAGACAAATTAGACACAAAAATGTGTCTATCAAATACCCCCAAACCTATTATTTGATAGTCCTCGAGCAAAAATAAAATAAAATAAAATTCTAACTCACTGTCGCAGGCATCGTCGATTGCATTTAGCATATGCAATAAGCCTTTAAACCCCTAGGTGGCCCTAGTGGCCGAGTTATAGTCTCGGGAGGGTTTACCAGAGGTGTACCCACAAAACCTTTACTCCATACCCTAGCTATCTACGCAAAACCTTGGAAGGCACTAAAAAATCTCCTTGGTTGGCATACTTATTGACTACAGGAGGAAGTACCCCGATGCGAAATTCCAATTCTGTACACGAGTTTGCACTCAAGCATACTAAAATTCATATATAAGTCACGAGCTCTACTCGGATAGTTTTGGACATCATAACCGAGTCAACCAATCACATGGACAGATTAAGAGATGGATATAGAAAAACATAGATGGTTTTGATGTTGACTAAGGTGAACGGTGTTTCTCATATCTCGTCTCAAGGCCACTTGCTAAAACGAACCTATCCTAATGGATTGAGATACTTCGGTTCGGACTAATATCAACACACCGGAAAATACAAGGGAACCAAGTGGTCGATAATCCTAACTCTAGGTCAACACAACTGGCATATACAAGGGTTCCAGTGGTCGACTTTATTAAATTTATTCCGATTGGTCTGATGGTCTGGTCTCAATTTCTCTTTTTTTTTTCTTTTTTTTTTTTCTTTATCTCAATCACTCTATTTCACCCTAGCAGTGGTAACAACTTGAATCGTGAGCCCCACCTAATCACTTAGAGAAACATATTTTAAAGTAAACAAAATAAAAATAGAAGTGAAAAGGATTCAACGAGATATGGCGAAACTACCATGTTTTTTCTTTAATTCTAACACCTGAGCTCTGTGCTTTTATGAATAGACTCTTTAGATGCTTCCATCTAATCAGATTGGTTCCTCAACTCCTACAACCAAAATGCTTCCATCCACTTAGATTGGTTAGTGCCATCCTTAATAAGCATAAATTTCTAAGCTCTGGAGTTTATTTATTTATACTGCAACTAAAAAGTTTCTCCCCCATACCCCCAAACTTAAATCTAACATTGTCCTCAATGTTCTAAAGATGAAATTAAAAGCATGAACAAGGAGGAACTGTTGCCATTTAAAGCAAAAGAGTTAAGGAAAGATATTACCGTGTCGCATGAATATTGGGTTACCTCCCAAGAAGTGCTAAGTTTAACGTCTTCAGCCAGACATTACGTACCCAAAAAATGGCTAATTACCCTTTCAAATCGTATATCAATAGTCGAAACAACTGTGGATCATCAAAATCAATTAAAACTGCCACAATTATGAGACAACTACACCAAATCAGAAAAATGAACAAACAGAGCACATCCTCATCCAAGGTTTCTGCCAAGACAACCGGGTTTTTCTCGTGGTGCCCACTTGGGCTTCATATGAGTGTCTTGATAAACGGATTTACCCAAATAACGAGTCTCAAATAGCTGGATTTCCTCCTGGATAGTATCAGGAGGATCGGGTTGTGGAGTCGGAAGAGACTCGGGTAATACCTCAGACACACTAGGCTCGAGTCCCAAGTTAGGGACTTCAGATAGGGATACTTGATGATTACTACCCCCAAACTTAAAATTTTTGGTGTCTCTAGATAGACTAGTCACAATATTCCTAATTTCTAGACCATTAGGTTCCTGAAAAAGGTCAATTGCTTTCTCTAATTTATAATCAGGTGGTTCATCCTCTAAATGCATCTGAGGCACACAAACTGTAGGACTTATATGTTTCATATCCTCTATGGGCAACCCTAAAGTTTCCTTATTGTCTTGAAGTACGGTCACTGGCCTACTCTCATGATCACTATCCAAATCGGAAGCTATAGGCAAAATCTCAGATGGGCCTAAAAATGCATAATTAGGGTCCAACTTAGGAGGATCTCTAGGCTCTTCGAAATAAGGGATTAAGGTAGATTCGGTAGCTAGTAATGGTTCGAACCTAGCTTTCCATTTATTGGTATCTAACATAGGAATAGAATCCAACAGAGCATTTACTTGTTCAATGTTGCTATCATCGTCAAAATTCATGCTAAAATGGGCTAGACAACTCTCTAATGGATCTTCCAATATGATGTTTGGTAATGACTCCTGAACTAAGGTTCCTATCATGTTCACCTCTTCAATGCACGTGTCATCTAGCTCAGAATGCAGCTTATTGACATTAAAAATATTCAACTCAATAGTCATATTACCAAAAGATAGATTCATAATACCATTTCGACAGTTTATGATCGCATTAGATGTAGCTAAAAATGGGCGACCTAAAATCACAGGTATTTGGTTCTCTGGGTCAGGGACAGGTTGGGTATCTAAGACCACGAAATCCACAGGATAAATAAACTTGTCGACCTCAATAAGAACATCCTCTATCACACCACGAGGAATTTTAATAGACCTATCAGCTAACCTGCAGTGTTATCTTGGTAGGTTTCAATTCACCAAGTCCTAGATGTAAGTACACATGGTACGGCAAAGTAAGTTCACACTAGCTCCTAAGTCAAGTAAAGCTTTATCTACCCGATGTTTTCCTATTGTGCAAGCAATGGTAGGGGCACCTGGGTCTTTATATTTAGGAGTTGTGTTATTCTGAATGATCGAACTTACATGACTAGCTAAAAAGGCTTTTTTAGGGACACTAAGCTTGCGCTTTCGCGTACACATATCTTTAAGGAATTTGGCATAAGCCGGAAGTTGCCTAATTGCTTCTAGTAACGGAAGGTTGATGGTAAATTTCTTAAAAACCTCCATTATGTCATTAAAGTTGGATTGATTCTTTGTTGGTACTAATAGCTGGGGAAATGGGGCTCTAGGCATAAAATAGGGCCTCTCGAGAACCGAATCGGCATCATCGGAGATTTTATCGGTCCCTCGGCTATGGATGGTCCCGAGGGGTGAACTACGGTATGCTCACTATCGGGCATGGTTACACGATTGTCTACTACTCGCCACTCCTAAGGGTTCTAACTGAATTCAACTGATGTGATGGTTTTTCGCCTACTTCATGAACTCCTCTAGGATTTGTTTGTGTTTGACTAGGGAACCTTCCGTTATCTCTTTCACTTAAAGTCTTAGCTATTTGACCTATTTGAAGTTCTAACTTAGCAAGAGTCTGAGCATTAGTTTAAAAGTTACGCTTGGTTTCTGTTCAAAACTAACTTGGCTTTTTATTAACATTTCTGGCTCTGTGCTAACATATTACAGCTCTTTCTTAATATACTAAGAGATTCCTCTAAGCTAGACATTTTATTCTCGAAGGGTTCAAACTGAGCTTGACTGGAGAGTTCTTATTATAACCAAAACCTGGGGGAACATTCGAATTACTAAGCTGACCTTGACTCTGGCCCTTAGACCACGAAAGGTTCGGATGGTTTTTCCAACCAAGATTATAGGTTTCTGAATATGGGTCAAATTTCTGACGGTTGTCGAATCTAGTGTTATTATACAGAGCATTGGCTTGCTCTTCATTATTATGGCCTTCCCAAAAAGGCTCTAATCTACCACTAGTGTGACCCACTTCTAAAGCTTCTAACCTTTTCTCTATTGCAGCAATTTTGGCATCTGATTCAAAGCCTCCTTCTAGCCTATTAACGTTTCCTCTTCCTAGAAGAATTGTTTTCTTGGGTTCCCTACTATTTTCCCATTGTTGGGTCTTTTCGGCGATTTCATGCAAATATGTCATCGCCTCATCAACTGTTTGGTTTTCAAACCCACCTGTACACATAGATTCTACTGTGGTTATAGTGGAATAATCTAAACCCTCATAAAGGATATGAACTAACCTAACCTTTTCGAGACCATGATGAGGACATTGGATAATAAATCATTGAACCTTTCCAAATACCTATACAAAGATTCTCCCTCCTGTTGAGAAAACGTGCAAATTTGCGTCCTAATAGACGATGTTTTGTGCCTAGGGAAAAACTTGTTAAAAAAAGCAGATGTAAGTTGTTCATATGTTTCAATTGAACCAGAAGCCAAACTATATAGCCACGATTTGGCTTTATCTTTCAAGGAAAAAGGGAATAACCTGAGTTTCAAAGCATCATCATCAAGGTTTCTAATCTTTAGGTACTACAAATTTCCTCAAAGTCCCTAACATGGAAATAGGGGTTTTCATTTTCTTTCCCTAAGAAGATTGGGAGCAGCTGTAAGGTCCCAGGTTTAAGTTCATAAGTTGCTTCATTTGACTAACCTAATACACGAGGGACGAGTAGTCCTAGTCGGGTTCAACAAAGCTTTCAAAGTTGCCATTTACGGCACTATCTAATATCCGGGATTGTCTCCTCGTAAAAAAAGACGGACGTTCAAAATTGGACTCTTCAAAATCGGACTTTCTAAATTGAGGTAATCGAGACGCTTAGAACTACTAGGTTTCTCTTTAACAAATCTACCTAGGGCGTCTCTTTTACGTTCCGGCATGCAAACGAATAAGGAAGGGGATTCTATGCAATCACAAAACAAGGCTGACTCAACCAAAATCAAACCTATTGATTTCTAGCAAACAAAAAGCATGATGGCTCCACTTAGATTGTTTCTATACCAGCTTCTAATCCTTCGAAAGGGAATTCGTTATAATTTAAGCAAACCCCTCTGGAATCAATCCGAGTCAAAGTAAGTTGAATAGAGGTGAGGGAAGCTCGGTGCAGCTTTGATACCCAAGGCCTCACCGGAATTACAAGGCGGCGCAGTCACACATTCAACTCACAGAAACCTTCAGGAACTTCGAAGTGTGCTTAAAAGAGTAACCAATATTTTTCGAATGACTTTCCTATTAAGCTCGTTACCCTATCGATCTTGTTCTAGTCAAAATTTTAAGGCTTAGGTTCGCGTAGGTTACGTGTTCCTAAGGCGGGCAAGAAGATAACGGTGATGAAATCCGAACCCTTATCTTGTATGGCCAGGCCTTGCCCTTTACTAGAAAATTAAAACAGCCGTATTCAAGTCCTCAGCATATATGCAAACGGAGGAGTCCAGTAACTCGCTGACGGGGATTCGCGAGTGTTCGAGAATCTTACCTCCCGTTCCGGACGGGGATGAATCGGTTGTAGTCGACTCGGGCCACCGACTCCTATGTCGGTGTACGAACCCAAGGTGCGAGACAATATCGTAATTGTCCTCCTTCTCTCGCAAACAGTTTATATTTAAGACCACCCTTCTTTAGGGTTTAAAAATAATGTCCAGAATGTCCAAATGTCCAAAAAGTCCAAAAATAAAAAGAAAAATTACAAAAATAATTATAAACCCTAATACAATTTTCGAAAAACCCTAAAAAAATAAATAAAAATAAAATTCTTTTTTTTTTTTTTTCTTTTCCTCGTTTCTTTTCGCTTTGTCTTTGACTCCAAGTCTTTAATTATTCACCAAATCTTTGGCTCAGCTTTCTTTTCGATCCGAGATCCAAAACCTGTAACCACAAGACAAATACCCAAGAAAACGTAAAATAGAACAAAAGAATAATAAAATAAATAAAAATAAATAAATCTAAAACCCTAAAAACAAGTCCGCGTCGGCGGCGCCAAAAATTGATGTGATTTTTATGTTGTTGTAGAAAGTGGTAAGAAAGATGTCGTTCCTCTCAGACTTGTGAAGGATTTTTAGATTCAAATAAAACTAGAAAACTCAAAGAAGGTTGTTATCAAGATTATAAAAAGCACCGAGACTCAGGATTCCACCATTGACCAATTATGTGATTCAATCTAATCAATATTCATGCAATTCTTTGCGTTTGAAGTGATTCTAATTTATTGCCTCTAGTAGATTTTCGAAGTAACAATTGTATACATCAAGCATGAAACATCAAAAGTCTTAAACTAAGCATGCTCCATCAAAACGAATCACAATCATTCAATAAAAATCAATTTTCCAATATTAGTTCCAAGCAAATAATCATAAAAGAAATTGCAAAAAAAGAATTAAAATAGAAATATACCACTTTTCATGGAACAATGGCTTCCTCCGTTGCCTCGGCTAAGGGGTTTAGCTCCTCATATTAATCACTTGCTCAAAATACATGTTTATAGCCCAAAAGTTGATTAAAAGGATGAAAAATAATAACACAGATCGTTTTGCAACGGTGTATCGGCGTTACAAAGCATTTGTTACAATGGAACTATTATAGAGACCATTATAAACTCTTGTTGCTTTGTCGCTTATTTTAAGACCCCAAAAACGACTGCCCTGGGTGGCCTTTGTTCTTCGTGTTCTTCCTTCTACACCAGCAGAACTCGATTTCCTGCAACTCCTCCTGTTGATCTCTGCCGTGTTCTAAACTTCCCCTAACTCCTTCTAAACTTCAATACCCCTCTCTGGGATCCGAGCACACCTTTTATACACCTCCAAACCCTCCAAAACCCGATTAAATCTCTCATATTTCTTTCCGTGCAAGCCACAGCAATAATCTCTCTGCCGAATCGTTTTACGCGTTTCCAAGCTGTCAAATCCTTTCCAAACTCTCTATAAGGTATATGTGAATCTTAGGAAAGATTATATGCGATTTAGTCTCGCTGAATCTTCCAAAATCAGGCCAACAGAGACCCGTATTTCTTTCACCTCTGTTTTGCTCCAACTCGAATTCCAGCCCAATTGGATCGATTGTAACACTTGTACCAGGCCTGTTAGGCTCTAACAGGTCCATCCCAATAAAATCTGGTGATTGAATCTCGTTAATACCCATTCAAAAATCCAACCCTAATCTGCAACTTCTCTGACACTAGTTTTCCCGCCAAAATTCTTATTTGAATTGTTGAAGATGACCTCCCCCTATCCAGAGTGGGGGTGCGAATAGCAGCTGCCTTGGGGTGTCCTGAGGGTGCCCCTTAGTAATTTGGGTACCCCTTATCCATAGTGAGAGTCCGAATAGTAGGTGTCCTCCGGGTGCAACTTTTCGAGCCGATTTTTCCAAAAATGTTTATTGGCCAAAAATACCTACACACATATAAAACACCATAATAAGTACAAAAATGAGCACTATCAATTTATAGAAGCGAGACAAATTAGACACAAAAATGTGTCTATCACCAACTTAATAAGACTGTTGGATTGCTAGTAAGTATTGTTAATTGCTTAGTCGTTTAATGTATACGCATAATCTTATATTAGCATATATATACTAATTATGTGTTGGATGTATGAAACTAGCGGCGTCGGCTTGGAAAGTTGAAAAAGATGTTTGGTTGCAAGTACGAGGAAGGAGAGGTGTTATCCCTTGAAGAAATGAAGGAAGGCGAGGAAAATCTTGATAAAATTGAAGACCCAAGTGCAAAAGCTTTGTTCGGGGAAACGAGGAAGGTGGCGGTCCACAAGAAGCAAAAGACCAAGTGATTAACTTTTTAGTTGTGTTTCTTCATTTGGATGGTGGTTGTTACGTTTTGAACAATTCAGAACTTGTTTTTGTTTGTACCTCATGATTAACTCTTTAGTTGTTTGGTTTACTTTTGGTAGAATGATACCCGGATTAAGAACATTTAAGCACAATCCAGTTGTTTGGTTTATGTTGAACATGTTTACATTTTTGGTGAAATGTTTTCTTTATAAGTTTTCTTTACACCATAAGTGCCGGCATTGAAACGTTTAGGTTATACAGCGCCAGAACTGTTTCCGGCGTGTAAAAGTAATTATAATTCCATTCCGCCACCTGTACCGGCATTCAATTTTTTTCTAAAACCATGCCAGAAAAGGGGGATGAAAGGGTCCAAGTTCCTGTATAGAATTTGGACAGTATCGGCATTGAAATATTAATTGAATCTATGCCTGAATTATGATTTTCTTACACTTGGATAGTTTTTCCAGAAAACCGGCATTAGTTTTGGATTAAACTACAATGCTGGTATTGATTATAAATCCGCTCAAAATGCTCTTTTATTTCATTCCTAAGTAATCTATTACATTGGATTTGAAACTTTAAATTAAAACATACTAAAAAACATGGAATGGAGTAATTTTGGTTAAAGATGATCTCATAATCTATTTCCTTCCCTTTTCAACAATTGTGGAACCTTTGAGCCTTTCGCGAATATCTTCGAAGACATCGTCTGGAATCTCGGTGTCAAGGACCATCTTCATTGGTTCATATTCTCTTTCAACATACTCCTTTCCCTTCAAACAACACCCATCACACCCATCAATAGGCTTGCATTGGACCTTGTGGTTTTCTCTTGATTTTGCTAGTGCAACAGCTTTGTCAAACAATTGAAACTCATCGCACTTTGGGTAATTCAAACACCTTAGAAACATTCTTCCATTTTCAGCATCATTAGTTTTTGCAATCCAAAACCGGCGTGTCCCATCACAGTTTCTACACTTCATATTACTAGTTTTTAGCTTAATTATATCAAATCCATTCTTTTCAATCTCTACGCTTCCAATGACTTCAGTATGTGATGGGAGTCCGTACTTCCTTGGCTTACCCTTTCGCTTTGGAATCGAAACTGCATCAACTTTGGTCGTGCCTACGATTTGTCACAATCGTGTTGTTGTTGACTAGATATGGGTCGCTTACCTTTGCTATCACTTATTTTTGGTGTGGCTTCGGAATTTGCACCTTCATGTTCTTGACTTGATGTAGGTTCCTTATTGGGCCTTCCCTTTTTGTTTGGCACCGCCGCCTCATCACCTTGTTGTTCTTTGTCACTTGATGTTGGTACCTTTGGAGGCCTACTTCTTTGGAACCTCTGCTACATCGACTATGGGTGTGACTTCGGAATGCTCACCTTGTTGTTCTTGTTCAATCGATATGGGTACCTTCCTCGGCCTACCCCTCTTCTTTGGAACCTCCGATCCATCGGCTTGTGGTGTGGATACGGAATCCGCCGTTTGTTGTTGACTTGATAGCGGTTTCTTTCTTGGCCTACCCCTTTTGTTTGGAACCGACGCTTCCGTGAACCTTGATTCTAAAATCTCACATGCGGTTGGATCTCGTTTCTTACTTGCCTCGAGTTCACATTCACGTTGACTCATTTATTTTAATTCTTTCCTTTGTTTTCTCCTTGCCGTTTTGGTTTGTGGTCTTCCGGGAGGATCTCCCTTTGTTAGCTATTCACTTTGTGCGACCCATGGGCGAGTAATTATCCTTGGTTAGCTCAACAAGACTTGCCAGCTTACCGAGTTGCCACGTGAGTAAGCTTCGAAGAATTTCTTTGCTTCGTTAGTATCCCACGGTGATTGTCCGGAAGCTTCCGGGGGGGGGGGGGATAGTTTCTTCCAAAACGGATCAATAACCTCAATAGGTATTACTTATTCATACTTCATAAGAATATGACGACACGAAAGCCCCAATGAAGATATGTTGGGACAAATACACACATCACCCGGTTTTACGAGACATAAAGGGCGGGCTAAAGCCTCAATTAGCCACTTCTCATGCTCATCCCTTGGTCATGCTCGAAGATAACCGTCAGTAAAATATTAGGTACACTCCTTTCCTATTTCCTTGGTCACACAACAATCGAGCATCTGAAGGTAAGGTGATTGCACAATATTGAAGCATATGAAGAGTTAGCAGTCAGTTTATAGTTAACGCCCAGACAATGAAGGATACTTTTGAAGGGATTTGGTTGTTCCAGTTCCAGACTATGGATTTGTATGGAAAGTTGTACTCATCAGTAACATCAATATGCTAAAAGCCACCAACAGTGTGCCATAAACATTTCCTTGCGATAAGGCCTCGAGCTCTTCAGCGACCCTCGACAGTCAATTGTGTAGCAACTCATGAGGAAGCCAATGATTTTGTCCACGCTTGCATGGATGTTGCGTCTGCAGATGCAATTGCATAGGAAATGGCTTTTGCTGAACTGGTCTTGAAACTTCTAATAGATTTCATACTGGCAATGAGGATATTGAGTCTGAATCGGGGGTACAAAGACAACTGGATGCTGCGGTCCCTCTATTAAAGAATCCAACTGCCGAGCTTGGTAGTTTTAGTTGACAATTTAATCCAAACACTGATGTTTTGCAGAAAAAGATGTGTTTGGGGTGATTTTTTTGACACAGAAGATACTGATAAGCAGGTTGGCACAAGAGTTGAGGTTATGAACCATGACCCTGATGAAGAAGCTGCATGGGGAACTGATCTGGAATCAGAATATAGGTATGAGGAAGAACTTGTTATTCCTACCATAGTGCAACATAAAGAAAAAAAGCATTTGTAAGAGCAAGTTGACAAAGAAACCGAAATGATTTTGAATTGAGTTGATTTGAATAAAAACGAAAACAAATAAAATTTGTAACTAAGAAACTGTCTACTGCTAAAAAGGATGACAGTAGTGCAGGGGACGAAAATGCTTGGTGCCCCCAAAACTTGCCCCACGAGTCCACAACGTGTCGCCAATGTGCTAGTCCATACACTCAGTTCCGGACCCACCACGACACTTTAAGGGTTTACTACACCCGGCTATAAACAAAATAAGAAGGCTATTATTGGGGCGTCACACTCCATTAGAGGGGCTTCACTTGGATATTTGATGACCAAAAATCTGGTTAAGGGATATTTTGATTCCATAGCAATTTGTCAAAATTACCCTTCAATTAAAACTACTAAAAATAGATGAGGAAGAAGCAAACTGATCCTAGTGATGGTAATCAAAAACTCAATCAACCTCAACTTCATCCTCAACTCATTCCACCGATTCAATCAATTGAAGAATCATGTTTTCAAACTCCTCAACAACAACCCATGGTATATGTAAGGTAATAATCAAACAAACCCATCTTTTTGTACCCGTTTTTGTGCTTAAATCGAATGAAATCGAAGTAAAATTAGGATTTTATTTACTTTTTGCTAGTGTTACGCCTGGGTACGGTACTATATTTTTCAATGGTAATTTATTTTTTGAAGAACTTACGCCTAGGTTTAGTTCAATTCAAGCGTAAACATTGATTTGCATGTCGTTTACGTCTAGGTTTAGTTGATTTCCAGGTGTAATTCCAATTTACGCCTAGGTTTAGTTGATTTCCAGGCGTAATTCCAATTTTACGCCTAGGTTTAGTTGATTTCGGGCGTAATTCCAATTTTACGCCTAGGTTTAGTTAGTTGTTTTCCGGGCGTAATTCCAATTTTACGCCTAGGTTGATTGATTTCCGGGCGTAATTCCAATTTTATGCCTAGGTTTAGTTGATTTTCCAGGCGTAATTTAGGACGTAGCTAGGTTTAATTAATTAAACTAAAGCCAAACAAGGGTTGTTTAGTCATTACACAATTATTTGAGATAAGGGATTTTTGAAATTACTTACGGGTGACCCGTTTTTGTCCTATTAGGTGACGCCCCTCTAATGGAATGTGACGCCCCAATAATAGCCTTCCAAAATAAATTACTAAAGACTATTGGGGTCTACAACACCTGTGTAATTCTTACTGACTAAAGAAGAAGGCTATTATTGGGGCGTCACATTCCATTAGAGGGGCGTCACCTAATAGGACAAAAACGGATCACCCATAAGTAATTTCAAAAACCCCTTATCTCAACCCATAAGTAATTTTGTAATGACTAAACAACCCTTATTTAGTTAATTTTAATTTCATTTAATTAGATAATAATTAAATTAATGAATTTTGTTATATACTTGATGAATTCTGGGACAAAGTTTTTGTGGGAAGAAAAACTAGAGAGAAGAAAAAAAAGAAAAAATTTGGAGATTTCTTTCAAACCCTAGATTTTGATTCACTCAACCAAAATGAATGAAACAAGTTACCAATTTGAGGTGGGTGAATCTTTGTATGATAGAGAAAATTAGCTAAAGTACGTAAAAAGAATTGGATTTTTCGACTTATTGGTCCTGTTACGGTTGGGTTGAAGCTTCGTTCCCAACCGTAACTGGTTATTAATAGGACAAAAGAAATCTACATTTTACGGTTTGATTAAGACTAACCAGACGTAAAACTAACCTAGCCGTAAGACTAACCTAGACGTAAGACTAAGACTAACCTAGACGTAAGACTACATTTTACGGTTTGAATAAACTAAACCTAGACGTAAAACTACATTTTACGGTTTGGTTAAAACAAAACCTAGACGTAAGACTACATGCAAATCCTATTTTACGGTTGAATTCAACCATAACCCAGACGTAAGTTCTTCATAATCATATTTTACGTTTAGAAATTAAACCCGAACCCAGACGTAACACCAGCAGAAACGTAACTGAAGTTGAATTGAATTGAAATTGAAGTTACGAGGAGAGGAAGAGAAGAAAGATGAAGAGGAGCAGTTTTTTTCTTGAATTAGAATAAAAAATATTTAAGTTTTTAAGTTTTTATTTTAGTTCAAGGGTAATCTAGATATTTTTCTTTGGTGTTAGGATATCCCATAACCACTTTTTTGGACACTAAGAATCCAAGTGAAGCCCCTCTAATGGAAAGTGACGCCCCAATAATAGCCTTCTAATAAAGTTTCCTCAACTCGCCCTTGCGTCAATATGTTCTGCTGGATCAAGACTCCTTTTGAAATCCTTCGCCGGATTATAGCATCGGCGGCGAGTCTGAAATATTTAACGTGGGTGGACCTCACCTACTTTTTGTTTTGTCCTGTATTTGATGCTGCGTTGGACAAACGCTTAATAATAAAAACAAATTCGAACCAGCATCAACAACTAAAAAAGACACTACATATTCTAGGTTGCAGTTTCTGTGGAGAGACGAAGAAGAAGTAGGAATCCGTGTTAGATTTAACTAACAACAATGGTATGTAAATCATCTCTTTAACCCTAAAACACTAATTAGTTTTACTATTTATTCTGGAATTCTAGGGTTTTTATTCTTTCTGATTTTCAATTTTTAGATTCTGACCTCAAGTATTTGCTTATTTCTTAACAATTATGTGAAAAAGTAAAGATGTTTGAATCCTTGAAGGGTTCTTTTGTTTCAATCTTACTTTCAATATGTGATTCTTGTTTGTAAATGCACTAGTTTGTTGATAGGGTTTAGTTTTTGCCAAATGCTTAGATTTTGCTGGAAAAGTGCTGCTGGAAAGAATGTGATTTAGAGTTGAAACTTAGAATATGGAGTCTTGTGGATCATGGGTTACACTTACACTTAAAATTCATTTTAGGTTTTATGCCTAGCAAGATTTATTGAGGATTTGGAAAGGAGATAAGAACAATGAAATTTTGAAATAAGCTTGCTGGTGGTGTTATCTGATGGTATTAGCTAATCTGTTCACTTCTGTAGCATGTTGGTATGTAAGTCACTGAATTTCCCAGAGCCTTTTTTTTAACTGAGTTCTTGTGTCCTAGACTGGGTTCCATTTGAGAAATACTGTTATGGCACGATCTGGTATTTTTGCAGTAGAAGCGTTGGAGGTTTAGCGTTGGAGGTTTAGCTGGATCTTCAAGTATAAACTGCAGTTTGCTGCTCTACCTGTTATGATCTGCATTTGAAAATGTGAAGCTTTATGTGCTGGACTGTACAAATCTTTAATTACTACAACTATATTAAACTGGATTGTTTCATGTTGGTTTCTCTAGGAGTCATAATCATCTTCAGTTCCTGGCAATTACTAGTTGTTTTCCTTCATCATAGGGATTGATATAAAGCTTTGCTTTTAAGCTTCCAGTTTCTAGTATTTTTCAATGTTTATACCTTTCTAATGGCAATCTGAAGATATTATCATGATGTCAGCTTTACGACATTGATTTGTTTTAAATAAATCATAAATCACGCATTGGATTATCTTTGTCTTGTGGGTGTTAAGTTCATTCGTCTTTGAAAACATCCTATGCAGTTACACTAATAATGACTAATTGTTTTTACTAGGCTGATCCAGAGTTAGAAGCTATCAGGCAAAGAAGAATGCAAGAGCTAATGGCACAACATGGCGCTGTAAGTGCAAATTCATATTTGGATTACATAATAACTGTTCATCCATAGCGTCTTTGCTAAATAAATATCATTGTCTATCAGGGAAATCAACAGAACCCAGAGCAGCAAACTGCACAGGAAGATGCCAAAAGGTTGATTAGTGTTATCCTGTTTCAATTCTAGAGTCTGCGGTTTGCATAATAAGATTCCAAGTTTGCATTGTTTTTTTCCTCCCGAACTCAATCTTTTTATTCTGTTCCAGGGAAGCAGATGAACGTAGGCAACTAATGCTTAGTCAGATATTGTCTTCTCAAGCACGTGAAAGAAGTAAGTGTGTATTTGATTTAGAACTGCAACGTCTCTCTATGACACCAATGTTATTTGTTTGTTGTGGCCAATTCTAGCTTGTGAAAACATAGCTTACCCCTTGAGTACAGTTCATAGAACAATTCTTTTTTAAGAACACATATTTACTAAAACAAGACTTTCCTTAAAACATAGCTTGACCCTTGAATTCTTCATCAAAACTAAACTTTGTAATCAGAAATGTTTAGTTCCTTGGTATTTTGCTAATATCCTGAATGACATCTTGCATTTAGCTAGTAACTTTCAGGATATTCTTTTTTGTACAATTACAGAGAAGCAAATTTTGTGTTTGATGCCTTGGCCAAAAAAGCTGTATTACTCTTTACTTTTTGTGTAATCTGTTGAATGATGATCTCAGAGGGAGAGCCTTCCCTCATTATGTAAGGCCCATGTAGTTTGCTTCTATATATCTCAAATTACCAAAAAAAGAAGTGTGAATATGTGCATGTGCCACCGATGCAGATGGTTATCATTTTATAAGAAACTATTTCTAATCTGTGCAACTGTACATAACGATCATAGATGGCCAAACAATTACTGAGATATCGGCTGTATTGTTCAACAGTAAGTATTTGGTTAGGATGTATAAAGAGGACATATTATATGATACAGTTGAACACATGGAGATTGTCCAATGGCTGATTTTGGTGGGAATACTAAGTACTAACTCCCTCAAAGGATGAGTGGAAACAAAATTTACCATTTTGTACCATTACTAGCTTCTAATGGGCATGTTCTGGCGGACCTGACACCTTTAAGAGATATTGATGAGTTTATTTGTCTTCTATTGTTGTTTTGTTTCTTGATTATGAAGTGCATTAACAAACTTTTGTACTGCTATTATTTTATTTGAACAGTTGCGCGAATTGCTTTAGTAAAGCCTGAGAAGGCAAGAGGTGTTGAAGATGTCATACTAAGAGCTGCTCAGATGGGTCAGATTGCTGAAAAGGTAACATTGAACTTGCAATCACACATGAGGCGTGTAGTTCATTTGTTGAATCAAGTCTTGATTCAGTGTACATGATTCATTCTTGTAGGTGTCTGAAGAGAGGTTGATATCATTACTGGAACAGATTAACACTCAGACAACAAAACAGACAAAAGTTACTGTGAGTACTAAAATCGTCATGCACTTCAAATATTACTTCCCTTGGGGCCCTGTGTAGTCAATTCGGAATAAGAACTTTCATATTTGTTGCATGTGATTATGTTTTGGGTAGAAAATGATGCAGGACATAATCTACATGCTTTATGCAAAACCTCGTTTCTCAGATTCTTTCATGTTCTATTTCAGATCCAGAGGCGTCGAAGTGTTCTTGATGACGATTATTAAACTACTTTCGGATCTATCGTTCAGTTCTCTATATTCTGATGAGGATTCAAACTTGTTGTCAAACTATATAGTCTCTTGAGCTTACTGAAGTGGGTTTTATCCATTTGCTTTAGCTTTAATGTCCTGGGGCTTCTGACTGGCAGTTCACATTTTATTTTATTTGTACAATGAACCACTATTACCAGTTGGAAATCCCTATCATAGCATTCGGCTATGATAGTTGTGACCACACGTAGCACCACCTTCAAATTTAGCCTCTGAATTCCTAGCCTCCCATTTGTCTTGCAGAGTAGAAATACTTCTAATCCAAGTCGGCTGAGAAGTGCTCATTTCGAAATCCTCATTTAAAGGGTCAGTATAGAAGTTGAAACAAAACTGAGTTTCCTGAACGATTCTAGGGATGTCAGGATTGGTGTTGTTAAAGACTTTATCATTCCTTGCCTTCCAAATTGCCCACATCACACAACTAGCCGTTCTGAAAACACTAAAATCCCCTTTTGCCTGTAACCAATTATTCATTCAGTCTTTTAAAGGAGGACTATCAGTAACTCTTTGCCCTAAGTTGGAAGCAACCTGACAATTCAAAAATAAGTGGACACTGGTTTCAGGACTCATACCACATAGCTTTAAGAACAGCTTGCAATCTTGCTCCAGATCCAAAGTGAACTTCCCCATTGCTTTAAGAACAGCGATTCCTTCATGAATGACTCTCCAGATAAAGATGTGGACTTTAGGAACAAGGTTCTTGACTCTTCAGAAGAGTTTCCAGGGGAACTGCGCATCATTGCTACCAGAGCTGGAAGGCCTGCTGGCTGCTGCATTTGAGAGATTTCATAAAAGACTTAGAGCTGAAATCGCCGTAGGGGTGAGGTAACCATAAGAGTTTATCCTTCATGTTCTCATCCTCAGGGATATAGATGCTCATAAATTTAGCTGCCGTTAAAGGAGAAAAAAGTTGATTTACCAATGGACCGTTCCATCTGATAGGGTTGGACAGCCACAACTCCTTCACTTTAGTGCAAGTAGTCATATTATTCTATTTTTCAGGGATTGCATTATTTGAATCTGGCACCCATGGATCTTGAATGCGAAATGAATCTGAAAATAAAGCATGATTCCAATTACACCTATCCAAAGTCATTATTGATTTGGGTTTGATTTTCTCCCCTCATCTGTCAATTTGTTAGTTACTCTATTTCCTTGCCTGTCAATTTGTTAGTTACTCTATTTCCTTGCCTGTCGACGTAATTGAAACCCAAAAAAAATCTCAAAGCTAGTCAGAATCCTCATTGCCTCCTTTATAATTGCCTGGTTCTGCCATTTGATCCAGCTGCATTTCCCTTGTGCAAAATCAATAATTCATAGACAGTCACCCAGTCTGCCAGCTTAACCATACCTACTAGCTAGAGTTTCTGCTTCTTCAGGACAAATTGCTTTCCCTTTATAATTGCCTGATTTTTCCATTTGATCAAGCTGCATTTCCCTTGTACAAAATCTGTAGTTCTTTGACATTCACGCACTCTGCCAGCTTAACCATAGCTATTAGCTAGAGCTTCTGCTTCTTCAGGACATGTTGCTTTCATGGATCCAGAACAAGCTTTGGCAGCTGTTCCGTCATTTTTAGCAATTAGCCCAAAACTTGAATCACTAGTTACAGAAATTCATGAAGATTCAGAAATTAATTTTCACTTGATTAGCTATTGACTGGCAGTTTCACATTACTTTCACTTAATTATTTTTTTGACTCGAACAGGGCAAAATGCATTGAAAAAGATCAGTTCCATACCAAGAAGGTATGGGACTGATGAAAATGTACAACTGGGAAGCACTAATGCAGTAGCTTTAGGCTCATTCTGTTTCTGTTTTATGTCTGGTTTCTGAGTGACTCTACTGTAATTGAGCTTACTTTGTATCACTTTCACTTAATTGCCCTAACAGCTTTCAGACTAGAAAAGAGAGTTATGCAATTTCTATAGGTGCTTTAAGAAAACTCTACAAGCTTGCAATGAATTCTGATTAGTACTTGCTAGTTGCAGTACTATTCTCAGCTACGGGTCCAGTGCGGTAACAAGTGTGGGGGAGGAACCATACTCCCCCCCTTAAGTTACCCCCGGAGGGCTTACCAGGCCTACCTGTATCTGTATGGACAACTCAGTTAAAGTAGACTCAATTTGGTTGACTATACTCGTTAGAACATGGAAAAATTACAACCCGAGTATTACAATGCACCTTCTGCAATCCGAGTTACTTCGTCAATGCATTGATGCCTCATGAGCAAGAAATTTTATGCTGCTACCTTAATCGCATTAGCAATATATCTTGATCCTATAGTTATTTATCGCATTTGCATTTAAGGAATACGACAGGAAAATGTATATTAAGTTGGCGTTGCAGGGATCTACCAATAGTTATTTCTCATCCCAATTTTTGTTGTCTAGGAAATTCACATCATACAAACATCCCAAACATCCATTCAGGTGAATATATCTGTATCCTGATGGCAAGAGCAAATTCTGTGAAATGTTAAAATTCTGATGAGAGCTATCAAGTGATATTCAAAACTGGGATCTGGGTAAGACTTTATTACCTAATTTTCTTGGAAACATTTCAATTTACAAAAATATTCTATCAATTCCTGAGTAAACACGAGTAACAACTTGTTTGGAAGTATATACTGAAAGTACTACACCAAGAAGAGTTTCCTGGAGCTGGTTATTTCATGAACGTTGATAGGGCAGCATGGATGCCTCTGCTACTTCGTAATGAAACATGGCGAGGAACAAGGGAATGGGGTCCGCTCCAAACTGATCTAGGATCACCAGAAAAAAGATTGCCACACAACTCTGTAAGCATAGGATTTTCGCCACCGAAGAATTTCTTGTAGATTTCAATTTGCTGATTCCTTTTTCTCAGTTCCTGTATACAAAACAAAATGGATAAAGAAATTAAAGTTAGATGAGTATTAACTTCTAGACAAGCTAACACGGTTTACGCTCTTCCTGTATCCCGCATGAGATGACTCAATATCTGATTTTCCTATGATGTACGAATTCTTCATAATTAAAAACTGACCCCTTGGGTCATCTTTATCATGGGCTCATACGCGGAGGTGTAAGTGTAATACTAACTGGAGTGTAAAATAGGCTGTAAACAAAACTATCATAGCATAAATGATGGTGCCAACTGCCAACCTCTTGCTTATGCTGCAATTTCTCCGCGGTGGTAGGCTCTTCCTGATGCAATGGCAGGTTATTTTTCTGGGAACTAGATTCAGTGGCAAAACGTGAAGCATCCATTTCCTGGAATCGCGACTCGAGATTCGCTTCTTCTCCAGATGCATCTCCTCCTGTCTGTAATGCTTCGGAAGGTTCTCCCTCATCCCTGTTCTGGTTCTGCACATCACTGTCACTGACCTCTTGACTTTCCAGCTTCATTTTCTGAGCTTGTTCTTCCATATCAATGTCTGCACCAGCGACTGGGTAAGATTCCAGATTTGATGATGTATCCTCACTGAAAGGCGTTCCTGCAGTCTCCTACATAACAAAGTACAGAAAAATAATTATATTGATACAAAAGTAAATGATGTCCCAAGAATGACTGAGAAGGCTTCAAACTAAAACAAAAATAAGAAAAAGAAAAAACGAGAAGAAGAAGCAGAGAACAGACTTTTGAAAATCAATCTGATTAATTGGGAGACAAATTATTTCATAAACACAGAAAATGTGTCAATTGATCAAGCACAATTCGATACTACATAAAGGGATTTGGTATTACCTCTTGCTTAGGGTCTTGAGACAGATTTCCATCACTTATTTCAATCTGATTTTCAATAAGTTGAGCATCACGTTCCCTTCTTTTGCGTTTCATAACACAGACAGCACATAGACAATCGCTTTTGTGCTGTCTCATTCTGATAGGAAGAAAGACATAACAAACAAAGATCAAAACTGCATGTTGGAACCATTAACTGCCAATGTATTGGATATCAAACACTGCTTCAGAAGAAGTGAATTAATAGATACAAGAAGTTGCCTGTAGACCGCCCAATGGCCTATTTTAACATGAATGACTCAATTGCTTGAAGAAAAACAAAAGAGACTAAACAGCGCAGCTGTTCTGAAAACTTTTTAGTTTAATAATTAACTCATTAGTATATGGGCCTAAGATTGATTTGGAACTCTTTTTCTTCTACCAAAACTACTGTTAATCAACATATTTTATAAACCATCAATCAATGATAGTTGAAGTTCCTGGCTTGTCCAGAGACTCACCAGTACTGGGTCAAGTTTAGGAGCTCAGTAAGCATCCCCAACCAACAGAAGGGTGTAATTGTCGTTTCTACTGAATTCAAGTAGAATCTATATAGCCATTGAAGAATAAGGAAGTGGGACAAGTGGCATACCCATGACGTTTACGTGCCTGTTTGGAAGGAGTGCCCTTGACAGAGTGAGCAGCATTCTCCCCCTGCATGCTTTCACTAGAACCTGTAATAAAAAGGAAGCATGGAACTAATCAGATTTGATGTCCCAGAAAATGAACCGAAAAACGCTTCAATAATTTTGGAAAAAACCAACCAGAATCAATGGTCAAATGTAAACCACGAGCAAGCGCTAGATTATTTCCCAATAACAGGTTCTGTTATTTAGTTTCTCTTTCCTATTCCTCATGCTATTCACATGATTTTATAACAGTATTTAAGCCTTTCAAGTTCCAAACTTACATGAGATCGCAACAACTAACACTTATTTAGTCATCATAAATTTAACTTGGGACTTAAGAGGATTTTAATATTTATTCACTGATTTTTTACAGGTAAAATGAACCAACACTGGTAAAGTATGTAAGGCAATATCATGGTGCATCATGGGCCATCAACTGACAAAGAGTGTAGCTTATATATACAATCTACTGATCTAGTTGGAAGTATAGAACAAAAAAAAAAAAACATAGCCAAGAAATTGCAGGCAATTACTAAAGAAGAGAATGGCTTTTCTGGTTAAGAGTTCTAACCATTAGCTCTTTGCGATCGCTCGGTGTATAACCCTGCTGCCACCCAATACTTCATAAAATTCTTCTTCACACGTCTCATAAGATCCACAATGTAATCGCCCTTATTATTGTACTTGTAACAGTTCTCCCAGATGTACTGCACATCCATAAATACATCTTTGGAGTTCTTGTATTTATTGCCATGTTCAAGATTTTTGCATATAGTGCCAAAATCCATAGGGTAGTGAATGATATCGAAGTAGTCCTATATCAAGGAAAGAAATACGAATCCATAAACAAGATCACATACGATAGAATTGACACCCTAAAAAAATTATTTGATCAACAAGAACGAAATGACCTCCTAGTATGTAACTTCAATAACCGAAGTAGATTTGCAGTATTTAAGATTACAAAGCACGTCAAAATTGGAAAGATGAAAAATCCTAACTCGTTAGTAAAACCAATGGTAGAGATAGCACAGTTGAATCTCTAGCCTACCCAACTTGTTTCGGACTAAAGGCCTGGTTGTTGTTATTGTTGTAGAGCTAACATGGTTTAAACAAGTAAACATTAGAATAAAATTGCATCAGGGGAGCAAAGGCTTCCAAAAAAGATTCACATGTTCACCTATGTCTCTAAAGCAAAGCAAATTAGATGAAAATGTTTTGTGCTTCTTCAGGCGCTAAATCCATACTCACAGGTTTGCAAGGGAAATTAAGGGAAGTAAAAGAAGCACGTACGGAAGTGAAACTGGGAGTGATGATATCGTAAAAGCCGATAGGGTCACCTAGTAGGCTAGTACATATTACCCTGGGATTGATACCCACAACCCACAAGTAACCAGGTAGCGAAAATGAAATCTTTGTATTGGTTATAACGGAAATCTAATATCACTAGAAAAATGAACTGAACTCAAACTAATATAAAAGTTTTAAACTACAAATAAGGTGTATCAACTACAACTATGGTATACGCAACTACCGAACTCCTAGTGTCAATTATGCTGCATACGAACATAATGAAATAACTATTTACACTCCCTCCAAAGTAGATGACACACTTACAGGAATTCCGAGGGCATCAGGATCGACTGGAACACTAAAGGGCTCAGCTGCATCCATATTCATAATTTTCCTGATCACCTAAGAACAACAAAGAAGGGAAAACAATCCAAAAGTTAGTTCAACTGACATTGTTCAAGTTCAGTGGTACAAAACAAATGATATCCACAGAGTAAATCGTCCATACCATAAGGGAGGTATTCAGTTCTTGTTCACTATACACTGATTCTTGTAGATGAAACTTCGGTTCCCTCGACAATGATGACTCCACTTTCTTGTCATTATCTAAGGCAGTTTGGGTACTCTTTACACCTTGCACCTGGGCAGGACTACCAGCAACATTCACTATAGCATTCACAGAACTTGATCCTCTGAAAGACTTGATTTTTAAGGTTCCAGATTTACTAGGCACTTTTTCCATAACCACCACCGACTGCATTTCAGGCAAAGAGTTGCCACTATCATCTGCCCTCTCCACTTCACCTTGCTTTTCTAGACTCACATGTTGACTACTTTTATCAGTATCACTCTTATCCAGCATATCTGGACTACTCTCTTGAGGCTTTATCACTTTTGACGACTTAAGTCTCACTTTAACAGGTCCAATTCCATGCCGTCCACCTGATTTGTAAGTAATTATATTTGGAGTAGGCTTTGTGAATGCAGGAGGTTGATAAGGCACCACTGGAGCTGGCACTGCAACTTCCATTTTGGAATCCAACTGAGCCCCACCAAGATCACTATCACTATCATCATCATTATCATTATCATCTTCAAGTTCAACATGAACATCATACAAAACAGGAATGCCTTCCGCATCCACTGCAGCTGCCTTCTTTCTATGTTTTCCTTTCTTATGACCTCGTTTTCGTTTCATGTTGGTTTTTGTTGTCCTTCTCTCTTCAAAAATCCTAAATTCACTCCCAAACTGATAATTTTCTGCAAAACTGAAAATCACCAATACAATTAACAATCTAAAGATTCTTCATCCTCAATTCCTAGGGTTTCAAGATTTCATTCAATTGCTAAAATTACACCCTCTGTTCTTTTTCACAGTACAAGACTATTTAAGAAAAAGAAAAACCCTAACTTCAGATCAGAATATAAAAAAAAAAAAACCTAATTTACAGTACATTCAGGAGAAAGAATTACCTTCTGAACTATGAATTGGCCCTGGTTATGTACGTTACGAGGGGGGAGTGAAAGCAAAACTGAAAGAAGAGATTAATCGTTGATGGTGAGGGTATATTCGTCTATCTCTGGCGGGTTTTTGAGGCTTTGAAATTGAAAGTTTCGGCTTCAGACTTGGGAGAGAGAGCCAGAGAGGAGGAGGAGGACGACGTTCCTTATTTGCTGAAGAAACTAAATGGTGCGGATATTAATGTTTCCGCCCAGGACGTCCTCCTCGGTGAAGACATGCCATGAGTGACTCGTGCCTGTTCCAAAGAGCAGGTATTAAATTTGGCAGATCCACCGTCTTGAGCAGGTCCAGCCAAGCCATGACTTATTTTGATACAAAAATGATGTGTGTACCGAAGTTTTACACTTCAAATTGTACCCTGCTCTAAAAGCAGGGGGGGCGTGTTAAACTCCAGGGATGCGGGACCCACCATCTCTATTACTGCTTCGGGACCAATCGAAGTGCAAAGTTCGGTCAGTCTAGATGCTCATTTTGATAACATGCCTCTGAGTCCCATCTCGGACATTAATATTTTTGATAACACTCTCGCCTAGGTTAACCTTTATTATTTTTTCTTGCTTGCTTGAATCAGGTTTTTTTTTTTTTTTTGCCAAATATTGCTCCAAATAGTTTGGCGCAAAGAGTGTAATTTTTTTCCGCTTAATATTAAAAAAAAAAAGGCCTACGTGGAGGTCATTGTCAAACCTCCATTTGTAGTGTTTATATTTAGGTCCAAATAAGATCCTTTGTATTAAAATTCGTCTACATTGGTTAAGGTTGTACCCTGTATTCTAGATTTAATTGTTTAGTATAGTTTTGATGATGTGGAGGTGCATCTGAATGTGTAGTTAAAGACTTTCTTTAACGCCTTCATATTTAGTATCCCATCCCTCCTAGTTTATAGGACATACCTATTGGAGATAAGGGGTCTAAAATCTTATAGGGCATGAGAAAATAAGATTTTCAGTTTTTCACCCTCTATTGGAGATGCTCTTAAAAAACCAAAAGAATAGTTTAAAAAATAGCGAATTTTGATAAACGGCCCCACTTACAATTTCCTGTTTAATAAGATGACCCCGTTTTTTTTCAACTTTTCAAAATTGCCCCAAAGTTACTTTCTACATCCAAGTCATTTTTTTTGTCAAACTGGTCAACACATGGTCAACACACCCAGAGATATTACGTGTTTATCCCTTGGTTCAGGGTTAACCTGTCGAGAGAGATTCATTCTTCATTTTTTCCCTTAGGGTTTGAGCCTTTGAGTGTTCAGAGTTAGAGCAGCAACGGCGGCGATTGAAAGTTTCGAGTGGTGGTTGTGTTGATTGCTACCAGAAATTGCGGATCATGTAGAGAAGATAAAGAAAAAGACATGGTGAAGCTGGATTTTAGAGATTGAGAAGATGTTGCTGCTAAGAAAAATATATTGAAATTGAGATGATTCAGAGAGTTGGGCTATTGTTTGAGCTCATAGAAGAGATGGGTTATGAAGAAGAAATGAGATTAGTAATGGTGATTCCGCTGTTAATGGTGAAATTGATGCAGAAAGAAATTTTGGGGTTTTGGATTTGTTGTTAATTTCAGAAAGAAAAGGAGATGTATTAGAGCACTGCTCGGTCAAACTCGCATGCGTTGTTATCTCAAGCATGTTTGTCAATGTTAGTGATCAAAACTATAAGCCTTGATTTCTAGCCTATTTGTAGATGTCTCGGACTAGAACATAGATAGTGTAGTTGAGCTTAGATTTCATTGAGTTCATCATTTGAAGACGAAGAACTACTAAGGGGAGCTTGTGGAACTTCTTCGACAAAAGGTATGTGGAGACTTGAACTCATCTATCACTTGGAAAGTCTATTTCTATTATCTCCTATATTGAGACATAAGTCGTGTTAAGATATAGTTTTCTCTATACACATTTGAGATTTCGAGCTGAGTATATCTCGCTTACATATTTCTTGAAATATGTGTTGGTAAGCTTTCGCTTACACCAAGTTCATCTTATATCATGAGAAAATTGCCGAGTAACATCTTACATGGTTTGTGTGATACAGTCATTTGATGTAGGCTTGGAATGTTTCGATAATGATTATTTAAATATCTTGAAAATTTCTTTGATGCTAATAGTGTATGAAAACGGCTATTATCATTATAGAAGAATGTTTTAATGATTGAAATAAAGAGTTTAGAATCTTGTAACCATCTTTGGATATAAGCATAGTGTGTTCGCACATTAGTGTATAAATCCAAAACCGGGAGCCTAAAGTACGCATACTTGTGTGTATAGATTTGAGTCATTTGAACTAGTTATGGTTAAGATGAATAAGGTTGATATGAGAGTAATCATATGGCTAACCTCGGTTAACTATTTGTGAACCAACATGGTGTACATGTTTAGGTATTGGTTACATAAACCTAAATGAGGGTACATTTCATTTGTGTGTAACAAGCTAAGTTCGATCTAACGGTTGAAATATATTAGCTTGGGAGAATCAGGTTTTTCATCTAACGGTGAATATTGAATGCTTTGTTACCAAGGTAACCCATATTGCAAACCCTGATTTGAAAAATATATAAAGGAGAACTCTAGCAACTGGGAAACCTAATCCCCACACCTCATGTGTGTTACTAGTTGCATAACTAGAGTCGATTATTCTTTAACCTTAGGTTTCTTCTCGAGACCCTGTAGGTTAACGACTTAAAGACTTCATTGGGATTGTGAAGCCAAACCCAACTATTATCTTTGTAGTTGCGTGATCTGATCTTGTTGTTTCTATCGTGTTGAGTACAATTGGAATAATTGGCTCGAGATTTTATATCTTCGATAGGCAAGATAGAAAAGTAATCACAAACACTTCGTCTCATCGTTTGTGATTCCACAATATCTTCTTTCGCTGGTCGATTAAGATTATTGTGAGGTGATTGATAATTCTAGGTTGTTCTACGGGAATATATGTCCGGGTTATCGATTGGTTCCTATTCACCTTGATTTATCAAAAGACGGAACAAAAACTCTTGGGTATTTATGTGGGAGACAGATTTATTCAATCCTATAAACTTTTCTGTGTGAGACAGATTTATCTATCAAGTCTTCGACTTTGGGTCGTTGCAACTCTTGGTTGTGCGTGAGATCAACTAAGGGAATCAAGTGCGTAGTATCCTGCTGGGATCAGAGACGTAAGGAGCACAACTGTACCTTGAATCAGTGTGAGATTGATTAGGGTTCAACTACTGATCAGTCCAAGTTAATTGGTAGTAGGCTAGTGTCCAGTAGTGACTTAATACAGTGTGGTGTTCAATCTGGACTAGGTCCCGAGTTTTTTTTTGCATTTGCGGTTTCCTCGTTAACAAAATTCTGGTGTCTGTGTTATTTCTATTCCGCGTTATATTTTGTTATATAATTGAAATATCACAGGTTGTGCGTTAAGATCAATCAATTAGATTATCCAACCCTTGGTTGTTGGTTTACATTGATTGACACTTGAACATTGGTCTTTGGTACCGTTCAAGTTATTCCTCTTATATTCAATCGGGCTCGCAAATTTCTATTTGCTGATTAAATTAAGTGTTAGAGATATTAAACTCTTTGATATACTTTACTCTAGATTGAGTCTGACTGTCTAGTTGATTATCTAAAAAGTGTATTGGAGTAAGTCCTCTCAGATTGCCAAACGAATTGTTGGGTGTGGTTGTTAAAACCACGCATTTTAAATTGGTATCAGAGTAGGCAAACACATTAAAGACCTCATAAGTCTGTGTTTGTAGCGATCTGATATGGACAATAGCGTTATCTCAATAAATGCACCTCCAGATCCAGGGATTCCAGAATTCACTTCCGTGATTGACTTAATAAAATCTGTAAAAGAAATTCTATCTAAACCTCCACCAGGTTTAAAATCCCTTGAAGTTTTTTCAGAGCTTGAAAAGAAACTTGAAAGCTTATCTTCTGATGTTGATTTATTTCTCCAGAATGAACAAGAGTCTCTTGACAGGCTAAATCAAGATTATTTTTTTTTGTGAGTGTTGATGGTGGTTTTTAGCTTAGGGGTAAAATCGTAAAACCCTAGTCAGACAGTGACGTCACAGAACTTGAGTAATAATGTCCAAACCAAGCATATTTATTGAACCCTTTAATTTGTCTGTGAGAAAATTACTAGGGTACCTTTTTTTTTAATGTTGATTAGGGTTTCGACAGGCCAAAACCCTAATTCTCATACCGCATGTGCCAATGGCTAACCATGCCAGCTACACCTACCGCGCCGAAGCATGCCAACCATGCTAGCCGCACCCCTGTGCCAATGGCAAACCATGCCAACCACACCTACCGCGCCAAGGCATGCCAACCATGCTAGCCGCACCCTAGTGCCAATGGCAAACCATGCCAGCCACACCTACCGCGCCTTGCCAAACGCACCTTGCCATGGCCCCATGCCAACCTAGCCGCGCCACCTTGCTGGCCTTCCCTACGTGGCTACCAAAAACGAAGGCGTGCGACAATCAACGGTCTCCCTTCAATCCCAGGAGCAAATACTAGTCGTCCTAGGTTACCAAACGACCTTTGGCCCAAAACCCTAGCTTGGTCACGAACCTAGCTAAGCTAGCCACGCCATGCGCCCATGGCAAACCCTTGGCCCCACATGCCAAGCCAAACCGCACCTAGCCAAGCTAGCCACGCCATGCGCCCATGGCAAACCCTTGGCCCCACATGCCAAGCCAAAACACGCCTTGCCTTGGCCCTAAGCCAAGCTGGCCACGCCATGCGCCCATGGCAAACCCTTGGCCTCACATGCCAAGCCAAACACGCCTTGCCTTGGCCCTAGCCAAGCTAGCCGCACCATGTGCCCATGGCAAACCCTTGGCCCCGCCATGCCAAGCCAAACCACACCCCTGTGCCAATGGCAAACCATGCCAGCCACACCTACCGCGCCAAGGCATGCCAACCATGCTAGCCACACCCCAGTGCTAATGGCAAACCATGCCAGCCACACCTACCACGCCTTGTCATGGCCCCATGCCAACCTAGCCGCGCCACCTTGCTGGCCTTCCCTACGCGGCTACCAAAAATGAAGGCTTGCGACAATCAACGGTCGCCCTTCAATCCCAGGAGCAAATCCTATCCATCCAAGGTTACCATACAACGCACGGTGACCTTTGGCCCGAAAACCTAAGTTTGGCCACGCCAAACCATACCATGCCAACGGCATGCCAACCTAGCGGTGCCACCACGCTGGCCTTCCCTATGCGGCCACTAAAACGAAGGCGTGCAACAATCAACGGCCACCCTTCCACCTTAGATGCAAATCTTAGCCGTCCAAGGTCGCCAGCCAACGCATGGTAACGTTTGTCCCAATGCCAAAACCCTAATCTTGGCCGCGCCTAAACTATGCCTCCTCGGGCCCGCAACATCCCTCCTGAATTCTTCCGGAGTTTTACTTTCGGGCTGTTTTCACCTCCCGAACGAGTTCAAAACCTAATTATCCTCACGTAAGGAGATAGGAAATTCTTTTCCGGTCGATTTGAGGTGCGGACCGTCAAAATCCGAGTCCGTACGAGAATTCTACAGCGATTCTAGTAAAGGGCGCTAATTAAGGTTTCTAAAACGAAGGCGTGCGGCCGTCAACGGTCGCCCTTCAATCTCAGGAGAAAATCCTAGCCGTCCAAGGTTACCAGACAACGCATGGTAACCTTTGACCAAAAACCCTAGTTTGGACACGCCAAACCGCACCAAGGCATGCCATGCCAATGGCATGCCAACCTAGCCGCGCCACCATGCTAGCCTTCCCTATGCGGCTACTAAAACGAAGGCGTCCGATAATCAACGGTCGCCCTTCAATTTCAGGAGCAAATCCTAGTCGTCCAAGGTTACCAGACAACGCATGGTAACCTTTGACCCAAAGTCTAGTTTGGCCACGCCAAACCATGCCAAGGCATGCCATGCCCATGGCCTGCCAACTTTGTCGTGCCATTATGCTGGCCTTCCCTACACAGCTATCAAAAACGGAAGCGTGCAACAATCAACGACTACCTTTCTGCTTAAGATACAAAATCTCGACCGTCGAAGGTCGCCAAGCTAGCAAGTCTCCCAAGCTCGACTTGCCAGGCAACAACCATGTTACATGTTTTCACGAAAACGTTCGAGACATCAAACCACAAACTGGGGGATCTTCTTTGGGTTTTGGTTTGGCGGTTTACAGCGTGCGGCGTATACTATGCCCGTAATAAGAAAGTGTAATAAGGATGAAGTGGTTAAGTAAATAGGGAAGTAATGGTGAAACGCTTTTCTTTTATGGAACATCAATTCCATGCGTTAACGGTTACCACCTCCTCCCATTTACTCACCCATTATTCCATTCCTTAATGAGACCAGAGTACGTTTCACTCCGAATTGTATAAATAGGTCTTACCTATTTCCACAAAGGAGAACAATTTCATTTAGGAATACACAACACTCAGAAAATACTTGCTAGCTTACCATTTGTTAGCCTTCCCACTTTTATGATACAAGTCGTAGTAACACAACTACTCTTCCAGAATCAACTATTCTGGTCTCATCACTTTCCTTGCTTCCCTCCCCAAAACCAACCCATTCTCCTTCACTTTGTGACCGAAGCAAGTCGGCAACGGCCATTTCTTGGTTTAGGCCGGACTTGTACAGATTGATCTCTCGAATCTAAAGTAATCCCTTGCAGTACATTGTTTAGGGTTTAAATTGTTTCTCACCCGTACACCCAAAATTACTGAAATCAGCAGAAACCATTTTCACCTACAAACAGTGAGTCACGCGAATTTTATTAATCGAAATTAAGGAATTACAGCCAACAAGGAAGGAGATAGAAAATAAGACATCAGAAAAATAAAAGCCTAAAGGAACAGGCCCATCAACACACCCTACTGGATAGGCCCAATATAAGACTTACTGAGCTAAAATTTAAAATATTTCTCTAGTAACTGTGTTTTTGTTTTTTCAGCTGAACCTGTAGTAGTTAATGCCTGGCATTTCAATTCTAGCAAGAATATGAGGTCTCCCCATATGGATCTGTCTTTCACCAGCACTAAGTTGGGCTCCCTTCTTAGCAACAACATCAACAGAAAAGTTGGTTTCTCTGTAGCAGTGAGAAAACCTGATTGATAACAATTTCCTAGCTGCACTTATCTATCTCATTTTGACAAACCAAGGGATGTTACCAGAAGCAAATTTAGATATGACTGTCTGAGAGTCAGAATTGATGATTATGTGTTCTAGGTTCCAATCAACAACAAGTTTAGCAGCACAAGTAGCAACAAAGACTTCTGCAATGTAATTTGTGGTAATTCCTAAACCACCAGTAAGAGTGCATGTTACCTGACATATGTGATCTCTGACAACCACTCCAAATCCTGCTTGTCTTGGATTTCCAAATAAAGCCCCATCACAACAGAATAAGGTTGCACCAATACTGGGAGGTAGCCAATGACATATTTTAATTTCTTGGAATTTACTGCTCCTTGTACCAAGATTGAAAAAAGAAATGATAATCAAGTTATGATGAATAATATTCATGTTGAGGTTGACATTGACTAATGAGTGAGAACAATGCTCCTCCTCTGTGTAATCCAATTTGTTTTAGCAAACTAAACGAATTATAAGAAGAGTTTAAGTCTAAGCCATATGACTGCATCACCTCTAAGCATGAATTAATTCATCAGTCAAGCCCTGATACATCTTCTCAAGATAATGGTATTTCCCTCCTTTGTGAGAAAGTTAGGATGTCTCTTTTTATCAAAAGAGTTTCCATGTGCAGTACTAAACATTATCTGCAAAGACTGTGGGTTATAAGTTGTAAACGAAGAATCAGGAACACAAATTATCTTGTGCTCTTTTTATGTTCTTTGAAAAATTTGTAAAAACAGTCCCTTGGGTTTCTTTCAATACTGTAAGATGTAAGAGTAATTGGAAAGAAACTCTTTCTTGGTGCCATGGTGAGCAAGACATTGTTCACCTCAACACAACTTGATTATGTTGAAAGTGCATCCTCACCAAGAAATGCCCTGCTATGTATACGGTGAGGGAAGCACAAGAATTGGGACGCACATATAATGTTCGATAAGGCTGTAGAATTCGATTGGATTTTTCTAAAAAGGTATGTCTATAAACTTGAGCAAGATTTGTGTTTTTATTTGCTTAGAGTACTTATAATGATCCATGTACCTTGCTTATCGTTCATTTCTACCTAACTTGATCTGCGTTTAAGGTTCTTAAATGTTTAGGTATGAAAATAGTAGTTCGGGATGTTTGGACTTCATGGTAGACATACCAAGTATGCATAACATCATTTAAAATCAAAATCCAGGGGTTTAAGTACGCATACCCGTTTGCATACTACCCCAGGACATGAAAATTCGTTTGCATACCCGTATGCATACTTGCATGTAGACGTCGATATTCGGTAAACTTGTTCTGGCCGTATCTTCTTCGTCCGAACTTGGAATGACCTCATTCTTTTTGCATTCTCTTCCTCTTTGAATTATCTTCAAAATGAAAATGATAATTCTTGAAGTTGGATGAGATAAGATTGGTCTTTGTCCTGTCTCTTGTTTTTGAGTGTTGTGCTCAGTCTCGTCGCACTTGTTCCACTTCTTTTGGACTTGGACACTTGGATTCTTGGAGTACTACTCTTCTAAGCTCATTTGTAGCTTTTACAAGAATGTTGTTGGTGAATCACAAAGAAAGAAGTTCAAGAATGGGCTGTAGTACGCATTGCTATGGGATTCTTGAATGTTCACAATCATCTTTTGTGGACTATGGTGTATGGTCATTAATATCTTTGTATGTTCTTCTTTGTTAATAGAATCTTTTTATACGTCTCTGGTAGCTATTCTTGGTGTAAATCCAGGAGAAAAAGATTGATTCTACCCTCTAAGGACAAATCATCTTATATGTGCATTACGAGTTTGTCTTGATGCCTAGGAAACTTCTTATGAGAATTTATTCTTGTTTTTGAGAAGGATTACTAGAGTTTGGAATATCAATTATTGTGATTACACATAGCTATTTCCAAAAAATTTCATCTTCAATGTTTTTAGATTTATTTATTTAAATTCTAAGTTATTTAGAAGATGATTTTTGCAATTTTAATATTTATGATTTTATATATTGCAAATTATTATGGGATATGTTGTTTACGTCCGTGAACCTGTGACTGTCCCATACTTGTTCAAAAGTTATCTCTATTATGTCGGTATGAAAGTATTGATAGAAGATAAAATGAACTTTTGACATTACAAAAGTTAAATCCTTTTATGTCATTATTTGATGGAAGAAAGGATAAAGCTTTTGTTTACAGGGATTAAGTCTATTATATGTCATTATACAAATAGTGATGGAAAATAGAATGAATCCTTGTTTATTCCGCAGTATTGGTCGATCTCCGATCCACATTTTTGTGCATATACAGTGTTGCTCCATAAGATTTCTTATGTTTGAGCATGACCAACTAAATTGATCATTCACTTGTGGTTATTTTAGTTTTTGCTCTGTAAGTTCACTTATGTTGAGCATGACCAATTGAAATTGATCACGTCATGGTTAATTTGGTTGTGTATATCAATTAAATTAATCGTGGGTTTTATTGTGATTAATTTGGTTGTATTTTTTGATTGTGTTAATCACGGGATCTCTTGTGGTTAATTCAATTGAATATGTTGGATACAAATTCATGTTTTCATGTGATTTTATCCAAAAGAAATCCTTCTTTTCTTATAAAAGCAAGGTCGCTTTTGTTGTTCTTTCGGGAATGACATTTTATGGAGGAGAGTTCTTTTTGAACTTGTGCTTAATTTCCAAATCTTTGTGGGGAGTGCGGCTGTGGAATATTAAAGGGGTTATCTTGTATCTTTATAAACTCCTTGATGAATGCATTTAGCTTCGGCTTTATGATGGCATCTAAATAAGTTGATATGGTATTCTCTTTTGGTCATGAAGTATCTCTGTGAAAATTTCATGAGGATCCCACTAGTTTTCGTACCTTTGCCATTTTATATTGACAAAAAGGGGGAGAATTAATGTGTAGTGTGATACTACAAATACATATGGTTTACCGATCATTATGTAAGGGGGAGTGGTTTTCATGTTGAGATGAAGTATTGACTAAGGGGGAGTGATACATATCACCATAGTATTGTTGTCAAAGTTGTGATACAATTGAACTTTGATGCTGTGTAATAATACTATGACACCGTATAATAATGATTGAGAGCATTTTGTTTTCTCATTGTTATCGCTACGGATCTTCAACAACTATGATGCTGAACTTACAACCTTTAGGATCATGGAGTACTTGGAAGTGACGAAGATTTCGAGTCGCTTTGAAGATGCCAAGGAGATCAAGCATTTGGATGAGAAGCTACAATGTCTGTCTATTTTGTAATCCATATGTATTGATAGTTTTGTCACTAAAATTGAAAAAGGGGGAGATTGTTAGAGCACTGCTCGGTCAAACTCGCATGCGTTGCTATCTCAAGCATGTTTGTCAATGTTAGTGATCAAAACTATAAGTCTTGATTTCTAACCTATTTATAGCTGTCTCGGACTAGGACATAGATAGTGTAGTTGAGCTTAGATTTCACAGAGTTCATCATTTGAAGACGAATAACTACTAAGAGGAGCTTGTGGAACCTCTTCGATAAAAGGTATTTGGAGACTTGAACTCATCTATCACTTGGAAAGTCTATTTCTACTATCTCCTATATTGAGACATAAGTCTTGTTAAGATATAGTTTTCTATATACACATTTGAGATTTCGAGCTGAGTATATCTCGCTTACATATTTCTCGAAATATGTGTTGGTAAGCTTTCGCTTTGACCAAGTTCATCTTATATCATGAGAAAATCGTCGAGTAACATCTTACATGGTTTATGTGATACAATCATTTGATGTAGGCTTGGAATGTTTCGATAATGATTATTTCAATATCTTGAAAATTACTTAGATGTTAATCGTGTGTGAAAATGGCTATTATCATTATAGAAGAATGTTTTAATGATTAAAAAAAATATTTTAGAATCTTGTAACCATCTTTGGATATAAGCATAGTGTGTTCGCATATTAGTGTATAAGTCCAAAACCAGGAGCCTAAAGTGTGCATACTTGTGTGTATACAAAAAGGTTGTAGGAGACTGGATAAGTATGCGTACATGTACGCATACTAGCGGAAGTTCACGTCCGTGAATTTCTGTTGAGTTTGAAAACCAAAACCAAACTCATCCGGTTACCTAAAGTGCGCACACCCATACGCGTACTGGCGGAAAGTTCACGTCCGTGAATTTCTGCTGAGTTTGAAAAATAAAACAAACTCAAGTACGGTTACTTAAGTACGCATACTTAAGTGTGTTACTTTTCTAAAATCGGTTATACGTGAACCTAAACATTTATCAATAAGGAATGCAATCTTTGCAAACCGTGGCTATAATGTTCATGTATCGATTCGAGTGAATCAAACTGATTTTGCTTCAATTGTGTTCTTGTTAATCCATGAGAATATAGCAATTGAACAACTTTTTAACTAGTTTCATTTGAGTCATTTGAACTAGTTATGGTTAAGATGAATAAGGTTGATATGAGAGTAATCATATGGCTAACCTCGGTTAACTATTTGTGAACCAACATGGTGTACACGTTTAGGTACGGTTACATAAACCTAAATAAGGGTACATTTCATTTGTGTGTAACAAGCTAAGTTCGATCTAACGGTTGAAAAATATTAGCTTGGGAGAATCAGGTTTTTCATCTAACGGTGAATATTGAATGCTTTGTTACCAAGGTAACTTAGATTGCAAACCCTGATTTGAAAAATATATTAAGGACAACTCTATCAACTGGGAAACCTAATCCCCACACCTCCTGTGTGTTACTAGTTGCATAACTAGAGTTGATTCTCCTTTAACCTTAGGTTTCTTCTCGAGACCCTGTAGGTTAACGACTTAAAGACTTCATTGGGATTGTGAAGCCAGACCCAACTATTATCTTTGTAGTTGCGTGATATGATCTTGCTGTTTCTATCGTGTTGAGTACAATTGGAATAATTGGCTCGAGATTTTATATCTCCGATAGGCAAGATATAAAAGTAATCACAAACACTTCGTCTCATCGTTTGTGATTCCACAATATCTTCTTTCGCTAGTCGATTAAGATTATTGTGAGGTGATTGATAATTCTAGGCTATTCTTCGGGGATATAAGTCCGGGTTATCGATTGGTTCTTATTCACCTTAATTTATCAAAAGACGGAACAAAAACTCTTGGGTATTTTTGTGGGAGATAGATTTATTCAATCCTATATACTTTTCTGTGTGAGACAGATTTGTCTATCAAGTCTTCGACTTTGGGTCGTAGGAACTCTTGGTTGTGGGTGAGATCAACTAAGGGAATAAAGTGTGTAGTATCCTGCTGGGATCAGAGACGTAAGGAGCATAACTGTACCTTGAATCAGTGTGAGATTGATTAGGGTTCAACTACAGTCCAGTCCGAAGTTAATTGGTAGTAGGCTAGTGTCTGTAGCGGCTTAATACATTGTGGTGTTCAATCTGGACTAGGTCCCGGGGTTTTTCTGCATTTGCGGTTTCCTCGTTAACAAAATTCATGTGTCTATGTTATTTCTATTCCGAATTATATTTTTTTATATAATTGAAATATCACAGGTTGTGCATTAAGATCAATCAATTAGAATATCCAACCCTTGGTTATTGATTTATATTGATTGACACTTGAACATTGGTCTTTGGTACCGTTCAAGTTACTCCTCTTATATTCAATCGGGCTCTGCATGATTTCTATTTCTTTGATTGCGGATTGAATTGAGAGTTAGAGATATTAAAATCTTTGATATACTTTACTCTAGATTGAGTCTGACTATCTAGTTGATTCTCTAGAAAGTGTATTGGAGTAAGTCCTCTCAGATTGCCAAACGAATTGTTAGGTGTGGTTGTTAGACCCCCCGCATTTTTAAGATGGATTTGGAGGCTGAGTTCATTGTAAATTCTAGGGTTAGATGCTTGTTAGGACATGGTTGAAATTCAGGTGGAGTTGGGTTTGAAGAAAATCATGAGATCGAATAGCAACCAACTCAGAGACGAGGTTTTATTTTGATTTGATTAGCTGTTAGACAATAAGAATTATCAATAGGTTAAATTTCTAATTTTAGGGGTTCTCGAATTCAAGCAAGAAGGTGATGAATCAGGGAGGAATTGTGAGTTTAGGGTTATGAAATTACGATTAGGGTATTGAATTGAATTAGAAATGGGCTTTGGAAGTTACGATAAAGAAGGGTTTGTTCTTGAAGATTCAGATGGGTTTGATGTGAATTTGTTTTTTTACGGGCGATGAATTTGAAGTTGCAGTGATGAACAAAATGAGGAAAATGGTTGATGCTATGAATGATGAAGTCTGTGGATTATTTGGATTTGAATGGTTTGTGTATGTTGTCGGAATTGAATGTTCTGCAGGGGAACAAAATGGGTCGGATAATTAGATTGCAGGGAAGTGGTTGGTTCTGCAGTTGTGGTTATCTATCTATGACCTGTAACATATGCAATTGATTTCAGTGGAAAAAGGATATGCGCATAAGGGTATGTTGGTGGTGGAAGATGAGATGATGTTGTTTCTCTGAGTTTTGATGGATCTGAGAAAAATGGTTGCATGTATTATGAACTGAAACAAGAATGGTGGGGAAGCTAAGTGTATTGGTTTAGTTTGCAGTGATGGATAGCAGGTTGAACTGGAGCTGTGTAGTGCAATTTATGGTGCAGTTCAGTGAACTTGACCTGAACTGAGCCTATTGCCTGAACAAGAGATGTTGAAGATAGATGGGAAATTGCAGGTGATCATGTTATGGAATGAATGCAGGTGGAGTTGGTATTGCAGCAGTAGGTGATGGATTTGGTTGCAGTTGGCTACGGTTACCGCCAACAAGCAAGTGGTAGGCATTGAGCAGCAGGTGTAGCTGCAGTGGTGTTTGAGCAGTGAAAGCAGCTGAGGCTAGTGAGGAATGATCATTAACTCAGTGATAAGCAAATCGGGGACTCAACTAGACGATTCGATTCTATTGAAGGGATTAAATGACCTTTCTTTCTTGCCAGCTGGAGCTTAACACCCATAACCAGCCGTTAGCTGTTTTTTTAATAAAACGGGGCACTTTTGAAAAGTGCTGAAAAACTGGGGCATTTTATTTACTGTAATTCAAAAGTAGGGTACTTAACCAAAATTCCCTAAAAAATACAAGGATAGATTACAATAAAAGAGAGTCACGGCAACCCCAAAAATTTATAAGCTATTCTGAAAACGATAATGTGAAATGTCATGTCATTCGACATAATGAATAAACTCCAGACTACCTATATAATTCTCTATGAACCCATCAACAAGTAAACAACCTTGCTTTGCCAATGTATCAGCTGAAAAATCAATTTCTCTAAAGCCATGTTCGTAAAAAATTATATCATATTTAAAATAAGCAACAATTCATCATTGTTTCACACACTAAGGAAGGCTACCGGTTACAAAAGCTTGTACCACGCTTGCAGA
Organism: Papaver armeniacum; assembly: GCA_023531295.1. NCBI lineage: Eukaryota > Viridiplantae > Streptophyta > Magnoliopsida > Ranunculales > Papaveraceae > Papaver > Papaver armeniacum. Next base: position 257,101 of record JAJJWW010003904.1, read on the forward strand.
GTCTAATCTGACCCTTATAATGCGCGTAATCTATCTAATGGCCCCTTCCAAACCATAAATAACATCAAATACTTTCTTCATGTAATTAGTTTGAATGCCCAAACCAATGTTGAAGGCATCCAAAACTATATTCTCAAAATTACTGAGTTATAACACCATCACCAGTTGCTCCTGGGTTATCTCGTGTTGTACCGTAGCATACAGAATTTTCTAAGGTATTTATAGGAAATCGCAAAAACTCCCGTGGATTAGAAAACCTTGTCGTGCAAAAAGACACATGGAAATAATTCATATTATACAACGAATACCTTCCATATTTCCCATCCATATGTCATTTCATTCTAGCATAGATTTCATGAACCAACTGATTAGATGCGAGACTAAAACTTATCATAGTTAACAGGTTCATTCTCAAAACATGCTGAATTTGTCAGTCTCCACAGCTCTGACCTAATAGTCATATTAGTAACGAGCCAAAGGTCTTTAATTATACGACTTTTGTCCTTTGCTTCTTTATATGAGACAACGAAATTAAGGTTTGGAGTTAAATTTAAAATTTTCATAACCCAATTTCAATCCCTTCTTGCAAACCTACAATACCTTATAATATGATTTAAATAGTCTTGATTTTGTTTACACAAATAATATTTGCTCACCAAAGTAACACCGAACCTGGAGATAATTTGATCTTGTGTAGCACAAATCTTCTAATACTGCTACTAGAGAAGGATGAACAACATTTCTCCAAATTAGGATTTAGCTTCCTGGTTAACTTCGTATTTAGTACGCAATAGCTCCTTAGCTGACTTCACAGTAAAAACTCCATTTTGGTTTGGTGCCCATACTGCATTGTCATAATTTCCAACAATTGGCGGAATATATCAAAACCTGCATAAAGCAACACATTACGAGTGTTATAAGGTAAAACCCACTGATTTCAGGTAATCAAATCGAAAACCTCAGTCGTAAACATAATTTTGTTAGCCTTTTCAACTCAATTAGCGTAGGAAATTGATCTATCCCCACACCAATTATCAAATAACACTACACCAAAACAGCCGATTTGGGACGGATATACGCGTTGCAATGAATTTAAACAACGCATATATTCGTTGGGAATATGGCGTAGCAAATTTGTGTGCAACGCCAAAATCCGTTGCACAAATTAATTTGTTCAACGTATATAAGCGTTGCTCAACCGGTTTTGCAACGTTTTATTTTACAATTTGAGCAACGAATTCTTAAATTTGTGCAACGCTTTCATTAATTTAGGCAACATATTACATTAATTTGTGTAACGTTTATATACGTTGCAAAACTATTTACAGATTAAAAAAGATAAATTCCGACGATAATTTCGATGATTTACTTTTTGAATATATATTCTGCACCTTCATATACCAATGTAGATCAACTAGAAGACCCAATTTTTCATATGAACATATGGTTGGTCATCACAGTCCATCGAGATAGACAATGAGAACCAAAAAATAATAATAATAAATAAAAATATGTATATTTGAAATTCCTCTATTACAAACCCCCGTTGCAATCACTCTTGATTTTTATAATAGCCTTACAATATTCTTTTTGGCATAATTTACATTCAAAACGAAAGGAATGCCCTTAAAAAATCTAATGGTCGAAAATCAAACAAATAACTTGAAACTACAAAAATTATTACACCAAAAAAGTGCTTACTTCGGGTGAGATCCTTCCATCTGCTGTTGCATATCCATATTTTACTTCCTTGTACAGTTGGTTTAGCTTCACCGTCACCTGTTATTACACAGGTCCAGAGTAGTAGATCATATTACAAGTGAGTTGGTAGTAAAAAAATTCAAGGATGTCATTTCTTTACCCATTACAGATAGAAAAATAAGTAAAGAAGTTGAAGCGTTGTACATAGCTAATTGGCTCCAGAACCGCCTAGTATCACACTCAAAATACTGGAACAAAAACTCAAGTGTAATTAAAAAAAAACAATAAGAAGAGGAGAATGAAGAAGTTTAATTTGTGGTGCTTAATCATGAAAATGGTCTTCAGTAAAAATAAAAATGGGACTCGGTCATTCAAGGCAAGCAGTTCCAAAAAGGACCAGCGTTCGTGAAACACAGTAGAAAAAGTACAACTATAAAATGTATAATAAGATATAACTCACCCTTGCTCCTCTAAATTTTTTTTCTCAGGTTCACAAAATAGAATTGAGACTTGTGCAGCTTAAATTAACAAGGTTTCGCTTCGCCAAACTCAAATTTCTCATGGGAAGTAGCATATAAACAATACATGGTTTTACAGATAAAACATCAACTTTACCTCTGAATAAGGAGCGTAGCATTTGCAAGTGATCCCAGTGAATAGGTCTTCACTTCGCCATGTTTTCTGTTTTTATTGAATTGTTTCAGACTCGGTACTTCCGGCGAATCTCAGGGTCTAATGCAGCATCTTTTTTACCTTCACCCTTCTGGAAACCATCAAACCTTTTGTCACTGTGAGGAATGTCAAGTCCTCCATCCAATGCTCTCTACAATTGTAAAGTAATGATTAGATTTTAACAACGGTAACTAAGATAAGATAGGATCTACGGGGAAAAAAGAACAATGAATAATGGTAAAAACAAACAACTCTAGAAAACACAGCTGCATGAGATGATGTTACCTTAACAACGCCAAAGATACGATTTTCGGTAGTTGTTCGTAGAAGACCAACATCAAGAAGATCTCGGAAGGGCCTTCGGCTTTCACCTGGTTCGATGAGATGACCAATTTATATATGTAACTAACATGCCATTCACTTTTAAATCATGCCTCACTTGCTCAAACCTCTTAGATTTTACATTACGACAAACATGACAAGGACAAAGATAGAATTGTGAGTCTCTAGCTCTGTTCTTGTATGCAATAAAAGTATCTACTCCTGTTCTATGGTATTTATCAAATCAATGTCCCTTCGTGATATTACTGGCATAGATTTTTCCAACATTTCAAATAATGTAAATTGGGGAAAAAAATTACTCCTTTTGAAGGCTCAAGTTCACACAATAAGAAATAATGTATATTAGATTCTAATTGAACCCTACAATTAGTAGATGAACACCATCGCATGCTACACAACATTTCATAACATAGTACATCTATCCAATTTGTCCAATTAGGGCCTTGTCATGCAAAGCAAATGAAAACTAGCATCTAAAAATTTGATCAATAAAAGAACATCAAGCGATGGTAGACCTTAAGAAAACATACAAGTGTTAATCAACTCAATCTTACTGCATCGCAAGGTAGTTACCCAACAATAAAGCATATTGTCTCATTATCGGCGAAAAGTTGTAGCCTCAATGTTTCATTCTCGGCGAGCATGGATCTGGTAGAGGAGGTTGTTCGGTAGTCGTGTTGGATTTGAACATGGTATAAGCTATGACAGTGGAGGGGGTTTTAGCAGTGATTCGGCTATGTTGCTAGAGTTGCACATGGTGGTTATTACATGGGTGGTGGTGGTAATGGAGGGGGGGTCTGCTAATCTACTATTGGAGGTTGTTAATATGGTAGTGAATGTAGTGGTGGTACTGGTGTTGAATAAAGGATGGTATCTTTGGTGAAAATCGAGATCATTATGGTAGAGGTAGAGGTGACGATAGTGATTGTGGAGAATAATTATATATGACCTGTAAGTAGAAATTCCACAAACAATGAGCGCCATCTGTTTAAATTCTATATAATCCAAATATTATTATTAGCGGTATACAAATCTAAAGTTAGTTTAGGATAAAGCTGAAGGTTCAAGTATGCTCCCCTTAAATTCGGCCATTAACCATTCCTTACGGCCTCCCATTGTTTCATATCCGAAGCTTTGTCCGATGTGATCGGAATATAGTGTCTCAATTTGATCGTCTCCTGTAGGTAAATTCTGGCCATCCTCAATCGAGTTGCGCCTTAGGATCCAATTTCCCATGAAAGATGCAAGAGCAAGTAGCACCTCGGACTTTTTCATCTTTAGGGACAGGACTGCTTAGAAAAATAGATAAAATCACTAAAACCAACATTTAATATATGAATAATTAAGCTAGCTTGTGCCACCATATCATGCTATACTAATCATATACAGAGCGCACAAATACTAATACCATTTATATACAATTTAGGGATATACGAGATAGGATTTACTTTCCTAATGAGTGCTTGAACAGACCAAAACTAGCATATAGATAACATCACTAAATTAAACATAGTAAACTAGTATTTGTCCAAGAGATCGGTATTTGTGGGCCATAAGAACCGTTCTAATGTAAACCTCTAAAATTAACATTTCTATACATTTAACAAGACATGTTCTTTTAATCCAACCACCTACTTTGGAGTATTGTGGAGTGACTTCAAGTGATACTATGGTTCTTCTTCAACAGTGTTGGACACCAGCAACAACTTATTCATGTATGGTTAACCACCTGTTAGTATTCTCCATCTAAGGTTTCCAACAACTGGTGATTAAAACAAGTGATGAAAATTCTTCCGATAACAAGAGAATGGAAGGACAAGTAGATCTTTAGCTTGTATCTTACCTACAGTAAATTATATTTTCTTCTGAACATAGCCTCGACACCCCTAGTCAACTTCTGAAGATCTGCACTACATACTACTATCAGAATAAATCAATTGCATATGTAATTCCAAAATTTTAAACCCTTTCAGGCTTTTACAAACCACAAGCCATTCAGAACAGGCCTCCAAGTAAAGGACCATCAAGGTCCAACCTCGCTTCCATATGATCTCGGTCATCCTCAGGACTTCGGTCGAGAGCACAAAGCAATATCCAACGAATGATTAATATATGTAGGAGTTACAGTTTAACCAAGGAGTTACAGTTTGAAACAAAAGTGTGATTACCTTGGCATAACCTATTTCAATCTTCTTGCTATATTTTTTTTTCCTTCCCTTTGAAGAGCCAATAGAAACACTAAATTAATCAAAAACCTAAAAGATAAAATTGGAGAAAAAAAACCCATATTTCAAAGTCATACCAAATTTAAACATTTAAAGTACCAATTTCGAACACAAAATCAGATTAGAAATACCGGAGTTGAAACCTTAGACGGAAACCCAAATGCTGAAATGGATCAAGATATTTTGAAACCTTAGATTCCTGGCAAAAATAAATTGAAGATCGAAGGCAAAACCAAATTAGCAAAATCAAAACACACCCCTTACTTTAAAATTACATAATACAAAAGAAAATCATCAAAACATATGCATGCAGTAAGAGTCCAACATCACAGAGTTAGGTCAAACAATAGATCAAAGTATAACCAATAAAATCAAAATGAAACAAAAGCAGTAGCAGATAATGCTTTATACCTCTTGAAAATCAACAAAGAAATCAACTATTAGATGAATCGATTTTCGATTTTAGGAGCAAAATTAATTTTCTAGGTTTTAGATCAATATTTCTGGGTTTGATTTGGTTTTCTACATTTTCAACTAAAGAGATCTTTGGGTTTTGATTACGATGGAAGGTTGTGATTCCTGATGAGATTTCTCGGAAATAATAGAAATCTCTAAGTTTTGAGATTTCTCTCGGAAAGAAAGAGAGGGGGGAGTGAAAAATGAGGTCTGGAAATAAAAGTGTAAAAGAAAAATAAAAACTAAAAATCCGAAACTAAAAAACCCAGATTACTAAAATCCCATGAAAATACCTGATATTACGTAAATGCCATAATTGCCAACGTTTTATAATTCCAAATATGTTGCTCCAATAATTTTATTTTAATAAATCAGTGCTATTTATTTTGCGCAACGTATTTCCAGGTGAGAAATGGATATTGGCGTTGCTCCATGTTGCAACGTGTATATCCGTTGCACACCCCCGAAATTGAAATGTTGCAAAATCCAGGATATGGTGTAGTGTAAAGTGAAGTGGTCCGGTCATCTCCGATTATGCTTCTTATGTTCCTCTCTACAACTGGACAACCCCAATTAATGCCAGGAAATATCAAAAAGTTAAGCTTATCATCCACTATGTTACCATTTCTTTTGAAAAACTTAGCACGCGTGTACATAGCCTAAACTTTATTCGCGTGACTAATGTTCCACCAAAGTTTCATCAACATAGCCTTGTTAATCAGGGATGGAGCCATGACTTATATCTTATGAGGTTGAATAAAATTTTGTTTCACCACTCACAAAAAAAATTGATCAAACATAGAAGTTCAAATATATATATATATATATATATATATATATATATATATATATATATATATATATATATAAGCTCACCACTTTCGTGATAACGCCATAATTTCATTCCCAATACAACAATCTCGTCGTAGGTTTTGTGCATATTGAAGCCAAAAGTCGGTAACAACAACACATCATGTCGGAATTGCTTGAAGATTTCGTGTTTTATCCCCAACGACGATGGTTGAGACGCCTTAATTCTCACACCATTGTCTTCTAGTCCATTATCATTTTATTTATTTTTAGTTTTCTTTAGATAGAGTTTGCCAAGTAAAAAAGAATAAAGAAGATTTAAACAATTAATTTACACTTTGAATTCATTATTATACAAAGTTCAGTTTTACTATTATTATTATTTGCACTCATAGGACATTGAAGTTACATAAAAATCCAGGTCTCTTCTACTGAAAGTAAAAAAATTATTATTTACACCCGCTGAGCATTGAAATTGCATGAAAGTCCAAGCCCATTCTTACTAAAATTCAAAACTTAGTAGGTGCAAGTGGGTCACTTGCACCCCTTACCTCTGTCTTTCCTGCGAACGTCTTATGTCGAGCCCACCCTCATCTAGAGGGCTACATATTTTATCATAGCCACCATAAATTTCCTACGGACTAGAGAGTCTCAAGACCAAATGAAATTATGTATGGCTCTTTCACAAATCACAAGAATTCATAGTATAAGGGTCATTTATAAACATCCATAATATGAATGGTAAAACTTTATATTACTGATCGAACAAGCACCAATCTGGAAGCAAAATACAGAATCCTCCCCTTCCAACCAGCTAGTTTGTCCAGAACGTTTTCAACCACATGATGAATATGAGCATACCTGAACACATCAGGATATAATTGAACACCCAAATAATGATTAGGGAAATTAACTATTCCCATCCCAATTTTTTTTTTGAGATTTTTATACCTCTCAAAATAGAACTACCACCGTAATAAAGTTTGTGTTATGTATGCCTTGAATATAGGCTTAAAAAATTTGTTTGGGCTTGTTCCCCTTGACTTAGCCCAATAGTCCATTTAGTCTCTTTTATAACCTAGGTTAAATAAAAGGGGTTTAGGGTTTATAATAAAGAGAGATACTAATGTAGTTCTTAATAGAGTGTGAGGCACAAAGGAGGCTATGTTCTTGAGAAGGGATTTGGGAGAAACCTTGTAAACTTGCTTGATCATCATAGTGGAATCATTTCGTCGTCTTCGCAAGTGGATGTAGATCATCTTGATCGAATCACCATAAATCCTTGTGTTGTGAGTGTGCTTGATTTGATTGATTTCATTTCCATTTTCATATCTTTATTGTTTGTGCTATCTTGAGTCATTAGTTCTAACAAATTGGTATCAGAGCAAGGTGGAGCTGCCGGTAGTCTGGCTGAAGAGTGGTTATGGAATGTCACCCGGTTAAGGGCTGAAAAGACGAGGGTACCCAAATATACCACAATATTAAACTTTTCCACCTATAAGTCCTCTTACCGAAAGTGATTGTCTATGGACTGAGTCGAGACAATACAACGAATCGATATTCACACTTTGTGTGATCGTCTATGGATACGAGATCGAGACAATACAACAATCAAAGTGTGATTACTTGATAGGTTCGGACTTAACCAAACTCTATATGTTCACTATCAAGTAATACGGAGTTAACGTTTGTGTAATTTACTTTAAATTATAATAACTATAATTATAATTGCGGAAAACAAAAGTAACTGACACAACAAGATTTTGTTAACGAGAAAACCGCAAATGCAGAAAAACCCCGGGACCTAGTCCAGAATTGAATACTCTCATAATTAAGCCGCTATACAAAATCAAACCAACTTTGTATAGTTGAGACCAAGCAACTAAACCTATAGTTCACCTAGTTTCTTCAGTATCCCTGCGCTTCCGACATTCAATAAGTGCACGTACTGGAACAATTCCTTTGGTTCGTATTCCAAACAATAAAGGAACAACAAATATGTTCGGTAACAACTCTATTCAATCTCGGTGATATGAGTTAGACAAAGGCTCTTCTGTTTAATCCAATAAACTCCTTTGTCGGGTTTAGATCAATCTATCCAACAACTATCAAAGTAGCAGAGTTTAGATTATGCTATCAATAATAGGATCTTATCAAGATGCTAAATATTTATGTCGATCTACGCAACTAATCAATCAAATCTATCAAAGATAAATCGATTATAGTTGGATCCCAGACGATCAAGTTTTGTGCACACCAAAGATTATGAACCCAAATCAGAAATCTTCTTCGTCTTCAAATCTTCTTAAATCTTCAATAAACACCTGCACACCACAACTTGAATCTCTTATGATCAATCACGCCTGCAAGCAGTCGTTAATAATGGATTATCACAAGACGTCTTTAGATCTACAAACAGTTCTAAAGATCCCGTCGACACTTCAATCTAGTTTGAGTGAATCTTATATCAGAAGAGAAGATTCTCAAGAATAAACAAACTAGGTGCGATCAAAGTTCAACAACCGTTAGTCAATCAAATCAAATCGAAAAATAATAATACTGCAATTATCTAGTTTCCCACCAACGGTACTCGTAGAGCTTATTGATCCCACAGAAGTCTTTAAACGAGCGGTCGTAAGCCTAATTAGGGTACCTTCCTCTACGAATAGACGACTCTACCAGTAACAACACAACAAGGTAGGTTTGCTGGCTCTTAGGATAGTTTGCTTGAAATGCAAACTTGGGTATTTATAGACCAAGGAAGTTTGGACACCAAGGAATTTCCAAAACCGAAAATATTCTCAAGATATGCAATATATTTCCAAATTCGGTTTTCATAATTCCTAGAAATGCTCTGTCCAATATTAACCAAAATCCTACTAGAAAATCTCCAATTAGTAAATGCACATTACCAATTTTTATTTTTCCAGAGATATGCATTTTAATTGCAGGTAATTAAAAGCATATAAAATTAACAACCTTAATTAAAAGATTCTCAACTTATTTCGGCCCGGGATCTCCTTGAGTTATTAAGGAATATCTTTGAACAATAAGAGATAAAAGTTACTGAACATGCTCAAAGTATGTCGACATCTTATTTCTTTGTAAATCCTCTTTCATATTTACAATCTTGGAACCGATTGTACCACACTTGCAAACAAGTTTAGAACTGGTTCATCTGATTTACAAGAACTATGTGATTGATCAAATCAACACACTAATCATGGGTTTACGGTTCTACCAAACACAAGGATCGGTTCTTCCTTAATATGGTTACTGGGACCGGTTACATCAGTTACCAAATTGGTCACATCAATTACCAGGACCGGTTACCATATTCTCATGGTATTACTTGAGATCGGTCACACCAGTTACCAGGATTGGTTACACTAATTACCAGGACCGGTTACACCAATTACAAGGATCGATTACACATTCTTTTTGTGATCGGTCACACCAATTACTAGGATCGGTTACACCAATTACTAAGATCGGTCACACCAATTACAAATATCGATCATACCATCTTAGGTGATTACTTAGGATCGGTTACACTAATAAAAGTTATACCAATACATAAGTCAGGCATTGTGACTAGTTTTACCAAGATACATAACAAGTTATGATCGGTTCTACTAAATCACACATTGGTAATCCAAAGATATGCAATGAATAGCAATACCAATAAGCCTAGATATTTGAGGGTAAAAATTGGTTCTGCTGTTTTTGGTAAATTTGGGTGTGTTGATGAGAAACAAATTCAAACCCTAAACAATGCACTACACGGGAGTACTTTTAGATTCGAGAGATCAATCTGTAAGACTCTGGCCTAAACCAAGAAATAGCCGTTCCAGATTCAATTCGGTCACAAAGTGAAGGAGAAGGGGTTGATCTTAAGGAGGGAAGCGAAGAAGGTGTTTGAGATCAAAATGTTGAATTATGAAGGTGTGGCTGTTTTATGACTTGTATCAGAATATGGAACTGGCTTACAGAATGTAAGCTATCAGTTCATGGTATTTTCTGGATAATGTGTTGATAACACTTGTGTTCTCTTTTGTCGAAATAGGTTGAAAACCTATTTATACAAGTCATTTGAGTACCACCCTGATCTCGTAGGAAGTAGAGAAGATTAATTAGTGGAGTAGTGGGGTTGTGCAAGAGGTGGTGATCATCAGGTGGTCACACCTTCACCCACTACTCTCATCGTTGTTAACCGTTCATCCTTTCCTGACACGTTTTCGTAATAGGCGCGTTGCACGCCACACGCTGTAAACCGCCAGACCAATACCCCAGTGAGCATCCCCCAGTTTGTGACATGTTTGATGTCTCGAGTAAGTGGGTCGAGTCATGGGACTCGTCGCTGAAAGCAGCACATAGTGCTTTTAGGTCAAATAAATTATTATTTGTGAAACCAATATTTATAAATCATTGCTTGTAATCGATGTATATAAAGCATCGCTTTCGAATAAGCAGCTGAAAATAATCGATGTGCTAGAAGCATCGCTGTTTTTGAGCCTGATTGAATGAGTCGCGGATTGAGCGTCTTAAAGAGGTAGCATGTCCGGCCACCTTTGGGTGATCTTTTAAGGGCTGTGTGGACAAGCCATGACTTGGTCGATCACTACTTGTGGAGGAGGGGTGGTCGGTGATCATGGCGTCACCCTCTTGGCCATCTAGAACCTAATCTAAACCGTCTGACCAAGCTAGCGAAGTTGGTCGGACAAGATGACCTGCGACAGTTGAACGCAGCCGCTGATTATATTTTAGGGTTTGAAGCCGCATGGCCAACCCTTCTTTGGGCGATCGTTCCGGGACATCGAGCCCTAATACGAACAGGCCGGTCAGCCATGTGTAGAGGTGGGTCGACGATGAATACCTTGACATCTTCAGGACCGCCCGAAATTAGATCTATACCTCTCGATTAGGCTGGCGAAGGTGGATGGTCGTGATCGATTTGCGGCAGTAAGATGTTGCCGCAAACATCAATTAGGGTTTCAAAGCAGTCGCGTACACCCTAGTTCAATCGAACGATTTGGTGTGCTATTGACTTCCCATGAGCAAATCGATTGGTCGGGGATAATATTGGGCCGGTGATGAAATGATCGTCTGAAACGCGATCTAAGCCGTCCAATTAGGCTAGTTAAGTTGGACGTACACGATCGATTTGCGACAGTTGTATACTGTCGCGACCCAAATTAGGGTTTTGAACACAACGTGTTTGCTCGAGTTTGGGCAAACAGTTGAGCGCCCTATAGACTTGCTGCAGGCAAGTCGATCGACCAAGGGAGATGTTGGGCCGCCAATGAACATGTCAGCGCTTCTTTGATCGTTCAAGATGTGATCTAAGCCGTCCAACTATGCCGGCTAAGTTGGACGGATGCGATGCATTTTGAGACCGTTTTTGTCGGTCTCAACTCGTTTGAGCTTGTTTTTACTGCGCGAACACCCATGTTTGGGTCCGCGTTTGAAGCGCTTGTGAATGAGCAAAATAGGACTCGATCGACTAGGGCATAAGTGGGCCCACTGGTGGTCACTATGGTGATTGCCTAGTTCTGCTAGGAGTAGTCTAAGTTTGTTAAATCGCGCGGCCAAATCGTGTGGCCGTGATTATTTTTTGAGACTGATGTGAACAATCCAGATTTTCCTTAAGGAATTTAAACGCATTCGATCGTGCCAACTTTTAATTAAAATGTGTGTGAACGCGCTGATCTCTTTGTCAGAGGGTGGTGTAGCCTATGTGAGTGTTTTCATGCAGATCTCAATACTGACACTTCGGGAGATTCATGCTACTCTGTTGCGAGCTAACATTTAATCGTCATGTCATGCCAATATTGAGAGTTCGCTAGGGAACATAGCATAGGAAAACACTAGGCAGACCATGCATTAGTGAATAATGCTGGTGCAAGATAAAATTTATAGAATATTTGGGATTGTTGCTACATGCACCATTCTGAGTAAATTTTATACACATAAATATATTGAATTTATCAATACATATATGAGCGAAGAGGCTTAGGCACTCAATACTTTTAAATGTCTCCATTTCATTAGTAAATAATGCAACTAGGAGCTTAAATACTCGTTAGGCTCTATACTAGTGAACAATTCATCTAGGAGCTTGAGTTTCAATACAATATGAAGAGCGACATAGGCACTCATCAGATTTTGATATATATAGACATATCAAGGTCTATTACTTCCGATGTCGGGTCAGGTAGATAGACTTTAAAAATTTTTGTCCTAAACTAAAAACCACCATCAACATTAAGTCCCCAGCTTAGCACGTAACAGTGACATTGTTGCGGGGTAAGCACTAGATGGTGACAGACGAAAAACAAAACCAATAAGATGAAGTATATAGATGTTACCAGAGGTATATCGCTTGGTTTGAACTTCCTTTGCAGTCGTACTGGTGAACCAGCTTCCAATCAGGGGCTACCAACAAATTACCGTTCTTGCTCATCAATGGTAGGAAAAAGGAAGCGGCATGTCCGGTCAAGTCTTTGGAGCTCAACTAGATTCTCTGAATCCCGTTCGTATGAGCGAGAGGAAGAAACCCTTTCTGGCTTTAAAATTTTGTCGGGTGTAAAGGGAGCTTATGCTCTTTCTTGTTTTGCACGAACATCAAGACCCACCCATCTGGGAATATTTCTGCTACTAAGCCAAGGGGAATTAATGATTCCAAAGACACGCCCAATATGGATGATGACTTCTTCAAAGTGTCACATACGATTGTTAGGACTCATATTAATAACGCGACGATTCTTCTTCCTGGACCAGAGGGTGTAGAAGCCGTACCATCGATCTTCACTGGAATGTGTAATTTCTGTCTCCAGCCAGTGTAGTTAAAATCGCTCTCCAAGGCCGAGTACTCTCCGAGTAATCGCTACAAGCTATATAACCGAGGCGATTTCCGATTCCAAGTTATTTCCGATTTTTAGAAATTAAGTCGGCTGATATGCCGGTTTGTATCGATTTTTCAGCAAAACGAGTTGGCGATTTTCCGAGTTGGCCTTGCATGCACCAAAATTATAATAAAAAAAAAATTTAACCCCTTGAATGAGAGTTATTAAACGAAAAAACCTCTAAAAACGTTATAAATAGGTTCAGTAATACAATATTACACTTGATTATATGACTCATGAACAACAATACATAAGTCTCTAATAAAAAGGTTCCGAGTATTAGGCCGAGTTTTAGCGATTTCCAAGTCCGAAGTTATTGCTCCTCGCTCCAAGCTCCCCAACCGAGTAGGACCGAGGAACGATTTCGATTACTTTGTCTCCAGCCTCTCCAATAAATTTCAAAATTTTCCGAACTCCGTTGTGCTCGATTGCGAGAGGCCTTGACTTTAAGTTGTTCGGTGGTCATATGAGTGGTATCCTCTAGGTAAGGTGGAGGCAGTCCCCAAGGGAAATAGGTTCTGTCAGAGAGGATTGCAGGTGGCGCTTGAGCAGCTACAATGATCTCCAATTCTTCGGATGTACGTGTATGTACATGTTTTGCTCTGTTTGACTGGCTGAATTATCTGGATAGCTTTGAACTAATATTGCTCAACTTCTTTTGTAGTTTTAATGCTTTGAGAAGATGAACGCCCTTGTTGGATTTGCGCGAGTTGCATGTATCCAGGATGACGTTGCAGGAAGAACCGAGAGGTAATGGAGGCGACCGACGATGTTGAGGATGTGACTGTGCCCTCGACCCTCAATTTGACGCTCCTCATGTAAATCACGTGTTAATTGGGGGGTTCAGCGTGTCAAGAAGTATGCTGAATTGTACGCCTGAATATTGAAGAAGTATGAACACATTTCCATGACCAAATGTGTAGTATGATCAGGCATGCTGCTTCTGAATGAGTGATCGAATATCGGAAGTATCCTCAAGACATGTGTGTAGAATTCAGATTTAATTTTTCTTGGTTATGTGAAGGGATTTCCAAAATCCGAAATTTGCGAAATGAAATGGATAGGATTCCTTCCATGAATCTCATTAATCATAAATCGTAAATTGAGAAACTGTTTAGGAGTTGAAGTTGAAGCAGGCTACTTTTCGGGGTATAAAAAATATTTTCTCTAAAAAAGATGAAATGTTGCTGAATGATTTCCATTGAGTGCCTTTATTTCCTTCCCAGGACTTTTCCTTTTAGGTGTTTTGGAAAGACGAGACGTTCTTTTGTGGTTTGATTTGGTTTTGAACAGGTAGGCGGCTACTCTTGAAGAATAGAGATTTTTGTTTTGTGAAAGAAATGGTGTTTCACTGAAATCTTAACTATGAATGCAAATTGGTGCAAACATTTTGGATGAATTGTAAGTATTGTATGAAAACGAGGGAAATACTAGGGAAGTGGCAATATAATGTTTCAGTAACTGACGGGAGTTATCTAGTGTGTATTGCTACTCCTCCCATCTTGTCAGTACCAAGGAGTTTACAATAGTCACCTTGTTTAATTTCAGAAACTAGGTAAGGCTCCTGCTATTTGACCTCTGGACCTCTTATCCTCGATCGAGACTTTTTATAAGCATTTGATAAAATATTGGTAGGGACCAGCTTCCTCTTCACATTGCCTAGTCGCAGTTGGGTTGACGATCAGATCAAATTCCCAGTTCTTGATGAGATGAGGATTAAAAGACTGTAAAAGAGGTTGTTCGAGAAGACTTACTCATGCGTTTGAGCCTATGAATATACGATATGGCGCTTATGGACTTCCCTTCGTATTCCATGTGTTAATCAACGCTTTTTCCAACTCGACATCTCTAAGATAAGCAGTGGTTAAGAGTCCCTAACCGCTTATACCAATCATGTCTTCCAGATGAGATTTAGGCCTGGGGGCAACTTCATCGATCGAAGGTAGTCGTTTTCCCGATACAACACAATTTAGAGCGGCAAAGATATCTTGACGTTGTGCCTTGGAGAAATAGAGAATTTTACACACATGTAGATAGAAATACAAAGCTGAACACAACGTTCTCTTACATTCTAAGCAAGGAAGGAGCAAAGCCGGGCTTTCCTTACCCAAATACTAGAGGAAAGCAACCGGATAAAACAAAGGAGGCTCAGGAGTACTGTGAGTACCACCAGTACTACAGGCATACAACTGACACATGCTATCACCTACGAAACACGATTCAGAGATTCATAGACGAAGGCAAGTTCATGGAGTATGTGCAAATCCAACCGGCTGACGCTGAGGTAGCCCCCAAGAAAAGGGTAGAATTGCCTCAGGACAGCAAATACATCAACATGATCACCTTCTCCAGCGGAGGCCAGGAGGAGCTACTCGAAGACATCCTTGAGTTAGCTCGAAACACAAGAAAGTTAGAAGCCCACGAGGTGTTCAAGCTAAGTGGACCACCCACTAGCACTTGGGAAGAATGGATGGCCACGCCATTAACATTCTCAACAAGAGACGTCAACTAGGAAGTCGAGATGAAAAACGATCCACTTGTGATCACTCTACCAATACATGGGTGGAATGCTACGAAGGTCCACATTGATGGGTGCAGCTCTCTAAATGTATTGTTCTACAAACCCTACTTACGTATGGGTTTGACAGCTGAGCAAATGGATTCATCCACTTGCACAATATACGGTTTTAACGAAGCAGTCTCTAGAAGAAAAAAAAATTGTTTTGCAGGTACGTGCAGGAACCTTAGTAACCAATACAAGGTTCTGTGTAGTGGAAGCACCTTCGCCCTACAACGTCATCATGGGACGACTATGGGTCCATTAGTTGAGAGGAACAACCTCGACCTATCACCAATACCTTCGATTCCCTATACCCGTGGGTGAAATGGAAATCAAAGGTTATCAACAAGATGCAAGGCTATGAAATCTAGCAGAGGTCAGGATCAACGAAGAAAAAGTTGACGCACAACAACACGTAAGAAACAGACGAAAGGCAAATGCCAGTTGTTGATGGTGGATTTTATTTCAGGGTTAAGATTGTAAAACCAGTATTTTATGTGCTGCCACCTTGCAAAGGGTAAAGTCGTTTAGGAAGTGATGAGTACAGAAAACCTCTTTGCTTTATTTGAAGCAATTCAATATATACATGAAATTCACTCAGGATGGTGTGTGCAACAGCAATCCCAAATATTCTGTGAATTATGTTAGCATTATCAATTAATGCACGATTTGCCTATTATTTTCCGTGCCATGTTCTCAGCCAAACTCTCATCATTGACACGACATGACGATTAAGTGTTCACTCTCAGCAGGGTAGCATGAATCTCCCGAAGTGTCAGTGTTGAGATCTGCACAAAATACCCGCACAAGCTACATCATTCTCTGACAAAGAGAACCTCGTATTGACGCGCTTTTAATTAAAGATAAGCGAACATGTTTAATTTCCTTAAGGAAAATCTAGACTGTCCATGTCAGTCTCAGAAACGATCGTGACCACAACAAGCCTAGCCAAACCTTGGCAGGAATAGGTAATTACCGCGATGACCACCAGCGGGCCCACTAATGCCCTAACCGGCCGAACACCACCGTGCACCTCCCAGCGCTATCAAAACGTTAACCCTAAGTAGGGTAGTCGCGCCGCTTGGAGAAGCTCAAATGAGCATAGACTGTCCAGGGCAGTCTTGAAACCATTGCAACCGTCCAACTTTGCCAGCCTGGTTGGACGGATTAGATCATCCCATGGATGATTAGGGAAGCGCTAACACACACGTTGGCGGGCCCACTTTCCCTCACCCGATCGATTTTCTCACGATGAGGCCATGGAGCAATGAAACGTTTGCTCAAACCATGGCGGGCGTGAAGCTTCTAAGAATCGCGGAATTCCACTAGTGTCTTAAATTGATCACAACCATCCAACTTAGCCAGCCTATTTGAATGGCTTAGATCGCATTTAGGATCGTCAGGAAGGCGCATATGCGTTCACCGTCAGCCCAACATGGGCCCCCACATGATCGACCTATCCAAAGGAGGATCACGGCTTGCAAACCGCTTGGCCAAAGTCACATATGCGTGACTGATTCAAAACCCTAATTAGGGTTTGCGGCAATGCACATCTGTCGTAGTTCGATCGTGATCGTCCATCTTCGCCAGCCTAAGCGTAGGGTGTAGATATAGACTCAAGAGGTACCAAGGATGTCAACGTGATCACCGTGGGCCCACCTTTGCGTATGACCGACCGGTCTATGCAGACTAGGGCCCGGTATCTCGAAACGCGCGCCCCAAAGGTGGCATGCCATACGGCTTTTAAACTCTTTGCGCCAATGTATTTCTATCGCAAATCGATCACAACCACTCATCTTTGCCGATCAAGTTGAGTGGCCTAGATCGAATCCTTGTGGGACCGAGAGGTGTAAGCATGCACGCCAGTGAGCCGTCTCCACGCATGCCCAATCGGCCCACTCAAAAATAGCGCCGATGCTTGGATTCGATCAAGCCAAAGAGGGATGTTAGCGCACCTCTAAAAAAAACCCTAAATTCCTTCAACGGCAATAAACATGTGCCGTAAATCATCTCGTCCGTCCAACTTTGCCGGCTTGGATTAAAAATTAGGCGATCAATGAAGCGCCTCAATGATCACCGTACGCCACTCTACCACAGGGAGTGATCGACCAGATGATGGCCCGACCTCGCGATCTCCAAACGATCACTCGAAGAGGGTTGGGCATACAACCATTTTAAGACGCTTAATCCGCGACTTACTCAATCAAGCTTTAAAACAACAATGCTTCATGCATATCGATTGTTTTGAGCTGCTTACTTAAAAGCGATGCATTACACGCATCACGCACGATATTTCATGAATATCAATCCCATTAACAACTTAGTTATTTAACCTAATAGCACCATATGTTATTTCCTACGGCGGGTCCGACGACTCGACCCAATCATTCGAGACATCAAACATGTCACAAACTGGGGGATACTTACTGGGGTATTGGTCTGGCGGTTTACAGCATGCGGCGTGCAACGCGCCCATTACGAGAACATGTTAGGAAGCATGCACGGTTAACAATGATAAGGGAAGTGGGCAAAGGCGTGATCGTGTGACAATCACCTACACGACCCCACTACTCCATCACTCGACTTCCTCCACTTCCTACGAGATGAAGATTGCACTCAAATGACTTGTATAAATAGGTTCTTCAACCTATCTTTAAACAACACAGAAAAACCAAGTTGTTTTTAACACCGTATGCAGAAACACCAAGAGCTGATAGATTACATGATGCAAGCTAGTTCAACGTTCTGATACAAGTCACAAATAGCCAACACCTTAACAATCTCAAACACCTTCTCCGCTTCCCTCCCTAAGATCAACCCTTCTCCTTCACCTTGTGACTGAATTGAATCTGGAACGACCATTTCTTGGTTTAGGCCAAAGTCTTACAGATTGATTTCTCGAACCTAAAAGCATTCCCGTGTAGTGCATTTGTTTAGGGTTTGAACTCGTTTCTCATCAACACACCCAAATTACCAAAAAAACAGCAAAATCAGTTTTCACCCATAAATACCAGCGAAGTAAAAGATGGAGGCTTCAAAGTACCCGAAGCCCCATCAGTTCAAGAAGCAAGCACATCCACAACACCAGCAGCGGATATCTCCACCAAATGACAATTACAGAAAAGTACTCCTCAACGACCTCAGAAACAAACCTTGTCACCGGTGGAACCAACATCGGAACGGAGGCGGAACCAAAGATGATCATCATCATAACTTTACTAGAAGAGGACGAGGAGATGCAACTACAAAGGCTACTACGGGATCACGCAGATATCTTTGCGTGGTCAATGGAAGACATGCCAGGAATTGACCCGAATTTGATCTCCCACCATCTCGGCTCTAACCGGAAATGCCACCATTCAAACAACGTATCCGCAAGGTGGCAGATATCTACCAAGAGGCAGTAGAAAAGGAGTTGCAAAAGCTCCTAGCAGCAGGATTCATACGATAAGTCAAGTACCCCACGTGGATATCCAACATGGTCATCGTACCTAAGAAGAACGGAGGCGTACGCATTTGCATCAACTTTAGCAATCTCAACAAGGCGTGACCTAAAGACAGCTACCCGCTGCCAAATATTGACCAACTGGTCAACGCAACCGAAGGTCACCAGAGGTTATCCTTCATGGATTGATACTCTGGTTACAACCAAATCGCCCTTGCAGAAGAAGACCAGGAGCAAGGTAGTCAATTTCTGTTGTACAGGCCGATATTATAGGTTTTTATCGGATATCGGAAAATACCTATACGATATCAAAAATATCGAGGATACAAAGACGAAATGATATTATCGGTTTTACAGGCCGGTACAGACCGATATATCGGTTTTACTTGTACACCGATAATATCGATTTCGTGAATAAATTCTTCATCAACATGCATATAGTCTTTACAAACAAGTACAATGTCAATTGGAGAAGGTAAAAAGACCTAATATATTTATAATATAAAATCAATGACTATATGGTAGTATAAGATGGAAACCATATTTTGAGTGCAAGGCAGAGAAATGTAAAAGATAAATATGAAGGATAATAAAAAATATTTACCGGCATAATGGGACAACAATCACAGCGTTGGCTAATAAACCACCTTGTATTTTGGAAATTTGAGATATATGTATGATTCTTATTATTTTTTACTATGGTTTTATAATTATTTGAAATTCTATATTAAATGATGTATCGCCTGTAAAAAAAGATATTATCATTTGTATAGGTGTATAAGACCCGGCCGATACGATACCGATACACGATATTAGCTACCTTGACCAGGTGCATACTGCGTTCTTTACCCCACGAGGCTTGTATTGTTATACAAGGATGCCTTTTGGACTAAAGAACGCGGGGGAAACATACCAGCGATTGGTAGACAAAATCTTTAAGCCATGGATATGCAAGATACTAGAGGTCTACGTGGATGACATGCTAGTTAAGAGCAAAGAGGCGAAAAATCACCTGTCAGACCTAAGGGAGATATTTGAAGCCATGAGAAACTTTCACATGAAAGTAAATCCGGAGAAATGCACGTTTGGAGTAATCTCAGGAAAATTCCTAGGGTACTTGGTAACTAAGCGAGGAATAGAAGTGGACCCCGAAAGGGTCAGTGCAATAATGGAAATATCATCTCCAAAAATACTAAAAGAAGTACAAAATCTAAATGGAATCTTAGCCTCCATAGGAAAATTCATAGCAGGTCATCGGACAAATGCAAAGCATTCTTCGACACACTGAGGAAAGGAAGCAGGTTCATGTGGACCACGGAGTGCGAGCAAGCCTTCCAAGAGATCAAGGAATACTTGACCTCAGTACCCATCCTGCAGAAGTCGGAGCCAGGAGAAATACTCACCTTATACTTAGCAGCAACAAGCTACGCTTTGAGCGCAGTAATGGTACGAGACCAAGGTCAAGGAGAAAAACCCATCTACTACATCAACAAGACACTCAGTTCAGCGGAGCATAACTACACCAAGGTGGAGCAACTTATATATGCCTTAGTAGTGGAAACACAAAAACTAAGGATATATTTTGATGCACATACTATCCGAGTCTTCACGAAGGCTCAGATAGGGCAAATTATCGATAGCACAGAGAAAATTGGAAGGGTGGAAAAATGGAATGCCATGATCAAACAGCTTCACATAATCTTTCAAACTAGAAAGCCGGAGAAATCACAGATCTTGGCAGACTTTCTGGCAGATCTACCTCTCAGCGATGAAGCGGAGATAGACGGCATCCCAGGAATGGAGGAAGATAAGCAGGAACCGGAAGATCCGGTGGAACCTCAGAACTCACGAAGATGGGAGATATTCGTAGATGGCTCCTCCAACAGAGAGGGAGCAGGCATAGGGATTGTAATAACAACCCCCACCGGAGACCGACTCATCTACGCATTCAGGTTAGAATTCGAGCAATACACCAATAACATCACAGAATATGAGGCGGTCATACATGGATCGCGCTTGGTATGAGAGCTGGGCTTATCAGATATTCAGTTGACAAGTGATTCACAGCTGGTCATTAGACAAATAGAGCTCAAATACCAAACTTTGGATCAAGTACTATCTTCGTACTCAAAGCTAGCTCAGGAGAATGCGTCCAATATCAAAAAACGTAACATTCCGACATGTGTTTCGAAAAGATAACAGACACGCATATGCCTTGGCATTATATCTTCTATGCTAAAAGATAGAAACACCACCGCTGTGCAAATTGGAAGGATCTACGAACCTTCGATAAAAGGACCCATCTCAGGCGCCGATGAAACTTTTGCGGTAAAAACTCGGTCCATGAGAGAAGAAGATAAAGAAACGAACGAATAAATGAAAGAATCAGACAACGAAGCTGAGGAGTCTGACAAGGACCAATCCATGTCAGATGAAGACAATGGAGACGAAGCAGAAGATGATTGGAGGATTCCAATCCACCAGTATCTAGACAAAGGTACCTTACCATCCGATGTTAAGGAAGCTCGGAAGATCGAATCAAAAGCAGCAATGTACAGCCTTCGTGATGGAATATTGTATAGGAGGTCATTTCTCGGACCTCTAATGCGGTGCCTCTCACGAACCGAAGGGAGGAAAATACTCCATGACATACGCAGCGTAGATTCAGTCAACCATAGCGGAAGAAGGTCCTTGGCAGTCAAAGCAAAAATGCAAGGATATTACTGGCTAAGCATGGACGAAGACTCAAAGAACGTAGCTAAGCGATGCGAAAGATGGCAACGCTTTGCTAGAAAGATCAAAGCGCCAGCAACAAAGCTCAACTCAGTCATCAGCCCTTGGCCATTTGTCAAATGGGGGGTTGATATTGTCGGACCCTTGATAAAGGGAACCTCGAAAAGAAAATACCTTATCGTGGCTACGGATTATTTCACCAAGTGGGTGGAAGCAAAGCCTTTAGCAAGAATTAGGGACACAGACGTCTTTAAATTCTTGTTTGAGCAAATCATAGGCAGGTTCGGAATACCAGCCGCCATAGTTTCAGACAATGTAGAAATTGCAGGGAAAAAACATCGACATGTTTGATACTTTCAACATTCAGAAGAACAAGTCCACTCATATATACCCTAAGAGCAATGGACAAGCGGAGGCAACAAACAAAACCATAACGATGAACTTAAAAAATAAGTTAGGAGCATACAAGAAGAGGTGGTGCGAACAATTGCACAATGTTCTATGGGCCTATCGAACTACAAAAAGGTCAACTACGGGAGAAAAACCATTCTTGCTAACTACGGGGCCAAAGCACTCATCCCAACAGAGATAATACTTCCAACAACAAAAACGGAGGCATGGGAGAAGAATCTAACAACAGACTTGATGTTAGAAAAGCTGGATGACCTTGAAGAAAGACGAGAAGTGGTTTTGCAAAAGATGGTAAATTACCAACGAAGGCTAGCTCGGTAATACAACAAGCGGGTCATCCCTAGAAACTTTGCGGTCGAGGAATACGTACTGCGTCAAATACCACCTGTTGATGGTGGATTTTAGTTCAGGGCTAAAATTGTGAAACCAAATTTATGCGCTGACATCCTGCAAAGGATAGCCACTGATAAAGTGATGAATACTTCTCCACTTTACTAATTCACCTAGAATGGATCATGTGGCAACAATCCCAGTATTCTGTGAATTAAATACA
Source organism: Papaver armeniacum (assembly GCA_023531295.1). NCBI lineage: Eukaryota > Viridiplantae > Streptophyta > Magnoliopsida > Ranunculales > Papaveraceae > Papaver > Papaver armeniacum. The sequence continues at coordinate 279,914 of JAJJWW010003904.1, forward strand.
CGAAATTCATCCAGGTTGGAGCATGTAGAAACAATCCCATATACCCCGTGAATTTACAGCATTATTAATTAATGCATGACCAGCCTTGTATTTCCTGTACTCATTACCGGTGCGGCATGACGACTGAGTGTTGTTCTCAGCAGAGCAACACGAACCTCCAAGCATTAATAATGAAGCATATACGAAATACACGTACATGCTACAACTCACGGTGTGTTATACTAGCCCGAATGAGCATAATCTCTCGGTGTGTTATACTAGCCCGATTGAGCATATTTGAATCTGGACTGTCCATATCAGTCTCAGAAACGATCACAACCATCCAACTTCACCAGCATGATTGGATGGCTTAGATTGAATCCATGACCCCAAGAAGGTATTGGAATATTCACTACCGACCCAATGCGAGCCCCGCATGGTCAGCCTTCCCAAAAGGGTGGCATAGCTTGCCAAACCGTCCAAGCCAAAGCAGTATGGACGAAAAACCCTAAATTAGGGTTTGCGGCACATTACATGTGTCGCAAAACAGTCTCAACCATCCATCTTCGCAAGCATAGATGGAGGGTGTAGATGTAGATTCAAAGGGCCCAGAGCATGTCAACAAGCTCACTGTAAGCCCGCCTACACACATGACCGATCGGTCAGGACCAACCATGGCTGGTCGTTCCAGATCATGCGCCCAAAGTGGGCATGCCGCACGGCCGGCAAAACCCAAACTAGGGTTTGCATTGATCGCAAACGTCCGTTTTCTCCTGATCGAATGGACGGTTTAGGATTCGACTGAGCAGGTCCAGTGAGCATCAACATGATCAACGTGGACCCATCTATCTCCACACCCGATCGGCCAAGGCATACCATGCCCGGGTCGTTCCAGTCGCACGCCCAAACTAGCGTGGTCACACTTCCCATCGCCCGATCTCGACCACTCAACTTGGCCGGACGAATTGAGTGGCTTAGATCACGTTCTTATGGGAAAGTAAGGTATAGGCATGTACACCAGCATGCCACTTACACGCCGAACCAATCGGTCGGGAAAGACCAAGCTTGGTTGTCCCGAAACACGAGCCTGAAGAAGGCATGACGCGCGGCATTTGCGGCACCAAACTGTCGTAAATCAATCCTGACCGCTCCTCTTTGCCAGACAAATTGAGCGGTCCAGATCACACTTTCATGGGACAATGAGGTATGGGCATGTATACCGGCATGCCTTCTACACGCATGCCCGATCGGCCATGCCAAAATCGTGTCCCAAGCTTGAATTCGACCAAGCTGAAAAGTGGTGCTTGCGCACCTCTTCTAAAACCCTAATTCCACTAACGGTCGCAGATGAGTGTCTCAAAGATCATCTCGTCCGTCCAACTTCACCGGCTTGGTTATACATCCCTGGTCAGGAGTTAATTGGTCAGTGAGGCGTCATGGTGATCACCACCCGTCACTCTACCACACCATGTGGTCGGCCAAGGGAGGACTTGCTTGCGCAACCTCCAAACCATCACATGAAGTAGGCTGGACATGAGGCTATTTTGAGACACTCAAACAGCGATGCTTCATACATGTTGAATATACTCGATGCAGTACCTGCATAGAATACACACGATACTTCACAAGTATCGACTTCCTAAATAACTTAGTTATTTAATCTAGCATTACATGCTAGTTTTCAGGTCCCATGATCCACACACTCGAGACATCAATCATGTCACAAACTGGGGGATACATACTGGGGTATTGGTCTGGCGGTTTACAGCGTGCAGCGCACAACGCGCCATCACAAAAACGTGTCAGGAAGTCATGGACGGTTAGTGATGATGGGAGAAGTGGGCAAGACTGGTCGTGTGACACTAACACACGACTCCACTACTCCATCACTCCACTTTCTCCACTTCCCACGAGATACGAGGTTTAGGCTTAAAGACTTGTATAAATAGGTTCTCCTCCCTATTTTCCAAACAGGAACAGGGCAAGAAAAGACAACAGAGGCAAGTGTTGATACAATCGTATCCAAACACCAGAACTGATAGCTTACATTCTTCAAGCCAGTTCAGCTTTCTGATACAAGTAATACATAGCCAACACCTTCACAATCTCAACACCTTCTTCGCTTCCCTCCCTAAGATCAACCCCATCTCCTTCACTTTGTGACCGAAACAAGTCTGGAACGGCCATTTCTTTGTTTAGGACGGATTTGCACTTGTGATTGATTTCTCGAATCTACAAGCACTCCGTGCGAGTGCATTTGTTTAAGGTTTAGACTCATTTCTCATCCACACACCCCAAATTACCAATACCGGCAGAAATAGTTTTCACCCATAAATAATTGGCGACCACAGCGGGAGGTTAATCTCTCGGTTGTAAAGTCAATTTCTTCAATACCATTCAATCAATTTCAAGATGGTTGGTCTTAGGACCGCCTCGACAGTCTCAAATCCTGATGGTTCCTCCAACGGAGATACCCCTCCTCCTAATGGCATATCTGACGGCATGATCAGGAGATTTCCAACATTAAGCAAACTAGCACGGGTACAGGAGATTCACACGAAAAACATGGAGCTAATCAAAGAAGCGGTAAACGGCATACTTGATTTCCTCATCAAGATGACATCAGAGATGAGAGTTCCGGAGACCTCTACACCGGGGACTAGTTCCCCTCTGATCAACAACTTTACTACGAACCAGAGACCAGTGGATCAGGAAGCGACATCTCTAGTGGACAGCTTGTGTGAACTCTTGCACCTCTCGAATAATCAACGGGCAGAGACATTTGCTGCAATTAATAAAATAGCTCTGGACGTACACCTGACTCCTTCACATACAGAAGTATTAACTGCATCGGAAACATCTGTAAATAATGTTACATTTACAGAAGACGACATGATGGCAAGGAAGGTCACAACCGGGCCCTACATGTTACCGCACGCATCAAGGGTTCAGAGTTCAGGAGGGCCCTCATCGACACAGGAGCATCTTCGAATGTGATTACTCTCAAGACTCTCAGGACAGCCAAGGTTAGCCCATGCAAGATTGTACGGCAGCCCACCACAATGACGGACTTCGAAGGAAACCAGACCAACACATACGGGTATGTCAATCTGAATTTATCGGTAGGACCCGTTCAGTCAAAAGTGAAATTTGAAGTCATAGAAAAGGAGCCGGACTACCATATGATACTAGGGAGACCATGGCTTCATGACAATAAGGTCATCCCTTCAACGTATCACCAGTGCCTGAAGACCATGCTAAATGAGGAAGTCATCTGTATTCCTGCATCATTATCTCTATATGCACCAATATATGGAGTGGAACTGTTCGAACCAAAAGAAACTCCGCAGGGAAGGTCAGACAAAGTCCTGTGCACCCCACTACCCACTGGGCTTCAATCCAGGAAGAAGACCGACTTGCATCCCTGAGGGCTAAGCACCACGACACACCTTTTCTGACGAGGCGTCCATCTTCATCCGGTGAAGCTTCAACCCATGCTCACACCAAGAGAGAACGCACTTTCGAGGCAAACCGTGATCAGAAGGGGAAGACGATATACCGGCGCCGTTGTTAGCAATTAGAAGGAGAGACTGGAACCCAGTATCTCCGCCCAGTTGAATGTTGCAAGAACGACGAAACACAAGAGGAGGTATTGGACGCTCCGCAACAGCTACAAGATGGTACCAACTCCACAACTGATGAGCTCGAGACTGTTAACATCGGGAATGAAGAATTTCCCAGGCCTGTCTCTATCAGTTCGACTCTGTCCGTGGACGAACGTGCGAGTCTTGTCCAACTAATCAAGGAGTACCAAGATGTGTTTGCCTGGACATACGAGGAAATGCCTAGTCTAGACGAAAAATTGGTCACCCATCACCTACATGTCATACCTGGATCCAAGCCAATCAAGCAATCTTCGAGGCAATTCAGACACGAAGTGGAAGAGCAAATCAAGAACGAAATTCAGAAGTTGCTATCAGACCTATTCATCATCCGACCTATTCATCATCCGACCTGGTTAGCTAATGTGGTCCCAGTAAAGAAGAAAAACGGACAGATTCGGTGCTGCGTGGATTTCAGAGATTTTAACAAGTGTTGCCCCAAGGACGACTTTCCTCTGCCTAACATCGACATGTTAGTATACGCCACCAGCGGACACGACATATTCTCCTTCATGGATGGTTACAGCGGCTACAATCAGATAAGGATGTATGAGCACGATGCAAGTAAGACTGACCTTAGAACCCCTCTTGGAAATTTTTACTATACTGTTATGCCATTCGGTTTAAAGAACGTCGGCGCAACGTATCAACGTTCTATGATGGCAATCTTCCACGACATGATGCATAAGCAAGTCGAAGACTACGTGGATGATATAATAGTCAAATCCAAGACTCAAGCTATCCTCACAATGTCGCTGCCGTGAAATGTGAAGGAGCTCCAAAACTTCACGGGCAAGGTGAACTTTTGCTTCATTCACCCCTTGCTGAAGAAAGGATCAAGTTTCGTCTGGATCACACTACAACAGGAAGCGTTTCGAGAGGATTCAACAAATATTGTCATCTCGAATCATCACAAAGGGTTAGCCTATTATGTCGGCCCGGACAAGAGCGAGCATGGGACATCTTGGATCCTTTCAAGCCGACACCTCAAGGGAGCAGCCTCAAGAAGATAACGATGTCCGCGAGTCATGTCGAGAAAGAATCCGGGTGAATCACTCTATCAGAGGATGGTGCATGTCTACCATGTTATGTTGGAGAATCTGCACTTTTGGTCATCCTCTAGACTTCGTGAAGCTTTTGAACGCTCATCTACAACAGAATCTACCCTGCTGGAAAGAACCAGGCCTTCCAGTAATAAAGAGCCTCATGATGTTCGTGGAAGCATACATCCCACCAACAGGCAATACAACCTTCAGACTTCCATAAGCAGTTTCGCTGAAGCAGCAAGATAAAAGCCATCGAGATATAACATCCTGCGTGTCCAAAATCGCCAACTCCAACTCCAGCACCATATGCACGACTTCCGTAATGGTGAAACAACGTCCAAGATTTTCCATATCTGGATTGATGGTAACTACATCAATGAGAGACGCTTTCAGAATTTGTCTCCCGTAGAAGATTTAGTTGCGTTACCAAAGGAGTATGACTGGGACTGCTTAGCACTGCCTATCTCAAAGACAGCCTCATGAACCTAGCGTGACAACATCTATCAAGTCCAAAGCTCTGGATACTCGTGGGCAGGGGATTGTCTCCCTCTTCTCTGTTTCATGAAGAAACGTCAAGAAAGCCATCGGTTCCAGTTTATCCCTCTAACAATGAGACTAGCTCTACCACTATATGAAGACTGCCAAGTTCGTGCCCGTAGCTATCACACCTCTCCCCGCCGGTCTCTTCGATCACATTGCTTTGCCAGAGGCTGTTGTTGCTCGTCGATTAATACTATCTAGAGCTTCACCATATCAACGACCATTACGTACAAAAGACCCATCGGGCATACAAGATAGAGCCACGTAGACCACGCTTGGGGACTGAGGTTCAGCATGAAATTACTTTACCGTCAGTCAAGAACTTCTTCAACACTCTCTCCAGCATAAGCCGCTTCAACGCTCTACCCACTAGAAGTTGCTTCAACGCTCTCCGGGACCTGCTTGCTCCATAAGATGCTTCAACGCTCTCAGCGGGACCCACACCACGTTCGAACATACAAGGTTCATTTTGGGCAAAGCAAGCACGCCTAGATCCCACGTTCGAGCAAAGGGAAGACCGATGTTGGTTAGCAAGACCGGTGTTGTCAAGGCAAGACTGGTGTTGGTCGAAGTAGCAAGGATGACACTCGAGCAAGCACATAAACTGTACGGGCAAAAAAAGCAAGGCCTGTGTTGATCAAGTCACAAGACCGGTACTGCTCAGGTCACGAGGCTGGTATTGGGCCAGCAAACGAGGCCGGTGTTAGTCAAGTCCGCAAAGCCGGTGTTGGTCGAGATCGCAAGGCTAACATCCCATCACGTAAGCAAGACGATATCACGTCACGCAAGTAGAGACGGTATGGGGTCACGTCAGGCCGGTATTGGTCAAGGCCGATCAACGTCACAAGGCTGGTATTGTGCCACGTCAGCAAACAAGGCTGGTATTGGGCCACGTTAGCAAACAAGACCGGTGTCGGTCGAAGCAGCGATGTCCGTCAGGGTTCGTCAAATAAGTAAGGCCGGTGTTGGTCAAGGGGCAAGTCTGGTGTTGGGGTGAGGCAACAGGTTTGGTAATTGGTCTAAGCAGGCACAGCTGGCCCCAAGCAAAGCAGACACGCGGCATCTCCCACTTGATCAGGCACATCCAACCCCAAATTGGTCGAAGCAGGAAAAGATGACCCCAAGCAAAGCAGGCACGCGGCAGCTCCCACTTGATCAGGCACATCCAGCCCCAAATTGGTCGAAGCAGGCACAGCCGGCCCCAAGCAAAGCAGGCACGCGGTGGGTCTCACGTTCGAGCAAGGCAGGCATAACAAGCCCACGTTCGATCAAGAAGGCGCATGATGAGTCCCACGATCGAGCGGCAGCGCGCACGCCCGTTGAGCGAGCACATCAGCCCCACGCTCGAGCGGAACAATCACGAAGAAGGCTCTCGACCGAAGCGAGGCATAGCAAGGTCGATCGAAGCGAGCAAGACCGACATCATGCTAGGGGAACGCTCGCTTCGAACGCCTCTTGAACGTGACATGCTCCAAGGAGGACGACTCGTCTCTCCTGGTAACATCTAACTTTGTCTCATAAGTTTTATCTGTATATGTCACCATCTAATGCCTACCCCACAATAGTGTAACCATTATGTGCTAGGCAGGGGACTTAATGTTGATGGTGGATTTTAGTTCAGGGCTAAAATTGTGAAACCAAATTTATGCGCTGACATCCTGTAGTTGCAGGAAATCCTACACTACACCCCTCACTAGAATATACACAATTAAGTCATTTTAAGATGAATGATTATGATTCCTATTGATTGAATACTTGAATCTTTACAATATGAAATAGAAATGAGTTATAGAATTACAATCACTCTAAAACTTTCTCTCTCCTAATGACTTACCTAACAATTCAAAAAGAACTCTCCCTTACAACAGACTTACTCAACCCTTTATATAGGGTAGTACACGATGTGGATGACAGCTAAGTTTTGTCCTTTATTTTTCGGGAATGACTTGCGAAATATCGCAAGTGTACATGTATTAATTCTCGCGACACTCCTGAATTTCATTTGAGTCTTCACATCTTTCTCATGTTCTGGCTGTCGTCATTCATTGCGTCATTTATATTATTCTTATGCGACGCCCTCGCAATGCGGTTGTTGATTGATCTCGCGAGATATTAATGTCGCGATATTCTGATCCTACATCTTGCCTCTTCTCATGTCTTCTCTGCGAAGGAGAGAATGTCATGAGAACCAATATTTTGACGTGATCGCAATCGTTTATTTTCTATCAATTTTCTGCCGACAAGATTCCGTGAATTTAGGAATGACTGTCTACACGTATCTAAAACTTCCCTTTTTACCGGTACATTTAATGTTATCCGGTTACTCTTTTCTCGTCTATTTAAAGGAGGATTCCTTTTGAAAGCATTTCTTTTCTTTTACTTCGTCTTCTTCATCGTCTCACCGCAACCATTTTTCTTTGCTTTTCTTCATCATCTTCTTCATCGTTTTTACGCTACTATTTTTCTCGCTCTTTGTTTCTATGGCATCAAGGTTTGTTAATTTTCTTGAATTTGATCATTTTGTGATTGATCTCTCTTATTTAAGTTGTTTTGTTTTGATACTGTTCTTCTGTTAATGTCTCCTCTGCCATTTTTGTTTTAGCAAGAACAAATCTAGCACCAAGTTCACCGTTGTGAATCCTAATATCTTCCTGGGTTCGCAACCGAAATCCACTGCCTCTAAAAGAAAGCCTGCGAGTAACAAGGTATTTAAGAAACATTTATTTTTTTAATAACAATATTGTTGCCTCTGTTTCTTATTTAGCTTGTAATTCGTAGGATGACAAAAATGCTGATAAGTCCCCCAAGAAGCCTCGCCATACTAAACCTGTTGCGCCTTCTGTTACTTTTCCTACATTCAAACTTACAACTCCTACTGCGAAATCTTCGCAAGATATCCCTAATGTTTCTTCCAAAGATAACACTTCTATGCCTGAATTTCTCATAGATCAACTCCCTCATAACAGTCCCATTGCGAATGAGCATATATCTTCTTCCATTGTTAATGCCTCTACCATTCCTCCAGTCATTAACCTTCACGAGATTTCTTCTTCTCATGATATTCCTTTAACAAAAGATGATTCATCTCTTCCTTCTTCTATCACCGTTACTTCCTTTTCTGAGCAAATCCCTCTTACTAAAGAAAATTTAGAAAGAATAGATGTGGCCTTCAAAGTCCTATCAGATATTGTGAACGATGCTAAGAAGGCTTCTGTCGACCCTATCAAGTCTGACATTTGCGAGATTTTGAGCAAACACCTTGGCCTTGATAGAATTTCACAAACATCCTTGGAACAAGAAATTAACACTTTGAAGAATGATCTCCAAGCTATGACTCGCAAAATGTAATATTCTCCATCTTGAGAATCAAAAACTTCAAAATATTTCATTGGATCGTGATAATCTTCACAAGAAGAATGAAGAATTAAAAGGTATACTCTTGCCTCTGTATTGTCCATTTTTTTTTTTTTTTTTTTTTTTTTTTTTAAATTTAAGACTCAAGTCCTTGTTCGCCCTTCAAGCTTTAAACCGAAACGAAAAATGGAGATATATCGATTGGAATCTCTTTGTTGAAGAAGTTCGAGTTGATAGAGATGCTTGGATGGAGCAATATAACCAATTAGATAATCTTCATACATTCTCGTTGATCAAATAGATAATCTTTCTAAAGAAAATGCTGATTTAGCTCGAAACAAGACTCATTAAGTAATGAATTATCTCGCCTCTCTTACTCTTTGACTAAAGCTAATTTGGAGTTGGAAACTTTATCAGATGAGAATGGAACTCTTTCTCAAGAAAAGAGAACTCTGTTAAACAAGGTGGCGATTTACTCGCAATAATCTGATGTTTATCAAAAATTATGTAAAGAGCAAGAACAATCTCTTTGCTATTTGAGAAATCAACTTGAAGAAGTTCGCGAGAAGGATAAACTTATTCAGGGTAGAATAATCTTAAGTGTAAAGGCAAACCAATTCAAGGATCAATGTTCCAAATTAGAAAAGTCCAATTCTTCCCTTGCAAAAGAAAATGCCTTACTTGTTTCCAACGAAAAAAGTTGGCGATCACGTCTGAAAGGTTTAATTGGAGATAATTTTGACAATGCTATGGATCATTTGGAGAATAGTTGTTCGGCTTTAATCTAACATCTTACCTCGCAGAAGGAAGGTAGTCATAGAAGTTGACTGCCTCATCTATTTTTTCTTTATCAAGCCTTCATATTTTTTGTTTGTATGATTCCTTTTATTTTTTGTTTTGCAGAGTCTGAGAAAAAACTTCACTCCTCCATTACTGCTTTGAAATCCGACTACTCAAAAATTCGCAAAGAGAATGGAATACTCGCTGCTTCTCTTATGCGTTCTCGCGACAGGGCAGAAAGAAAATTCGACTATATGCGTGATTGTAAAGATATAGAAAGTAAAAATTAGCAGAAAGCACTCCTTCATCAATTTCATCTTAGAGCCGAAGTTCTTGTGAATAATGTTTTACTATCTAAATCTCTTGATCATGTGTCTGTTGAACCTCGGAAGTAAGTGATGATGAAGTTCCTAATCCTTCTGATAGCGATTATGATTATAATAGTGGCGAAGAACTCGAAAATGAAGAAACTATCTCTCCCAATAAAAATGTCAATGATGATGTCGCGAATGAAGATGTAGGTGAAGAAGGATCTACTGGAAATATATTAATTAGCGAAAATGTAGATAAAATTGCTGAAGAAAACCCAGCATCTCCTTCTGGTGAAAAAGCTACTATTTGAGAAATGATTTTCTCTTGTAATCTTTCTTCTCGTACCGTTGCTTCTTTATGTACTTCAATCATCTTTTTTGGTACTCTTGTATGTACTCGTCTGCGTTACTCTTATTTCTTTTAATAATTGTTATTCCATTAGCTTTATTTATGTTGAAATTCATTGTTGCGACAAGATCGCAAGACGTCTTTACATTTTCATGTACTGACCTATTGATCTTGCCTTATCATTGTTTTTGTGTGGTCTTATTTTGCCTTCCTAGTTAAAGGTCTTATTTTGCCACCCCTCATTTTGCATCAATATGACAGGCCTGAATATTCTTGCGAATATAAAGTCCCATGATATTGATGTCTTGCGACAAAATCGCAGGACGTCCTTACACTTTCATGTAATGACCCATTGATCTTGTCTTATCATTTCTTTAGTATTTTTGCCTCTGTAGGATATTTTGTTTGCGACAATATGACAGGCCTAAGTGTTCTTGCGAACATAAAGCCCCATGACATTGCCGTCTTTTGACACTTATAAGCTCCTTAATGGAGGGTGCCGCCCTTATCATCTCCCTGGTTGCCCCTTCAAGGAGGCGTACATCGGCCATACAAGACTAGCTCCTCCCATCCGGTCTTAACAACAACCGCTTGTTTTCGTGACCTCTTATCCCTTATACCTATATAGCTTATGGTTACGAGACGCACCCTAAGTGGAGTTTTCTTCGGGCCGAAAAGCATGTGCCAAGACTTGCCAAAAATGGCCGAGACACTTCAAATGTCCAGGCACTCTTGGCTCAACCGTGTACCTCGCGCCTTGAGCATACATCGACTCCTTGGAAGAGACCCTCGGGCGTCCAACTGGGGTATAACCTTATATATATAGTTGGAAATCCAAGGTATCTCTCCGGATAGGCTTTCATGGGCCCCAAATTTTCATGACTCGAGTTCGGGGGCGGTGTAACCTTTTCCCCGAGCCATGTCAAGAGATACCCCCTTATATGACGCACTTTAGGTCTTACATTTGCCTCTTACGAAATATCATTCGCGAACTAGGGTGTACGCCATAAAGGTTCGTCCCATTCACTCACTCATTCATTTCTGTCAATTCGTTCAATCATTTATTTTTGGTTATCTCTTGTTAATTCATTTGCGAGATATTCGCACATTCTTTCTTAATTTCGCAATAACTCTGTCGCAGGAACATTTCATTTCATTTCATTTATTTAATATTTCAGAATTTATTCTCTCCTTTCCGTCTTCTATGGGTAATATTTCTTGAGATATAATCTATTCCATGGTCTACCCAATCTCTGGCCCACGTCTTTGCCCTCTGGATCCATTAATCTATATGCCCCTGTTCCAACTATCTCCTTGATGATATAAGGTCCGTCCCACTTTTTCGCCAACTTGCCACCACTTTCTCGCTGATATATTGGTGTTTCTCGTAATACCATATCACCTGGTTGAAATTCACGTGTTTTGACACGTTTGTTATATTCTCTGGCCAATCTTCGCTGATAATTTTCCATATGCTGTAGTGCTTTTTCTCTTTTTTCTTCTAATTCATCTAATTTAACCATAATGTTTCCCGCACTAAGATTTTTCTCCCAAGCTTCTCTCTTTGTTGTTGGAATAATAACTTCTGTCGGAAGTACAACTTCAACACCATAGGTTAGACAAAACGGTGACATCCCCGTAGCTTCTCGCCTTGTTGTATTATAAGCCCATACTCCATTATGCACTTGCTCACACCATGCCTTATTATGCCCTTCTAATTTTTCTTCAATATATCGATTGTTTTATTTGTTGCTTTCGTCTGTCCATTGGCTGCGGGTATAAAGGAGTTGATTTCCCACATTTTATTTGAAATGCATTAAGCAGTAATTCTATATTTTGTCCCTCAAAATGTTTCCCATTGTCAGATACCAACTGTGCTGGAATTCCAAATCTGCATATTATGTTTTCGAATATGAAAGTAAAAATGTCTTTATCGCGAATATGTTGTACCGCTTTTACTTCTGCCCACTTTGTGAAATAATCTGTTGCGACAATCAAATATCTCCTTTGCCCTGTACCTGGTAAAAATGGTCCTACAATGTCTAATCCCCACTTTCCAAAAGGCCATACACTTGTTGAAGAGGTTAACGGTGCACCTGGTGCATGTATTTTCTTTCCGTGTCTTTGAAAATCTTCGCAGCGTCTTGATATTTGTTTCGCATCTTCATGCATATATGGCCAATAATAGCCTTGCATTTTCGCCTTATGTGCTAAAGATCTTCCGCCACTATGATTGCCAGCATCCCCACTGTGTAGCATTTTTAACACTGCTTCTCCTTCCTTTTGTGTTAAACACCTGAGCGAGGGTCCATTAAAGGATCTTCGGTACAATACCCCGTCTTTTAATTTATAATTTGTTGCACGGCTTTTTAATTTATGCATCTCTAATCTATTTCTTGGTGTTTCTCCTTTCATTAGATAAGCATGAAGTTCTGTCCTCCAATCCTCGCAATGGGATCTTTGTGTTTCATCTTCTATGAGCATTACTTCTACTTCTTCCTCTTCCTCTTTGTTGATTGATGGTGATTGAAGTGTTTGTATTTTTATGCATCTCGCAGATGGATCTGTCATCATACTTGATATAAAAGCAAAAGCATCTGCGAGTCTATTGTCTTTTCTTGATATGTGTCTCCACTTTATTTTTGGTATCTTCACTGACAATTCTTCAACAAGCTTTTTGTATTTTTTCAAGGATGCTTCATTTGTAGTATACTCTTCTTTTATCTCGCGAATAGCTAATCGAGAATCACTTGGTAATTCTTACATTCTCTAACTCTATTTCTATTGCAAATCGCAAAGCATGTATTATAGCTTCATACTGTTTCATTGTTAGTAGATGCAAACTCCAATCGAAAGAGAAAACCATTTTATTGCCTTCGGCGAAATTATAATGATCCCAATTCCGTTACCTTCTCCATTTGACGATCCATCTACCAATATTTCCCATCTATTTGGCTCGTTAATAAATCCCTTGGATTTCCATGTTCTTCTTCTATATCCATCATTTCTTCCACTTGCCTCATCTTCTTCCAATGGAAATTCTCGCTAAAAAGTCTGCTACAACTTGCGATTTTGGTGAGGATAACACTTCATATTTGAGTTTGCAATGACTTACTTGAGCATTCCACCTTTCAACCCTTCCCGATCTTTTTGAATTTTTCATTACTGACTCAATTGGTACTTTTGTCATTACCTTTACCATGTGCGCTTCGAAATAGATGCGAAGTTTAAACGTTGCGTAAACTAATGCCAAAATTAATTTTTCAATTTTTGAATAGTTTTTCTCTGCAGCATTGAATGTTTTGCTGATGTAATAGATTGATTTTTCCACCCCTGCGTCCATTCGCAATAATACTGCGCTTAGTGCATGCGAGGTTGTCGCAAGGTAAATTAGTAATTCGTCCCCTTCTTCTGCTTTTTGTAATATTGATATATCCATTAGATGTTCTTTTATTCCTTGCAATGCCTTTTCACATTCATTCGTCCACCTAAATTTCGTTCCCTTTTTAAGTATGTTGAAAAAATTGCACTTATCAGACGATCTCGAGATGAATCTTCCTAGCGAAGCTAATAGTCCATTTAACTTTTGCACATCTTTTACTGTTGCTGGTGTTGGCATGTCTCGAATTGCTTGTACCTTCTCCGGATCAACTTGTATTCCTTCTTTTGACACAATGTATCCTAAAAAATTTCCAGATGCCACTCCAAAAGTACATTTTTCTGGATTTACTTTGATGTTGAAATGTCTCATTTGTTCGAAAATTTCCTTCAAATCTCGCACATGATCTTTTGCTTTTAATTAACATGTCATCCACGTATACCTCTAGTGTTTTATGTATCCATTGTTCGAACACTTTCTCCACCATCCTTTGATACGTTGCACCGGCATTTCGCAGACCGAACAGCATTTTTGTGTAACAATATAATCCTCTTGGAGCGAAAAAGGCGGTATGTTCTTGGTCTTCTTCAGCGAGAGGAATTTGATTGTATCCCTTCTATTCATCAAGGGAGGATATCCTTTCATTTCCTGCTGCTGATTCAACCATCTGCGGAATATCTGGCAAAGGAAAACTATCTTTTGGACAAGCTTTGTTTAGATCGGTGAAATCTATGCAAATTCTTATTCCTTTTTTCTTTTTTGGAACTACGACCATATTCGCTATCCATTCGGGGTATTTTGCTTGTCTAATAATGCCAGCATCAAGCCTCTTCTCGCAACTCTTCTTCTATTTGAGGATGATATGATGTTGCGATTTTTCTAATTCTTTGTTTGAATGGTCTGGCATTTTTATCAATCTCTATTTTATGACATGCTACAGATGGATCTATTCCAGGCATATCATCCATATCCCATGCGAAAATATCTTTATAATCTCACAACAAATCAACGGTCTTTCTTTCTTCATCTGCCTCCATTTTAGTCCCAATTTTTAACATCTTGGGTTCTTCTTCAGTTCCAATATTCACTTCCTTTGTTGGTTCTGCCGCAATGTAGCTAGCCTTCGGTTCTCCCATGGGCGTCGGTCCTCTTATTTCCTTTGCGAGATCACTCTCTTCACCACATATTCCTTTTCCTTCTTCCGCTCTTATCATGTATGTTCTAAATTCTTCTTCCTTTTTCTTTGCTTTTGCCATCTTCTTGCGATCTTTTCGCCTCTTCACTATTCTTCATAATGTTTTACTTCGATTTGATGATACATTCTTCCTTTATTGGTATCTCCTCTGATTTCGCCAATTCCACTCGGCATAGGAAATCTGACACATTGATGAAATGTTGATGCTACAGCTTTTATTGCGTGTATCCATGGCCTTCCCAACAGCATGTTATATGGTGATTCCATATTTACTACGCATAACGTCACATTTGTTTCAATTTCTCCCAACAAAATTCGTATTTTTATTTCCCCTTTAGGTTTTGTTATTGATTTGCCGAAACCATAGATATGACATGTTGCGGAAGTCATTTCTTCATCTTTGTACCCCAATTTTTTATATGCATGATAAAACATTATATTCACTGAACTCCCTGTATCCACTAAAGTTCTACTTATTGCCCATTCTTCCATTGTTTTTGTTAATTTTCCTTCTTCTTTGCTGGCACTTATCGTAGTCACTAGTAGAGATGTGTGATTTAAATTCTCTCATGACATCTCCGTTGCTGTGAATATAATTCTTTGTTTTTCCCATTCTTTCAAGGGTAGCACCTTCTCTGCTGTTATAATTTTCTTTCCTTCAAAATCTCTTTTATGTATTCTCCCTTTGATATTTTCATGAAATTCATTAACCATTGATTTTGAAATCATATTACATTCCAATTCTTCATTACTCTCTCTGATTCTATTTTTCTTCAATTTATCCATCATACTCTTGATATTTACCGTTTTAGTGACAATATCCAATCTCTTATCTTCAATCACTCCCTGTTTCTAGCGCCATTATGTAGTTGCAGGAAATCCTACACTACACCCCTCAATAGAATATACACAATTAAGTCATTTTAAGATGAATGATTATGATTCCTATTGATTGAATACTTGAATCTTTACAATATGAAATAGAAATGAGTTATAGAATTACAATCACTCTAAAACTTTCTCTCTCCTAATGACTTGCTTAACAATTCAAAAAGAACTCTCCCTTACAACAGACTTACTCAACCCTTTATATAGGGTAGTACACAGTGGATGACGGCTAAGTTGTCCTTTATTTTCGGGAATGACTTGCGAAATATCGCAAGTGTACATGTATTAATTCTCGCGACACTCCTGAATTTCATTTGAGTCTTCACATCTTTCTCATGTTCTGGCTGTCGTCATTCATTGCGTCATTTATATTATTCTTCTGCGACGCCCTCGCAATGCGGTTGTTGATTGATCTCGCGAGGTCTTAATGTCGTGATATTCTGATCCTACACATCCTGCAAAGGATAGCCACTGATAAAGTGATGAATACTTCTTCACTTTACTAATTCACCTAAAATGGAGCATGTGGCAATAATTCCAGTATTATGTGAATTAAATACACGAAATTCATCCAGGTTGGAGCATGTAGCAACAATCCCATATACCCTGTGAATTTACAACATTATTAATTAATACATGACCAGCCTTGTATTTCCTGTACTCATTACCGGTGCGGCATGACGACTGAGTGTTGTTCTCATCAGAGCAACACGAACCTCCAAGCATTAATAATGAAGCATGTACGAAATACCCGTACAGGCTACAACTCTCGTTGTGTTATACTAGCCCGATTGAGCATACATCTCTCGGTGTTTTATAGTAGCCCGATTGAGCATATTTGAATCTGGACTGTCCATATCAGTCTCAGAAACGATCACGACCCTCCAACTCCACCAGCATGATTGGATGGCTTAGATTGAATCCATGACCCCAAGCAGGTATTGGAATATTCACTACCGACCCAATACGGGCCCCGCATGGTCGGCCTCCCCAAAAGGGTGGCATAGCTTGCCAAACCGTCCAAGCCAAAGCAGTATGGACGAAAAACCCTAAATTAGGGTTTGCGGCACATTACATGTGTCGCAAAACAGTCTCAACCATCCATCTTCGCAGGCATAGATGGAGGGTGTAGATGTAGATTCAAAGGGCCCAGAGCATGTCAACACGCTCACTGTAAGCCCGCCTACACACATGACTGATCGGTCAGGACCAACCATGGATGGTCGTTCCAGATCGTGCGCCCAAAGTGGGCGTGCCGCACGGCAGGCAAAACCCTAATTAGGGTTTGCATTGATCGCAAACGTCCGTTTTCTCCTGATCGAATGGAGGGATTAGGAGTCGACTGAGCAGGTCCAGTGAGCATCAACATGATCAACATGGACCCATCTTTATCCACACCCGATCGGCCAAGGCATACCATGCCAAGTCATTCCAATTCGCACGCCCAAACTAGAGTGGTCACACTTCCCAATCACAAACTGATCTCGACCACTCAACTTCGCCGGACGAATTGAGTGGCTTAGATCACGTTCTTATGGGAAAGTAAGGTATAGGCATGTACACCAGCCTGCCACCTACACGCCGAACCAATCGGCCGGGACCGACCAAACTTGGTTGTCCCGAAACGCGATCCTGAAGAAGGCATGTCGCGCGGCATTTGCGGCACCAAACTTCTGTCGTAAATCAATCCCGACCGCTCCTCTTTGCCGGAAAAATTGAGCGGTCCAGATCACACTTTCACGAGACAATGAGGTATGGGCATGTATACCGGCATGCCGTCTACACGCATGCCCGATCGGCCATGCCAAAATCGTGTCCCAAGCTTGAATTCGACCAAGCTGAAAAGTGGTGCTTGCGCACCTCTTCTAAAACCCTAATTCCACTACCGGTCGCAGATGAGTGTCTCAAAGATCATCTCGTCCGTCCAACTTCACCGGCTTGGTTATACAGCCCTGGTCAGGAGTTAATTGGTCACTGAGGCGTCATGGTGATCACCACCCGTCACTCTACCTCACCATGTGGTCGGCCAAGGGAGGACTTGCTTGCGCAACCTCCAAACCATCACATGAAGTAGGCTGTACATGAGGCTATTTTAAGACGCTCAAACAGCGATGCTTCATACATGCTGAATATACTCGATGCAGTACCTGCATAGAATACACACGATACTTCACAAGTATCGACTTCCTAAATAACTTAGTTATTTAATCTAGCATTACATGCTAGTTTCTGTGGGTCCCACGATCCACACACTCGAGACATCAATCATGTCACAAACTAGGGGATACATACTGGGGGATTGGTCTGGCGGTTTACAGCGTGCGGCGCATAACGCGTCATCACAAGAACGTGTCAGGAAGTCATGGACGGTTAGTGATGATGGGAGAAGTGGGCAAGACTGGTCGTGTGACACTAACACACGACTCCACTACTCCATCACTCCACTTTCTCCACTTCCCAAGAGATACAAGGGTTAGGCTTAATGACTTGTATAAATAGGTTCTCCTCCCTATTTTCCAAACAAGAACAGGGCAAGACAAGACAACAGAGGAAAGTGTTGATACAATCGTATCCAAACACCAGAACTGATAGCTTACATTCTTCAAGCTAGTTCAGCTTTCTGATACAAGTCATACATAGCCAACACCTTCACAATCTCAACACCTTCTTCGCTTCCCTCCCTAAGATCAACCCCTTCTCCTTCACTTTGTGACCGAAACAAGTCTGGAACGACCATTTCTTGGTTAGGCCGGATTTGCACAGATTGATTTCTCGAATCTACAAGCACTCCCGTGCATTGTATTTGTTTAAGGTTTAGACTCATTTCTCATCCACACACCCCAAATTACCAAAACCGGCAGAAATAGTTTTCACCCATAAACACCACCATATCAAAGGAAGAAGGAGTAGGGCAAGTTGGCTCCAACATGGGACGGGCCCTACATCATACACGACATTGCTGAAAAAGGGTCTTATTACCTAAGAGCATCCACATCGGGAGACCAAAACTAAAATGTTGGTCCAAAAACCAGACGCAGTGGAGAAGGAGTAAAGATCAAAGACCAGACTAAAACCAAAAACCAAACCATATTTGGTCTTTAGTTTGGTTTTAGTCGTGCGTAATTTAAAGTTGCGTTTGAACGGGCGTAATTTATAGTTGCGCCTGATGGTGGGGCTGAAGTTTATACTGCGCCTGATGGTGGGGCGTAACTTTAAGTTACGTCCGAATTAAAAAAAAAAAAAAAAAAAAATGGGGCGCAACTTTAAAGTTGCGCCGATGAAATTTTTTTGGTTTTTAGTCCTGCCCCGTAGCGTCGCAGCACGGAGTAAACCAAATTTTTTAGTTTTTTTTTAGTTTTTGGTCTTTGGTTTTAGTCGTATGATTGCGGTTGCTCTAAGGACCCCCAAAGGTGAAGTATTGCAACATCCCTGGAATGCAATGTATCTAAACAAGTACAACCCGTAAGAGAATGGTGATCACTCAGGAGAAAAAAGGAACGAGCATTATCCTACCATGTTCTATCCCTGATCAAAGGTATTACAAACCTTACAAATCAATGAAAGAAACTTTTTTTCTAAAGGAAAATTAGTTTTGATTAAATACAATTGGGTTAGAATAGACACCCTCCGTCAGGATTGACGATGAGACAAGGCAAGACATAACTGCGCATATGTCAATACTCGGATCCTTGGGGCAATAGCTCCCTTCATGAGGCAATAAGAAAAAATAAGATATCCCCTATAGAGATACCTTGTCGAAGTAAAGCAGTCTTCGCGCTGAACGCGTAGGGTTACAGGAAAACTATTGCCCACGCAGGAACCCTCGCCACCACAGTACTTTCTGGCCAAATGATACTTAGGTAGGACGATGAATGTTCCACCAAAGGTTAAGCATACCTTAGCACCTTGTGATAACTTGATTGTGCAATCAATTAGATACAATACGTCTACAAGCAAAATATTCATACAATAGCATAGATGAAATAATAATGTTACCAAAATGCGACTAACATGTCTTAAAAGGTTGCAGACAAAGAAGGTTCAAACCATCACAAAGCATTGTTTCAAAGAAAGGAGACATCACATGGGCACCTCAGCAGAGGTCATAAAATAACAAAAGTCTGGTGAAACTAAGATGGACACGACAAGATCAAGGATAAGGAAGACGAGGAAAGACAACTCCGTTAGCTTGGCGTTCCGCCTCAGCAAAGGCATTGTTGATATAATCAATGACCGACTTCTCGAAATTTGCCTGCATATGGGAAAATGCAACCTCCAAATCAGAGACTGATTTCTGACGAAGCTCATTTATCTGGGCACTAAGCTGATCATTAGCCTCCTGAAGTTCCTCAGCTTTAAACTTGGTGGCGGTATCAAATTGACGGGCAATAGCCAACGATGATATCTGGCCCTCAAGACGGTTAATCTTAGCGTTTGCACCCACAAGTTGTTCCTGAAGACCTACGGGAATGAAAGAGATAAGTTAAAACAAAGGCGATAATGAATGGAAAGAATACTGCGGAATATAAGGAACCCTAAGCTACCTCCGGCATGGCTAATGGACTCTTCTAAACTATGCTGGGATTCGGCAAGATCCACCTCAGCAACATCAAGGTCCTCCACAAGGGTATCTTGTTCGGTCCGGAGATCCTTAACATCAATCCTGAGCGAAGCATTCTCAGAGGATAGAACCTGGTAAACATTTTCTAACTCTTCCAACCTCTTAACCAAAGATACATGAGACATGGAGGATGGCACGGAACCAGCCTCAATAAGTTTGTTCTTAAGAGAACAGACCTCAGAAGATAATACATTACGTTCTGCAGTTACCTTAGCTAAGGAAGTACAGGCATCTTCGAAATCCACATGATACTTCTTACGAATGATTTCTTGGGCTAAGAGGCATTTCTCAACTAAGGCAATATCCTCATTTTGCTTTAAAATAAGGCCCTCTTTCCACTTAAGGGCTTTGTCACACTCTGTACGGAGCAAAGCCATCTGCTTCACAAGGTCTGCGTTATGAGCAGATTCAAGAGAAATTTGGGCCTCGTTATGAACTGTCACGTTTATCAACCTGTCCGACTTCTTCTGATAATACCAAACATCGAAGGAAAACTTGGCTACCTGCTCCCTGAGGTATCTAAGCTCACTAGAGCCACCAGCTGACAGGCGTAGGATGTCTCAGGACTATACTACCAACCAAAATTGAAGACAAGGCTAAGGGAGAGAAGAAACGAACATATGGTTTTGGAAGACTCGGCAGCCAGAGCGGAATCAGCGGCTTTGCGACCTTCCTCAGCAACCTTTGCAGCATTATTGGCTCTCTCAAGGGCTAACAAACACGCATCCAAGGATCTCTGAGTTTTCCTCAGGTCATCCTCTAGCAGAGATATCTTGGCAGCAGAATCAGCACCACTAGAAGAAGATTTTTGCGCTCCAGCAAAGGAATGATCTTGGCGGGTACGCTCCAACAAGGCACTCAAGTGAGTACACTTAGCCCTATAGAACTTGAATAAGGTACAGCCAACATCGATTTATTTGCAAAGCTGTGAACAACGAAGCATAAGAATAGACAAAGATTCAAAACAAAGCATGAGACGGTAAGGTAAGGATCACTAACCAAAAACAGCGAAAGACGGGGAATGAAATCAACGTAGGTGTCCATGAAGGCCTCCGTCTCTTGGATGCTACCCCTGTGGATTTCACCGAAGTTCTGACTAGAGCGAAGGCAGTCCGGGTCAAAGAATAGATCCTTAGCCACACGGTACTGAGCAGACAGAACATCTAACTGCGAAGCTACCTTAAAGGAACCATCCAATTGGTGACGATCAACCTCAGCAGAAAATGGACCTTTCAAATCCCGTAGAATGGCTTCAAGAATAGCATCATCAGAACTCCCAAGGCTCAAGCTCTCAGGCTGCTTACCATTCTCATACTCAGTAACAACCCCACCAATCGCTTGAGAGCAAGTGTGGGGCACGAGTACTGAACCCTCACCGCGACGAAGAGACGGCATGGTGAACGAACTGGGAACCGAAGAAAAAGCTTGAGCACCACCTAAGTCCATATCACCAGAAGAAAGAAGATTGCCCAATATGGTCCAATCTGGTGATGAAGGTGGAGGCCCAACAACCTTGCTAACAGGGGCAGTAGAAACAGACTGGGAGCTCCCAAATGAGGTAGGTGTAGCATTGAAGGAGAAGCTAGCCAGTGAAATCACAACCTTCTTCTTCGGCTGCGAGTCTAAGATACTAACCCTCACCACCGGAGTAACACCCTTCGCAAACAAACCACTCGATTGGAGCGAAGTAGCAGGAGATGATGGAAGACTCTTGGAAGATACCACTACAGCACCATTAGTAGCCGAGACAACAGGTTGCAAATCACCAGGGGCAGAAAACGAAGGCACCTTTGGTAACAAAGCAGAAGTCGGAACTTGAACACTAACCGGGGTCACCAATGAAGCATCACCACCAATTGGAAGGTTTTCACCCTCCACAGATCCAGCACGGATAGGACTAGGGCTATTCTTGGAAAAATCTTCCTCAATATCATCCAGATGAGGGCTAAGGCCAGTATCCTCAATGTCCTCCATATCTTCATCATCCTGCTCCTCTGAAACAAACTTGGGATCCTCATCGGATTCCTTAAGATCAATCACATCCTTCAACTTACCCTTTCTCTTGGAAGACTGTAGTAGAACACATGCGCAAGCCAAGGATTAGGGGCAAAATACCAGGAAACCTACAAACATAAAGGTATGACTATAATCCTTACCTCCGCAGGTGTTGGTGTAGATGCTTCAGCCTAAGCCTTTCTCTTCCTAGTCATAGTATCTAGGGAGTTGCCAACAGAGCTAGGAGCAGTTCTAGCAGCAGAACCAAGGGCAGTTCCAGCAGAAGAAGCAGGGGCAGACCGTAAAAAAACCATCAGAATACCGAGCAAAGGTTACTAAGCAAAGAATAAAATGAAAAACCTCCGAGAAAAGCAAAGGTTACCTCATGAGAAGCAGCAGGGTTGAAAACCCAAGGCTGATACCCATCATACTTTTCGGGCAAGGAAAGAGTTGTACGAGGAAAGTTGGGATCTGCGGTAGTAAAACTATAGGCCCAGGGACCCACCACACGAAGAGGAGTACGACCCCAGCGGTCATCATGATCAAGACGGATACGGTCAGGCTTCGGCAAAGGGAGCTTAGTAGAATAAGGAATGACAGTCAAACCAGTCTTATCAATCTCCTCCAACAGACGAAGGTTGTTACCCTCTCTAATATGCTTAGCAGTAACATGAATACAACGAGGGAAAACGCTCCAAGGAAGAAGATTACTTTTCTGAATAGCATCAGCGTAGGTGGCATTAAAGTTGGCAAGGGTGTAATCCTCTTGCTTAGATCTTCCAGCAGCAAAAGGGTCATAAGACTTCAGAGTAGTATTTCCCTTACTACGGTACCGACACTCACGAAGGGCACGCCAGAAATTGCCAGTATATTGCGTGACTCCTCGAACTTGAGTCTTTTTCACCGAGTCATCCCTGGTAGACAAAACATCATAGTAGAAGGGATCATTTTTACTAAACAAAGGCAGAAGCATACCTGCGGCCAACTGACCAACACTGATCAAGAGGTTATTCTCATCATATGGAAAGCTTCGAATCATGGATTCGGTGAGAACATCAGTGCCATCGACAAAGGAGATCTCAAAATTATGAAGGCGAAAGGACTTGGTGATCTCATCCAAAGAAAAGTGAGCATAGCTATCTTTGTCTCCAATTGCAGCCTTTGAAGTTCATAGTGAGGGGGAGGAGGTGGAAGATCCTCAACAACAACCTCTTCAACCTCAGGGCCCGCAGCAGCCTCAGGATCCACAACCACCTCAATACCAGTAGGTATCTCAGTATCCTCAGGAGGTGGAGAAGAAGTAGCGTCGGGATGATCCATCCGCGGAGGTGGATCAGTATACGATCTAGGCTTCGGATCCCTACGCACGGGATTTTTCGAAAGTCTCATAATTTCTAGCACCAGCAGGAAGAACAAATACTTCAACAATGGCAGACATAAAATTGCAGTTGACTCAAAAACGTATTTGGGGCAAAAGCAAGCATACTTTGGGAATGGGTTTAATTAAACTAACGAAAGGAAATACTTTAATCCAATCTTAAGACGAAGTAAAGGATTATTCACCGCCATGGGAAAAATTGCAGACGAAGAGGATCATGGCATACACATGGTGAAATCATGAAATGGAGAGTAACCCATGCTTTCGAATAACATAAGGAAGCAGAAAGAAGCAGAAAAAGATACATGCAGGGATAAGAGCAACATCAACAAGCCAAAACAGAAGACATGGAGAATGTGAAAAGCAACATCAAAGTTGAAGAAGTAAACGATCACTTACTTGAATATGATGATCGAGTGATGAAGGACCTGAGCCTTGGAAAATCGACGGAATATCAACAGTTGAAGGCAAAAGAAAATCTCTGAGAAAGGGATGGAGAGCGACAGTTCGGGGAGAAAGAAAGGAGTTAATGAAAATTCCTTCTCTTTGTTTTCTTCTTATAGGCGGCTGGGGAATCCAAAATTTCGGGTGTCCCAAAATTCAAGGGGCAGTTATTGCATGAAGAGACATGTGGAACCACCCAACTGGTACGTGTAAAAATGGCGGCGTTATGGGAGTTTTTTCTTCTAATCCTACCAAACGGTAGAATATGAAAGAAAAGGGGCAAACTGTGAATACCAATATTCTGCAGAGCACGTGTCGCGGTTTCAGTGGTTGCACACAAGATAACTGTATAGCCCTCGATGTACAAAGAAACCTGAGTAGCAGAGGATACCTTCGTAGATCTACTTTATTTTATCCCAAAAAGGGATACCTCGACGGTCAAGATGGGAAAAGTAAAGCCTAGTCTAAAGAGAGGCAGCTGGCAAAGGGACAGAGGTAGATGACATATCTAATCAGCATTAAATGCACAAATCTCTTATCTACGCGCATAACCAAAGCACGTGGAGAGAGATGATGTGGCAGAACCTGAATGGCAAAGGATAGAGGTGAACGAAGGTACAATCTGTACTAAGGCTGGAAAGTTCCCGAAGGAACGTGGGTCAGCTGAGGTAGCAGAGTTCGACTGGAGAAAGCATGCGGTGAACGAATGTACCATTTGTACGAAAGGTAAAAATACGGGGGTCTAACAACCACACCCAACAATTCATTTGGAAATCTGAGAGGACTTACTCTATTGTACTTTCAAGAGAATCAACTAGACAGTCAGACTCAATCTTGAGAAAAGTATATCAAAGAGTTATATCTCTATTTCTCAATTTAATCCGCAATCAAACAAACAGGAATTTGCGAGCCCGATTGAATATAAGAAATAACTTGGACGGTATCAAAAACCAATATCCAAGTGTCAATCAATTTAATCAACAACCAAAGGTTGGATTCCCAATTGATTGAACTTACGCACAACCTGTGATATTTTAATTATAAAGATAAACAATATAATGCAGAAAAGAAATAACACAGACACCAGAAATTTTGTTATTGAGGAAACCGCAAATGCGAGAAAAACCTAGTCGAGAATAAACACACACGATTATAAGTCATTTACACCAAATTCCT
Organism: Papaver armeniacum; assembly: GCA_023531295.1. NCBI lineage: Eukaryota > Viridiplantae > Streptophyta > Magnoliopsida > Ranunculales > Papaveraceae > Papaver > Papaver armeniacum. The sequence continues at coordinate 305,011 of JAJJWW010003904.1, forward strand.
ACTACCTATTCGGACTAGATGTAATAACTGCTTCAGCATAAATAGAACTCCTAGCACAACACCGATTTTCTTTAGGAATTCTTCTCGTAAATCTTCTAGCAGAACCCAAGGCTCTCTTTAGAAGATACAACAACAAGATTGATACGATTTGATATTTTGTTTGCAGAAAACACCGGTTTGATTTCCCTTTAGATGTGAATCAAGGTTTTGGAAATCTTGTGTTTATTTTATAAAAACAATTACTAGGTAAAAGTAATATCAAAACAAACTTGTAGATTAGGGATAATTACACTCTTCAATAATGGAAGAGAAACCTAATTACTCTACAACAAGAACAAGTAGAATAAACTAGAGATATCTTGTTTAAAACTTCTTAAGGATTTTTACGAGATACCTTAATCGAAGTTTTCTTTCTAGCTTCCGATTTTGACTAGCAAGTGTTGGTATACGATCGGAAACTGAAGTCTATCAAAACCTATCTAGTGGAAAAAAAGTCTGCCAGAAAGACACTTAAAAGGCCTAAAAACGTCTGCTTTGGGCAGCCCGAATATTAGAGTCTATTTCTCAAAACGTCTGCTTTTGGGACCTGTTGATTGTATTCAGTTACGACTTCCTTTGGTAGTCCATTTGAACCTGCTGACAAGGATAGACGTTTTCCTGGATTGTATTTAAAAAAAAAAGTGAAATTGATTCAGCTGAAACCAAAATCAATCCAACTGAATCTTAAACTATAACTATCTGTCAATATGAAACTAAATTCAAATTATCCCAAAAATGAGCAAGAATTTGAATCAACATTATATTAAAAACAAAATCTGTTATACAACTTGGAAAAATTAGAATTACTGATGATTCAAATATGAATTTTCTTTCTTGACCTAAAAAGTTTCATAATCCATATTGATAATATGGTGTTCAATACAACTCCAACATCATGAGCTTTGATAAACTTGACCTAACGTAGTCCTCCAACAGATCATTTAGACTACCAGATGTCAACAAATCTTCACGAAGAAGAAGACTTTCCTGAAAATAGTATAAGCAAACATCTTAGTGACTAATATTTTGTACTTCATTTACACTATAAAGCAATACAAAGTCATCGATGAGCGAGATTCAAAGGGAGATGCATACAAATGAATTTAGAACATACTAGATTTTTATAAGGAGTACTGAACATTGGTTGTTGTTGGCATAAAGTTAAACCTACTTTCTCTGGCACCATAATGTTAATGATTTTCAAATTCAAAATATTTAAAGCGAGGAAAAATAGTTGGTAAAAATTTACCGGCGATAACTTCCAATAATATAATGCCCAGCCAGTAAACATTGTCCTTTTCACCATCTGCAGCTCTGCAATAGAGATACAAAATACAAAAACCGTTGTTCAAGAACTCAACCACCCATGATCATATATATGGGCAGTACTAGGAATATACTAGACAAAGTTACTCCCATTCCTGGAACATGACTACATACGGCAACAAATTAAATTTAGTAGGTACAACATCATGTACAAAAATAACCCTAAGAATAACGATAAGGAACTTGCAAAGTTGACATAAGTAACTCTTATTCAAGTGCTTCCCCACAAAAGGATAGAGATGATAATGAGAACCTACCACCAATCCTCCAAGTTAGAGCAAATGCCACATGCCAATTTCCTCCTCGTGGTTCCGAAATCAATTGGATGAATGGAGGCTCAATTACGTAAAATTTTTGGTTCGAGATGCACCTGCATGAAACCAAAATGGTTTTAATGTATATTCCTCAGTAGAATTCAAAGACAGTTGATCCATTGAAATCACAACTAATGAACTTGAGAACTATTTAAGATACTGAATAAACTATTTGTTTCTACGAAAGGGATCATATAAATATATAAATAACAAGACATAAACTGGCAGTGGTTGGTAAAACGTGTGGTATATATGTCCTAATGGCAATATTTGATGACAACAGATAAATGGAATGTCCATTTGAGCAACCCATGGATGAAAGTCTGGTCAGACATAAAAGTGCCAGTTCATGGCTAAGACAGAGTTATAAATTTAAAAAGAAAATGCAATTTCCTTTAAGAACTTAAGCAAACGATAGAACTATGTTGTTTTAAATCTCCACACAAACTCACTCGATACAACATCAATGCATGTCATCTTATCAGAAAAATGTTTGAGAACTAGTGATTCTAAGTGATTTCCCATGTACAACAAAGTACGATTACAAGTTTATGCTAGAGGTTTGCAGGAAAGAAAATTAGCATAAAATGATTACACAAAAAGAAACTTGATGCTGCCACACAAATCCAGGCCAAACTAAACTTAGGAAACAACGTAGGTACAATTACAACTACCTTATAAAAAGGGTAATAGGATAGGCCACATCTGTGCGTTGTCAGTAGTACAATGTTAATGCTATTATAAAACAATGCAAGAATGTACTAATTAATATGAAACCTGCTAATATTACAAGCACTAATACTAGAAATACAACAACTAAGAAGTCATAAATTTCATCTCATGCAGATGCCAAATAGACCTACAAGCATACAAAGGAGTGGATGCATAAACTCAAAAAATAAATGAAACATCTTCCTTAGTATCAAAAGAAATTTAATGACCTGAATTGCTTGTTAAGGGATAGGGTCTCCAACAATATGAAAACAAGGTAGCCTTCTTGTTAGCAAATTCAGAAGGTTTCTTCATTCCTTGTAAGAAACCATCAATTTATGGTTGGTCAGCAGTGGCAAATAGAAATAACGCTTACTCGTTAAGTTAATAATGAAAGTAATAAGAAATCACCTTGAGGAACAAATATGTGATAGACCCTTGAGGCATTTGTCTATTTGTATAGATGATGGTCTAGATATAACCATTCAACATTACACAAGCTAATTTCAAACTAAAAAACAAGCAAGGGGCAGTTGTCCTGTGGTATAGATGATGTGAATGAAGTGTTGATGGTGGTGATTCTCGAACTGGTGGTGGATGGAAGGTTGGAGATGATCTAAAATGCTCCTCGTTGAACTTTTATCGAACATGTAAAGTGCAGGGATAGTCTTGGTCCAGAGATGTCCTCCGCTGATCGTTTCCAACCCCTTTTACAGCCGATCTTCCCCTGCAAACACGTCGTATGGAGACCCAATGAAGTTGTTGTTGAACTCTGCTTCTTCTTGTATGCTTAAACAAAGTAATTGTTTAGAGCTCAGTGGCTATCAAACATTAAAAAACAACGAAAACAAAGGTAGGGTTCTGTTTCAAAAATTTACTAATCTGGTTTCATTTAGGATTTCAAGACATACCAAGAAATCAGCAGATTCAGATTTATGAGCAGAAACTACCGAAGCTGATGTTTCGGTTTTGACGAAAACCCATGCTCTAAAAATCCTTCAAGAACAGTATACATAGCAGAATCAAGCAAACAAGAGAAAATTAAGCAAAAATGAAAATTAAAAAAAAATTGTAACAACAACGATGTTTATACCTGATGAGATCTTCTTCTTGGGTCTTCATCACCACCAGAAATAGCACCAATAACATCACATAATGTCGTCGATGATGGATCTATATCTTCAGATCGAATTAAACAATACCCATCAAATCTAATCTAATCAAATAATAATAACCTCAAGTAAAAACTAAATCAAAGTTAAAAACAAGTTAAATCTCTAGTTCGATATCTTCTTCTTCCCATTAATCAAACTAGATATCGGGTTACAAAAGAAGTGTTTGCTTTTGATTTTGAGATGGGGTTATAAATAATCTTCGATTTGTTTGTGAGATTGAGGTTCGATCTGTGAGAGAGGTTTCTTTAGGAAACTGAGAGAGAGAGAGTTGTGAGGCTGTGAGAGAAGTGATGGAAGAGGCAGACCGATAGAAACAATGTAGATAAGATATGTTTCTAGAAACTTACTATAAAAACAACTTTCTAACGCAGTTTTAACTGAAGTGGGACCACAAGAACAAGTTCCACTAACAGTCTTAATATAGGTCCACGTGGAAGTATAATTTTTTCCTAAACTGCCCCCATGTATTAGGACTGCTATGGTGGCTTGATTTGCTTTTGGGTGAAAAAGACTTCTCCTGGGAAGCCGAATATATAAAGAAAGACTGGGGAAGCCTTATTTATAAATCTCAAGCAGACTTAAAAAACTCATTTTCTAGGGTTTATGACCAACAACTCTTGAATGGTTTTATATCAGAAGAGAAAACTTTAGAATAGACAAGAGGTGAAGAACCTAGATTACAAGTTGTATAATCAATCACGAAGATTAATCCAACTCGGCTTTGTGATCCCCAATACAAAGACTTTTATCTCACTCTTGTTCACGAAGAACAGAAGACATGGAAAATAACCTTATGAGCTTACACCAATTTTCCAAAGGGGATGAAAACGTATAGCACTCACGAACCCTTTATTTATAGTGAAAGGTAGCTTGAAAGCTAAGCATATCTATTTTCCTTTTTCAAGACTCTCCTAATTTTGGGAGTCTTTCCTAAGTTACAACTCTTGCCAAAATAATTAAATAAATAATTAATTAGCAAATATTGTATTTATGTGAATAAATCACATTTTAACTTAGGCAGGAATTAAAAGTTATCACGAACACTTTAATATGGTAATCAAATATGTTTGGATTAATAGACATCTTGCCTAGATAAGAAAACATCACCAACTTGACCAAAAATGCCTTTTAGTCACGTAATTGGGCCCAAGTCCGTGAACTGTTACAAACAGTCCGTGGATTGTTTCCTACTAACGAAGTGTAACAATTACAGCAACACTTATAATTGTTACTTTAATAAATCACTCATAACTTCATCGTTATAACTCGGAATTGAGTGATTCTTGGCTCGTTGAATTCGTAAGCTCATTCACTATAACATGAGAACCTTTCCAGAGATAAAGGTTATTGTCACAAAAGTCGTGGCTTAAATAACCTCGAGTATATATACATAAATGTACATTAACCGTCATCGGAATTGTTCCATAGAGTGAGCATTTGTTTCGATAGATTAGAAAGGTAGAATTGAACAAGAATCCAAATGAAATCAATTACCACATACCTTTGTTGATGAAGTCCTTGTTGATGTGTTCTTGTAATTTGCAGTCTTCATCCTTAAGAATAGTTCTTCTTAGACCTAATCTAGTCCGAAACTATCTTTAGTATACTAAATCAAGAATCCATTTTGGAAACTAAAATTGACAACTAACTTAACATACCAACGCTAGTGGGTTCAACCGAGCAATGCTCTAAAAATCTCCCCCTTTGTAAATTTTAGTGACAAAACCATTTTACATATGGATTGTACTTGTTAAAAGCATTACAGCTCCAAAATCCGACATGCTTGATTTCCTTGGTTCTTCAACTAAACGTGTGTTCATCCTGTACTTGTTGAAGATCTATCATAGTAATATTACACATCATCAAAGTTCAATTGCATCACAACTTTGACAATAATACTACGGTGATATGTATCACTCCCCCTTAGTCAATTCTTCATCTCAACATGAAAACCACTTCCCCTTACATAATGATCCGTAAACCATATGTATTTTTAGTGTGAACTACACATTAATTCTCCCCCTTTTTGTCAATATAAATTGGAAAAGGTACGAAAACTAGTGGGATACTCATGTAATTTTCATAGAGGTATTTCATGACCAAAAGAGAACATATCAACTTTACTTTAGATGATATCACAGAGTCGAAACTTAGTGACTTCATCAAAGAGTTTATTAAGATACAAGTTAACCCCTACATGTTCCACAACCGCTTCTCCCATCAAAGATATAGCAATTAAGCACAAGTTATATTAAGAACTCACCCCCATAAAATGTCATTCCCTTAAAAACAACAAGAATGACCTTACTCCAGAGAGAAGGATTTAAATATTAGATTTTAGAAACCCTACAAGGATATACGAGCTAAAGACCAATCATTGAAAGTCTCTCATGAGATCGTGTTACTAAAGAAATAGAACTATCTCATGGTAACAATACACAATATGTAATCATGAAGATCAAGTATTGTGATAATCTTTTCTAAGATACAAACTTGTAAAGACAAGAATTGATATGCTTAGAAGGAAGAATAACCTTTTCCACGAGGATTTACACCAAGAATGGTTACCATAAGAGTATGAAAAAGATTTTTTTACAATAAAAACCAACATCCAATGGTTTTGATTATTGTTTCTAACCTGTTATACTTAGGAATTTCAATCACAAATCAAGTTAGGTAATTAAGAATCATACACGTGGTATTTAGCCATATTCATCTTAACCATAACTAGTTCAAATGACTCAAATGAAACTAGTTAGAGAGTTGTTCAATTGCTTAGATCTTTATAATAGACACAATTGAAACAAAAACGATTTGATTCACTCGAATCAATTCATGAACTTTATAGCCACGGTTTGCAATTATGCATTCCTTAGTTTATATAAGTTTAAGTTCACAAATAATCGTTATTAGAAAATAACCAACTTAAATACGCGAACTTAAGTACCCGGAATAAGCTTGTTTTTAGTTTACAAACTCCAGCAGAATTTCTCGGGATGAGAACTTCCGACAGTACGCGGACTTGGTACGCGAACTCTAGTTCCGGTTTTCCTGAGCAGCAAAGTACGCATACTTTGGTTCAAGGAATAAGGACTTATACATGTATGAGTTACCTCACAATGCTTATATCCAACAATGGTTATATAATCTAAACTCTCATTTCAATCATTGAAACATTCTTAGAGGACGTTATATAGTTGTTAGTCACAAACCATTTTTCGTCAAAGCCATTTTCAAGTGATTGAAACTTAACATGACTTTCGTCACTAGTAAAGATGAACTTGGCCAAAGCGAAAGCTTACCAAAACATATTTCGAGAAATATGTAAGCGAGTTAAAACTCAGCTCGAAACAATAAATTGTTCCACATATTCAAAAATTACCCAACATAATATGTGCGTCCCAATTCTTTTGCAATCCTCACCGCATTTACTAGGGCTTCTTGGTGAGGATGCACTTCCAACACAATCAGGTTGTGTTGAGGTGAACAAAATCTTGCTCACCACAGGTATTTGAATCAAAATCATGCATGGACTCTAGTAATTTAACAACTTCCTTGAAACTTTCAATAACTGTTCCATACCTTTTTAAAATGTTATCCCTTGTCGAACTCTTGTCTGGGAGATCCTTCTTAATAGTACTTGTTGCTTTATTGATCTTCTTTGGTACCCATTTCTGAGTAGCTTTTGGTGCAACATATTTTTTTTCTCCCCAATATAATTATGAAATTTCTTGGAGGGAATACTAGAAGAACTTATATTATGAAACTCAGTTTTTCTCCAGTTTGGAACCTCAGATCTTGTCATCTTAACAAAATCAGATCTGGTTTTATCTCGTTTAAGAAATCTGCAATTCCTTTGCAAGTGACCTGGTTTTCCACAATAAAATCAATGTTTAGTAGAATGGAAAAAGTTATGTTTGGTGTTACCTAAATGTGTATGTGATTGCTTTGGAGCTTGACAGAATTTCCTCTTTTCGTCATCGGCAGTTGGCAGAGATACTTCACTTTTGTCAACCGTGGAAGGTATTGGTTGAGAAGGATTTTTAGCTCTGAAAAATTTTACCTCTTTGAAAATACTAGGAGCGTCTATTCCTTCTGTTGATGGTGGTTTTTAGCTTAGGGTTGAAATCGTAAAACCTTGCATCTGATGTGACGTCACTCTGTAAGGAAACGGTGTCGTGAGTGCTAACCTCTCCACCGGCATATTTATTGAGACGTTTAATATACTTACATGAAATTTATCCAGACTGGCGAATGTAGCAACCATCCCAGATGTTCTGTAAATTTCGGCGCCTCGCCTATATTCACTTAGTATAAGTTCCTTTGAATGCCTTCTATGCTATGTTCTCCGACTGAACCCTTAATGTTGATATGGCATGACGATTTGTGTTCGCTCGCAGCAGAGTAGCACGAATTTCCAAATATTAAGGATAAGGTCTTTGCATAAGGTATTCAATCAGAAAAGCATGTTGCTCTCTGACAATGAACTTAAAAGAACCCTGTGTCAACACATAGAGTTCAATAATTTGTCCTGACTAACTTGCAAAAGTTAGGGTTTTGCGCCTCGCGCAGTATATCATACCTTGCTTGTCGAAATTAAGCCTAGGCGAACTAGGTAATCAATCCGCCATGGATTAGCAGATGCACAACCTTGCCCAGAATCAGAAAACAGGGAGCCGCAGCAGCAAATGGAGGTGTGGCCATGCCTTAGGCCAATTGGCGCCACTTGCCATTGGCCACGCCCCTTCCTAAACCGACCCTATTTCTCTCGACCAATCGTGTCGCCTCAAATTAGCCACGCGCACATAAGTTGTGGCTGGGCCCATACTCGCAGGCCCCACTTCCCATCGACCAATCCGGTCGCTCTAAAGCCGCCACACTCTCACCAGTAGTGTAGCCACGCCCATGCTTGGCCGACCCTCTTTTAATCGACCAATCAGGTCGCTCTAAAGCCGCCACACTTTCACCAGAAGTGTAACCGCGCCTTATGTTTGGCCGGCCCCTTTCCTCGGCCAATCAAGTCTCTCCAAACTTGCCACCATACATTAAAGCCCAAACACACCCTGTCGCGCCACCATACTAACTGGCAAGCCAAACGCGCCTTACCACAATAACATATTGATCGGCATGCCAACATGCCACTCTGCCGCGGTAGCATGCCACTTTAGCCTTGGCCACGCCGCCAAGCCCTAATTCTTACCACGACGCCAAAACCTAGCCTTGGCCACGCCACCAAGCTCTAATTCTTACCACGACGCCAAAACCTAGCCTTGGCCACGCCACCAAGCCCTAAATCTTACCACAGTGCCAAAACCGAGCCTTGGCCACGCCGCCAAGCTCTAATTCTTACCACGGCGCCAAAACCTAGCCTTGGTCACGCCGCCAAGCCCTAATTCTTACCACGGCGCCAAAACCTAGCCTTGGACATGACGCCAAGCCCTAATTCTTACCACGACGCCAAAACCTAGCCTTGGCCACGCCGCCAAGCCCTAAATCTTACCACGGCGCCAAAACCTAGCCTTGGTCACGCCGCCAAGCCCTAATTCTTACCACGGCACCAAAACCTAGCCTTGGCCACGCCGCCAAGCCCTAATTCTTACCACGGTGCCAAAACCTAGCCTTGGCAACGCCGCCAAGCCCTAAATCTTACCACGGAGCCAAAACCTAGCCTTGGCCACGCCGCCAAGCCCTTATTCTTACCACGAAGCCAAATCCTAGCCTTGACCACGCCGCCAAGCCCTTATTCTTACCACGACGCCAAATCCTAGCTTTGGCCATGCTACAACGCCACATGCGTGGCCATGCCACGGCTAGTGGCATGTCGCTATACCATGGATCCACCAGGCGCTACTATGCAATGGCGCCACTTCGCTACACAACAAAGATGTGGCCATAATCAACGGCCACTCTTCATCATGAGATGCAATCTCATCCATCCAAGTTCGCCACTGAACTGATGGACTTGCGGCAAGTCCCAGGCAACCCGCTACGCCAGGCGCCACTATGCTAATGGTGCCACTTTGTTACACAACAAAGATGTGGCCATAATCAACGACTACCCTTCCTCATGAGATGTAATCTCATCCATTCTAGTTCTCCACCAAACTGACGGACTTGTGGCAAGTTTTAGGCGGCCGACCAAGGCAAGCCTAATAGCATCACATGCTATTTTCCTATGGCAAAGTCTCTTGACTTTGACTTGCCACACATAGCAACCTGATACACGTTTTCCACGAAAACACTCAAGACATCAAACATGTCACAAACTGGGGGATACTCATCAGGGTATTGGTCTGGCGGTTTACAGCGTGCGGCGTGCAATGCTCCCGTTACAAGAAAGTGTCATGAAGTAGGACAATTAGTGGTGGTAAAAAGTAACGGTGTAAACAATTCATTTCCTTCATCATGGAAGCGTAATGATTGACGGTTACACGGATTCACTTTCCTCATCATGGAAGCATAACGTATGATGGTTACACGTTACTCTATTCTTCCACCACTCAATCGTTTCCACTTCCTACGAGACCAGGGTACGTTTCAATATGACTTGTATAAATAGCCTTCACCTATTTTCACCAAACAACAAGTTTTTTTGGTCGCCAACAACATAGTATCCAGAAATCACCAAGAAATAATAGCTTTTCATTCTACAAGTCAGTTCCACTTTCTGATACAAGTCATAAAACAGCTATACCTTCAGAATCAACCATTCTGGTCTCAACACCTTCTTCGCTTCCCTCCCTAAGACCAACTCTTCTCCTTCACTTTGTGACCGAAGCAAGCCTGGAACGGCCATTTCTTGGTTTAGGCCAGGATTGTACAGATTGATCTCAAGAATCAAAAGTACTCCCGTGCAGTGCATTGTTTAGGGTTTGGATTCTTTTCTCATCCACACACCTGAAATTACCAAAATTTGCAGAAATAGTTTTCACCCATAAACAATTGGCGACCACAATGGGAGGTCAAATCTCTCGGTTGTAACTCAATTTCCAGAAGATGGTCGGTCTTAGAACCGAGTCTGTGATCCCAAATTCCGCTCCGACTCTGGCGAATGGCGATGTCTTTTTCCCCAGCACGACACCTAATGGCACAGCCGATGGAGGAATTCCAAGGTTGGATGAATTGGAACGAGTTCAGGAAATCCACACAAGGGACGTGGACCTGATGAAGGAGACGATAAACAGCTGTTTGTAGGTGAAAAGGGTTTCTGCTGATTTCAGTAATTTTGGGTGTACGGGTGAGAAACAATTTAAACCCTAAATAATGTACTGCAAGGGAGTACTTTAGATTCGAGAGATCAATCTGTACAAGTCCGGCCTAAACCAAGAAATGGCCGTTCCAGACTTGCTTCGGTCACAAAGTGAAGGAGAATGGTTTGGTTTTGGGGAGGGAAGCAAGGAAAGCGATGATACCAGAATAGTTGATTTTGGAAGAGTAGTTGTGTTACTACGACTTGTATCAGAAAAGTGGGAAGGCTAACAAATGGTAAGCTAGCCAGTATTTTCTGAGTGTTGTTTATCCCCGAATGAACTTGTTGTTCTGTGGAAATAGGTAAGACCTATTTATACAAGTCGAAGTAAAACGTACCCTGGTCTCATTAAGGAATGGAAAAATGGGTAAGTAAATGAAAGGAGGTGGTAACCGTATGCATGGAATTTGATGTTCCATAAAATCGTTAACGCATGGAATTGATGTTCCATAAAAACATTAACGTATGGAATTGATGTCCCATGAACGTTTCACTTTTAACTCCCTGTATTTACTAACCGCCTCACCCTTATGACACTTCCTTATGACGGGCGTAGTGTACGCCGCACGCGTAAACCGCCAAACCAATACCCAAAGAGGATCCCCGGTTTGTGATATGTGTTGATGTCTCGAATGTTTTTGTGGGAAACATGTAGCATAGGGTTGTTGCCTGGCAAGTCGAGCTCGGGAGACTTGGTATCTTGGTGACCTTCGACGGTCGAGATTATGTATCTTAAGAGGAAATGTAGCCGATGATGTTTGCACGCTCTCGTTCGTTGGTGGCCGTATAGGGAAGGCCATCATGGTGGCGCGGCTAGGTGCGTTTGGCATGTGGGTCCAAGGGTTTGGCAAGCCGTTGGCACATGGTGAGGCTAGCATGGCTAGGTGCGATTTGGCTTGGGATGTGGGGACAAGGTTTTGGCAAGCCTTTGGCACATGGTGCGACTAGCATGACTAGGTGCGGTTTGGCTTGGCATGTGGGGACAAGGGTTTGGCAAGCCGTTGGCACATGGTGCGGCTAGCATGGCTAGGTGCCAAGGAAAGGTGTGGCTTGGCTTGGCATGTGGGGCCAAGGGTTTGGAAAGCCGTTGGCACATGGTGCGGCTAGCATGTCTAAGTGCCAAGGCAAGGTGTGGCTTGGCTTGGCATGTGGGGCCAAGGGTTTGGCAAGCCATTGGCACATGGTGCGGCTAGCATGGCTAGGTGGGATTTGGATTGGCATGTGGGGCCAAGGGTTTGTCATGGGCGCACGGCGTGGATAGCTTGGCTAGGTGCGATTTGGCTTGGCATGTGGGGACAAGGGTTTGCCATGGGCGCATGGCGTGGATAGCTTGGCTAGGTTTGGCTTGGCATGTGGGGCCAAGGGTTTGCCATGGGCGCATGGCGTGGCTAGCCTGGCTAGGTGCGGTTTGGCTTGGCATGTGGGGCCAAGGGTTTGCCATGGGCGCATGGCGTGGCTAGATTGGCTAGGTGCGGTTTGGCTTGGCATGTGGGGCCAAGGGTTTGCCATGGGCGCATGGCGTGGCTAGCTTGGCTAGGTGCGGTTTGGCTTGGCATGTGGGGCCAAGGGTTTGCCATGGGCGCATGGCGTGGCTAGCTTGGCTAGGTGCGGTTTGGCTTGGCATGTGGGGCCAAGGGTTTTCCATGGGCGCATGGCGTGGCTAGCTTGGCTAGGTGCGGTTTGGCTTGGCATGTGGGGTCAAGGGTTTGCCATGGGCGCATGGCGTGGCTAGCTTGGCTAGGGCCAAGGCAAAGTGTGTTTTGCTTGGCATGTGGGGCCAAGGGTTTGCCATGGGCGCATGGCGTGGCTAGCTTAGCTAGGTTTGTGACCAAGCTAGGGTTTCGGGCCAAAGATCGTTTGGTAACCTCGAACGGCTAGGATTTGCTCCTGGGATTGAAGGGCGGTCGTTGATTGTCGCACGCCTTCGTTTTTGGTAGCCGCGTAGGGAAGGCCAGCAAGGTGACGCTGATAGATGTAGAATACACCGTATTTACTATCTAGTAGTTACGCTTTCTTTGCTATTTTTCTTGTGAATTATGTACTTTACGTGTGTTTTTGAGTTATTAGGTACTCTGGAGTCGCACGGAGGAAAAGAAGTGGAAATCATTCAAATTGAGTCAAAAAGGCGTAACTGTCATTTCACATGCTATTGGGAGCTGAGCCAAGGTTAAGGGGCAACTCTATTAGGAGGATTATTAAATGCAGCCCAGTTGTGGTTAAGGGGTGACCACATGTTATGGGGCATCTTTGGGGTATTCCTTATCGATGCGGATGGGTATCATTATCCATTTGACTCATAACCTTAGATCGAGAGGTGTCCTCTCATTCAGTTCATTTATGGAAGTTAAAGAAAAACCAGTAGATGCTGCTTCTGAAATCGAGAGAAGAAGATTGAATCTGAAAATTGCTGATTTCAGCCATGAGTATTGAAGACGAAGGTGACACTGAGATTAATGGGTGTTGAATCTGAGACTGAAGGATTTGGATCGAGATGAAGTCTTGAGTTGTGGTTAAATGGTTGACAAAGATGATCTTTGTTGAAATCGAGTAGAAGAAAAGGGGATCCGAGAGCTCTTTGGTGATGAGATGAAGTCGTTTCTGTTAATTGTGTTGATCGAGATGTGAAGAAAATCCAACTGAATCGAGTTTCTAGGTTGTGATATGAACACAGGGAGAAGAAATTGGAAGTGGTGATGTTTCTATGGTGTTACAAATTGATGAACAAAGATGGGTTTGATGTTGGAAGATGAGTGGGAAGGTTTAGAAGAAAGAATTGAAGCTAGGGTTTGAGCAGATTGTCATAAACTGAGAAGTTAGGGTTTGAATGAATACCCTGGGTTTTATTTGATGGAAACAGTTCTGTACTGACTTGAAATGCAGGGGAGATTTGTGTTGAACTGTGGATGATTTTATGGGAGTTGCAGTGGTGCTTTACTACAGCTGAGAAGCAATGGCTCAAGGTGTTGGTGATGACAGAGGCGGCTCAAGATTTCAAATTGGGTTTGTGCCTGATGTTGTTAGTCTCAGATTCCAGGTGATGGTGATTATTATGGGTTGAGAGCTCATCCTTGAGCTGAGAATTGATATAGGCATGAATTTTGTGGTGTGTTTGTACCCAAAAATACTTTTGGGCACGAAACACGATGAATTGATAGTTTGGTATGTATTTTGGGTTAGGAGATGAATTGAAGGACAAATAAGGAGACAAAGATTGACGCAGGTTTTACGTGGTTCGGCCTGATGTGCCTACGTCCACGGAGGAATCCCCTTGGGGAGAAATGTTTTATTGACTGTTGTATTACAAAGTATGTTTTTCTCTCCTATTCGCTATCCCCCCTCTCTCGACTCATTTCTCCTCTCCCTATTTATACAATGAAAAATATAATTCCAATCTCAACATAAATTCCATTAACTGCCCATTTATGTTCCTATAATGAATTCTCAATGTAACTGCCCATTTATGCTCCTATATTGAATTCGCATGAAAAGCGCTCATTTATGTCTTCACCATAATTTCGTATGAAACTGTCCATTTATGGTCCTATATTGAATTCTTCATAAAAGCTTGCTCCTTTATGTCTTCACCATAATTTCGTATGAAACCGCCCGATTAATGGCCGAGATTAGTGGAGACCGGGCCGGGCCGGGACAGTGGATGCGGGCCGGGCGAGATAGGTGGATCTTGTTTGGCAAGCGTAATGGGTTGGCTGACTGCATAGTTGGCTGGATGACTGGATGGACTGGCTGGCAGCATAATTGGCTTGCTGGCGATATGAGTGGAGACTGAAAATTAGCTAGGGGTGTGACTGACTTTGACCATTGACCGGATGTTGACCGACTTTGACTATTGACTGATTCTGACCATTGACCGGTCTGTGCAGACCGGTTGATCGCCTTTGGTAATTTGGGTAGCGGGCTTGGATGAGGACCCAAAAGATGATTCAAGTATCAATTTGGCCCATTAAGTGGTATTTTTACTTATGGTACAAACATCGCCCCCTCTTAACCTCCAACTTGTTGGGGTTAAGAAAATTCCGTTTTCTAAGTCATTGATAAAATACGCCCCCAAGTGCGGATTATTGATCTTTTGTGGTGACCGGCGAACTTCCCTTGTTGTTTGCGGAAATCATAATCAGGACGCCCCCAAGTGAGGCTATTGCGGCTGGAGAATCGACATGAAACGGTTGAGCATGAACCATTGTTGTTATGCAAAATCTGAACTGAAGTCTGAACGCAATGAAAGCGTGATACTTGAGCGGAGTGATGAGTAGTAACATCATTGAGCGGAGTTGGACCGCAGCATTTATGTCAATTTACCGACTGCATAAACAACGAGCATCACCGCGATTATTTGGAATGCGAGGCCGCGAGCATAGCCGATCCGCATCACCGCGATCATTGGAATGCAAAGAAGCAACGGATAAAGTTCCTCTGCAGAGAGCTGCGTTGACTAGACAGTAGGGCGCGAGCAAGGCTGGGCCGCATCATTTGCGTTCCACCGGGAATGCAAAGCGAAGAACGAACAAAGTTCCGCCGCAAAGAAATGCGTTGGTGGACTGCCGAATCGCGAGCATAGCCGAACCGCATCATTGCGATCGGTGGAATGCGAAAGAACGGACAAAGTTCTCTCGGCAGTCAGCTCGTTTCACCGACGGGCAGAACCGCGAGCAAGGCGGGAATCGCATCAGCCGCGTTCACCGAATGCAACAACAACGAACAAAGTTCCGGCCAAAGAACAAGGTTTCAGTGGGATCACGAATCGCGAGCATAGCCGAATCTGCATCACCGCGATCACCGAATGCAGAAGAAAGAACAAAGTTCTATCAAAGAAATTCGCTCACCGATCAGCAGAATCGCGAGCATGGCTGACCGCATCACTGATCGATCACCGGAATGCAAAGAAAGAAACGAACAAAGTTCCACCGCAGAAAGCGTCACCGGATCGCATCACCGTTTCACTGAATGCAAAAAGATTAACAAGGTTCCTTCGCAGAATGCGTCGCCTAGACCGCAGAACCGTGAGCATGGCTGGACTACATCACTGCGATCACTGGAATATAGCAAAGAACGCATTTAACAAAGTTATTCTACAAATTTGCATTCAATTGGACTGCAGGAAATGAGACCATAGCTAGATCAGATCGGTTGTGATTATTTGGGACTGCAATGGCAACGATTAGATTTGGACTGAGCGACAACAATTATCGGAATGCAGCAATGGCTTTGAGGACTCGGACTTTAAAAAGTTTGATAAACATAGGTGTAAAAGCTATAAATAAAACTAGACAAACACCGATTGCGTCCAATCGAGTGCCATCGGGGACGCATCGATTCGTCCAGCGAGTACTGCAGAATTCGTAAGCAAAATCGACTGCATCGATTGCGTCAATCGAGTCAGCAGATTGCTTTTGAACCAAGTAAAAAAAAAAAATCAATCAAAGCATAATTATAACAGTTTAACATTACGATTGTAAAAATTGCGTAAAAAATATTAGGGTGTACGCTCGCCCCCTCTTAATCCTACAACTCGTTGGAGGACTAAGAAGTTTGGGTTTCCTGACGTTTCGATTTTCAGGAGCTTAACTGCAATTAGGTGCTATGTAACTTGCCCCCAAGCGTATGAAGTGTTACACGGTTTGCCCCAAAAGAGTAATTTTAGACCACGAGGTGTTACATATCTCGCCCCAAGTGATGGTCGAGTCATGTTGAAGTGATATGCAACTTTGCCCCGGAAGATAGTAATTGTCATGTCTTGCTCAATGCTTGCACAAGGGTGC
The DNA here is from genome assembly GCA_023531295.1 of Papaver armeniacum. Lineage (NCBI taxonomy): Eukaryota > Viridiplantae > Streptophyta > Magnoliopsida > Ranunculales > Papaveraceae > Papaver > Papaver armeniacum. Next base: position 321,602 of record JAJJWW010003904.1, read on the forward strand.
ACCGCCTTGCTGCATTTTGCTCGCGCATGGGATTTTGAATATGTCCGCTATCCGGAATTCGCGCGGGGGCCAATCCCACTATTCCGGATGCGCGCGGCACTGAAATGTGTGCATCCCCTCGTTGAGAAGATGTATGCCACATTAAAGGTGTCTTACCAAAAGTATGCATGAATATATGAAAAGGTGCAAAAATATGTAAATTGTATACTTACCTTATTGAAAATGTTGTTGCGACTTTGCTTTCGAAGTGATTAGGATGCCCACTGGCTATGTCGGTGCTTTTAAGCGACGAAGATTAGTATAGTTGCCTTAGCGTCTCGTCTCGACTTAGTAATTGATTTGTCTGTGGGACTGGAATGCACCAATTAAGTCCAAGCTGGATCGAAGATAGATGCCACAGAACTGTATTGAAACAGTTTTTCGGGAAAATCGGACTACAGCAGTTCGACCCTCTGGACCGTAGGAATTAACAAGGACTGCGGCCGTTCGATCAACCGGCCAACAGCTGTTGCTGTGAAACTGGATTACAATAGTTCGATCAACTGACTGTAATAGTTATGTGGAACAGGACTGCAGCAGTTCGAACAACTGGACTGCAGTATTTTCGGTGGTGATTGAATGTGACCGTTTCTGGTGCTGTCATTTTATATTTCTAAAATTTTTTAACCTTTTCCGAAAATTTGAATGCCTCCTTCACGACCTTGGTAGTTGACGTACGATCTCATCGGGCCGACAATCACTCAGTTTGGATGCACGAAGAAGAAGTTATCGAGGAAACAAAATTGGTTGGTCAGCGCCTTGCTCTAACATGTTGATGACGTGATTGTACCCGAAAAATATTTTTTTTCAATTGCAAAATTTTACCTTCATGTCTTAGGATATTGAAATGCGATCACAACGAGCCAAAAATCATCCAATTCGGACGTGAGACGAAGAAGATATCAACGAAACAAATTTTTAGGTCAAGCCCTAGTGGGGTGTACACATCCGCAAGGCAAGAGAAACTGGGCGGAACAATCCGAGGGCTACGGGATTAAGTTGCGCCGCGTTCCATTGGAACAGGGCTACGGAATTAAGTTGTATCGAGCAGCACCGAATCATACTCAATTAATCGCCGATTTGTTCAGTTAGCCGATTAATCGGCATGTAATCGCCGAGTAATCGGCGATTACCGCTCGCCAATACCGCCGGACTAGTCTGCCGCCGCCACCTCCGATCGCCGCCGCCGGTAGCCGCCGACGCCGCCGCTGCCGCCGTTCGCAGCCGCCGCTCGTGATGGCCGCTGGCTTTGGGCCGCCGGCTTTACAGATTTTTTTTTTTTTTTTTTTTTTTTTTTTTTTTAGTTTCGATGTTTTAGAGATCATCGAAAATTGATGTACCAGGAAGCATCAACGGTCTTGTGTTCAGCGTATCGAAGGTTGATGTACCACCATTGCATCGAACCATTGCTTATAATATAATTTTGATGTATTTCGGATCATCGAAGTTTGATGTACCAATCAGCATCAACGGTTTACATACGCCGAACATCGAAATTTGATGTAACAAGAAGCATCGAACCTTTTTCTTGTTGATGGAAGTGGGTGGTGGACACCTTTGACGTGGGTGAGTGAAAAGTAAAGTGGGTGAACGAAACCCCTGAAGAGGGTGAACAGAATCGACCGCATCGCGCCGCCGCTTTGCCGCTATTCACGGGGTTGGCCGTAAGCCTTTTTCGATTTTTTTTTATTATTTTTTGATTTTGAAACGTTTCGCCACGCTTTTCCACGAACTGTTGCCTTTTGTCTTGAAATTTCTGCAACAATTTGTTGGTGGTGTTATCTTTTCTCTTTGACCTTTTGCAATGCAGTTTTAAGGCTGTTGTCTTTTCCTTCACAATTTCAAAGAATGAGTTTGTTGAATCATTACAGATTTCTCATGGAATTTTCACCATGATTTTCTTTGCACTTTTGTGGTCTTTTACGGAATTTTCTCGAGATGCTTTTCGAAGGTTTTCCCTCGGGTATTCGGGCACCTTGAGATGTAGACAATTTGACCACTTTGCGATCATAAAAAATATTGATTTTGTCATACAAACAAACTCGAGCAATTGGATAATGCGTTACTTGAGGAGCAATTTTTTTGGACTTTGGACTTGAACATCTTGCATGGATCGAACATCCCGACAACAACCTTGGTGGTTTTCGCAGAGAATCGATTTTGATGGCTTCGTCGCGATCTTTGGGCTATAATAATTGTGATTAACCGAGCTCAGCAGGTCGCGATCGGTGGACGGCAGTGATAGAAATCGAAACTGGATTCAGCCATGTCGTGGATCGAATATCCTACAACAGTTTTGATGGTATTTCTCCACGTCTTATTGCCGCGGACCGAGCGTCCCAAACAACATTATCATCGATTTTTGTAGTGATGTGATTTTGGCGATATCATGAGTAATAGCTTCAAAGAAATCAAACGGCGAATCTTGATTGCAACTTGATTGCGATCAACTGGATCTGTAGTATGTGCGATTATACGGTCAGCATTTGCTACGATCACCGGATCTGATATTATGATCAAATCGGAGCTGCAGCGATTGCGACCAACTGGACTGTATGTGATGACTTTCGGGACGCTCGGACCGCTTTTTCAAGGACACGATTTTGAAGCATTTTTACAACTTTTCTCAATGGGAAAACACGATTTCTTTTCTCGTAATTCCCCTTAGTCGGCGCCAATGTTTGTACCCAAAAATACTTTTGGGCACGAAACACGATGAATTGATAGTTTGGTATGTATTTTGGGTTAGGAGATGAATTGAAGGACAAATAAGGAGACAAAGATTGACGCGCGGTTTTACGTGGTTCTACTTTGATGTGCCTACGTCCACGGAGGAATCCCCTTGGGGAGAAATGTTTTATTGACTGTTGTATTACAAAGTATGTTTTTCTCTCCTATTCGCTATCCCCCCTCTCTCGACTCATTTCTCCTCTCCCTATTTATACAATGAAAAATATAATTCCAATCTCAACATAAATTCCATTAACTGCCCATTTATGTTCCTATAATGAATTCTCAATGTAACTGCCCATTTATGCTCCTATATTGAATTCTGCATGAAAACTGCTCATTTATGTCTTCACCATAATTTCTGTATGAAACTGTCCATTTATGGTCCTATATTGAATTCTGCATGAAAACTGCTCCTTTATGTCTTCACCATAATTTCGTATGAAGCGCACGATTAATGGCCGACAGGATTGGTGGAGACCGGGCCGGGTTCGGGGACAGTGGATGCCGGGCCGGCTTGAGATAGGTGGATCTTGGCCGGGCGACGTAATGGGTTGCCCATCGCGTAGTTATTTGGATGATTTGGATGGACTGGTCAAAGCATAATTGGCTTCTTTGGCGATATGAGTGGAGGCGAAAATTAGCTAGGGGTGTGACCGACTTTGACCATTGACCAGGATGTTGACCGACTTTGACTATTGGTGATTCGACCATTGGCCAGGTGCAATGCGAGACCAGGTTGACTGCCTTGGCTGGCTGGGTAGCGGGCTTGGATGAGGACCCAAAAGATGATTCAAGTATCAATTTGGCCCATTAAGTGGTATTTTTACTTATGGTACAAACATGGTGGTTGTGGAATAATGGCAGGCTGGAATTGCAGTTTTCATAGTTTGCAGCTTAGTGTAGTTGACATACTGGTGGAGATATGCTATAGGTGATGATTTTCATGGGTTTTTGGTGCTGTGTATGTGGAATTTTAGGCAGGAATTGTGAGTCGAATGGTGCTACCGAGATTACAATTCGGGGAGATGAAGTGCGGCATGGTTTGTGGTTGTGCGAGATGGTGGTACTGTGTTTCGTGAAATGTTTGCGGAAATGAAATAGAAAGGCATGGTGCATCCGGAGTTGGTGGTGATTGAATTATGGATTGGTGAAGCTGCAGATTTGTATCGTGATCATAGATGGTGGTACTTGGGATTGTGAAGGTTGAAGTGCGAGAATGCGGTAATCTTTGGTCTTTGTGTGAGATGAGAACGAGAAATGGGAGGAAGAATGGCTCAAGGCGATATCACTTGGTGTTGTTGGAGTTGTGTGCGAGAGAATGCGGTGTCTTTGTTGGATGGAGTGAAATATGAGCTACAGTTGGCAGACTAATGGAAGTGCTCGAAGTTGTGCTCATGACAGTAGGAGATGGGAGTTATGGCGAGTTCCGATGATTGTGCTAGACTCGGATGGAATGGCAACAGATGCAGTGTGTATTGAGTTGGTTGTGGCTGTGACAATTGCAGTCAAGGGAACTAGGGCAAAACAAATGAAAAATGGATGAACATTGCAGATGGAATACAAAAAGGTTGGTTTGTTGCTCATCAGAAGGGTTGTGATGCTATGTGCATTGCATGGCAGGCAGATTAACTCAGGATGAATGTATATTTAAGCAGAACTGGAGCTGTGGGTTGCTTTGGAATGGAGACAGATGCATCTAAAAATGGAATGGTGATTGGAGCTACGAGAATAAACATATTTTGCGGGATTGGCAAACCGAGCAGAATTTAATGAGAAGGAAATGAAACGACCATCATGGCTGGATATGAGTAGTGAAGCACAATGATAGTGCGGCGAGACAATTTGGCGAGTGCAAATGGCTCGGGCCAAGGTCACTCGGCCCGACTAGAAGTCGACTAGCCACGGTGACATGCATCTGACTCATGATTTGACCCGGTTTGACTCAGTGACTCACCCGAGTTGACTCGACCGTTTTGACCCGGTGACCGGTTTGACTTTGCCGGTCACCTGAGATGCTTTCCGGTGACCTTTCCGGCCAATTTCCGGCCATAATCCCAGTTTTCCGGTGACCGTTTTTGGGCAGAATTTTCACATGGGTTTTTCTCACACATGGGCTTGGTGGACCACTTGGAGATGGGTTTTGAGAAGACCTAATATTGGAAGGAGTATCCTTTATGGAAATTGGGAAACATATAAAGAGAGGATTATCTTTTATTATCTTGGATCAAATCTTTTTGCCTCTACTTTGTTTTCTAGGGTTTAAAACCATGAAGTCTTTTCTCTTTCTTCTTGTTATGAACTCCATGAATACGAGCTAGAGTTTTCTTTTGGTTATGAATTAGTTGGATTTCCAAACATGAATTTTTGTGCAATAAATTAGTTTTCTCTCATATTATCGTTTATGATTCACAATTAATATTGTTACATGATTTGAATGCTTGTTTAGTCGAGTCGCGAATCGATTGAGTTTGCTTTCATCTTTATTGCTAGATTAGGGTTATTATACGCAAAAGTGATAATTCCGGATTGCAAGTAGCACAAATATGATTATAGTTTGTAGTGATATATTCTTATGATCATATGTGAGTCATAACCTTTGTTAAATCGGATTAGTGCGCTTTCCACGTTCGATTGCTTTGATTGGCCTCGATTTCATAGAACTTAATGCATCTAGGGAATTAAACTTGATTAGTGCTTTTACACGTTAGGTTGTTCCTTTAGGTAGAATTCATATTCGCATCTTTTAATGTGTTTGTTGATGACATGAGGAGATTTGCGGGATATTCTTGCGATCAAGGTATTCTAGGGCCTTTGATAAAAGTTGAGATTAAAATATCAATTCTAGTTATTGTGTTGAAAACATGTTTGTGATTGAAGACGAAATCCATGACCAATACCTTCTTATCCTTGATTTGACTTGTTTTCTTATTTCTTTATTTGTTTTATTTAGTTTGTTATATAGAAATCACAAAACCCAGGTGTTATTTATAGGGAACCGAAACAATTTGACAACCTAGACCTCTCTGTGGGATCGATCCTTTCTTGCCCTTGCTTCATTATATATTTTGAGTAGTAAGAAAGTGTAATTATATTTGTGTCGGCTGACAACCGGTCAAATTTTGGCGCCGTTGCCGGGGAGGCAGCGGTTGTCAATTGTTTTTGGTTTCTTATTTTTGTTTTTAGTTTTTATTTTCTGGTTTTAACATAGTTTTGAGAATTTTATTTCAGGTGCTTGTTTCTCATGGAAGGAGCATACTACATGGATGGATACGGTTTTCAACAACCTCAACAATATGATAACTACCAATTCCATGGGTATAATCAAAACCAATTCATTGGTTATGACCAATATTCCATGGAACCTTTTGGTTTTCCTCAACAACCTTATGGCGGGTATGTGTGTGAACAACAACAAGGATGGGAGGATTCTTATGCTCGTGAACAAAAAGTCTCTAATTTTATAGACAAAGTTTCCAACTTTTTACAAGAGGAATTTCAAAAAGCAAAAGAGACTACAAACGAGCAACTCCAAGAACTTCGTGAAGGTATTGCTAGCTTGCGAAGAGGCATTGATCAATGCAAGGAATATATGAATAATTCTAATGTGCATATGGTTTGTGATGAATATTTGATTGATGCTAATGTTGAAAAAGGCCAATCCTTGGGCACTTTTGTTGATAAATGTGTAGTTAACTCAACTCTTGATCTTAATAATGATCATTCACCTATTCAAAAGGATGAGTTCGAGATTAGCAACACTAAATTCAGCGAGGACCAATCTTATGTTGACTATGATAGTGACGGTGATTATGATACATTGCTTGAAACAACTCATGGTGACATCCCCGAGGAGTGTACAGTGGAGTCTTTTTGGGATCAAGATGAAGACGAAGAGGAATATGTCGACACTTGTGTAGATTACTCAAGCATTGATCTTAATAATGATCAAGAGCCTATTCAAAGGGTGGAGCTTGAGGATGATGCATTTTCGAGTGTTCTAAAAAAGTTTCTTATAATAAAATTTGGATCCGCAAAAGAGTATGTGCCTTACAATAAAGAGGAGTATGTTGAGAATGAGACCGTTATGACCACTATTGTGGAAGACCCAATTGAGCTTGCATATGATTGTAATGATGATGTTTATGTCGACACTTTGGTTACGGCAGAAACGGACGAAGAATGGTTGCAAAGTTTGATAGAGGACCATGATATACATGAGGTGAATAATTCACTTGAGTTTTTCAAGGATGAAGAGGATTCCGTAATACAAGAGATTATGCAAGGTTTGTCTAACCCGTTGCATATTGTTTCTTCTCCTTTACCTCTTATTGGTTTGAATGTATGTGCTTCGAGAATATTGTTGAATGACTTTGTTTCTCGTTTTCCGCCATTAGAGATACTTGATTCTCATACTATGCAGGTTATGGAACAAGAAACCGTGGAAGTACCCGACTTCTATATTCTTTATACACTTCCAAGTGTGGACAAGAATAAGTGTGGGGGAGAGCTTTTATCGGTTAATAGCTTCATTTCTGTTTTATATTACTAATATTTGTGTGAAGCTAGTGTTTGCAAAACAGGTTTTATGGAAGGATCCCCAACTTTTCCGATTGTTGGTATATGGACGATAACAAAAGAGTCGGGCTGACGACTTTAAACCAAGCGCTAAATGGGAGGCAACCCATAGGTTTTGTATTTTAGTCCATTTTATTTTTTGTTTTTATTGTTTTCATATCATATTTGCATCCCCATGTTTAATTTCATTGATTCCGGAATCTATCTTAGAAGAGAATTAGGACGAATACCTTTTCGTCAGAAAAATTCAGACTGCACGTAGTTCAGTCCAGAGACCATAACTGTCAGACCGTTTATCGAAACACTGTGCCCTTTTGACACTTTGTAGAAAACACGTAGATGAACAACTTTTGTGAAATGGAGTTTTTCCAAATTCCTTACCAATTTGTACAGTTTTTGCGTTTTATCTGCTGTTACGTCAGAATTCAGAATTTTCGGTTTTACACATTGAGGACAATGTGAAGTTTAAGTGTGGGGGAGTCTTTTGCATATAGAGTTTTTAGCCTTTTTGAGTCAAAATTTTCAATTTTTTTGTATATATTTGAATAAAAAACTCCAACTTGTAGTTAGTTTAGAGTCACATAGTATACATGTCGCTAAGATTACATCGAGAATCTCATAAGAGTGATTGAACTTAGAGATGACAGAGAACATGATCGGGTTTCTTAATTGTATGAGAGTTAAAGTTGGATTTAATCATGCCAGTGGAAAATAAGGTGCAGACTGAATTCGGTATTAGAGTAGTGATCCCCTATAGTGGAGACTACCCAAGTTACATAATGTGAGGCACCAACCTTCAATTCTTTGTACCTGTCTAAATTGTGCTTTTAGAGTGTGTGTCACCGTACGTAAATTCCGGGCAGAATGGTGAGCTGTCCAACTTCCCACCATAGAAGCACTATTTTGATCTCTTGAGTGCTATTTTTATCAATCATGATGGTGACATCGAATTGCTAACTTACATACCACTTGTAATCTTGTTCAGTGATTAGCACCATCCACCTTATCTCTCTCTACACCAACAGGTCCATAGAAACACCATCATCATCAACAAGAGGAGCATCAAAAATTCGAAGGAAAGTTGAAGACGTTCAAGGTTTACAAGCAACAGTACAGAATTGAGCAGATTTCATATTTTATGTACGAGAGCGAATATTATCAAGATGAGATTTCGAGAGGTTTATGATATCAAGACATACAAGTTGTGAAGAATCAAGCGGTAAAGTACTTACACCATGGCCTTTGTATTGTATTTTATTTTGTATTTATTTTTCTCTTGTCTCAAAAAAAAATAATAATATATATTTTGGGTTTGTATAGTTCGTTTTTAGTTTTGTATTCTTTCAATAAAGCCAATGGAAAGAAGGAATATCTATAATGAAGTTTCAAGCAACAAGAAATTAGAGGAAAAAAATCACATTGTCAAGATTCTACGAAGTTCAAGAGTTATCATCAAGAGTTGAAGACCGAAGACGAAGATGAAGACACCGATAGAAGACCGAAGACGTTTCTATGGATGCTGTGAGAGTGGTGCTAGCTGCACGCCGAACGGATAACGAGGTGAGTAAGCATATTCCCACCTTCGTTAAATGGTTGATTTCCTTTCGAAGAGATCGTCAGAAAAAAATGGGTTTTCAAAAATTATAAAAGATGTGGGTTTTCAAAACATTCGGAGGGTTTTGCCTTCCTACCATTCAACGTGTCGCAGGATTCTCTCTTCATTCCTACCTGGACACATGTGTGACCCATAAAGAGCTGTTTATTATTGAGAGCAATATCATAAAACCCTTTCTTGTGAGGCAGAGTCGAGACTTTTGATCACTCCGAACCCGAATTTTTGTCGAGAAGGGATGGTTATTTCTCTCTCAACTTTTAAGGATGAGATTGTGTTCATTTATGTGTCTAACTTCTTATGACTAGTGTGCAGAATCTCTATGTATTCTTAGCGCGTTGGATGCTATCATTACGGAGAACTAGTAAGTTGGAAAAATAGGTTTTGTGGGTATATCTCTAGTAAACCCTCACGAGACTATAACTCGTCCACTAGGGACACCTAGGGGTTTAAAGGCTTGTTATTTATGCTAAAAGTGACCGTAGCCTCGACGACACGGAGTTGTTGTATTTTATTGTTTTGTTTGATTTGCTCGGGGACTAGCAAAGTCTAAGTGTGGGGGAATCTGATAGGTGTAGAATACATCGTATTTACTATCTAGTAGTTACGCTTTCTTTGCTATTTTTCTTGTGAATTATGTACTTTACGTGTGTTTTTGAGTTATTAGGTACTCTGGAGTCGCACGGAGGAAAAGAAGTGGAAATCATTCAAATTGAGTCAAAAAGGCGTAACTGTCATTTCACATGCTATTGGGAGCTGAGCCAAGGTTAAGGGGCAACTCTATTAGGAGGAGTATTAAATGCAGCCAGCTGTGGTTAAGGGGTGACCACATGTTATGGGGCATCCTTTGGGGTATCCCTTATCGATGCGAGATGGGTGTCATTATCCAGCCCCAACTCATAACCTTAGATCGAGAGGTGTCCTCTCATTCGGTTCATTTATGGAAGTTAAAGAAAAACCGGTAGATGCCGCTTCCGAAATCGAGAAGAAGATTGAATCGAAAATTGCTTGATTTCACCATGAGTATTGAAGACGAAGGTGACACTGAGATTAATGGGTGTTGAATCTGAGACTGAAGGATTTCAGATCGAGATGAAGTCTTGAGTTGTGGTTAAATGGTTGACAAAGATGATGTTGTTGAAATCGAGTAGAAGAAAAGGGGATCTGAGAGCTGCTGGTGATGAGATGAAGTCGTTTCTGTTAATTGTGTTGATCGAGATGTGAAGAAAATCCAACTGAATCGAGTTTCTAGGTTGTGATATGAACACAGGGAGAAGAAATTGGAAGTGGTGATGTTTCTATGGTGTTACAAATTGATGAACAAAGATGGGTTTGATGTTGGAAGATGAATGGGAAGGTTTAGAAGAAAGAATTGAAGCTAGGGTTTGAGCAGATTGTCATAAGGCGAGAAGTTAGGGTTTGAATGAATACCCGGGTTTTATTTGATGGAAATGATTCTGTGCATCGACTTGAAATGCAGGGGAGATTTGTGTTGAACTGTGGATGATTTTATGGGAGTTGCAGTGGTGCTTTACTACAGCTGAGAAGCAATGGCTCAAGGTGTTGGTGATGACAGAGGCGGCTCAAGATTTCAAATTGGGTTTGTGCCTGATGTTGTTAGTCTCAGATTCCAGGTGATGGTGATTATTATGGGTTGAGAGCTCATCCTTGAGCTGAGAATTGATATAGGCATGAGTTTTGTGGTGGTTGTGGAATAATGGCAGGCTGGAATTGCAGTTTTCATAGTTTGCAGCTTAGTGTAGTTGACATACTGGTGGAGATATGCTATAGGTGATGATTTTCATGGGTTTTTGGTGCTGTGTATGTGGAATTTTAGGAAGGAATTGACAGAGTCGAATGGTGCTACTGAGATTACAATTCAGGGAGATGAAGTGCAGCATGGTTTGTGGTTGTGCAGATGGTGGTACTGTGTTCTGTGAAATGTTTGCGGAAATGAAATAGAAAGGCATGGTGCATCTGGAGTTGGTGGTGATTGAATTATGGACTGGTGAAGCTGCAGATTTGTATCGCAGTCATAGATGGTGGTACTGGGATTGTGAAGGTTGAAGTGCAGAATGCAGTAATGCTGGTGCTGTGTGAGATGAGAACAGAAATGGGAGGAAGAATGGCTCAAGGCGATATCACTTGGTGCTGTTGGAGTTGTGTGCAGAGAATGCAGTGTGCTGTTGGATGGAGCTGAAATATGAGCTACAGTTGGCAGACTAATGGAAGTGCTCAAGCCGTGCTCATGTGATAGGAGATGGGAGTTATGGCGAGTTCCGATGATTGTGCTAGACTCGGATGGAATGGCAATGAGATGCGGTGTGTATTGAGTTGGATGTGGTTGTGACAATTGCGATCAAGGGAACTAGGGCAAAACAAATGAAAAATGGATGAACATTGCGAGATGGAATACAAAAAGGTTGGTTTGTTGCTCATCGAAGGGATGTGATGCTATGTGCATTGCATGGCGGCGATTAACTCGGGATGAATGTATATTTAAGCGAGAATTGAGCCGTGGGTTGCTTTGGAATGGAGACAGATGCATCTAAAAATGGAATGGTGATTGGAGCTACGGAATGAACATATTTTGCGGGATTGGCAACCGAGTTTGCTTGAGAATTTAATGAGAAGGAAATGAACGACCATCATGGCTGGATATGAGTGGTGAAGCACAATGATAGTGCGTGCCAGACAATTTGGCAGTGCAAATGGCTCGGGCCAAGGTCACTTAAATTGACTAGAGGTCGACTAGCCGCTGACATGCATCTGACTCATGATTTGACCCGGTTTGACTCAGTGACTCACCCGAGTTGACTCGACCGTTTTGACCCGTTGACCGGTGACCGGTTTGACTTTGCCGGTCACCTGAGATGCTTGCCGGCGACCTTTCCGGCCAATTTCCGGCCATAATCCCAGTTTTCCGGCGACCGTTTTTGGGAAGAATTTTCACATGGGTTTTTCTCACACATGGGCTTGGTGGACCACTTGGAGATGGGTTTTGAGAAGACCTAATATTGGAAGGAGTATCCTTTATGGAAATTGGGAAACATATAAAGAGAGGATTATCTTTTATTATCTTGGATCAAATCTTTTTGCCTCTACTTTGTTTTCTAGGGTTTAAAACCATGAAGTCTTTTCTCTTTCTTCTTGTTATGAACTCCATGAATATGAGCTAGAGTTTTCTTTTGGTTATGAATTAGTTGGATTTCCAAACATGAATTTTTGTGCAATAAATTAGTTTTCTCTCATATTATCGTTTATGATTCACAATTAATATTGTTACATGATTTGAATGCTTGTTTAGTCGAGTCGCGAATCGATTGAGTTTGCTTTCATCTTTATTGCTAGATTAGGGTTATTATACGCAAAAGTGATAATTCCGGATTGCAAGTAGCATAAATATGATTATAGTTTGTAGTGATATATTCTTATGATCATATGTGAGTCATAACCTTTGTTAAATCGGATTAGTGCGCTTTCCACGTTCGATTGCTTTGATTGGCCTGATTTCATAGAACTTAATGCATCTAGGGAATTAAACTTGATTAGTGCTTTTACACGTTAGGTTGTTCCTTTAGGTAGAATTCATATTCGCATCTTTTAATGTGTTTGTTGATGACATGAGGAGATTTGCGGGATATTCTTGCGATCAAGGTATTCTAGGGCCTTTGATAAAAGTTGAGATTAAAATATCAATTCTAGTTATTGTGTTGAAAACATGTTTGTGATTGAAGTCGAAATCCATGACCAATACCTTCTTATCCTTGATTTGACTTGTTTGCTTATTTCTTTATTTGTTTTATTTAGTTTATTATATAGAAATCACAAAACCCCGGTGTTATTTATAGGGAACCGAAACAATTTGACAACCTAGACCTCTCTGTGGGATCGATCCTTTCTTGCCCTTGCTTCATTATATATTTTGAGTAGTAAGAAAGTGTAATTTATTTTTGACGCCTATGACAGCGATCAGACGTGGCTAGGTTGGCATGAGGCCATGGCAAGGTGCGTTTGGCATGGCGCGGTAGGTGTGGCTGGCATGGTTTGTCGTTGGCACAGGGGTGCGGCTAGCATGGTTGGCATGCCTTGGCGTGGTAGGCGTGGCTGGCATGGTTTGCCATTGGCACAGGGGTGCAGCTAGCATGGTTGGCATGCGGGCGCGAGATGGTGTGGCGGGCATGGTTTGCCATTGGCACAGGGGTGCAGCTAGCATGGTTGGCATGCCTGGGCGCGGTAGGTGTGGCTGGCATGGTTTGCCATTGGCACAGGGGTGCAGCTAGCATGGTTGGCATGCCTTGGCGCGGTAGGTGTGGCTGGCATGGTTTGCCATTGACACATGCAGTGTGAGAATTAGGGTTTTGGCCTGTCGAAACCCTAATTAGCATTAAAAAAGGTACCCTGGTAAAGTTCTTGCAGACAAATTAAAGGGTTCAATAAATGTGCTTGGTTTGGACATTATTACTCAAGTTCTGTGACGTCACTGTCTGACTAGGGTTTTACGATTTTACCCCTAAGCTAAGAACCACCATCAACATTAAGTCCCCTACTTATCTCAGAACAGGTGCCTTGTTGCGAGGTAAGCATATGATGGTGACAGACAATGACGGAATCAAGACGTAAATCATTGCAAAGATGGTCAGGAAAATCCGACTAACCTTTTTGAGAGGTGGAGAGAGTTTTTGCTTCCCGTGTTGGCGGTCCTGCATAAGTTGTACTGGGGATGCAGATCGTGGAGTGGTGAGACGAAATTTGCTGGCTTGGTCTGGCCGTACATCACCGAGGCAAAGCGGGCGAAGTCTTGGAAGGCAAAGCGTAGCGGATGGCTTGGCACGTGGGGCCAAGAGGTGGCGTGGTCTTAGGAAGGGGAGCATGGCGGATGGCTTGGTGTATGGGGCCAAGGCAATGAAGGCAGACGGCTTGGTGTGGTCACGGAAAGGCATGGTTTGGTGAGGCAAAGCATGCATGGGCGGCTCGGCACGGCTGTGAATTGTCTTTGCGGCCCGATTGCTTCTTATTCGATGCCAATGGGAAATCCTTTCCCCTTTCGAACATTAAAGTATCACACCCTCCTATCCCGCCTAGCTTTCATTGGGGTTTTGATGGGGCGTTTTTTTTGGGACTGATTTCCCGGCCGTGATTCCATCATGTTCCGCCTATTCAGCCTGCGTTTTTCTTTCTTCCTTTAAGGTTCCCTCAGTATTTACATCTGGTGAAATTGTGTCGTCTTCCCAGTTTTCAACAAAGATTTCTTCTTGCCAAGTCTAACTTTCATCATGTCGATCAGAAGTGAATCGTCCTCGAGCCGACCAGGTTCTCCAGCCATACGTGCTAGGCTTGATTCTTGCGACAATTTTCCCATCCGAGTCATTCGGGTAAAGAAAATCATACCGGTATGTTCTTATTGATCAACAAGTGTTTCTTTATTTGCCAGTGAATAATAAAAGTTTTCCTTCTGTGTAGAGATATCCCGTCGGAGCATGTGTTACCGTCATTGATGAAGATGATTTGGTTACCCCTTTTTCTTCGAGTTCGATCCTACCGGCCGCTGCAGATCTTGAGAATGCCGACTTAGGAATTTTTTTCCATGAGTATCCCAATGCAGGCTTGTCGTTCGGAACCCGCATGAGGTGTCTTTCCTCTAACTACCGAAATGTTGGTGGGTTTCTGGTGCGGAAAGAATTCGTAACTCTTTATACAAAGATATGAAGGGCGTACAGGCATATTGCCACCAGGAACGTGGTGCAATATTGTTCGTCCGCTTTAGTTTCTATAGTGAATTGTCTCCTGCCGATGATTGTTGAAATGGAGAGTATGTCTATCCGTGCTTTCGTGGAAGCAACTATTCACAAGTTGGAGAATATGGTGTCTACCTGTGAATCTCTGAAGTTCAATGTTAGTTGGTTGCGGCATCGTCTTGAAATTGTGAAGGTTGACAGAGCCGGTATTCTTGCTGACGTGGTCCCTGCTACGAAAGCTATTCTGAAAGAGCAGAAAGCTTTTGCCATGGAGTCTCAGAAGGTGGAAGAGTCAATCCGGAACTTGAAGAGCATGACTGAGAGGTATCAAAGCCGGTTAAAGATGATGCTTTCCAGGGATTACAATCTTTTGGACGGGCTTTTCTGAGTTGTGTGGTTGTGAGATGTTTGGTTTCTTTATGGGTTTTAAGCATGCTCTTGCTCTTTCTCTTCTTCTTCTTCTCTTTTTTTTATTATATATATATATATATATTTTGAAAGAACAAGAGAGTTTTATTGATTTGCTTCAATCAAACAAAAAGAAAATACTCGATATTTGGGGTATGGAAGAAAGTGGAAAGATGCCTGGCTATCCGTGCTTGTGATACGGCGGGGCGAGGCGGTGGTCAGGCGTAGTATGCCTTAAGCCATTTCCCGTTGATGACTGCTTCAGTTTTTCTCCGTCCTCTTTAATGACTTTGTAGTACCCACTGTTGTACGCTTTCGTGACTATATAAGGACCTTCCCACTTTGCGGAGAATTTCGGTGCAGAATTGTCTTGCTGGATGTGTTTAGTAGTCTTCAGTACCAAATCTCCTACTTGAAAAATCCGAGGTTTCAAGGTTCTGTTGTACGCTCTGGAAACCCTATTTCTGTATGCTTGTGCGTGCTCTTCCGCCTTAGCCCTTCTGGAGTCTACAGTGTCCAATTCCGCGACTCTGGCACTCAAAGCTTCAGCTTCATTCCATCGCACTCCGCTTGCTTCGGCAATCCTAGCCGATGGGATTTTAACTTCCGTCGGGAGGATAGCGTCTGCGCCATAAACAAGAGAATAGGGAGAGACCCCAGTGGAACTTCTTGGTGACGTCCGGTACGCCCGGGGTGCCATTGGCAGTTGCTCATGCCATGCCCGAGGATTATCATACACTGTCCGACTGAGTATTCGGATCAGAGTTTTGTTGGTGCTTTCAGCCTGCCCGTTCCCTCGGGGGTAGTATACAGTGGAGAAGACTTGCTTAATCCCGTATTCCTCGAGTAACTCTCGTACTTGCTTGTTCGCGAAAGGGGTGCCATTGTTGGTGATGATGTGTTTAGGCACGCCAAAACGGCAGACAATGTATTCCTTAATGAATGCCGCGATCGTGGCTCCGTGACCGGTTGTCAGCCGACACAAATATAATTTTCACTTTCTTACTACTCAAAATATAAATATAGCAAGGGCAAGAAAGGATCGTTCCCACAGAGAGGACTAGGTTGTCAAATTGTTTCGGTATCTTATAAGTAACACGGGGGATTTTCTGGTTGTGTAAATAAAAATAAACAAAAAGCAAACAAAGCACGCAAATCAAGGATGTGAAATATTGGATAAAGGTTTCATCTTCAATTGTAAACAAGTTTTTGAATATATGAATAAAATTCGTATTTAATCTCGCTATCATCAAAAGCCATAGAATACCTTATTGCAAGAATACTCCGTAAATTCCTAATTCATCACACACACATTAGAGTTGCGTATGTGAATTCTACCTAAAGAATAACCTAACGCCTTGTGCTAATCAAGTTCAATTCCTAGGAGCATTAAGTTTAAGAAATAGGCTAATCAATGCAATTGTAATACATTGTGCAAACAATTCGAACAAAGGTCAATTTCTACATATAACTACAAGGATGTGTCACTACAAACCATAATCATATCATGTTACTCGTATTCAAGGTTATCGCTCGATGAAAACCCTAAAATAGCTATAAATATGGATGTGAGTTCAATCAATTCTAGACTTAACTAAACAAACATTCAATCATATTGCAATACATCAATCATGCAATTATTATAACCCGTAGAAATCAAACGATAATATTGAGAGAAAACTAATTCATAAAAATCATAACTTGGTTGCAAAATCCAACTACATCTTCAACCAATAATAAAAACTTAGTTACTCATGGCATAGGAGTTCATAACAAGAAGGAAGAGAAAACCTATCATGTTTCTAAACCCTAGAACCCAAGTAGAAGCCTCCCTCCTGGAGATATTAGGTTTAGAGAAAGAGTTTTTTTTATTTATATGCTTCTCCCATTCCATAGGGATACTCTTTCCAATATTAGGTCTTCTCAAAACCCATCTCCAAGTGGTCCAACAAGCCCATGTGTGGAAAATACCCGTGTAGAAAATCTGCCCCAAAAGTGGTCGCCGGAAATCTGGGTTTATGGCCGGAAATCGGCCGGAAAAGTCACCGGCAGACATCTCAGGTGACCGGCAAAGTCAACCCGGTCACCGGTCAAACGATCCAACTCGGTCAGGTGAGTCAAGTCAATGTGAATCGGTGAGTCAGAACCGGATCATATGAGTCAGGTGGTCTAGTCAGACCTGAGTCATATGCTAACTCGGTGACACAGGTTCTAGCCTTCTAGGCCGGTGCACAGGACACTGAAGTGTTGCACCATGATTATGCTTCACCACCTAAGTCACGACCATGATGGCCCAAACAACCTCAGACTCCTCAAGCCAACAACACCAACTCAGGGCCATTTCAAACCTCACAGTCCACCTCAGATTCAAATCCCATTCAAGAACAACACACAGCAAAGCATCAAGTCTTCCATCTGTGACTTACAACCGCCACTCCTAGCCAACATCAGTTTCTATAGCGAGCCTTGTAGCTTCATAACCATTCATTCTCGGTCCCTTGGCCACATCATCGGGTTCATTTGCATCTTGTAACTTATACTCTATCCGTGGCTACACATCATACAAATTCCCCCATGGCGGCAACAACCCATTTTGCGAGACTCAAATTCAATCAACACAAACCCCGAACTTGAGCCATTCTTCTCGACTTCAAAATCCATCGACCGCAATCATCAAGCCAACTCAACTTCAAAGGTGAACGACTTCATCTGGTCATTTTCGTCTGCGTCAACAACATATTGATACAAAGACATAACTCGATTGCAACCATTCTCTGCAGATTGTTTTCTACCAAAGACTCCATCTCTTCTAGGCCAACACCGCACAAGACCAATACTGTCACAACCATTGGATTTCTTTGCTCATCCCAGCTTCATTATCTTAGCTCAGGCCACCTGCAATCCACCAGCCAACATCTTATACAACCACACATGTCTCGCTTTAGCATCAGTTCATTGCACTTGCAAGCAGTACGCAACTCGGTTCCATTCATACACAAACCAACACAACTCAGCCCCACCTAGAATCAAAGACCACCCGAGAATCACCCATTGACAGCCTCAACTCCAGCCTACTTGCAATTCCACATGACACAAGTCCACTTCCATCACTTCTGACTCATCCCATGGATGCACTTGCCATATATCACCACCAGTAAGAGCACCACCAACTCCATCTGAGCTGCAACTCACATAACTCAAGCTCTAATTTCAACAGCTGCATCATTACCCGCGGCTGCATTCCAACTTCATTCATTCATTTCAGCTCAATTTCACCTTGCTGCCAAAATCAAATCCCTGCAGTTCACTACCACCGGCCAACATCAATCCATCATTGCTTCAACAGCGCCAATCTTAGCTACTTCTTGTTGTTAGCATCACCAGAGCCAACATTAATTCTCTTGCAAAACATCAGGCAACAACCACCAGAACCACTTCATAGCTCACCTCCTTCCCTGCACAATTCAATTCCATACATAAACCACATTCATTCAAAACACTCAGAATCTTCACATTCAGTCCCCAACAACATCAACACATCTCCCTGTTATTCTGTCGAGCAATACCCAGACTCGAGTACCGGTTCCTTCTACCAGCACCACCACGAAACCATTTCAGTTTCTGGTTTGAGCTCTGTCCAATCTCATGCCTTTATCACCAACACAAGCAACAATACCATCAGAACCTGCTTCCTCGCTTCTTCAATCAACACAGAACATCACAGATTTACTAAACTCGAATACCCATTCATTTGATTCTTCAACAACTCAATCATCTCACTGTGCTTTCCATTTGAATCTCAAATTCTCATTCAATAAAACCCTAATTCATCTCAGAAGCACATCATCGACTCCATCAAATTGCCACCAATGCATCTGTTTACCAAAGTCAGTTACAATGCCATTATCTCCTTCCATCTTACCAGCTGCAACGACCAATTTCAGAAACAAGCCATCACCAATTCAAAATCGAACCCAATCTCAAACCTTAATAATTCAATCCATCATGAACTCCGGCAAAACCAAAACTGACAGCAACCCAATTTCTCGATTAGCCTCATTATCCCCTTGTTCTATCAATTGCAGAGACCGAATCACCATCAAATCCCAAACTCAATTTCGTATTTCAAATCATCCACGAGAACCCTTGATTTCATCCTCTCTTGTGTTTCAATACCAATAGTTCGTATGCCTTGAGTCTCTAACTTCAATTCCTCCTGGGTTTCTTCAATGACATCAGATTATTCTTCTCTCCATTTCGGATTCAATCTGCCTCTCTTGATTACAACAGCAGCCGCTGTTTTCTAACTTCCATAAATGAAATGAATGAGAGGACATCTCTCGATCTAGTAAGGTTATGAGCTAGGGCTGGATAATGACACCCCACTGCATTAGATAAGGGATACCCCAGTGGATGCCCTATAACATGTGGTCACCCCTTAACCACAGCTGGCTGCATTTAATACTCCTCCCAACAGTTGCCCCTTAACCTTATCCGGGCTCTGGATAGTCTGCGCCCATGAAATAACATTGTTGCTCTTTCAGCTCGGTTTTGGATGATTTATTCTTCTTTTCCTCCATATGACTCAAGAGTACCTAATAACTCAAAAACACGCGTAAGATACATAATTCACAAGAAACTCGCAAAGAAAGCATAAACAATAGATATAAAATTAAGTGTTTTACAACACCTATCAAATTCCCCCACACTTAGACTTTGCTAGTCCTCGAGCAAATCAAACAAAACAATTCCAAAAGATACATACAACTCCGTGTCGTCGAGGCTACGGTCATTTTTAGCATAAATAACAAGCCTTTAAACCCCTAGGTGTCCCTAGTGGACGAGTTATAGTCTCGTGAGGGTTTACTAGAGATATACCCACAAAACCTATTTTTCCAACTTACTAGTTCTCCGAAATGATAGCATCCAATGCGCTAAGAAGACATAGAGATTTTGCACACTAGTCATAAGAAGTTAGACACATAAATGAACACAATCTCATCCTTAAAAGTTGAGAGAAAAATAACCATCCCTTATCGAAAGAAATTCGGGTTCGGAGTGATCGAAAGTCTCGACTCTGCCTCACAAGAAAGGGTTTTATGAAGTTGCTCTCAATAATAAACAACTTTTTATGGGTCACACATGTGTCCAGGTAGGAATGAAGAGAGAATCCTGCGACACGTTGAATGGTAGGAAGGTAAAAACCCTCCGAATTGTTTTGAAAACCCACATCTTTTAATTCATTTTGAAAACCCATTTTTCTGATGATCTCTACGAAAGGAAATCAACCACTTAACGAAGGTGGGAATATACTTACTTACCTCGTTATCCGTTCGGCGTGCAGCTAGCACCACTCTCACAGCATCCATAGAAACGTCTTCGGTCTTCTATCGGTGTCTTCATCTTCGTCTTCGGTCTTCAACTTTTGATGATAACTCTTGAACTTCGTAGAATCTTGACAATATGATTCTTTCCTCTAATTCCTTGTCGCTTGAAACTTCATTATAGATATTCCTTCTTTCCATTGGCTTTATTGAAAGAATACAAAACTAAAAATGAACTATACAAACCCAAAATATGAAACATTGAATTTTTCTTGTTTTTTTTTTCTTTTTATATATATATATATATATATATTTTCATGAGACAAGAAAAATAAATACAAAATAAAAACAAAACAAAATAATAAAAACTATTAACGAACCTAAAAATTTTCTCTTGTCTTTTTTTTTTTTTTTTTTTTAATTTTTTTTTTCATTTTTTTTTTTTCATTTTTTTTTTTTTTCATTTTTTTTTCTAATTTTTTTTTTTTTTTAATGAGACAAGAGAAATAAACACAAACTGAAAATACAAATAAAATAAGTACAAATGGCCATGGTATAAGTATTTTACCGCATGATTCTTCACAACTTGTATGTCTTGATATCATAAACTTCTCGAACTCTCATCTTGATAATCTTCGCTCTTGAACAATAGTCTTCAACTTGTAAAAATTCTGCTCCTTGTCTTGTTGCTATACTTGAATCTGAAATCTGCTCATTTCTGTATTGTTGCTCGTAAACTTTGAACGTGTTCAACTTTCCTTCAAATTTGTGATGCTCCTCTTGTTGATGATGATGGTGTTTCTATGGACCTGTTGGTGTAGAGAGAGATAAGGTGGATGGTGCTAACTGCGAACAAGATTACAAGTGGTATGTAAGTTAGCAATCCGATGTCACCATCATGGTTGATAAAAAATAGCACTCAAGAGCCTAGTTAGCAATTCGGGGTTCGGGTAGTAGTTCGGAACGGCATACGTACGGGAATTATACGGATTCGGATAGGTCTGATTCGGTCAAAAATCCGGTCAACGGTTCGTTGTTGGATGATGAGTTGAACGGCATACGACGTGCATATTCGTTTTATAAGTGTAAGTTCGGCACTTAAAATTCGGCTTACATATATGATAAATTGATAAGTATTATGACCTTATTACGAGACTAATTTTATTTGTATATGATTTATAAGATGGAAAAAAACATTTTAGCGTGATTATTTAACAAGATGTAAACAATTTAATCGCATAAATGTATTATAAAACGAGTTTATAGACTTTTAAGCAAAAATTAACACATAAAACACTGGTTAAACAACTACCAATAGAAAATTTTAACTGAATAATTGTATTTAAATATAAAGTATATACAAAATCAAAAAAAAACAAATCAACAGAACTCTGGTCAGAGAATTACCTATGGGAGAGCGAGGTTGGGCGCGAACTAGGTTCGAAGTTCTAGTTCGGAAATATCAATCGGATTCGGTTAGTTCGGAATCGTTCGCGAATCATTCGTGAGGTCCATATAATCCGGGAACTAGGTTCGGAGTTCAAATAGTTCGGAAGTATCATTCGGATTCGGTCAGTTCGGATACGTTCGCGAATCATTCGGGAATGATTCGGAGAATTACTAACCAGGCTCAAGAGATCAAAATAGTGCTTCTATGGTGGGAGGTTGGGCAGCTCACCATTCTGCCCGGAATTTACGTACGGTGACACACACTCTAAAAGCACAAATTTAGACAGGTACAAAGAATTGAAGGTCGGTGCCTCACATTATGTAACATGGGTAGTCTCCACTATAGGGGATCACTACTCTAATACCGAATTCAGATCTGCACCTTATTTGCCACTTTGGCATGGTTAAATCCAACTTTAACTCTCATACAATTAAGAAACCCGATCATGTTCTCTGTCATCTCTAAGTTCAGTCACTCTTATGAGATTCTCGATGTAATCTTAGAGACATGTATACTACATGACTCTAAACTAACCACAAGTTGGAGTTTTTTATTCACTATTTTACACAAAAGTTGAAAAATTTGAAAAATTTACAACGCAAATGCTTAACCACTCCCCCACACTTAAACTTTACATTGTCCTCAATGTAAATTGAATCTTCCAAAGAAATTCAAGGTGGGAAATCTTATACTGATATGCGACAAGAAAAAAAAACTAAAAACAAGACAAGAAAAATAAAAGATAAGAGATACAAAACCTATGGGTTGCCTCCCATGTAGCGCTTGGTTTAAAGTCGTCAGCCCGACTATAGCCGTGCAAGATTCATTCCCCATATACCAACAATCTGAAAAGTTGGGGATCCTTCCATAGAAACTGTTTTGCAAACACTAGCTTCGCACAAATATTAGTAATATAAAACAGAAACGAAGTTATTAGCCGATAAAAGCTTCCCCCACACTTATTCTTGTCCACACTTGGAAGTGTATAAAGAATATAAAAGTCAGGGACTACCACGGTTTCTAGTTCCAAAACCTGCATAGTATGAGAATCAAGTATCTCTAATGGAGGATATCGCGAAACAAAGTCATTCAACAATATTCTCGAAGCACATACATTCAAACCAATAAGAGGTAAAGGAGAAGAAACAATAGGCAACGGGCTAGACAAACCTTGCACAATCTCTTGTATTACCGAATCATCTTCATCCTTGAAAAACTCAAGTGAATTATTCACCTCTTGTATATCATGGTCCTCTATCAAACCTTGCAACCATTCTTCGTCCGTTTCTGCCTTAACTAAAGTTTCGACATAAACATCATCATTATAATCACTTGCAAGCTCAATTGGGTCTTCCACAATATTGGTCATAACGGTCTCATTCTCAACATATTCCTCCTTGTTGTAAGGCACATACTCCACTGCGGATTCAAGTCTCTCCCTAAGGAACTTTTTTAGAACACTCATTGCATCTTCCTCAAGCTCTACCTTTTGAATAGGTTCTTGATCGTTATAAAGATCAATGCTCAAGTAAGATACACTAGCGTCATCATATTCCTTTTCAACTTCACCTTGATCGCAAAAAGACTCCATTGTACACTCCTCGGGGATGTCACCATAAATTGGTTCAAACGATGTATTTTCATAATAATCATCATCACTATCATAGTCAACATAAGATTGGTTCTCGCTGAATTTAGTGTTGCTAATCTCGAACTCATCCTTTTGAATAGGTGAATGATCATTATTACGATCAAGAGTTGAGTTAACTACACAATTATCAACGAAAGTCCCCAAAGGTTCGCCTTTTTCAACATAATTATTCATTTCCTCTATGTATTCATCAATGCCCTTTCTTACGTCGGAAACACCTCTTTGAAGCTCTTGGAGTGATCCATCCAAATTCTGAATATAGTGTTCCATTTGTTTGTAAAGCTCATTAGACAAGGCAAAAGTAGAATTACTTACTTCAGTATTGTTAGGCCGATTATATTCCCTTTGAATGGGTGAATGATCATAACTACGATCAGAAATTGGGCCATACATACTATGAGCACATTCGGTCGATGAAATTGGTTCCATGCTTGGTTGTCTACGAATTGACTCCATGTTGTCCATAAATTGTTGCATTTTATCTACCAAACTAGAAGAAATATTAATAGGAGCACAAGTATCATCCCCTCTTTGTGGTTGCTCACTTACATACCCACCGTAAGAAGGTTGGAATATATGAGAATAACTAAAAGGGTACGTGGAGTATTGACCATAACCAAAGGATTGGTTTTGATTGAACTCCCCGTAAGGGTGATAGTTGTCATATAGTTGAGGTTGAAAATCGTATTGATTGCTCCAATATGCTCCGTCCATAGAAATCGGTACCTGAAACAAGATTCTCAAAACTCGGTTAAGAACCAAAGAATAAGAAAAAGTAAAACAAAACTAAAAACAAAAATAAGAAACCAAAAACAAGTGACAACCGCTGCCTCCCCGGCAACGACGCCAAAATTTGACCGGTTATCAGCTGACACAAATATAATTTACACTTTCTTACTACTCAAAATATAAATATAACAAGGGCAAGAAAGGATCGTTCCCACAGAGAGGACTAGGTTGTCAAATTGATTCGGTATCTTAAAAGTAACACGGGGGATTTTATAGTTGTGTAAATAAAAATAAACAAAAAGCAAACAAAGCACGCAAATCAAGGATGTGAAATATTGGATAAAGGTTTCATCTTCAATTGTAAACAAGTTTTTGAATATATGAATAGAATTCGTATTTAATCTCGCGATCATCAAAATCCATAGAATACCTTATTGCAAGAATACTCCGTAAATTCCTAATTCATCACACACACATTAGAGCTGCGTATGTGAATTCTACCTAAAGAATAACCTAACGCCTTGTGCTAATCAAGTTCAATTCCTAGGAGCATTAAGTTTCAGAAATAGGCTAATCAATGCAATTGTAATACATTGCGCAAACAATTCGAACAAAGGTCAATTTCTACATATGACTACAAGGATGTGTCACTACAAACCATAATCATATCATGCTACTCGTATTCAAGGTTATCGCTCGATGAAAACCCTAAAATAGCTATAGATATGGATGTGAGTTCAATCAATTCTAGACTTAACTAAACAGACATTCAATCATATTGCAATACATCAATCATGCAATTATTATAACCCGTAGAAATCAAACGATAATATTGAGAGAAAACTAATTCATAAAAATCATAACTTGGTTGCAAAATCCAACTACATCTTCAACCAATAATAAAAACTTAGTTACTCATGGCATAGGAGTTCATAACAATAAGGAAGAGAAAACCTATCATGTTTTTAAACCCTAGAACCCAAGTAGAAGCCTCCCTCCTGGAGATATTAGGTTTAGAGAAAGAGTTTTTTTTATTTATATGCTTCTCCCATTCCATAGGGATACTCTTTCCAATATTAGGTCTTCTCAAAACCCATCTCCAAGTGGTCCAACCAGCCCATGTGTGGAAAATACCCGTGTAGAAAATCTGCCCCAAAAGTGGTCATGGAAATCTACTTAGGAAAAGTCAAGCATACATCTCAGGTGACCGGCAAAGTCAACCCGGTCACCGGTCAAACGATCCAACTCGGTCAGGTGAGTCAAGTCAATGTGAATCGGTGAGTCAGAACCGGATTATATGAGTCAGGTGGTCTAGTCAGACCTGAGTCATATGCTAACTCAGCTGACCTGGTTCTAGCCTTCTAGGCCAGTGCACAGACCTGAGCTGTTGCACCATGATTATGCTTCACCACCTAAGTCACAGCCATGATGGCCCTGCAACCTCAGACTCCTCAAGCCAACAACACCAACTCAGGGCCATTTCAAACCTCACAGTCCACCTCAGATTCAAATCCCATTCAAGAACAACACACAACAAAGCATCATTTCTTCCATCTGTGACTTACAACCGCCACTCCTAGCCAACATCAGTTTCTATAGCAGAGCCTTGTAGCTTCATAACCATTCATTCTCAGTCCCTTGGCCACATCATCAGTTCCAGCTGCATCTTGTAACTTATACTCTATTTGTGGCTACACATCATACAAATTCCCCCATGGCAGCAACAACCCATTTTTGCAGACTCAAATTCAATCAACACAACCCCTAAACTTGAGCCATTCTTCTCAGCTTTCAAACTCCATCGACTGCAATCTGTCAAGCCAACTCAACTTCAGTGAACAGCTTCATCTGGTCATTTTCGTGCTGCATCAACAACATATTGATACCAGCACATAACTCGATTGCAACCATTCTCTGCATTTCTGTTTTCTACCAGCACTCCATCTCTTCTAGGCCAACACCGCACAAGAACAATACTGTCACAACCATTGGATTTCTTTGCTCATCCCAGCTTCATTATCTCAGCTCAGGCCACCTGCAATCCACCAGCCAACATCTCATACAGCCACACATGTCTCGCTTTAGCATCAGTTCATTTCACCTGCAACAGCTGCAACTCAATTCCGTTTATACACAGACCAACACACCTCAGCCCCACCTAGAATCCAGCACCACCGAGAATCACCCATTGACAGCCTCAACTCCAGCTAGTTGCAATTCCACTTGACACAGTCATTTCCATCAGCAACAGCTCATCCCATGGCTGCACTTGCCATATATCACCACCAGTAAGAACACCACCAACTCCATCTGAGCTGCAACTCACATAACTCAAGCTCTAATTTCAACAGCTGCATCATTACCCACGATTTGCATTCCAACTTCATTCATTCGTTTTGACTCAATTTCACCTTGCTGCCAAACTCAAATCCTCGCAATTCACTACCACCGGCCAACAAGCAATCCATCATTGCTTCAACAACGCCAATCTTAGCTACTTCTTGTTGTTAGCATCACCGAGCCAACATTAATTCTCTTGCAAAACATCGAGGCAACAACCACGAGAACCACTTCATAGCTCACCTCCTTCCCTGCACAATTCAATTCCATACATAAACCACATTCATTCAAAACACTCAGAATCTTCACATTCAGTCCCCAACAACATCAACACATCTCCCTGTTATTCTGTCGAGCAATACCCAGACTCGAGTACCGGTTCCTTCTACCAGCACCACCTGAAACCATTTCCAGTTTACAGTTTGAGCTCTGTCCAATCTCATGCCTTTATCACCAACACAAGCAGCAATACCATCAGAACCTGCTTCCTCGCTTCTTCAATCAACACAGAACATCACAGATTTACTAAACTCAAATACCCATTCATTTGATTCTTCAACAGCTCAATCATCTCACTGTGCTTTCCATTTGAATCTCAAATTCTCATTCAATAAAACCTAATTCATCTCAAGCACATCATCGACTCCATCAAATTGCCACCAATGCATCTGTTTACCAAAGTCAGTTACAATGCCATTATCTCCTTCCATCTTACCAACTGCAACGACCAATTTCAGAAACAAGCCATCACCAATTCAAAATCGAACACAATCTCAAACCTTAATAATTCAATCCATCATGAACTCCGGCAAAACCAAAACTGACAGCAACCCAATTTCTCGATTAGCCTCATCATCACCTTGTTCTATCAATTGTAGAGACCGAATCACCATCAAATCCCAAACTCAATTTCGTATTTCAAATCATCCACAGAACCCTTGATTTCATCCTCTCTGTGTTTCAATACCAATAGTTCGTGTCTGCTTCAATCTCTAACTTCAATTCCTCCTGAGTTTCTTCAATGACATCAGATTATTCTTCTCTCCATTTCGGATTCAATCTGCCTCTCTTGATTACAGCAGCAGCCGTTGTTTTCTAACTTCCATAAATGAAATGAATGAGAGGACATCTCTCGATCTAGTAAGGTTATGAGCTAGGGCTGGATAATGACACCCCGCTGCATCAGATAAGGGATACCCCAGTGGATGCCCTATAACATGTGGTCACCCCTTAACCACAGCTGGCTGCATTTAATACTCCTCCCAACAGTTGCCCCTTAACCTTATCTGGGCTCTGGATAGTGTGCGCCCATGAAATAACATTGTTGCTCTTTCATCTCGGTTTTGGATGATTTATTCTTCTTTTCCTCCATATGACTCAAGACTACCTAATAACTCAAAAACACGCGTAAGATACATAATTCACAAGAAACTCGCAAAGAAAGCATAAACAATAGATATAAAATTAGGTGTTTTACAACACCTATCACTCCGTTCGTCCCTCGTAAGGATATGGCTTCGACCCATTTGGTGAAGTATTCGGTTGTTGTTATTATGTACTCGTGATGTTTTGAGGATGGTTGATTGATCTTTACAATGATGTCGAGTCCCCATCTATGAAAGGGCCACAGACTGCTTATTGAGTGCAGGGGAGTTGCCGGTACATGGATAAGGTTTCCGTGGATCTGACATTTTTTGCACCTCTGGACGAAAGCAGCTGCGTCATCCTCCATGGTTGGCCGGTAGTACTTCTCATGTATCTGGAAAAATAATTTCCGCTTTCCTTGATATTCGCCTTCGTGCATCTCTTTCAGCATGATTGGGATCTTTGCTTCATTCAAACATCGCCCAACTCCCGCCACCCATTCGCCGGAACTTCCTTAGTGCCTTAACCTTCTCTACCGCAGAAGACTTCCTCCAAAGCTTTTACGATATAGGATTCCTTCGTGAAATACGAACCTCTCGGACCTCTGTTTTATTTTGGATGCATCCTTCTTATTGGTGGGGAGTATGCCATCACGAAGGTAATTAATGTATGGTTCCTGCCAGTCCCCAGCGCGACCAATGTTGAAAATTTCTAATTGATGCGGTGGCGCTTGACAGTTGGAACAAGTTTTTTGAAGTAACCGAGCTTAGACCTCCATTTCCGGCCAGAAGTAGCCAAGGCGTTGCAAACGGCGATAGAGGGTTACCACCAATGTCTGTTCGTAGATCTCATCATGGATGCGGTTGAGTTGTTGTTGTGCTTCTCCCTCTCCGAGGCATCTTGACAAGGAACCGTCTGGATTTCGATGATATAGCACCCCTCGGAGCATGAAGAAATCACGCAAGGTTTTGAGACTGACCTTTCCTTGAAAGAGTGAGCTGTTAAGTTCTTGGATAATCGGTGTTCTCCAGTCATAAACTTCATCTTTTCCGGGTTATGAGAGCCATGTTGAAGCCATAGTTCGTCTCTTTACTGTTAGGGTTTCTTCAAGACCTTCAAATCGCAGTTTTGATGCTAATGTTCCTAGGCAGTCAGCGTGTTGGTTGCTGCCGCGTCCAATATGGGTTACTGTTGCGTCGGCGAAGTAGTTCAGCAGTCTTTGCGCCTCGGCTCTATATGGGGCTAAAGTTACTTCTTTCAGTGTGTATATTTCGTTTACCTGGTTGACCACTAGTTTAGAATCCCCCCTTATTTCCAGACGTGTGTCTCCGGCTCGTTTAGCGAACGATATCCCGATGAGAAAAGCTTCGTACTCTGCTGAATTTTTGGTGCAGGGGAAGTCTAGCTTGAAGGAGTGTGAGAAAACTTCACCAGTCGGGGATACTAAAACTGCACCGGCTCCTCCCGTACCGTTGTTAGGGGTAGCGGAGCCGTGGAAGAACAATATCCATGTTTCTTCTTGGATGAAAGAGATTTCCGGAAAGTCCCCAGGGAGGTCCTCACGTAGCGTTACGGTATTTTCTCTTGGAAATGCCGCCAGCAAATCTGCAAATGCCTGTCCTTTGATAGCTCTCGGGGAAGCACATGTTATGTCGAATTCTGACATCTGGAGGAGCCATTTGGCCAGTCTTCCTATCAGGGCCGGTTTTGAGAGGAGGAACTTCACAGGATCAGATTTTGCTATCAGCACCACCTTATTGGACAGTAGGTAGTGCCTGAATTTCTGGATGGAGTGGATCAAAGCTAGGCACGCCTTTTCTGCTTTGGGATACCTAAGTTCGGCATCTCTTAAAGTCCGACTGAAGTAGTATATAGGGTGTTCAACCCCTTTGTCATCTTCTTGGGCAAGGAGAGCTCCAACAGCGGTGTCGCTGAAAGCGGTGTAGAGGTGTAACGGTCTTCCTTGCATGGGTGATTTCATG
The DNA here is from genome assembly GCA_023531295.1 of Papaver armeniacum. Lineage (NCBI taxonomy): Eukaryota > Viridiplantae > Streptophyta > Magnoliopsida > Ranunculales > Papaveraceae > Papaver > Papaver armeniacum. The sequence continues at coordinate 351,548 of JAJJWW010003904.1, forward strand.
ACGGTTGGGGAAGATAACGTCTGCTGAATTTTCCGAAACGCTTCTTGTTGTAGTGTGGTCTAGACAAAGCTCGCTCCTTTCTTCAGTAAGGGGGTAAACGAAGCGACAAGTTGAGCCAATCCGGGTATGAAGCAGCGAATGTAATTTATTTTACCCATGAAACTCTGGAGTTCTTTCATGTTTTGCGGCGGTGGCATTGTGAGGATGGATTGCGTTTTGATTGGGTCAACCTTGATCCCTTCAGCGGTTACGTGGAAGCCTAGGAATTTGCCCGAGGAGACACCGAAGGCACACTTCAATGTATTCATCTTCAGTTTGTATTCGCGACATCTTTCGAACACCTGCCGCAGGATTCCTGTGTGGTCCGCCCGAGTTTTTGACTTGACCACTATGTCATCTACATAATCTTCAACTTTCTTGTGCATCATATCATGAAAAATGGTGGTCATGGCGCGTTGGTATTGGCGCCAGCGTTTTTCAAACCGAAGGGCATCACAGTGTAGTAAAAGTTTCCAAGAGGAGTTCGAAAAGCCGTCTTACTTGCATCGTGTTCGTACATCTTTATTTGGTTGTAGCCGCTGTATCCATCCATGAAAGAAAACATGTCATGTCTGATGGTGGCATCTACTAGCATGTCAATGTTGGGGAGCGGAAAGTCATCTTTAGGGCAACATTCGTTCAGATCTCTAAAATCGACACAACATCTGATCTGGCCATTCTTCTTTTTTACCGAAACTATGTTTGCCAACCAGGTGGGGTGATGGATCGGTTTGATGAAACCAGTCGCTAGTAACTTTTGAATCTCCGCCTTAATCTGTTCTTCTATATCATGCCGGAATTGCCTTGGGGTCTGCTTGACCGGCTTGGATCCAGATATCACGTGCAAATGGTGAGTGACCAGCTTCTCGTCTAAGCCGGGCATTTCTTCGTATGTCCACGCGAACACATCTAGATATTCCTTGAGGATGTCTACCAACTTTATGCGTTCGTCTGCGCGCAGATTCAGGCTTATAGAGATGGGTCGTGGAGATTCTCCATTCCCTACATTAACAACCTCAAGCTCGTCCATGGTCGAGTTGGTGTCGTCTTGTAGTTGTCGTGGTGCATCAGGTACCTCCTCCTGCGGCTCGTCACCACGTTTGCATTCCATTGGTCGGAGAAACTGTGTGGTAGTCTCCCCTGTTAATTGCTAACAGCGGCGCTGATATACGGTTTTTCCTTTTTCGTCGTGGCCCATAATAAAAGCCCGTCCTCGCTTGGTTTGAGCCGAACCCTGGTTCTGCGGATGAAGGCGGGTGTGTCTCTCTTTCGAAGGTGTGATGTGAAATCGGGTTTCTCCATGGGGTTGTGCAAGACCATCGCTTTCTTCAATGGACGTCCATTTTGGCAGTGGAGTGTGGTGAGCCTTGTTGGTTGTGACCTGCGGCCCCTGTCTTGGCTCAAAAATCTCCATGCCACGGATCGACGCATAGGGAGATAATGACGCAGTGATGCGAATGACCTCTATGTTTAACATGGTTTTCAAGCACTGGTGATACGTTGAAGGAATAATTCTGTTGTCGTGGAGCCATGGCCTTCCCAGTATCATGTGGTAATCTGACTCTTTTTTAATTACCTCGAACCTTACTTTTGACTGGACATGTCCCACCGATAGATCCAAATTGACGTAACCATATGTACTGGTTTGGTTGCCTTCGAAATCAGTCATTGTAGTGGATTGCCGTATAACCTCGTTTGGTCGTACTTTGGCCGTCCTGAGCGTCCTAAGGGTGACAACGTTGGAGGACGCTCTTGTGTCGATGAGAGCCCTTTTGAATTCCACGTCTTTGATTCGGGCTGTGACGTGTAGGGCATGGTTATGGCATTCCTCTGCCATCATGTCGTCGTCGGTAAACGTGATATTATTGATGGACAAATCTGGTGCTCTCGCCGTTTCCGAGCGCGAAGGAACCAAGGGCACTCTTAGCGTTATTCGATTGATGGCGGTGAACGTCTCCATCCGCTGATCCTTTGAAAGATGTAATAGTTCACATAAGTTTTCTACCAATGAGTCTGCTTCCTGGCTTACGGGTCTCTAATTAGTAGTGAAGCTGTTGGCTTGAGAGTGATCGTTTGGAACGTCAGTCCCCAGTTCTGGAGTTTCCGAGGCGGGCGAACCGTTCAACTCTGCCGTCAGGTTGATGAGGAAATCTAGTATGGCGTTAATTGAATCTTTCATCAGGCCCATGTTTTTGGTGTGGATCTCCTGAACCCGCACTAGGTCAGTCAGCCTTGGAATTCCTTCGTTGGTCGCGTTGTCGGGCGTTGTGTTGGGAAAAAAACGTTGTCGTTCGCCTGAGTAGCGCTTGAGGACACGGATTCAGTCCTAAAACCGACCATCCTTCCGAGTTAGAAAAACTTATTCAGAAACTGATATTGGGACCGATAGATCAATCTCCCACTGTGGTTGCCAATTGTTTGTAGGTGAAAAGGATTTCTGTTGATTTCAGTAATTTTGGGTGTACGGGTGAGAAACAATTTAAACCCTAAACAATGTACTGCAAGGGAGTACTTTAGATTCGAGAGATCAATCTGTACAAGTCCGGCCTAAACCAAGAAATGGCCGTTCCAGACTTGCTTCGGTCACAAAGTGAAGGAGAATGGGTTGGTTTTAGGGAGGGAAGCAAGGAAAGCGATGAGACCCGAGAATAGTTGATTACGGAAGAGTAGTTGTGTTACTACGACTTGTATCAGGAAAGTGGGAAGGCTAACAAATGGTAAACTAGCCAGTATTTTCTGAGTGTTGTGTATCCCCGAATTAACTTGTTGTTCTGTGGAAATAGGTAAGACCTATTTATACAAGTCGAAGTGAAACGTACCCTGGTCTCATTAAGGAATGGAAAAATGGGTAAGTAAATGGGAGGAGGTGCTAACCGTATGCATGGAATTTGATGTTCCATAAAATCGTTAACGCATGGAATTGATGTTCCATAAAAACATTAACGTATGGAATTGATGTCCCATGAACGTTTCACCTTTAACTCCCTGTATTTGCTAACCGCCTCACCCTTATGACACTTCCTTATGACGGGCGTAGTGTACGCCGCACGCTGTAAACCGCCAAACCAATACCCAAAGAGGATCCCCCAGTTTGTGATATGTGTTGATGTCTCGAATATTTTTGTGGAAAACATGTAGCATAGGGTTGTTTCCTGGCAAGTCGAGCTCGGGAGACTTGGTAGCTTGGTTACCTTCGATGGTCGATATTTTTTATCTTAAGAGGAAAGGTAGCCGTTGATCTTTGCACGCTTTCGTTCGTTGGTGGCCGCATAGGGAAGGCCATCATGGTGGCGCTGCTAGGTGCGTTTGGCATGTGGGGCCAAGGGTTTGGCAAGCCGTTGGCACATGGTGCGGCTAGCATGGCTAGGTGCCAAGGCAAGGTGTGGCTTGGCTTGGCATGTGGGGCCAAGGGTTTGGCAAGCCGTTGGCACATGGTGTGGCTAGCATGGCTAGGTGCGATTTGGCTTGGCATATGGGGCCAAGGGTTTGGCAAGCCGTTGGCACATGGTGCGGCTAGCATGGCTAGGTACGGTTTGCCTTGGCATGTGGGGCCAAGGGTTTGGCAAGCCGTTGGCACATGGTGCGGCTAGCATGGCTAGGTGCCAAGGCAAGGTATGGCTTGGCTTGGCATGTGGGGCCAAGGGTTTGGCAAGCCGTTGGCACATGGTGCGGCTAGCATGGCTAGGTGCGATTTGGCTTGGCATGTGGGGCCAAGGGTTTGCCATGGGCGCATGGCATGGCTAGCTTGGCTAGGTTTGGCTTGGCATGTGGGGCCAAGGATTTGCCATGGGCGCATGGCGTGGCTAGATTGGCTAGGTTTGGCTTGGCATGTGGGGCCAAGGGTTTGCCATGGGCGCATGGCGTGGCTAGCTTGGCTAGGTTTGGCTTGGCATGTGGGGCCAAGGGTTTTCCATGGGCGCATGGCGTGGCTAGATTGGCTAGGTTTGGCTTGGCATGTGGGGCCAAGGGTTTGCCATGGGCGCATGGCGTGGCTAGCTTGGCTAGGTTTGGCTTGGCATGTGGGGCCAAGGGTTTGCCATGGGCGCATGGCGTGGCTAGCTTGGCTAGGTGCGGTTTGGCTTGGCATATGGGGCCAAGGGTTTGCCATGGGCGCATGGCGTGGCTAGCTTGGCTAGGTGCGGTTTGGCTTGGCTTGTGGGGCCAAGGGTTTTCCATGGGCGCATGGCGTGGCTAGCTTGGCTAGGGCCAAGGCAAGGTGTGTTTGGCTTGGCATGTGGGGCAAAGGGTTTCCCATGGGCGCATGGCGTGGCTAGCTTAGCTAGGTTCGTGACCAAGCTAGGGTTTCGGGCCAAAGTTCGTTTGGTAACCTCGGATGACTAGGATTTGCTCCTGGAATTGAAGGGCGACCGTTGATTTCCGCACGCCTTCGTTTTTGGTAGCCGCGTAGGGTAGGCCAGCAAGGTGGCGCGGCTAGGTTGGCATGAGGCCATGGCAAGGTGTGTTTGGCATGGCGCGGTAGGTGTGGCTGGCATGGTTTGGCATTGGCACAGGGGTGCGGCTAGCATGGTTGGCATTCCTTGGCGCGGTAGGCGTGGCTGGCATGGTTTGCCATTGGCACAGGGGTGCAGCTAGCATGGTTGGCATGCCCAGGCGCGATGAGGTGTGGCTGGCATGGTTTGTCATTGGCACAGGGGTGCAGCTAGCATGGTTGGCATGCCTGGGCGTGGTAGGTGTGGTTGGAATGGTTTGCCATTGGCACAGGGGTGCAGCTAGCATGGTTGGCATCCCTTGGCGCGGTAGGTGTGGCTGGCATGGTTCGCCATTGGCACATGCGGTGTGAAAATTAGGGTTTTGGCCTGTCGAAACCCTAATTAGCATTAAAAAAGGTACCCTGGTAAAGTTCTTGCAGACAAATTAAAGGGTTCAATAAATGTGCTTGGTTTGGACATTATTACCCAAGTTCTGTGATGTCACTGTCTGACTAGGGTTTTACGATTTTACCCCTAAGCTAAGAACCACCATCAAAAACAGCATACTTAACTTTCTTATCATATTTTCATCAAATTTGAGCGGGTCACCGCCCCGGGAATTCCAACACTGGGGACTGACGTCCCGCATGATCATTCTCAATTCAACACCTTCACCACCAATCAGAGACCGGTGAACCAGGAAGCAGCCGCGTTGGTGGGAAAGTTTATGCGAACTTATGCACCTTTCAAAGGACCAGCAAGCGGAGACATTCACTGCGATTAATCAAATAGCCCTACATGCGTGTTTGGTTCCTTTACGCTCGGAGGCTTCAAGAATGTCAGAAATGTCCGTCAACAATTTTTCATTTACTGAAGATGACATGATGGCAGAAGAGGGACATAACCGAGCCCTACATGTCACTGCTCACATCAAGGATTCAGAGTTCAAAAGGTCCCTTATCGACACAGGGGCGTCTTCCAATGTTATTACTCTCAGAACACTCAGGACAGACAAGGTGCAGCCAAGTGAAATTGTACGACATCCTACCATGATGACAGATTTCGAAGGCAACCTAACCAGCACGTATGGATACATCAACTTGAATCTGTCGGTAGGACCAATCCAGTCGAAGGTAAAATTTGAGGTAATCGAAAAGGATCCAGACTACCACATGATACTAGGAGGTCCGTGGCTCCACGATAACAGGATCATTCCTTCAACATATCACCAGTGCCTAAAGACCATGTTGAATGAAGAAGTTATTCGCATTCCCGCGTCAGTATCTCCTTATGCACCGATCTGTGGTATGGAGATGTTCGAACCAAAGAAAAATTCGCGGGACTCGTCAGGAAAATTTCTCTGTAATATACTCCCGACATGGACATCAATCGAAGAAGAGGACAGGCTCACATCGCTACACCAAGAGACTCAATCTCACGCCATCCCTCCAAAAGAAAAGCACGCCAATTTCCCCTCATCAAACGGAAATATGACTCATGCTCATACCAAGCGGGAGCGGGCTTTTATTGCAAGTCGTGACGAAAAAGGGAAAACCGTATATCGGAGCCGCTATTAGTAATTAGCAGGGGAGACTACCACCCAGTCTCTCCGCCTAAGGGAATGCAATAACAGCAGCGAGCCACAAGAGGAGGTGTCGGATGCACCACGACAAATGCAGGACGGAACCAACTCCACCACAGATGAACTCCAAGTTATCAACATCGGCAGTGAGGAATCTCTACGGCCTGTCTTCATCAGCTGAACTCTATGTGCTGACGAACGCAAAAAACTTGTGGACCTTCTTAAGGAATATCAAGATGTATTCGCGTGGACGTACGAGGAAATGCCTGGCCTGGATGAGAAATTGGTCACTCACCATCTACATATAATACCCGGATCCAAACCAGTCAAACAATCTCCGAGACAGTTCAGACACGATGTGAAAGAACAGATCAAGACCGAAGTTCAAAAATTACTAGCCGCTGGTTTCATCAAATCCATTCACCATCCCACCTGGTTGGCCAATGTGGTTCCAGTAAAGAAGAAGAACGGCCAAATCAGGTGTTGTGTTGACTTTAGGGATCTGAACAAATGCTACCCCAAGGACGATTTTCCTCTCCCTAACATTGATATGATGGTACACGCCACCAGTGGACACGGTATGTTCTCTTTCATGGACGGGTACAGCGGCTACAACCAAATAAAGATGTACGAGCACGACGCAAGTAAGATAGCTTTTCGAACTCCTCTCGGAAACTTTTACTATACCGTGATGCTTCAGTTTGAAAAATGCTGGCGCCACCTACCAACGCGCCATGACCACAATTTTCCATGATATGATGCATAAGCAAGTTGAAGACTACGTAGATGACATAGTGGTTAAATCAAAAACCCGGGCGGCCCATACAAAGGTTCTGCGACAGGTGTTTGAAAGGTGTCGTGAATACAAACCAAAGATGAATCCTTTGAAGTGTGCCTTTGGCGCCTCTTCGGGCAAATTTCTAGGTTTCCAGGTGACCGCCGAGGGAATCAAAGTCGACCCAGCCAAAACCCAAGCCATCCTCACGATGCCACCTCCACAAACTGTGAAAGAACTCCAGAGCTTCATGCGTAAGGTAAACTACATCCGGCGTTTCATACCGGGTTTAGCTCAGCTTATTGCTTCATTCACCCCCCTTGCTGAAGAAAGGGGCAAGTTTTGTTTGGATGACACTACAACAAGAGGCTTTCGGAAGATTCAACAGATACTGTCATCCCCAACCATCATGAAATCTCCTGCACAAGGAAGACCGTTGTGTCTCTACACTGCTTTTAGTGATACTGCTGTCGGAGCTCTTCTCGCCCAAGAAGATGATGAAGGAATTGAGCACCCTATATACTAGTTCAGTCGAACTTTGAGGTATGATGAACTCAGATACCCCAAGGCAGAAAAAGCGTGCCTAGCTCTAATTCACTCCATTAAGAAGTTTAGGCATTATCTGCTCTCAAACAAGGTGGTGCTGATATCCAAGTCCGATCCTGTGAAGTTCTTACTTTCAAAACCGGCCCTGATAGGAAGGCCAGCCAAATCGCTCCTCCAAATGTCAGAGTTTGATATAAAGTGTGCTTCCCCAAGAGCTATCAAAGGACAAGCGGTCGTAGATTTACTAGTAGCTTCCTAGGAGAGGGTACTACAGCACTGCACGAAGATCTTCGTGGAGAATTTTCGGAAATCTCTTTTGTCAAAGAAGAAGTGTGGCTACTATTTTTCGATGGCTCCGCCACCCCTAGCAATAATACCGGAGGAGCAGGTGTGGTTCTAGTATCTCCAACCGGTGAAGTTTTCTCGCATTCCTTCAAGCTAGACTTTCATTATACCAACAATTCAGCAGAATATGAAGCCTTTCTCATAGGGTTGTCATTAGCCAAGCAAGATGGAGCCACTTGTCTGGAAATAAGGGGTGATTCTAAATTACTGGTTAACCAGATGAGCGGAGTATACGCACTGAAAGAGGTGATGCTGGCCTGCTAAATTACTTCGCTGGCGCGACCATAACACATGTTGGCCGTAGCAAAAACAGACATGCTGATTGCCTAACCACATTAGCATCAAAGCTGCAGTTTGAAGGTTCGGAAGAAACCCTGACGGTGAAGAGACGAACCGTGGCATCAACATGGCTTTTGTAATCTAAGGGGACTGAAGCCAGCGACTGGAGAACACCGATTATTCAAGAACTTAACAGCTCGCTTTCCCAAGGAAAGGTCGGCCTCAAAACCTTGCAAAACTTCTTCATGCTTCATGGGATGTTATACCACCAGAACCCAGATGGTTCCCTGTCAAAATACCTCGGAGATGAAAAGGCACAACAGCAGCTTAACCGTATTCATAGCGACATTTGCCGACAAACGTTGGTGGTAACACTTTATCGTCGCCTACAACGCCTTGGCTACTACTGGCCAGAAATGGAGGCTCAATCTCAATTACTCCAAGGATCTTGCTCCAATTGCCAAGCACCACCGCATCAATTGGAAGTTTTTACTGTTGACCACGCTGGGGACTGGCAAAATCCGTACATCAGTTATCTTCGTGACGGCGTACTCCCTGCAAGCAAGAAAGACCTAACCAAGGTGAAGCAAATATCCAAGAGATTCATACTCCATGAAGGAATCCTATATCGAAAAAGTTTTGGAGGATATTTATTACGATGCCTGGGCGAGCCAGAAATCCCAATCATGCTGAAAGAAATGCACGAAGGTGGGCACCAAGGGAAAAAGAAGTTGTTTCTCCAAATACACGAGCGATACTACATCGGCCGACCATGGAGGACGATGCGGCTGCTTTTGTTCAAAGATGCCACAAATGTCAAATTCATGGAAATCTTATCCAGCACCCTGTGGCTATTTTATAGATGGGGACTCGACATCATTGGGAAGATCAACCCGCCGTCATCAAAACAGCATGAGTATATAATAACCGCAACAGAGTATTTCACCAAATGGGTCCAAGCCATCCCTTTACGAGGGACTACTGGAGCCACAATTGCAGCGTTCATTAAGGAATATATCATTTGTCGTTTCGGCATGCCCAAACACATCATCACCGACAACGACACTCCTTTGCCAACAAGCAAGTACGGGAGTTACTTGAAGAATATGGAATTAAACAAGTCTTCTCCACTATTTACTACCCCCAAGGGAATGGGCAGGCCGAAAGCACTAACAAGACTCTAATTCGAATCCTCAGCCGAACAGTACACGATAACCCTCAGACATGGCACAAACAACTGCCAATGGCGCTTTGGGCATATCGGATATCACCAAGGATCTCTACTGGCGCCTCCCCCTATTCTCTCGTCTACGGCGCAGACGCCATTCTCCCAACAGAAATTAAAATCCCATCGTCTAGGATTGCCAAGGCAAGCGGAGTTCAATGGAATGAAGCCGAAACAGCAAATGCTAGGGTAGCGGAGCTAGACACTTTGGATTCCAGAAGAGCTAAAGCAGAAGATCACGCGCAAGCATACAGAAATTGAATTTCCCTAGCATACGACAAAGTTGTGAAACCTCGAGTTTTTCAAGTAGGGGATCTGGTGTTGAAGACCTCCAAACACATCCAACAAGACATGTCAGCACCAAAATTCTCCCCAAAATGGGAAGGGCCTTATGTAGTCACCAAAGCGTATAACAGTGGATACTACAAGGTCATCAAGAAAGATGGAGGCAAACTGGAAACAATCATCAATGGAAAATGGCTCAAGTCATACTACGCCTAACCCTTACCCTAGCTCTCGCTATCTCATAACACGTCTAGCCATGCATTTTTCTGTTTCCTTCACATCTCAGTTATCAAATTTCATTTAGTCAAAGCATATTAATGAAAATTATCTTATTTCTCCAAAACCAGTACGAAAAAAAAATACATATGTTTGAGACCAGAAAGAAAACCAGGCGTCTCACAACTACATAACTCAGAAAAGCCCGTCCAATAGATTGTAATTCCTTGAAAGCATCATCTTTAACCTGTTTTGATATCTTTCAGTCCTACTTTTCAAGTCCTGGATAGCCTTTCCACCTTTTGGGATTCCACGGCCAGAGCCTTCTCCTCTTCCAAAATGGCTTTTGTGGCAGGAACGACGTTGGAAAGAATACCGGCTCTGTCAACCTTCACAATGTCAAGGCGATGTCGCGGCCAACTTACGTTAAACTCAAGGGATTCACATGTAGACAACATGTTTTCCCACCTTTCAATAGTTGATTCCGTGACGTCGCGAATGGATGTGCCTTCCATTTCAACAATCATAGGCAGGAGACAGTTCACTGTGGTAACCAAAGCAGACGAGCAATGCTTCACCACGTTCCTGGTGGCAATATGGCCATATCTTCTCCATATTTTCGTATACAGAGTCACGAATTCCTTTCGCACTAGGAATTTACCAAAGCTTCGGTAGCTAGAAGATAAACACTTCATGCGGATTTCGAATGACAAACCTGCATTGGGATATTCATGGAAAGAGATACCCAAATCAGCATTTTCCAGATCTGCAGTGGTCGGTGTGCTCGGATTCGAAGAAAGGGGGGGCGGTCAAATCATCATTATCGAAAATGGTAACATATGTTCCAGATGGATATCTCTGCACAAAAGAAACTCTTTTTATCACTCACTGGTGGTAACAAACAAATATTTATTGGTCAATGAAAAAAAAACGTACCAGTATGATCATCTTAACTCGGATGATCCGGACAGGGGAGTTGTCGCCAGAATCAGGCCGCCTACGTTTGACCGAAGAATCTAGCTGACTCGAAGATGATTCGCTTCTGCTCGACATGAGGAAGGAAATATGAATTCAACAGAGAAAGTTTTGTCTTGAACCAAGAAGGATAACCTAACTGCACCAGCATATATATTGCAGAAACCCAAAAGAGAAACGGATGCTGAGCAAACACAATGAGTTTACACGGCGGCCAAAAATCAGCCTCAACCAGGTGAAGTCTCTCGTCGAAACCCTAATGTAGAACGGGAGAAAATGGTCAGATAGCCAAAAGAGCGCCGTCTTCACCTCTCGAAGAAGCCCAATCTCCGCGTGCTCCACCAGACAAGCAGCGTTATCTCCGCCCGCTCCACAGCCTAGCAAGTAACGCCATGACTCCAGCACTCCGTAATCAAAGCCGCACTATCTCTGCCCATTTTACGAAAAACGCCAGCTCCATCTTCACTGTTTGATAGCCAATGTTCAAAGTGTTGTTTCCACCATCCCACGGACCTAGCCAAAGCGGCGCCATCTTGGACATTCAAAGCAGCGCCCTCTACCTTTCCTAGCCAACCAGTTCTCGTTCCGTGGGCCAAGTTGCAATGTCACCTCTGCCGATCAATAGCCGAAGTTTCAGCGCCGACGCCAACACCCTATGGCCAAGACAGAAGTACACAGAGACGCCAACACAGAGATCATGGATTCCTCATGCCTTCTGCTAAAGGTTAGTTGAATTTCCTCAGCAATCTCTACACGTCTTGCCCTTTCGATTTTACTCTTGTCTGTCACCATCTCATCCTTACCCCGCAACAATGCCACTGTTACGTGCTAAGCATGGGACTTAATGTTGATGGTGGTTTTTATCTTAGGATTGAAATCGTAAAACCTTGCATCTGATGTGACGTAACTCTGTAAGGAAACGGTGACGTGAGTGCTAACCTCTCCACCGGCATATTTATTGAGTCGTTTAATATACTTACATGAAATTTATCCAGACTGGCGAATGTAGTAACCATCCCAGATATTCTGTAAATTTCGGCGCCTCGCCTATATTTACTTAGTATAAGTTCCTTTAAATGCCTTTTATGCTATGTTCTCCGGCTGAACCCTTAATGTTGATATGGCATGACGATTTGTGTTCGCTCGCAACAGAGTAGCACGAATTTCCAATTATCAAGGATAAGGTCTTTGGATAAGGTATTCAATCCGAAAAGCATGCTGCTCTCTGGCAATGAACTTAAAAGAACTCTGTGTCAACACATAGAGTTCAATCAATTGCCCTGACTAACTTGCATAAGTTAGGGTTTTGCGCCTCGCGCAGTATATCAAACCTTTCTTGTCTAAATTAAGCCTAGGCGAACTAGGTAATCAATCCGCCATGGATTAGCAGGTGCAAAACCTTGCCCAGAATCAGAAAACAGGGAGCCGCAGCAGCAAAGGGAGGCGTGGCCATGCCTTAGGCCAACTGGCGCCACTTGCCATTGGCCACGCGTCTTCCTAAACCGGCCCTATTTCTCTCGACCAATCGTGTCGCCTCAAATTAGCCACGCGCACATAAGTTGTGGCTGGGCCCATACTCGCAGGCCCCACTTCCCATCGACCAATCAGGTCGCTCTAAAGCCGCCACACTCTCACCAAAAGTGTAGCCACGCCCATGCTTGGCCGACCCTCTTTTAATCGACCAATGAGGTCGTTCTAAAGCCGCCACACTTTCACCAGAAGTGTAGCCGCACCTTATGTTTGGCCGGCCCCTTTCCTCGACCAATCAAGTCGCTCCAAACTTGCTACCATACATTAAAGGCCAAACGCACCCTGCCGCGCCACTCTGCCGCGGTAGCATGCCACTTTAGCCTTGGTCACGCCGCCAAGCCCTAATTCTTACCACGGCGCCAAAACCTAGCCTTGGCCACGCCGCCAAGCCCTAATTCTTACCACGACGCCAAAACCTAGCCTTGGCCACGCCGACAAGCCCTAAATCTTACCACGGCGCCAAAACCTAGCCTTGGACACGCCACCAAGCCCTAATTCTTACCACGACGCCAAAACCTAGCCTTGGCCACGCCGCCAAGCCCTAATTCTTACCACGACGCCAAAACCTAGCCTTGGCCACGCCGCCAAGCCCTAAATCTTACCACGGTGCCAAAACCTAGCCTTGGTCACGCCGCCAAGCCCTAATTCTTACCACGACGCCAAAATCTAGCCTTGGCCACACCTCCAAGCACTAAATCTTACCACGGCGCCAAAACCTAGCCTTAGCCACGCCGCCAAGCCCTAATTTTTACCACGATGCCAAATCCTAGCCTTGGCCACGCCGCCAAGCCTTAATTTTTACCACGGCGCCAAATCCTAGCTTTGGCCATGCTACAACGCCACTGGCATGCCGCCATGCCACGGCTACTGGCATGCCACTATGCCATGGTTCCACCAGGCGCTACTATGCCAATGGCGCCACTTCGCTACACAACAAAGATGTGGTCATAATCAACGGCCACTCTTCCTCATGAGATGAAATCTCAGCCATCCAAGTTCGCCACTGAACTGATGGACTTGCGGCAAGTCCCAGGTAACACGCTACGCCAGGCGCCACTATGCTAATGGCGCCACTTTGTTACACAACAAAGATGTGGCCATAATCAACGGCTACCCTTCCTCATGAGATGTAATCTCATCCATTCTAGTTCACCACCAAACTGACGGACTTGTGGCAAGTTTTAAGCGGCCGACCAAGGCAAGCCTAATAGCATCACATGTTATTTTCCAATGGCAAAGTCTCTTGACTTTGACTTGCCACACATAGCAACCTGCTACACGTTTTCCACGAAAAAACTCGAGACATCAAACATGTCACAAACTGAGGGATACTCATCAGGGTATTGGTCTGGCGGTTTATAGCGTGCGGTGTGCAATGCGCCCGTTACAAGAAAGTGTCATGAAGTAGGACAATTAGTGGTGGTGAAAAGTAACGGTGTAAACAATTAATTTCCTTCATCATGGAAGCGTAATGACTGATGGTTACACGGATTCACTTCCCTCATCATGGAAGCATAACGTCTGACGGTTACACGTTACTCTATTCTTCCACCACTCAATCATTTCCACTTCCTACAAGACCAGGGTACGTTTCAATATGACTTGTATAAATATAGGCTTCACCTATTTTCACCAAAAAACAAGTTTTTTGGTCGGCAACAACATAGTATCCAGAAATCACCAAGAACTGATAGCTTTTCATTCTACAAGTCAGTTCCACTTTTTGATACAAGTCATAAAACAACTACACCTTCAGAATCAACCATTCTGGTCTCAACACCTTCTTCGCTTCCCTCCCTAAGACCAACCCTTCTCCTTCACTTTGTGACCGAAGCAAGCCTGGAACGACCATTTCTTGGTTTCGGCCAGGATTGTATAGATTGATCTCTCGAATCAAAAGCACTCCACTGCACTGCATTGTTTAGGGTTTAGATTCATTTCTCATCCACACACCCGAAATTACCAAAATTTGCAGAAACATTTTTCACCCACGAACACCTTCATAGCCCAATCCTCGTGTATCACGATGAATTCTACATGCTACCAATATTGAGGTTAATTTATCTGAGCTGCTATTTCTTGACAAACTCTCTTTTAAGCTCGAGTTTTTTTCTTCCAAACTTTTGACCTTTTAAAGCGCAATAACTAGATCATTCTTGGATGATTCACATTGAACTTTGAGATCTTCTCGTTCCGAATCAAATAACAAGTTCATCTCAATGTTCTCCAAGTTATCTAGTTTTTCTTGAAGAATAATTTCTCGATCATGACTTCCGGCAATTTCTTCTTTAAGCTTTCGTATTTTGTTGAGATAATCTCTTGCACCAATAGAATCAAGTTGGTCTTGCAAGTCTTTATTCCAACTACGAAGTCTGTCATATTTTACTTTTCTCTTGAATATGGTGCTTTTCGACTTCCGAAAGTTTCGATGACATTGCTTAAGAAGTTTATTAGCAACTGGATCTACATGGAACACTTCTTCGTCAGAATCAGAATCAGTATCCAAAAGAATTTTTCCAGAATCTAATGCAACCTCGCCTGCGTACTCTTGGTGATTATAATATTCGGGTCCATCATCATCAAGAGTAGGCAAAGCTGCTGCATATGCCGATTGTCTACGGCTACATCTAGGACATACTGAAGACAAGTGCCCGAAACCACGACAGTTATAGCATTGTACATCATCATTGGGAGATGTTGTAACTTTAGAAAAACTCTTTTTCCTGTCTCTCAAGAGTTTTCTAATTGTCGTGGAGTGACATCCTTAGTATCTGGCGAACCAGATTTATCCTTATAGGATTCAGAATTATTTGCAGCTTTAAGAGAAATCACCTCTTTTCTAGATGCGTGTTCATTATCAAAGATCTTTAACTTTCCAATAAGAGTATTTCTGGAGAGTGTAGAAAGATTGTTTGCTTCTTCAATGGCATGCTTCTTAGACTCGTATCTTGATGGTAGAGACCTGAGAATTTCGCACACAATAACTTTCTCCGGAATAGTTCTTCCTAATGAATACGAGGAGTTAACTATTTAAGAAAGTCTTTGGTTAAACTTATCAAAGGTTTCATCATCAGACATGCGAAGGTTTTCCCATTCAGAAGCTAGATTTTGAAGCCTTACTTTTTATCTCGGCATTCCCTTCGAATATGGTTTCTAAGATATCCCAAGCATCTTTAGACTTATTACATGTAGTAACATGGTGCTGAAGATCTGGGGTAACGGCATGGATGATATAATTTAATTCGTCAGAATTTTGCTTCGCAGCAAGAATCTCAAGTTTATTATAATCACTAATATCCTTTGCTTGATTACACCGTCTCATCAGTAACTAATGGAGGATCATAGCCATTAACAATACGAACCCATGATTGAAAATCTCACGCTTGTATAAAAGCATGCATAGTAATTTTCCACCATAAATAGTCCGTGCCATTGAAGACTGGTGGTACGTGTATAGAGATAGCACTTTTGTCCATAGAATCAGATTGCTATAAACACAGACTTATGAGGTCTTAACGTGTTTGCCTTCTCTGATACCAATTGAAAATGCGGGGGTCTAACAACCACACCCAGCAATTCGTTTGGCAATCTGAGAGGACTTACTCTATTATACTTTCAAGAGAATCAACTAGACAAATCAGACTCAATCTTGAGAAAAATATATCAAAGAGTTATATCTCTATTTCTCAATTCAATCCGCAATCAAACAAATAGAAATTTGCGAGCCCGATTGAATATAAGAAATAACTTGGACGGTATCAAAACCAATATCCAAGTGTCAATCAATTTAATCAACAACCAAATGTTGGATTCCCAATTGATTGAACTTACGCACAACTTTGTGATATTTCAATTATAAAGATAAACAATATAATGCGGAAAAGAAATAACACAGACACCGAAAATTTTGTTAACGAGAAAACCGCAAATGCGAGAAAAACCCAGGGACCTAGTCCAGAATAAACACATATCTGAATATAAGTCGTTACACCAAATTCCTACTACCTATTCGGACTAAATGTAATAACTGCAAAGACAAATAGAACTCCTAGCACAACACCGATTGTCTTTAGAAATTCTTCTCGTAAATCTTCTAGCAGAACCCAAGGCTCTCTTTAGAAGATACAACAACACGATTGATACGATTTGATATTTTGTTTGCACAAAACACCGGTTTGATTTCCCTTTAGATGTGAATCAAAGTTTTGGAAATCTTGTGTTTATTTTGATAAAAACAATTACTAGGTAAAAGTAATATCAAAACAAACTTGTAGATTAGGGATTATTACACTCTTCTTTAATGGAAGAGAAACCTAATTATTCTACAACAAGAACAACTAGAATAAATCTAGAGATATCTTGTTTAAAACTTCTTAAGGATTTTTATGAGATACCTTAATCGAAGTTTTCTTTCTAGATTCCGATTTCGACTAGCAAGTGTTGGTATACGATCGGAAACTGAAGTCTATCAAAACCTAGGGTTTATGATCAACAACTCTTGAATGGTTTTATATCAGAAGAGAAAACCTTAGAATATACAAGAGGTGAAAAACCTAGATTACAAGTTGTATAATCAATCACGAAGATTAATCCAACTCGGCTTTGTGATCCCCAATACAAAGACTTTTATCTCACTCTTGTTCACGAAGAAGCGAAGACATGGAAAACAACCTTATGAGCTTACACCAATTTTCCAAAGGGGATGAAAGCGTGTAGCACTCACGACCCTTTATTTATTGTGAAAGGTAGCTTGAAAGCTAAGCATAGGTATTTTCCTTTTTCAAGACTCTCCTAATTTTGGGAGTCTTTCCTAAGTTACAACTCTTGCCAAAATAATTAAATAATTAATTAATTAGCAAATATTGTATTTATGTGAATAAATCACATTTTAACTTAGGAAGGAATTAAAAGTTATCACAAACACTTTAATATGGTAATCAAATATGTTTGGATTAATAGCCATCTTGCCTAGTAAGTAAACATCACCAACTTGACCAAAAATGCCTTTTAGTCACGTAATTGGGCCCAAGTCCGTGAACCGTTACAAACAGTCCATGGATTGTTTCCTACTAACGAACTGTAACAATTACAGCAACACTTATAATTGTTACTTTAATAAATCACTCATAACTTCATCGTTATAACTCGGAATTGAGTGATTCTTGGCTCGTTGAATTCGTAAGCTCATTCACTATAACATGAGAACCTTTCCGGGGATAAAGGTTATTGTCACCAAAGTCGTGGCTTAAATAACCTCGAGTATATATACATAAATGTACATTAACCGCTATCGGAATTGTTCCATAGAGTGAGCATTTGTTTCGATAGATTAGAAAGGTAGAATTGAACAAGAATCCAAATGAAATCAATTACCACATACCTTTGTTGATGTCTTCTTGTAATCTTCAGTCTTCATCCTTAAGAATAGTTCTTCTTAGACCTAATCTAGTCTGAAACTATCTTTAGTGTACTAAATCAAGAATGCATTTTGGAAACTAAAATTGACCACTAACTTGACATACCAATGCTAGTGGGTTCAACCGAGCAATGCTCTAACAAAAGGTATATCAGAGAACGATGGGTCCAAATACAACAAAGATATACCTGGAGCAAAAGGGGCTATAAATACCAAGCTTCACCAATAAACTAAGGGCATTCAATACCAAGGAGAGATGATCTAGTTTTAAGCTTATACCTCTTTAATGTTTAGAACTTAAGTATTTACTTCAACTTGACTTCTCTCTATTACTTTGGGAATCATTTAAGATCTTTGTAACCACCACAACTTAATACAAACAATCACTCATTACCCCGTGGACGTAGACGAAAGTCGAACCACGTAATCTCTTGTGTCTCATGATAACTTAGTAGCATTTACGTTATATTTGTGTTCTTAGTTATTATTGTGATGTTGAATATCTTTTACCACTTAGCATTATCAGTTTAACAGAGGCATCAATGCTACTTAGTATCCGATTCTCTAAGCTGTATACATTACGTAGACTATGGGAAAATTAGTAGTCACACTCGGATAATGGGTGGATTCTTGATTCGGGTTGTACTTTTCATATGTGTCCTCATAGAGAATGGTTTTCTACTTATCAAGCTCGAGAAGGTGGAAGATTTATTATGGGAAACAATGTCACTTGTAAAGTGGTGGGTGTAGGTACAATTCAAAATAAGATGCACGATGGTATTGTGAGGACTTTAACCAAGGTTAGGCATGTTCCGGATTTAAGAGGAAATTTGATTTCTTTTGGTACACTTGATTCAAATGGTTGCAAGTATCAAGGTGAATGTGGAGTTATTTGTGTCTCAAGAGGAAGTCTTACAATCATGAAAGGCACAAGAGTTAATGGTCTTTATACACTGCAAGGTACTACTGTAATAGGTGATGCAGTTGTATGTTCTTCGATTTCAGAAGATGATACTACCAAGTTGTGGCATATGCGGTTAGGGCATATGAGTGAGACGGTGGTAGGAGCTTAAAGATGTTTATTTCCTACGTCTTACTGCAAGTGCACAGGCCTATTGGAGGCGTGGCAAGCACAGGTCGATCCCACAGAGAATTGGGTGTGCTTAAGTGATCAAAGGGCTTTACTTAACTGAAATCTAGCAAATGATAGAAATATTTGGTGTTTGGTGTCGAAATGACAAGTTTGAGTAGTTGTGACTGTTGTGACACTAAGCTAAGGTCTTAATGAGAAGAAAATATGTTATAACTGTGAATTGAGAGTATTAAGGTGACTGAATTCACCTCCTAATCCTATACTAAGGTAACACACATCAAATTATAATCTTATAACTCCCCTTGGAAGTTTCAAGTGGAAAATTAGACCAATTGAATTCACAAATCATCCCCTAGTATTGGTTGTCTTCTTACAGTACAACCAATCACAGGAGATTTGCTCAACAATTGGTTAATGAACCTTATGCAATACAAACAATTAGATTAAAACTCAGATGTGAACTAACTTCATATATTCAATAGGGGTTTCATCAACACCCTAGCTAAAT
This sequence comes from Papaver armeniacum, assembly GCA_023531295.1. Taxonomy (NCBI): domain Eukaryota; kingdom Viridiplantae; phylum Streptophyta; class Magnoliopsida; order Ranunculales; family Papaveraceae; genus Papaver; species Papaver armeniacum. The sequence continues at coordinate 370,792 of JAJJWW010003904.1, forward strand.
ATTTTAGCACATGTTCAACATAAACACAGACTTAATATTCAAATTGTAAAACTAAACTAAGAACCCTAAAATTGACTACCTTTCTCTTTCATCTAAAACATGAATTTATACTCTCAAAACAATAACAACTAACAACTACACTGACCCAAACCTGACTTCTCCCTTTGCTTCGCCTCTGAATCGACATGCAAGGGGTTTGGTGAAACCCTAACCCTAATTATCTTTAACCTAGCTTCTAGGTTGATGAGAAGCTAAGAAAGAGATAATTGAGAGAGAGAGTGATGGTGCGGGAGCAGAGATGGAGTGGTGGTGATGGCGACAGAAGAATGAGATGGTGGTGATGATGGCTCTGGTGCGGTAAGGGAGGAGAAGGTAGAGCTCTGCAGAGGTATGGGAGAAGAAAGAGAAGAAGGAAGAGGAAATGGATTTGCTCGAGTAGGGGTATAGGGTTAGGTGGTTTTGCTGTGAGGCAGGTGTAGCGACGATCGATGATGAGGCTGTAGCGAGCGTTGGATTTAGCTGGAGAAGATCTGAACGGCTGAAGGCGACTCGGGGCGATTTGGTGTGGAGCGGGGACAGCAAAGTGTGATGTGCATGAAGGAGCAACCGTTGGATGTAGCTGATGGAGATCTCAACTGTTCAGAATTGATGGGCTTGGATTCGGGTCGTGGGTCGGAGATGGATAGCTCGAGCCCATGTCTTGTAGATGAGTTGCTACTTGTTGGGTTGCAACTGTTGCGCGCGCGGGCTTTGGCTTTCTGCTCCATAGACGCTCGTCTCCAATTCTTCGCTCTTTTGGCTCCTCAGTTTCTCCGAGCTTTATTTATTACCTAAAAACACAAAATTAATTAATACAAATATTTATTCTTGAAAACAAATAAAATACAGAATCTGGGATAATATCTGATTTATGAGCACAAAAGATGAGTAAAATGCCAATAAAAAGGTGTATAAATATGCAATATTTGGCACTTATCAGACAGGGTTGGCTGTTTTGAGCAAGCAAGGATTGATTTGTAATCGTAAAACTGGTAAGCTTGATTTCTGTGAACATTGTGTGTTTTGGAAGCAGTGTAGAGTCAAGTTCAGTACAACTATTCATAACAACAAGGGTATTTTAGATTATATTCATTCTGATCTTTGGGGTCCTTCCCGGGTGGAGTTACATGGTAGTGGTAGATATATGTTGACATTCATTTATGATTTCTCAAGAAAAGTATGGGTATTCATACTTAAGCACAAAGATGAAACTTTTGTCAAGTATTCAAGCAATTGAAGACTATGGTTGAGAAGCAAACTGGTAGACAAATCAAGTGCTTCAGGACAGACAATGGTTTGGAGTTTTGTGGGGGTGAGATGAGTTCTGCAAGGAGCAAGGGATTGTGAGTTACCACATAATCAGAAAAACACCATAGCAAATTGTGTTGCAGAAAGGATGAAAAAGGATGAAAAGACGAGGGTACCCAAATATACCTCAATCTAAAACTTTTCCACCTATAAGTCCTTTCTCCGAAAGTGATTGTCTATGGACTGAGTCGAGACAATACAACTAATTGGTTCACACTTCGTGTGATTGTCTATGGATACGAGATCAAGACAATACGACAACAAGATAACTTGTGTGATTGACTATGGATACAACATCGAGACAATACAAAAACGAAGTATGTTTACTTGATAAATGATTCGAACTTAACCAAACACAATAGGATTACTATCAAGTAAATAGGAATTAACGTTTGTGTATTTTACTTCTAATTATAATAAAACAATTATAATTGCGGAAATAGAAAAGTAAAAGACACAGCAAGATTTTGTTAACGAGGAAACCGCAAATGCATAAAAACCCCGGGACCTTGTCCAGAATAGAATACTCTCGGAATTAAGCCGCTATACAAAATCAAACCAACTTCGTATAGTTGAGACCAAGCAACTAAACCTATAGTTCACCTAGTTCCCTCAGTATCCATGCGCCTCCAACTTGTAAATAAGTCACGCACTTGGAACAATTCCTTTGGTTCGTATTCCAAACAGTAAAGGAACAACAAATAGGTTCGGTAACAACTCTTTTCAAACAATGTGATATGAGTCGACAAAGGCTCTTCCGTTTAACCAATAAACTCATTTGTCGTGTCCTTAGATCAATCTCTCAACAAATACTAAAGTAATTGTAAGACTACGCGATCAATACTATTAATCACAAAGAAGTGTATTGATGCCGATCTACTCAACTAATCAATCCAGTCTATCACAAAGATAAACCGATTATAGTTGGACCCCTTTCCAGCCGAAACAAGTATTGTGCACACCAAAGATTATGAACCCAAAAAGTCTTCTTGTCTTCAAATATTCTTTAATCTTCAATCAGCACCTGCACACAATCAACTTGAATCTCTTGCGATCAATCACACACAGAACGAAGTCTATTAATGTTGGATTATCACAAGACGTCTTTAGATCTACAAACAGTCTAAAGATCCCCGTCAAAACTTCGATCTAGTTTGAGTGAATCTTATATTAGAAGAGAAGATTCTCAAGCATAAACAAACTAGGTGCAATCAAAGTTCAACAACCGTTAGTCCATCAAATCAATCGAAAACTAATAATATACCGTAATTATCTAGTTTCCCACCAACGGTACTAATAGAGCTTCTCCATCCCAAAGAAGTCATTAAATTGGGGGGTCGTAAGAGATTTCGCCTAATTAGGTTACTTTCCTCTCTGAATAGGAGGCTCCACCAGTAACAACATAACTAGGTAGTTTTGCTGGCTCTGAGGATTAGTTTGCTAGAAATGCAAACTTCGGTATTTATAGACAAGGAAGTTTGGACACCAAGGAATTTCCAAAACCAAATATTCTCAAAGATATGAAATAAACACAAAATCAGTTTTTCATAATTCCTGGAAATGCACTGTCCAAATATTGACCGAAATCCCAATAGAAAAATCTATAATCAGTAAATGCACATTACTAATTATTATTTTCTAAAGATATGCATTTAATTGTTGGAGATTAAATAGCATATAAAACTAAAAAACCTTAATTAAAAGATTCTAAATTTATTTCGATCCTGGGATTCTCCTTTAGCTATTAAGGAATATCTTTGAACAATTAATGATAAGAGTTACTGCAAATGTTCAAACTATGTCGACATCTTTACTTTTCAAGTCCTTTTTCATAGTTACAATCTTGGAAACGATTTGCCACACTTCCAAACAAGTTTAGAATTAGTTCGTCTGAATTCCAAGAACTATGCGATTGATTATCCTATCAAATCACCAATCATGGGTTTCACGGTTCCACCAAAACAAGTTCGGTTCTACCTCCATGTGAGTATTGTGCATAGTCACGCTAGTTACCACAATTCGGTTGACTAGGTACTAGAATCGGTTCCCCACAACTTATGGTAACTACCTGTGATACGTATTGATCTATGTACCTTGGTGACTACTATTATAGAGGCGGAATTCGGAATAATAATAGACGAAAACTAGAAAACAGAACACACTAGAATCCAGATTCGAAGAAACTATCTTCTCTAGATTATGAACAAGAAAACTATTACAATTCTCTCTTTGTTACACTCATAATCTCTCTAGGTAAATAACCTTAAAATATTTGCTAAGCTTGCTTTTACAATAATTAATTGCCTCACAAACTTCTCTAGGTGATTTGTCTCACAAACCTCCTTTCTTTGATCTAGGTGAGTCTGTATCACAAACCACACTCTAGATGTCTTAGCTATGAGCTAAACATCTCTATTTATAGTTTTAACGGTTTCCCAAACCTTATAGGAATCTATTTCCTTATCTAGGAATAATTCCTTCTCTAGGTATATTTCCTCATCTAGGAATATTACCTTGTCTAGGAATATTCCTTATCTAGGAATAATTCCTTTTCTAAGTATATATTTCCATATCTAGAAATATTACCTTGTCTAGGAAATATTCCTTTTCTAAGTATATTGCCTTATCTAGGAATATTACCTTATCTAAGAATATTTCCTTATCTATGAATATTGCCTAAAAATCAGTATTCCTTCCCAAAGTAGAAATTTATCCTCAATCCGTCTTGAGGATCACTAGTTCCCGAAGAGAGGAAGATACACATGTATCATGCGCCCCCACTCAAGAATTTGAACTCCTGTGAAAGTTATATTTGGAGGTTAGGGAACTCAAGAGTTCCTTTCACCCTGCTGAACCATCTCTCTTTGCTCGAAACTGGACCTTGACGTCTAATTTGAAAAGCTTCCATATCTCTTCGTCTTTTCTTAGTTAATCTTAGCTCCATAACGCAATCTTTTTCGAGTGGTTCTACTTCTTCTTCTTCGTTCTTTTCTTCAAGAACACCAGATGAAAACGTAGTCTTTTTCTTCGTCTTTGGCTTGGGTGTATAAGACTCCATGTCTGTTTGTAGTGCAGCCACATTCTCTTGCATAGTTTGTGGTTCGCTTTGCTTAAGATCATCAACTGACTTTCCTATCTTTGGTTCTCTTGTTTTTTAAACGTTTTCTAGCTTCTCGAGCACCTCACCAAGTTTTACGTAGAGAGACCTAGTGAAAACCATAAACCATAGGAACCTTCCCTAAAAGAACGAACCTTGCTCTGATACCAACTTGATACGTATTGATCTCTGTACCTTGGAGACTATTACTATAAAGGCGGAATTCAGAATAATAATAGACGAGAAACAGAAAACACTAGAAACCATATTCGAAGAAAATATCTTCTCTAGATTATGAACAAGAAAACTATTACAATTCTCTTTTTGTTACGCTCACAATCTCTCTAAACAGTGGATCAACCTCAAACTATTTGCTAAGCTTGCTTTTACAATAATAATTGTCTCACAAACTTATCTCTAGGTGATTTGTCTCACAAACCTCCCTATCTGGTCTAGGTGTGTCTGTATCACAGACCACACTCTAGATGTCTTAGCTATGAGCTAAACATCTCTATTTATAGTTTTAACGGTTTCCCAAACCTTATTGGAATCTATTTCCTTATCTAGGAATAATTCCTTCTCTAGGAATATTACCTTGTCTAGGAATATTCCTTATCTAGGAATAATTCCTTTTCTAAGTATATATTTCCATATCTAGAAATATGACCTTGTCTAGGAAATATTCCCTTTCTAGGTATATTTCCTTATCTAGGAATATTACCTTATCTAAGAATATTTCCTTATCTATGAATACTGCCTAAAAATCAGTATTCCTTCCCAAAGTAGAAATCTATCCTCAATCCTTCTTGAGTACACTAGTTCCCGAAGAGAGGAAGATACACATGTATCAACCTGTAATTGGCTGCACATGTCTATAGGATCGGCTCCCCCAAAACTACAAACTTGTTGCATATGTTCATAGGATCGATGCCCTTATCTACTAAAAACGAGTTGCACCTCTTACAAGGATCGATTCCCTCTTGTAAATTTGTTGCACCTCTTACTAGGATCGGTTCCCCAATGACTAGATAAAAGTTGCAATTTACAAGGCATCGATCATACCATCTTGAGTGATTACTTAAGATCAGTTTCACTAATAAAAGTCATACCAATACATAAGTCAGGCCTTGTGAATAGTTTTACCAAGATACATAAACAAGTTTATGAGCGGTTATACTAAACACACATATTGGTAATTCAAAATAGATTTGCAATGAATAACAATACCAATAAGCCTAGCGATTTTCCTTTCGATTCACAAAACGAGTTTATGAACTTACTTCCTTTAAAAGAATGTAAAACATTGTTTCCTAGGATGAAATCTTCACTCATACCCATACATAATCACAGTAGCATTCATATGATCATGTCGAGGTGTTATATACAAAGTTTAATGGTGAAGCAATAAACCTCGTATTGTATTCCTTAATACTATGTCTAACTATAGTATCATACACAACTTCGCAGTTATGTTTTCAATATGCACGACTTGAAAGATACGTTAGGGAATGAAACAGTTCAAATTAAATATTACTAACCTCAAGAGGAAGGATGATGTTGTCGTTGGAGCTCCATGCTTCTTCACATTCTTCAAGTCTTCATGTAATACTTGTAAGTCTCATATCCTAACACTTTCAAGCTAACCTATACGAAGTTGACTCTAGTATATAATCAAGCGACTCTTTAAATGAGTTTTGATTCACTAAAATATGACAACCAAACTTGACATACCAACGCTTGGTGTGTTCAACCGAGCAATGCTCTAACAATCTCCCCATTTGTCAATGTTAGTGACAAAACTCTTACATCATATGGATAAACAAATTACAAAAATTCATTATACACATACGCTTGATTCCAAGTTCAACGGCACAAAACCTGCATTAAATTCAATCCTTAAATGCCGCTGCTGACATTATAATAACAAAGCTAATACTCCCCCTAAAGGTAAGATAGGTAGATTTTCAATCCGCACGTCTTTGTTATTTTCATGTAGTTACTCATAACTACATATCATATGGTATGTGACTCCCCCTTAGTCTATGCTTTCACTCTATTCGTTAGAATAAACATTTTAGCACAAATGTCATTTCCCTTAGTGATACCAACTCACAATAAGTCAATATCACTTGTTTACTCCATATATTTCTCCCCCTTTTTGTCACAAAATGACAAAGAAACGAAAAAATAAAGGACAAACCGAAAGGATCTTACAAATCTCACAAAGAGAATTTGCAAACCTATAAGAGTTGAGCACGAGGGTTTTACACACCATTTTAGATGACCAATATCAAAACCGAAACTACAAGTAATTTGGTTTTAACATGTTATCTAGGAAACAATTGCCTGAAGCAATTTTCCCTAATAGTTTAGCACATCAAAAATCGACTAAGCACATTAGTTCTTTTGCTAAACCGATTGTACAAATACAATCGCTTGTTCGATAAGACCAAAATAAAGATCAGAATTAACTTTATTTTTCTCATCAGGTTCTAATTATTCACAAAGAATAACTTAGACCTTTCACTTTTAAACAAGACAAATACTAGGTTAGTTAACTAGTAATTCTTGTTAAGGCATTCGCTTAGACTTGAATAACCGAACCTTCACATTTGATAAGTCTAACTAAGATCCTAAAAACTTAGATTCTCTTATCCGGAAATCACTTGGACTAAACAAATGATCCCGAAACACTTTTGTTAAGCCATAAAAAATCCATACAAACCAAATAAATCAACTTGCATAATCATTTATCTTAACCGGAAGCAATTGAAACAGACATAGACATTATAGCACCGCAATTGCACCGAAATTTTGTAAGCCTAAACAATTGATATCAAACAATAAAGAAAGATAACAATAGTTTTTCTTAACCGGAAACAATTGAATCAAAATCAAACATCCATACACAAATAATGGAATCAACATCAATTGTACCGAAATTTTGTTGAGCAAAAGCAGTAAATATATATGCAATAAAATCAGGCTTTTCTTAAACAGGAAAACAATTAACTAACAAAGTCGTTACCTCAAATTTCGCATCCTCTTATCCAATATATTTGCATATTCTTTCCAGGGAGAATTGATATCAAAATATCATTATGTTGTCATCCTTATGCAAAACAGATGAATAACAACAACCAACCTTTACCAGAGAAAGGTTGAAAACCGGTTTTTAACTATTGCAAGCAAAAGTTGAAAACCCTGAAACATATATGCTTTTATGCTAAACCAAACGATTCAACATATTGTGACTTTTTCACATACTGTTTCAATCAGATACCCTCATGATCCTTCGACAAAGCCTACCAATATGGGCTAAAACTTAATCCTGCTAAACCAAAAAGTCACCCAAACCATAAGGGTTCACAACATATGAGATCGAATATCAAGGTTAGAAAACCGAAATCAAACATCCCATACACATACATAGCAAGAAGATAAAGCATTCAAGCACATGCTATGTAAACTATCCCAAGAAAAATTATACATCAAATAATTTTATTCATAATAAGATAGTTTTATTCATAAAATAGACCTAATACAATCATTGAAAGAAATCAAAAATTGATGTCTATTATTATCGATTTACTCCTTCATCTCAGCACCAGTGAAGGGTAGGTTATTACTTTCGCACTTCCACTTGTGAAATTCTTCCAGTAGATAACCTTGTTGCTTGACCAGAATTTCTTGCACTTGAGATATTTTCGAGAAGGATTCTACAAGAACATGTATTTCGGTCTTGGATTGAACACAAAGTGTGTCAAAGCTTCAATACACTGATCTTTCTTCAACATATTCTCTCTTTCCTTCTTGCTAAGCCAATCTCTCTTTTTGATCTTACTCCTTGATTTCTCGTCCAGAGATGATGCAGATTTATTCTTCAAGAGATCTTTCTGATCTAGCATCTTATCAAGAGAAGACATTGGATCCAGACCCATAGTTCGGACAAGGAATGACCAAAGAATAGAAGGATCATTTTATATATTTTTTCGAAAATATAATATTCCCATAAATACGAATATCTTGAATATTTTCAATTACTAGATGTTACAAGCTTCTAACCCGGTGCATACGCATCGGATATTCTTGTCTGGGGACGTGATCAATATCAGTGCAGAGAGTTGCCCAAATCATTCGTGGTCTATATATAGGATTTATTTATTTATTTTTATTTTTTTGCGGCTGTTCCATCCTCTTACTCGGTTAGACGTCTTGATCCTTTCATCAACAGTACGGACACAACGATTAACTGTGTAAAAATCCAAAAGTAATCCAGAACAAACCTCATCAGTACATGAAGATTCTTCATACATGATCATTGATCTATAATATATGCTTCAAAACATAAATAAAAAATCTATTATGGGTGTGCCTTGCTTTTTAATCCATATGGCTTGAGAGGAAATGAGGAATCTAAGAATCTTTGAAGGCACGAAGAAATCTGCTCAATAAATTTGATTATGGATATTAACCTAATGGTTATTTTTTGGGCAGTCGGGACATCAACTGGGATGCCATTTTACATTGATGTTTTATTGTCTTTTATGTACAACTTTTGTCTTTCATCCTGTCCTCGATTTTTCTTCTTTTTGATTAGTAAATAAGGGATTCTTCGTTTTTCCAAATACCATGCTTGAATAAAATGGATCAAGGGTCACTATCTAATTTTGAAAGGATATTATGGCTTTTCCTTTATGTCCACTGGTTACTTCTCAACATCACATCTTTTTGTATCTGCATCTTTATCGCATGAATTCAAAGTCTTGATTTATATTAAGAAATCCAATGAAGATATAAGATATTTTGTTTCACTAAGAAACGACTTTCATCCTCTTCTCCATTATCAGAACTCTATCTAGCAAGTGGTCCAGTAAGTTATTAACCTGGGCATTTTCAAAAACAATCAAAAACTCACAAAATAAATTTAATTAGAGAATCAAACTGTAACAGAATATGGAAACTTAATTGACCATAACAGGCTCCAAATATGTTGTTGGGTTTTTGAATTTACATTCCTATACTGTGATCATTAATACTTGGGTTTTTCTTGCAATTGGTTCAATTTGCAAAGCCGATGTTGTATGAACATGAAAACATGAAAATAAATACAGAGGGAAACTTGAAAAAAAAAAATGTTCCAAAAAGACGTATTTCAAAAGATATCTCTCTAAGGCCTTTCTCTCACTATGTAGTTTTGATATTTTCTTAGAAGCTTTTCGGCTTAGGCTGAAGCATCCTAACTATTGACAACCTTTTTCCTGATCATGTTGATTGACGAAAGGTCATATCTTTCGTAGGAGGCCATGTTCAAAATATTTTTTTAGAAAGGTTTCTATATGATTACTGTGAACCGGTATGTGTTACTTGGGAAGGTTCTATGCGCTGAAAATCTGATGTGGCTTAACCAAATTCAAGAACGATTATAGTGTCGACATGTGGCACTTTTGGGGTCTCTTATCATAAAGAAAGATTCTCGTAATCTACACAAAAGTGCCAAGAGCTTTCTTATTCCTTACAAAAATTGGCACACAATAAGGAAGATGTTCTAATACCGTTTAGGTGGTATTAGTGTGAGATTTTCTCTCACTACGGAATCTAGAACAGAAAGAGTGTCCTTGATCTAGTATCATATGGAATAATCTCTTTTCGTTACCACTGGTTAACGAAGCATCTTGAGATTGACTGAGGTTGCATATGCAACTCTTAGCAATTCTGTTCTTGAGACAGTTTTTGCATTTTGTCTTATTTTCCCCTTTACCATTAGATGATTTACAAACATCAGAAGACATGTCCATTTTTAAAATGGGTAAATCACTAATGGAGGAGGAAGAAATAAGATTAACAACTAATGCAATATTATTTGTTTCCTCTTCTTCAGAATCATATGTATCAGAGGTATCATCAAGAGTTATAGCCAGTGCCTTGCCTCCTGTGTATTTCTTAAGATTGGGACAGTCTTTAGAATATGACCAAACCCTTTATACTTGAAGCATTGTGGCTGATATTCAGCGTCATCTTCCTGATCTTTCTTGACTGGAACACGATCATGTGGACGAGACGATCGATGAGTATCTTTAATGAATCTCTTATTCCTTTTCTTTAAGAGATATCGAAACAGTCTAGTGATCAATGATAATGAATGTTCAATTTCATCATCAGACAATTCTGCAATCTGTTCATTTGAATCATCCAAATGTCTATTTTTCTCCATTGGAGATTTCAGAATCTTTTCAGCTTTAAAAGCAATTCCTTAGTTTGAATAGACTGTGATTCATGATCAAAAATCTTTAACTTTCCAACGAGTGTGCTTCGAGAGAGTGTTGAAAGATCATTTGCTCTTATGATTGCATGCTTCTTAGAATCGTATCTGGATGGCAACGATCTGAGAATTTTGCATATTATGTCTTTTTCAGAGATAGTCTTTCCAAGAGAGAAATAAGCATTAATTATCTCAGAGAGTTTGGGGTAAAACTCTTCAAAAGTGTCGTTGTCATCCATTCGAAGGTTTTCCCAGTCGGATAATAGAGTTTGAAGTCTAACTTCTTTCTCTGAAGTGCTTCCTTCGAATACGATCTGAAGATTATCCCAAGCTTCTTTCGAAGTTAGGCATGTTGATACATGATGTTGTAGATCACGACTTACAACATGTACAATAGCATTCAAACCATCTGAATTCTGCTTAGCAAAAGCCTTTTCTTCAGTTGAGTAATCTACTAAGCGTTTAAACTCAGTTTCCGAATTTGTTACTTTCGGGCGATCATAACCATCGACGACTAATAGCCATGTATTAAAGTCTCGTGATTGAAGAAAAGATCTCATAACAGAGATATCCGCCATAGATAGTTTGATCCGTCAAATCTTGGTGGTACGTTAATCGAAGTCGATTCATGAGAACTCGAATTCATTTCTTATAGGTAATTAGATCGCACCAAACACAGATTGTTAGACCTTTTCGTGTTTGCCTGCTCTGATACCAATTGAAAAGATGAGGGTACCAAATATACCTCAATATAAAACTTTTCCACCTATAATTCCTTTCTCCGAAAGTGATTGTCTATGGACTGAGTCGAGACAATACAACTAATCGGTTCATACTTCGTGTGATTGTCTATGGATACGAGATCGAGACAATACGACAACAAGATAACTTGTGTGATTGACTATGGATACAAGATCGAGACAATACAACAACGAAGTATGTGTACTTGATAAATGATTCGGACTTAACCAAACACAATAGGATTACTATCAAGTAAATAGGAATTAACGTTTGTGTATTTTACTTCTAGTTATAATAAAACAATTATAATTGCGGAAATAGAAAAGTAAAAGACACAGCAAGATTTTGTTAACGAGGAAACCGCAAATGCAGAAAAACCCCGGGACCTTGTCCAGAATTGAATACTCTTAGAATTAAGCCGCTATACAAAATCAAACCAACTTTGTATAGTTGAGACCAAGCAACTAAACCTATAGTTCACCTAGTTCCCTCAGTATCCCTGCGCCTCCAACTTGTAAATAAGTCACGCACTTGGAACAATTCCTTTGGTTCGTATTCCAAACAGTAAAGGAACAACAAATCTGTTTGGTAACAACTCTTTTCAAAAAATGTGATATGAGTCTGACAAAGGCTCTTCCGTTTAACCAATAAACTCCTTTGTCGGGTCCTTTGATCAATCTCTCAACAACTACCGAAGTAATTGTAAGACTGTGCAATCAATACTATTAATCACAAAGATAGTGTATTGATCCACTCTAAAACTCTTAGACAATGACACTTGCCATTTCCCTTTCACTTAAGGGATATTTATAGGGGTAGTTTACAAAAAACAGAAAAGATAAGATTTTCTTTTTAGATAATCTTATCTATATCTAAAACAACCTAGAAGCGGTAGACAAGTGGTAGCCATAATCTAAAGTGGGAAATGTAGATAAAATTTACTTTTTACTTTCTTGGGAAAATTTTATCTTTTTCACTTCCACTTTTTTTTTTGAAAGCATATACGTGTTCTTGACGAAAAGTGGAGTTAACCCTGCTTGCTTTATGTTAATAAATTGTATACCAAGAATCTTGTGACTATACCGTGATATTTCTTTTGAATATTCTAGTTAGGATTTGATCTGATAAATATTTGGAGCCATTGCTTCTTAAATGAGTCTGTAACAATCATCACTATTTGCATTTAAGTCTTATATATTTTCTGTTTTTTATTTCTTCCGCCTCTATGGTTTTTGGAGAAGATGGTTGCGAACCAAGTTCTTTATTTTCCAGCGCCTGCAAAATCGGTTTTTTGAATTCTTTGTTTGAAATTTCTCTGTGTCTTTGTTTCAAGGAGAGTATATGTGGAGAGAACTGTATTGGCATTGCTGAAGGTGATGTGAATTTTTTTTTTTTTTTTTTTTTTTTGACAGCTTAAAATATGCGTTCGGGCCTTAATATAATCAGTATAAATGTACGACGTGGGTTTTATATGTGGATGACCATTAAATTTTCTAAACCCATGGGGGTTCATTCTCCAATCTCGATAAGACAATACCTCGAGGATAACCAGTTTGGTATATGTCGGAGTACCATTATTATCCTACCATTATTATCCTTTGTACGATGGGTTATATTGATAGATTTTGTCTCCATGAGTATTGCTTCATATAGTTTTCTAGTTTTAGCATAATGAGGTTATAGTAAGGTAAAAACTGATTCTGGAAAAAAGAGTAAAAATGGGTAGGTTGATGAGAAATGAGTATAGACACTAAACAAAGGAACTGCACATGAGTACTTTAGATTCGAAAGATCAATCTGTATAATCTTGGCCTAAACTAGGAAATGTCTGTTCCAGTCTTGATTCGGTCACAAAACTTAGGAGAAGGGTTGATCTTAGGGAGGGAAGTAAAGAAGGTGTTGAGATCAGAGAGACATGCTCTATAAGGTATGGTTGTTTCGAATATACTCGTGTTCTATGTGTTCTCTGAATACTCGTGTTTTAGTTGTTGAAAATAGATTTATACAGTGTGTTGTATTTAGTCATTGCCTTACATAAAAAGGGTGTTGTATTTAGTTGGGGTTGCATTTAACCCGATTGAAAGTTATATTTGCATAATAAACGGCATCATAATGCTTCAGGAAAAAAAAAAATTTAAGGTGTAAGAAAAATTAAAATTTTGGGCCCTAAACAATGTGAGGTTGTGTGCCTAGCTAGCCTGGGCTGGCCTGGCCTATAAGGCGGCTCTGTCCTCAATAAGATCCCATATACCTCTTTCAACATTTTCTAGCTCAACAATTTCAAGACAGGATATTGTTTTCCCCTATTTGAATTAATCAATTATGGATATTACACAAAAGACCTAACTAACCCTACCTGATAAAAGATAAGCAAATCAAAAAGTAAGACAAGATCCATCATATCTGTTCAGTTCTGCCTTCTCTCTCCCTTAACTTCTTTAGGGGAGCTTGTACTTAACGCGTCCAAGGTAGAGACCATGAGCAGGTGCCATAGCACTTGTGGCAGTAACTGTTTTTGCGTTCAAAATCCTTTCAACTGCGAATTTTCATTTTTATAATTTCAGGACTAAGTAAATTTTACTCAAGGGCATAAAAGAGATTTTAACAGGATAGGAAGATATGTACCATCAGATGTTGTAATTTCCCCGGTACCCGCAGCTTTTAGGACACCAACTAGCAGTCTGACCTGCGAATCAATATTCAATAGGACTAGCTTAAATGTAGGTATACATGCTCTCCCTTGAAAGTGATCTACAGATTACAAATCAACCTGTTTAAAGATAGAGGGAGAGAGGCGAGACCTGGTGATAAAGGAAAGAACGAGCACGTGCCGTTATTACATAACAACGGTGTACTTTCCTTCGGCCAAATTCTTCACCAAATGCAGCATCAAATCCTCCAAGTTTATCCTTAATGCAAATCGGAACCTTGCAGGTCACATCAATCCCTGACGTACTGGAAGAGACAATTGGGTCTTGCTCCATGGGATTAGCTCGGTCCCTCTCCATCTTTGAGGGAAAGTATGGCGTTGAAGCAACTTCAGTAACACTAAGCTCAGTCAGAGTTTTTATCGGCGATTTTGCCTGTGAATCATTCAGATTGTAAAGAGCTTCATGAATGTTTGGTAGTTAGCACACAAGCAAAAGGTGAAACAAAACTGAAAACAACACAATCTTCTTCAATTGAAAACACCATTAAATTACCAAACAGAAAATATTATGTACTTCAAATAATAAATGAAATCTGAAAATTTCATATACCTGACAACCAGTTCCTCTGAATGAACTGAAATCGTGATCTCCAACAAGAACTCTGCAAGCTTTCTGCACGAAAAGCAATTGATCAAATAGGGTTTCAAGATGAAGCTTAATTACGTATAGTACGTTTAAACTACCTGAATTGCTACAATATCTAGCTCCTCCTCAACATGCCACGCCCGGCCTCTTTCAAATGTTGATAAAGGCTCCGGACCTGACAGAATGCGGTAGAAGTACCTGCAAAAAAAGAATTGATACCATATCCATGAATTTCTGAACTACGGTATAGTATAGGTGGTGATAGATTTGTCAGCTTTGCAATAAGCAACATGCTTGAATAGTTTTCCCCTTTCAATGTTATTTAGTGAAGGCAGAGATTTCTTTAGCGTGACAGTAGAAGAATAAAAGAATAGTTAAGACTTGCCGAGGAGTTGCAAATTAAGTACTTGACCTCCATTGCTGTACATAACTGGATAATCTCCAAATATAAAACTCCATGCATTCTAGTAAAATTTGCACTAAATATCCGATACGCTATATTGAATCGAAAACCATATTTTTAAGAATCAAGAAACTCCTACTTCAAAATATTCGACTGGTTTTAGTGAAAAGTCTTTCTAGCACCAAAAGACCGTGTCCTGGGGCTGGTAGGTTTGATCACGAAACACAGTGCAATCAGATTAAAGAGGAAAAGAGCCATGGGAAAGGAATTTTACTACCATACACATGCAAATGGTAATATGTTTACAAGTTCACATGTTTATGTGCCACATTACTAGTTCATTTATGCTTAGTACATTTGGTTCAGAAGATACTGACGTGCGCTCAAGAGCTCTATGTCTAGCATGAAAATCAGCAGGGATACAACGAACATCAACCACCGCAACATCACCTTCGTATTTCTGCCATTAAACATAGGATTAAGAGCAATGTAATATAATACTAGATATATAGGTATATACACGATATCCAATATAACTTCCACCAGATGAGTACAAAGAACACACCAGTAAGTAGTGGTTCACAGCATTTCTAACAACTTCAGGTTCATAAGGAGGCAACTGCATATAAAAGACAAACCATTAAACATAAGATTTTTAATAGGACAGATGTTAATATCAAACCATGTATAACTGATAGCAAAAACAATATAATGCATCTTTTGATGCAAACAATAGTGTGGATATGTTAATTTAAGGCTTCAACTTGTTCAATGCTCAACTAATGTTCCAATTTCTTTTTTTTTTTAAGAGAGAAAGGGAGATGATAGGAAATTGTATTTGGTTCTTTAACAGATGAACCTTAACATTTTAACCAACTTCAAAATTTATTATTTTTTCCGTTTGAGTGAAAGTTCTCTCTCGCTCTCTTCTCCTCCACCCCTTCATCCTTTAATTTCCATCACCGCCGCTCTCATAACCAGCACGATGTCTGCCACCATCGTACATCACCAGATTCACTACTAGAATCTGCCGCACCTGTTCCACTAGTGTTTTAACCATTCATTAATTTCTACAAGTACTGAAACCACAAGCATCTCTAGTTCACATAACTACCACACCAAACCAACAGAAGCACGACTTGTCCTTCTATTATCCCGTAACTGTGAGTCTGACCAGTAACATTAACATGTAGCTTTCATGGTTACCACACAACAAAGACCAAAATCAATCATAGCTATCATTACCACCTGCCACCACCATATGGTCTGTATCTGTCATCCTTATGGATCTCATCAAGATTCACAACCGCCGTCATCTTTGTAATTCCCTTTCCACTTTCTTTACTTAATTTCTCTTTTATACGAGACATTCAAACATTCAAAAATGAACTTGGAGGAAATGGATTGGGAAATTCTTAAGCAGAAAAACAATCCTGATACTCCTCTTCTTCTCCTTCATTTTCCCTTATTCTTTGTATTAATCCTATTTCCTTTCTTGTTTGTCTAATTTTTTCTTACACTATTAATGCGAAGCAAAGACAGTCAGTGCTCCAATGCGTATATTCACAAACAAAAAGAAATACATAACCTTTCATCTATAGAAAATTAAAATTACCACTAGCTCAGATCATTGCCTTAAACATAAATTGTCACATAGATAGAGCCTTAAAGGTTAATTAGATGACCAAGTACATTACCACTTCACCAGGCCTCCTTTTGCTTATTCGCTCTACGTCTACATGGCAAACATTTGATAGTGCATGAACTCCAGCATCCTGCATTATCAAACATCGTAAATTGTGTCTGTCTGACTCATTGACGAATATGTGCTTGCTTGAATTGAAGATAAACAAAGATTATAAAATGCTTCTAAATTTCAATTTACCGTCCGACTAGAGGAAATGATTTTAACAGGTTGCCCGATAAATCTCCGGAAAGCCTCCTATAGGATGCATAGAAATTACTCCAATTATCAATCAACAAACAAAAGTAGAAAGCAAAATTGATTTTTTTCATTAACTATTATTACCTGCAAAGCACCAATGACAGTTCTACGAACGGCTTGTTGTTGCGAACCAAAGAATTTTCCACCATGATACTCAAATGCAACCAAATACCTTTGCATTCTAGGGTTATTATTAATGATCTGAGGTTTCTGTAATTCTTCTTCTTCTTCTTCGTCACTAAATTGTATATCTTCTTCTTCTTCTACTACTTCAACAGTTTTTGTAATCTTTGTTGGATTCTCAATAAATGATGATTCTGATTCAATTGAAAAACGCTTTTTCACTTCTTCACTGGGCATTTTTTTCCCGCCACCAAAACTGAACCTGCTCAAGGTATTTCCTCCCTTCACAAGTTCATTTTTAGGGCTTTCAGTCATGGCGTGTGATGTACCGGAAGTAAATAAAAAAATTAAAGGGACATCATTGTCTTTTGAATTTTAACTAAGGGTAGTTTAGACTTTTCGAAAATAGACCTCAACTTTTCTTGCTACATAAACCAAAACTTCGGTTTATAAGAAAAAACTGAGTCCGATCTTCTTCCATACTTTAAACTTATTTCTCTCTACCTTCGTCTCAGCTCTCAAAAGCTTCATCGGAGCTTCAATTTTACAGGTAAATCTCAATAAATACTTCTTATTTTGCAAACCCTAGAAATATGATTCAGTCTTTTCATCTTTAAATCTTTTGGATCTAAATAAATATATGTGACTTACATTGTTAGGGTTTATTCTAGCTTTAATATGAATTTGTTCTGCTTGTATCTTGTTAGAATTGTGCTGTGGATTTTTTTTGTTTTGTTTTTTAGTATGAAGATAGTTAATTGATTCAGTAAGTAAGCTTAGGGTTTTTGTGAAACCCTATTATGTAGTGAGTGATTTTGAATTTGGGGCTCTTATATTGGTATATGAATTTTGCTTAGCTACAGTCGTTAGTTAATATTGCTATATTTAAGAACTGTCTATGGTCTTTGTGGGTTAGTAATTACTTGTGCTTGAATTCAGTGTCAAGGGGTAGTTTAATCTAATTGAAAATGTATAAAGGTTACTGAAAGAGTCTGATGGAAGAATTGACTAGTGAACTAAGGATGGCATTATTATTTGCAATGTTTCTGTAGTGTGTTTGCATCAGATGAAAATTTGCTTGTCTTTTTTGCTCTATCAAATCGTGCAACCTTGAATCTTGCTTAATTTTGAAGATGATTACATCACCGTTAAAGTATTTAAGTTTGAGTTGATGGAAGAATTGACTTAGTCTATTGTGCTTGGCTCACATCCTGTTTAACCCGAAAGTTTCAAGATCGGCCAAGGTAACATGGTGTTGTCGTGCGAGCCTGCAATTATTCTTAGCTTTAAGTGTTCCTCAGTTAAAAACAAGGGGTCAAGCAATGCTTTCTCTGTTGATCTGCAGAACTTTATCCTCAGTAGCTAAGGGTGTAAGAATGATCTAGTCTGATGTGCCAGGCCTAGTAAACCACATCAATTCTATGCAAAAGTTTCAAGATGTGTGTACTTTACCATTTTTACAATTTTATCTGCAGCAATCATGTTGCATCGCAGCTGCAGTCAGAATGTGATTGTATGACAACCGTTGTAGTGTAATTTAGGTGTATGGTATTTATTTGAAACATTCATTCAGACACTTTCAGTAGATTCTTAGAAATTGGTATCTTAATCTTCTTGGTATTATCTTTTGTTACTATACTACCGAGATAGTAGTTTTATGAATTTTGATGTTAAGTAATATTGTTCCACTGTGTTGAAGACTTCCAATTTGGTCAGTGGCACTGCTAGTTTCATGTGTATAGTACCCGTGGGTCTATAGCATCTCTTGCTGCTCTTGCCGCGATGTAGCTTGGCTAGAGTAGTCAACTAAGGCAGCTCTGACATTCTGACAATTGGGCTTTGCCTGTCTGGCCTATCTGGGGTATTTTTTGTAGAATCCTAGGCTATTTTATGCAATATCCTGTGCAGCAACTCTGGTCCAGTGACAACCTTTGATGTTAATATCTTACATCGTCTTAATCATGCCCATGCATATCGATAAACTATTGTTATTATCTTTCATATTCCTGTTCTCGGTTAACTTCTCAATCTTTCCCTTCTGTATTGATTTATTCTGGTACCTTATATGTTGCCTACTGCATTCTTTCTTCTCTAATAAAGTTTTCTTCTCTAATAAAGTTCAGCAACTCGTAGATTTGAATTCCCCATAGTTTCTTTCTTAATACTAGTAAGGCCACATGTGCGATGCACATGCTTGAATTGGATTCTTTTAACAACACCAAATTTGATAATAATGGAAAAAAATCTTAAAATAAAAATTTAATATCCTTGTTTGTACTCATTACGTAGATAATTTAAAAAGTTTTCCAAATATATTAATTTTGCAAAAATCCGATGTGTATTTTTAAAGATATCTAAGTTTTAATTTTTTTGATCTATTTTTAAAACAATGGCATTCCTGCAAATATACAAATATTAACTAAAAGCTTAGTTAATGGGGGTATTATTGTCATGTGAAAAGGCTTCACCAAAAATACCTCTTTTCTTTATATTAGTATAAGATAAGATTATATTTATATATTGACACACAAATATTATATATGTCATTTAAGTATGCATTTTGGTTCTCTTTTGCAGCTTTTATAACAATGTCTCGGAGATATGATAGTCGTACAACAATCTTCTCCCCTGAAGGGCGTCTCTACCAGGTGGAGTATGCTATGGAGGCCATTGGGAATGCAGGGTCTGCCATCGGTGTATTGTCCAAGGATGGTGTGGTACTAATTGGTGAAAAGAAGGTGACTTCCAAGCTCCTTCAAACCTCAAAAACCACTGAAAAAATGTACAAGATTGATGACCACGTAGCCTGTGCCGTGGCAGGAATTATGTCTGATGCCAATATCCTAATCAACACCGCCAGGGTAGCTGCCCAACGTTACACTTTCTCATACCAAGAGCCAATGCCTGTTGAGCAACTAGTCCAGTCTCTATGTGATACCAAGCAAGGATACACACAATTTGGTGGGCTCCGTCCTTTTGGTGTCTCATTTCTTTTTGCAGGTTGGGATAAAAATTATGGTTTCCAGCTCTACGCCAGTGATCCAAGTGGTAACTACAGTGGGTGGAAAGCTGCAGCAATAGGTGCAAACAATCAAGCTGCACAGTCGATGCTTAAGCAGGATTACAAAGATGAGATCACTAGAGAAGAAGCTGTTGAACTTGCCTTGAAGGTTCTAAGTAAGACCATGGACAGCACTAGCCTTACTTCAGAAAAGCTTGAACTAGCCGAGGTGTTCCTCTCTCCTACTGGAGAAGTAAAGTACCAAGTCCGCTCCTCTGAATCGCTCAGTGAGTTGTTGATCAAGGCTGGAGTTACTCAACCAGCAGCAGAGTCTTCTTAATTTGCATCTGTTTTGGTGCAAGAAACTTCGACTGGGAACCTGTATTATGTTAATTGTTTTCATTTGGAAACTTCCCAATGGGATTAGAACCTCATGTTGAAGATTATTAGGTTTGGACCAGTGATACATGAGTTAATGGGATTTTCTTGACTATAGACTTTATTTCTCCTCCATTATGGTCATATGATATTGCTGTCCAATGTATGATAATGTCTTTTAGTCAGGTAATGGGTTTGCAAATTCTCAACCTGGGCACTAGGTTTTCTGTTCATTTTTTCTCCTTTCAGTTTGCTCTGCTCCATAGACTCCTCAAAAATAGTTTTTATTTGAAACAACCAGGCAATCGCACTCCATGCTCTAGTGCTTGAAACAGCTCCACCTGGAGAAAACTCCGGCCAGGGGTCAAATTGCGCCTCCATTTTCCGAGAACACAGTCTGGAACCCTATTTTGCAAGATGTGAAGAATTATGTAGCCAAGGCCAATGCGATTTAGAAGAATTTTGGGTTCTGAAAAGAAACCTATTATAGGGGCTCTAAGAAAAGAGTTTTGAGGGCTCCTAAGGATTCAAATATCCTACAATGAAGATAATGGGACCTAATTTATAAGAAAAATACTAATATACCCTTAACTTATTAAATATTGAAAACCTAAAACTATTTGTTTTCATTCCTCTTCTTTAATTCTTCCATTTTCTTCTTCCCCATCACCTCCATCGCTTATTTCTTCGATTAATCGTCAATTCTCAAAATAATTCATTATCGATTAACACCATTTAATCCACCCGCAATGACTTCAATAAGGTAAAAATCAAAAACTCATCTTATTTAATTAGTTTCAATGCATGGATAAACGGAATTGATCGAATTGGGTTTTTGAAAAAACAGTTTCAGTACTGTCTACGGTTGGGAAAATTCATACTTCCCAACCGTAGACAGTTCATATTTCCCCACCGTAGACAGTTCAGTCTACGGTTGGAAAAATTCATATTTCCCCACCGTAGACTGTCTACGGTGGGGAAATATGAATTTTTCCAACCGTAGACAGTACTGAAATTGTTTTTTGCAAAAATAAGTGATGGTTTTCTTAGTTTTTTTTTTTATGATCATCGTCTTCATCATGATTTATGAATGAAAAAAGAAAGAAAGGATAATAAATTTAATTTTATAATTCATGTAGGGTATTTTAGCCATTACAAAAATAATTAGATATGGAGTTTTGTTGATTACTATTTCATAACCCGATTTTGTCATCTTGTGAGCCCTCAAAACCAAATGTTTGGAGCCCCTATAATAGGTTTCTCTGAAAAAGAGTGTTAAGGTGTAAAATAAGTACAAAATAAATTGGAGAAACTGGACAACACATATGCCCAAAATAGAGCAACAGACAAACGGAATCTTTTGATCATCATCCAATTCCTATCTATACTATCTTCTTCTGCTACTCATACCACCTGGACTGTACTACTTAACAATGGCAGGTTTTTAGAGAGGGAGGGAGAGAGCGACAGGGAGAAATATTTTCTCCGCCTTTGTTAATTTGGTCAAATATAGCTATGGACAACATAAATTAGGGGAAGAAGAAAGTAGAGAGATAGAGAGATGGCGTATTCGTTGAGTATGGCAGTCCTATCAGTTCCTAAGCCAACTACAACTCAAACTTATTCTTCAAATTCTACTACTAAATCAATCACTAATTTCAGTTCAACATTATCATCTTCTTCAAATATTTCTAGGGTTTCTCTATCTTCTGACTTAACTCGTCGTTCTTCTTCTGTCTCTGTATTGCGGAACAAATCTTCATCATCGGCTGTTTCGGTATGTAATTTCATTAATTTTACAATTTCGTTTCTGGAGTTTTGTTAAGGTTGGACTATCTGAAAAAACAGTGATAAATTCTTTAGCTGCCATATATTCATGTGTGAGTTGAAATACAAAACTTCTTCAAATTTTTCTACCTTTAGCCTGTAATATAGAATCAGAATCAATTACGAAGTCACGCACTTGTACAGTGCTCGTTTTGATAATGTATAAATTGATCTCCACTGACATGATAAGTAAAGCATATATGGACTAATGGAAGGGGTGAAAAGATGACTTTGTCAAGTAGGACATGATGGGAACCTAAGAAAGTGTTCGCGATGGGAAAGGCTCAAATGGGTTAAACTACCCTTGTTAAAGGGTGAAGATCTTGGAGTCAGGTGACATTGTTAGGTTAACTTTAGATTTAAGTCCCACCTGTTGAACAGTTTGTTTAGTTACTAGGAAAGGGGCGAGAAGTATAGACAGACATACCTTACATGCTGATTTGAGTGGTTGGTTCTAATGCATTGCGAAGACGGGCATTTGTATCTTTGTGTTTTCGGTGGACTCCGATAAGAAATGAAGAACAATGAGCCTCTGTCTTGTAGGTTAATGACAGTGATCTCATAGGGTAAACCTGCATATTTGGAGGCATCCATGTATGTGTATTATCTTGGTTGTCAGAAACATGATATTTGTTGTTCTTATCGGTCGAAATACAAAATTAAAAGAAGAAATAGAGAGCACCAGAATTTGTAATTGAGTACTTTTGTGATAATGGTACGAGAGGGGTTATTTACCCAATACCGTGGTATCTTGTCCATTTATTAACTATGTAGCTTTGTGTTTGTTTTTGTTTTTGTTATGTAAGTGATCCTTAAACAAATCTCATAACTACTCTTAATGTGGTTTACTACTGTATCGTGTAGATTGTGGCATCTGCAAAATCAAAACCAGAGCCTCTTAGGATTATGATATCTGGCGCTCCTGCGTCAGGAAAAGGAACTCAATGTGAGCTTATCACCAAGAAAGTAAGTTGCAATTTTCAAACGTGTTCCATGCTTTTCCTATTTTGTGTTCAACCATGTAACACTCAGATGAAGTGGTGGTGTCGCATATTATTATAACCATGTATGTATACCTTTAGTTTTGGTTATCATATCTTGAAAGTAATGTTTTACTAACTCCACATAGTTAAGGCTATTTTAACAGTTGTATCTTGTTGCATTCTTACTGCTGTTGTTAATTGTACAAAAGGTCTATACGAAAGATCTTGTGATAGGACTACCTGTCATGTGTAAATTACAGAAACTTTAAGTACACTGCTTCGGGAATTAATTACTTATAAGTATAAGGACATGCGCGCATATAGTATTTATAAGATTTAGGACCATGTGATTATGACTAATGGACGTCTTGATTTTAATCAACATAAAATTTATCGTTAGATCATTTGCAGGTGATCACAGACAGATGAACATACCCTGACAAACTTGAAACAGTGATAAAGATATTTTTACAAAAGTGACTTGTATAAAAGGTCTACCCGTACTATAAAGATGACACCTCGTATCCTAAGTAAACCACCATGTTGAATGGTCATGTGATTGTTGCATACAGTCTAATAGTTACGAAATTCAAGGGACTCAATGTTGTCCAGATTGAGACCTTCATGTTTCGAGCAAAACAGATGTTGCCCTTGCTTTTGTAACGTATCAGGAGCTTTACTAGATGATGAACATCATGTGGAAGTTTTAACAAGTTTTCAGGATTGCCTTAGACTCCAATAAAATAATCACATTCAAGATAACTAGGCTGTTATCCTTGTTGTATAAATTCCAAATATCAATTTCAATGATTTTCAAGAAACCATTCTTTGATAATTTGCATATGATGTACATATAATCATGTAAGCTGTAATTATTTGAGAATATCTCCATAGTATCTTTCAGTAGATTCCCTTATCTAGTTGGTATGAAGCTTGTTTCCATCCTTCCAGGATATACCCTCTTCCCTTTACATGTTTTGAGTAGGTATGTTCATATACATTGGGAATATCACGTGTAAGTGACTGTATGCATTATGAATGATTTCATGTTAAAATTTCCCCTAAAGAGGAACAGATTAAATCAAGTCATCCTTATATGTGCAGTATGGATTGGTGCATATTGCCGCTGGAGATTTATTAAGGGCTGAAGTTGCAGCCGGAAGTGAAAATGGAAAGCGAGCCAAAGAATTTATGGAGAAAGGACAGCTGGTCCCTGATGAGATAGTTGTTATGGTACACTTTTTTTTCGTCCCAATTTCTCTCTGTTTTGCTAATATCTTGTTTCTATGCTTCGTTTTCACTGACTTCTTTTGCGTTTTCTAGATGGTGAAGGAACGACTATTTAGACCAGATTCACAAGAAAATGGCTGGCTTTTGGATGGATATCCCAGGAGTTTGTCTCAAGCAATGGCTCTTGAGGACTTTGGAATTCGGCCAGACCTTTTCATTCTTTTAGATGTAAGATTTCTCCTCCTGTGATACTAGTCTAACTGATCTACGCTGCCAATAGAAGAAAATAAACACACATGCCCTTGTAAATGTGATGATGGCAGGTCCCTGAGGAGATTTTGGTCGAAAGAGTGGTTGGTCGAAGGCTTGATCCAGTTACAGGAAAGATATACCACTTAAAGTATGCTCCTCCTGAAACTGATGAAATTGCTGCTAGGCTTACTCAACGCTTTGATGATACAGAAGAAAAAGTACGTAGAACGATCTGTTTAGTTCCTTATACATCTCAGAATTCTAATATGATCTTTGATTATAGTTTCTATTTATCTCCTTCTGTTAAGAGTTCCACACCAACAGGCGCAATTCAAATTTGGATTATGTTTCAACCAAGGCACTTACGCGTGCAGAATTCCTGTTGTAGGCACTACAGTTGTGTTTATATCAGCTTTGACTAAACGCATTACTGGGTCTTTCTTTTTTGGCTTTGAAGGTAAAATTGCGGTTGGGCACTCATCATCAGAACGTGGAAGCTGTACTTGCGGCATATGAAGACATAACAATCAAGGTGTGTGAAATATCACGTTTTTCCTTCTATTTCCCTGTCTTTTTGTTTTTGTCACTTTTGATAATTTA
Organism: Papaver armeniacum; assembly: GCA_023531295.1. Classification (NCBI taxonomy): domain Eukaryota; kingdom Viridiplantae; phylum Streptophyta; class Magnoliopsida; order Ranunculales; family Papaveraceae; genus Papaver; species Papaver armeniacum. The sequence goes on from JAJJWW010003904.1 coordinate 396,277, forward strand.
GTTGTTCTACACTAGGTCAGCCAAAGATGTGCTGCCTAACTTGTGACTTAGTTTATCTTTGTTTTTATCTAACCACGAAACTACTGGACGTTGGGTACACAGTTAAGAATGAACTGATTTTTGTTGATCCATGTGATACTAAAGTTAGAACATTGAAAAAAGTCAGGTTTTTATGGGATCCCCAATCATCCCCATAGTTTTACAAAGAAATCAACTGTCACACACTTATTCGTTGTATCTCATATATTCCAGAGGAATCTTACCCCAATCTACTCACTTATTGATTTCAGGTCAAGGGAGATGGTCCCAAAGAGGAGGTTTTTGCCAAGATAGACAGCGCACTGTCAGAACTTGAGCAAAAGAAAATTAGTCTTGTGTCAACTAATGTATGATTTCTTAACATTGTTGTCTTTTACTCGGCTGTGTCAACTGTCAAGGATGAAGCTTCCTGCTTACCTTCATTGGGTATTACTATCTGATTAAGTCCTTGCTCGAGCTGAAGCCAAAAGATTGTACGATACTTTCTTTTTAGGTATTCATGATGTTAACAAGGCTATTCAATATTCTTTCTTTTGAGAATGCAAATATTTACACAAAATCAATTGTTTGATGTTATATTGTATTGCAATCATATAAATTTCATTTGTTTTAGTAAAAGTATTTTGTTTGAATAGGGCCAAAGGCAAATTCAATGTAATGAACATATATCAGCAAACAAAAAAGTAATCAAATAGAACCGTTTTTGTGTGTTTGTACTTTGTACCATTGAAATTAACTCGGTAGAAGTTCATACTTTTTCGTATAAAATCATGATTAACGGATGTGGTTTGGACGGTATTGTCAGTTATGATGATTTTCATGAACAATGCTAAATCAAAAGGACAAACTTGGAACATTGTCTAATCACACTACCCAGTCTCTCAACTCCAGTCCCTTCAGTACTCAGCTGGTAACGAATTGGATTTGAGAGGGCACCAGTTGTTTACCATCCTGGAAACGTGATAAGTGATCCCAGGGGTTCTTAAGCCTACGCATTTGGGTAATCTTATCGCCTGCTTGACAACTAGAAGTTGAAATGCTTTGCTTTTGAAGCAAGTTTTTTAGAAGTTGAAAGCAAAAAAAACTTTGCTTCACAAAACAGTTATTTTTTTAATTTTTGGAAGTGATTCTGAAATTTGAATCCCAACCTGACTTTCCAACACTTTTTTTTTTTTGGATTTCCCTATTTCCAATCCCCATTTTTCCTATTTCCCATCCCCTTCACAATTTCTAAACTCAATTTACTTTTCAATTTTGATTTTTCCTATGTACCACCCGTAAAAGTCAAATTGACTACTATTACTATTTTTATCTTTTTCACTAATATTTCCTTTTTATTAAACAAAATTAAATTATCAAATCAAAAAATCCCAAATTTGATTCATACTAATAATGGCTAATGGTAATCCATTGGTTATCATGGAAAATTAACCCTTTTCGTTATTTTATTTTTTTTTGGAAGCATCCAACTGATATGTGATATGATGTTCCATGGAAAATTCCAAGTTATATCGTCCTTGTCATATCATCTGTATCAAGTAGAATATTTATGTTCAAACTACTTTAATTTCATCGATCGGAGGAGGTCATGGTTCTGACCTTAATTAGACTGTAGTTTTCTTATCAGTAGTAGTATAAATTCCTACCATTAGCATTGATTTACTGGTTATATTAGGATTGATAGATATATGAAGAGAGATTGATAGATATATGAAGAGATTAAAACCATGATTAACATCCTTTGAAGCATAATAAATGGTTACATTAGATAAAAGAACAATTCTGATTAAGCATAAGATTAATCTCCTGTATCGAACACTAATGGTGGCTGGAAACGTGATTTTTCATAGCTAGGTTTTTTTTTTCTTTTAGCCGTAGGGTGGTTTTATTATTGGGTATAAATAAAAAGTCAAAGATAGTATTTAGGATATATGACAATTTTAATGGGTGATACTTAGGATAATTGAGGATAGGAATTAGGAGGGATGGGAAATAGGAAAATTAGGGATGGGAAATAGGGAAAACCTTTTTTTTTAAACCATAATTAGATTATTTCAGCACTATCGTGCTGAATAATATCTAACAAGAAAGTTGGAGGATCTCTTAGCCAAGTGCTAGAGATACCTTCTTTACGAGCAAATTTTGGTAATTTATCATCACACTTATTAGCTAATCTATCTGTGTGCACACAGGACCAACTCTCGGGAAACAAAAAGTAAAAGAAAAGAAATGTCTTCAACAATGCTCCCATGGAACATCAGCTAATTCCTCTCCCTGGATTGCCTTGACTAACCGTTGGTAGTCTGTTTCGAGGATAATCTTCTGAAGTTTCATTTGCAAATCCATCTTAATAGACTCCAAGACTGCTAAACACTCCAGCTGCTCAGATCCATAAGCTCCATTGAAAACTACACTCCTTGAGGCTATATACGCACCTGCAGAGTTTCTAAATATCAGTCCAAATCTTCCGGCACATGAAATATGACAAAATGAAGCATCGGTGTTAACTTTAACAATATTTAAATTAGGGGGTGACCATTTAGGGATGACTGTAACCCTAGCCGGGTTGTTTCTAGATTTTATAACCGAAGACATATCATTGAGAAAGTTATTTATGCAGTGTAATGACTGTTGAGGAGAGCTGAATCTGTTGTTGAAGACTGCACAACATATGTCTTTCCACAAATGCCAACATATCTCTGCCATTTTTTCCACCAGGTTTCTGTCAGGTCCATTGATCCATGTCGAAATCCATTCGTTTGGGTTGTTCCATTGTTGATTAGGGAGGATGTATAGCCTGCCCCAAACCAAACCGATTTAGCATATGGACACTCTGAAAGGATATGCATAGTTGTTTCAGTGTGGACCTTGCACTTGCAACATATCACAGTATCCCAAGGAATTTTTCTGCTCATTCTCTCCTTTGAACAAATAATATCCTTAGCGCACTTCCAGATGAAAAGTCTTAGAGCCTGTTTGGTACAGTTTTCAAAAATAGTTTTCCACTGTTTTAAAAACATACCCTTTTTTCCTTGTTTTCATTTTCTAAAAATTGTTTGGTAAGTTGTTTTTTGAAAACAAGGAAAATCAACTAAATCGGATCAAATGTAAAGATTCATCTAAGAGATAGTGATATTAGCCATGACTCACTTGCAGTCATTCCCCCGATCTCTTACTTTGTTCTGAAAAGAAAAAAAGAACAAAGAAAAGAAAAAAGAGAAAACACAGAAAACAATAATTTGTTGTTTTCATTTTTTTTTGTTTTCAAAAACAGAAAACAGATAGAAAACATTTTCTGAAAATGTCCCTACCAAACGCGTTTTCTCATGTTTTCTGTTTTCTCTATTTTTAAAACAGAAAACTGTACCAAACAGGACCTTATTCTTGGAATACAGTCAAAATCCCATATTTGCTTCCACATATTAGTACTTGTAGTAGCTTCCTAAACCTCCCCATTATGATATTTGTTGTTGTAGAGTACTTGATAGGCAGACTTATTGTGAATTTACCTCCCTTTGTTTTTGTCCAAATTAGCTTATTAAAGGAATTCTCATATGAAGTATCTTTGTCATTGTTTCCTGATCAAATAGCTGAGAGATAATATCATTTTTCCATACCTTTTTGTCTTGATCAATGAGGTCAGAGACATAAGTATAACTACCAGGATTGATTACAGTACTAGTTGGAGAAGGTGGATCATCAGTATTAAGAACCTACTTGTCTTGCCATATTAAGATTTGTTTACCACTACCCATGGACAGAAGCTATACTTATATATGAATCCCAATCTATAACTGATGCTCTTCCAAGACCTTGTTGAGCCTGCCTTTTTAGGGGCATGAAGAGCGTTTAGTGTTTTGAAATACTTAGCTTGAAGTGAGCTACCTCATAAACTTTTTTTTTAACTGTGCAAAGTCTCCAAGCAGATTTTGCCGCGCGTCCTGACTTTCCAATACAAGTAAGTTAAAAGAGGTAAAATGTTTGTATCATTTATATGGGTGCCACTTAGTCTGGGTTAGCATTATTTGTTACCTAAGTTTGTTTTACTTGTGGGTTTGTTCTCGGGTGAATTGCGCGGAATGGTAGTCTGTCATATGACGTTCTTTGAGTCGACATTTATTAAAGATATGATTAATGGTCTCAATAAGATGGCAGAAATCCAAGTGGTTGGGTTTTAAAATAAGCTTGTTCAAATTGATATTTTTGAAGAATATTTTGAGCAGTTTGAAACCATTAAAACATTAATGTCAAGAAAGAACAAGTTTCTTACATAAGAATACTTAGTGTTGAGTTTCATCAATATACTTAAAGAGAAAACTAGAAAATCGGTGTTGATGTTCAATCGCACTACACTTTTCCAAGCTTTTTCTCTACAAGAATGCAAGAGCAAACCAATTTTTCATTAAAAAAAATAAAAAAAAAATATCACTAAATCTATTAGTGAATCCTTCACCAACTCAGTTTCAACCGCTAGACCTTTCTCTCACCCAAATTTACTTCCAAAACCCATTATCATTGCACCGATTATCCAAAAATACAATCAATTCACTAGCCACACTAGTCCCCCACTCTCACCAATTAAAAGACTTATTCAAGAGCACGTAACACTGAGAAAGAAAAATGGTTTACGCTATAATTATGATGAGGTTTACAAGTCTGGACACTTTTGTAGGAGGCACAAGTTGTTTATGGTGGTTGCAGAACATGCAGGTGAAGAAAATACTTCTTTTGAAGAAGAAATGTCAATGGCGGAGGTTATATCACCAGTTGCGTTAGATATGGAGGTATCTCTGCATGCTCTAATTGGGAATGTAAATGATGACACAATCAGGGTACCATGAATGATCAATAAGAAGACTATTTACGTTCTCACCTTAAAAAATTAAACTGTGTTATACAACCTACAACTCACATGTTGGTGACAGTGGTTAACGGAGAGATAACTGTCACTATTGGTATTTACTCTGAGATGCAATCGAGTATGTGGAACACATCATCAGTAAAGATCTCATGTTTCTACCTCTTGGTGGATGTGACATAGTTCTAGGAGCTGACATGTCAAGATAATTACATGATATCATGTTTAATCTGTCCAAACTCAACCTCTCTTTCAAGCATAATGGACATAAGGTTAGAATTATTAGTGGTTCAGACAAATCCTTGTCCATGATGATGAGTAGTAATGTTGTGTGGGGATATTTTTAAGAAGAACACTTATGGTATTATCAGTTAGTTGTGTGCCATATGTCCTTTATCCACACCTTCCATTTTTATACCCATTTCTCAAATTCTTCAATACATCAAGACGTGTTTGAGGAACACACAATTTCCGCCACCAAGAAGCTTACACTATACAATATCATTGAAGCCTAATTCAGAGCCAACTAACCAAAGACTATATAAATTTCCCTACATCCAGAAGTCGAAGGCAGAGGAACTTGTGTAGAAAATGCTAACTTTTGGCATCATAAAACCATGTTAGTCAAGAAAAATTACTATATATGGAGATTTTGTATGAACTACAGATAGTTATCCAGGACAAGTTTCTAATTTTTATTATAGATAAGTTAGTTGATGAACTGCATGGAGGTAGCATGTTTTCCAATATAGATTTGAGGTGTGGATATCATCAAATTAGACTCAGCGTACAATACATACACAAGACTGCTTTTAAAATTCATCAAGGACATTATGAGTTCAAAATAATGCTAATTGGCCTCTCCAATACTCATGTCATTTTCCAAACACTCGTGAATGCATTTTTACAACCGTACTAAGGAAATTCATCCTTGTGTTCTTTGATGATACTTTGGTTTACAACCCTTCATTATCAAATCACCTTGAATATTTAATCATCTTTTATCCTTTCTCAAAGCCCAAAAATTGTTTACCAAACTATCTACGCGTTGGTTTGGTCGTTCAGATCTTAAATATTTAGATCACATCATCATTGCATAGGGAGTAATAACTGAACCCTACAAGATTTTCAGTATGGAGGAATGACCAATTCCAATGACCATCAAGAAGCTTAGGGATTTCATTGGACTCAAATGGTACTACATGAAATTTGTGAAATACCATGTTATTACGGTGTTAAATGAGTTGCGAAGGAAGAATGCATTCAAATGGAGTGAAGATGCAACAAATTCTTTTAACCAACTCAAGAAAGCTATGTCCAGCACACCGGTTTTGGCTTTACGTACCAAAGTTTACAAAACAATATGTTTGTATAAGAAAAAGTTGCCTTTGTAGATAATGCATCCACTTTATAACAACTAATACTTTTCCCACTAGCTCCCTTTTATAAGTACACATGCCTATTTTCTCTTGCTTTTGGTCACAATAGTTTGTTAAAGTAGGTTATACGTCTGCTTCTTGGACCAAAACAACTCCTAACCCAGAGTCACATGCATATGTTTCCACAATTAATCATTGGAGCATCAAATATTTTCCGTAACATAAGATCCATGCAGTCTTACAATATAAATGGTTAGTGAAGCTCTCGGGCTTTGAATTATGAAATTAGATATAAGAGAGGTGCAACAAATAAATTTGTTGATGCTCTCTTAGGGAAATCCCGTGCTGACCTTGAATGCAACTTTTTGGTCTTGTCCAAACAAACTTGGTTACTAGACATAATTCAAGTTACACCATGGATCAACACACAACTTCTAATTTCCCAGTTACTTCTCTCCCCCACATGTATGAATCACTTCACTTATTAAGAATAGATACTTAAATACAAAAACATAACTTATGTGGGTGTTGTAATGACCCGAACTTCCGCCGGTATTGTCCCCACTTAGACATTGCGGTTATCCGGCAGTGTGGAGTTTTCAATGGGCGTCGTTGTGATCATCCAACAACATATTTCCGGGAGGTCACCCATTCATGGATTACTCCCATCCGAGCGCGCTTAACTACAAAACTTTCTGCCAACTATGGAGCCAATTGTGCTGAAAAAGCCCCCCCGGTGTTGGGAAAGGACAAACCATTAATTATATTTCATTCGCGAACCTTGCCTGCCTAATCGGGATATTATATACCACCATCTTAAATCAGAGTCATCATTGGCTCCGGAATATATTGAAGCCCAGATATCCGACGTACGTCGCCACTTATATATGAACCAGTACCCGACACATCCCGTTCATCGTACTTTCTCACCCACAACATGTGACCCATCGTTGACTCTGATACCATTTGTAATGAATCGACCCACTGATATTGTCCCCACTGCGGTCATCCGGAAGTGTGAGATTTATTACGGGCGCCACCGCGGTCATGTGACAATAACTTCCCGGAAGATCACCTACCCCTGAATTACTCCCGCATGAGCACGCTTAACTGCGAACTTTTCTGCTAGCTCTAGAGCCAATTATATTGAAAAGGCATCGGTACTAAAAAAAGGAAAAACCATTACTTATATCCATTCGTTGAACCCTACATGCCAAATCCAGATATTACATGTGTCAAACACTATTTTGGATTCAATCCATTCTTCACATATAAGGGGACACTCTGATATCCAAGCCACCTATGTTAGAGCAAAAACTTAATTTTATTATCCCTGAATGAAGAATGAAATTCCATGGTTTGTATTTGCTTGTGATGTATGCCAAAGGAATAAGGGTACAACAATTTCCAGTTGTTTTCTTCATCCTTTAATTACCAATATCAGATCAACCTTGGTAACACATCTCTATGGACTTCCAGCAAAACACACTTTAGTTAGGGATTCTAATTTCAGCTATTTTGCCCTACCAAATAGTGGCTTACAAAGTGCAAGACACTTTAGAATTTGCTTCAAAATACTTACTCATTCATGTTTTTTCAGATGTCCAAGCAGTTGCTCATTCATTAGTTCTAAATGCAGCGGCTTTGAACTTAGCAAATGTGTTGTGTTCATCCCTTAAAGAAACAACCCCGCCAGCGTTCTCGAAAATCAGTACCATGGTTAGAATACTTAAATCAAATGTCCATTTTCAATTTACTATATTCCGTTACTACCTACTATTGTACGTCGATTTAATACCGCTAAATGGACTTTTACCAATTTCTGTTATATTCTCTGGAATTTCGACATTAATTACTTTTATTAGGAAACAAAATAATTTTATATAACAATTGATTTATTTCCATAAAATAATCCAAATGCATCATTTCCTTCATTTCGATAATAAAGTTGATAATGTTTGAACATATTTCATGAATGTATTGGTGGCTTCCAAACTGCTGCTGGCATTTATGGTCCTTCATTTATTTGCAATCAAACGGTATATTCTTCGCTTATTATATGTATGGAAATCAAAGTGTATAGATATATTCAAATACTACATGTGTTGATGATAAAGAAAGGGCTGCCAGTACTTCATACAACTTGTATAAGCAACCCATAAATCAAAACACAGGTGAACCATACAGAGAAGTGTCCATAATTACAATATCCGATATATGTTTCAAGAATTCACAGTGGTTTCAAAAAGCAATACATAGTAGTAATGGGTACTCATTTGTAGGAAATGTATTGGGAAGTAAGAATTCATCGTCAACACATTCTTGTTTCTTTCTATGGCTGCTATTAATGGGGAAGGAGTAGTATCTCTTGGTGTATCTATCAAAAATTTTGTAGATGCCATCAAGAGAGTAAATACTCTCAATAGTACTTTATTTTTAGGTACAAATGAAGGTAAAATCCTCACACATAATAACTATCTTAATGCTAGCGTTGTGATCAATGATGCAAGTGTTTCGGTCGAATTAACAAAAGATATGGATAATATCGGAAATGATCATCGCCGTGAAAGTGCTATCATTCATGTGATCCTAGTCAAAACTTATTGTGAGCCGACGAAATAGAGATTGGTAGGGAAAGGTAGCATATCTATGGCCAACATCTTGATATAGCTGGCATTAAAGCGGTAAGTACGCATTGATTATTGGCTGTCGTTATTTTTAGGAAAATAACATATTTATGATTAATGCACATAACTAATTATGATTGGAATTTGTTTTTGATAGGAATCAACCATTGTTTTCCGTGAGAATGGATTACTAACACAAGTTCGTAGGAGTGATAGTGTATCATCTTTGTTATTGGCGCTTGCGATCATATCTGTGTTCTTGTCGACAACTTTCTTTATAGTGGTAATATCTCGAGGTACAAGAAGAGGGATGTTTCTTTCAGCTACACTTATGAAACAAATGGAAGCAACGCAACAAGCTGAAAGGAGGAGTATGAACAAAAGTATTGTTTTTGCAAGTGCTAACCATGACATTCGTGGTACTCTTACAACAATTGTTGGTCTCATCGAGTTTTGTCTTACTGGGGTTTCTCCCGACTCCAACTTGGATCTTCAATGGATCTTCTTGGTAAGTTTTATTATTCCTACCGCTCGAAAAAAATTTTTTGGTTAATTGCATAAAATATCTTCTATCTATGCTAACAGTATTCCTCACTGAAACTATTTAGATGATCGAAGTTATGTATTATGATTGTGAAATAAAATATACCATTATTTTCTTGACAAACCGTGTAATAACTTCAATCTTTTTGTTGGGTGTGAACATATTTATGAATTACTAAATTCAGTTCTTGATGCAAGTAGAATTGAAGCCGGTAAGATGCAACTGCACGAAGAAGTTTTCGATTCAGCAAAAGTAATTGAGGAAGCAGTGAACTTCATATATCCAGGGGGGTTGGAAAAAGTAATAGATGTCGTGCTAGACCATTGTGATAGTTCAGTTCTCAAATCTCCGCTCGTCAAAGGTAATCGTGGAAAACTCAAACAGGTTCTCAATAACTTGTTAAGTAACACAGTGAAGTTTACATCTGAAGTACATGTTGTCTTACGTGCTTGGGCAAGAAAACCAAATCCCAACACTTCATCGCTTTCACCAATATATAATGGTATCGGAAACGTATATCACATTTAGTTTACAATAACACTGGACAAGATTATAACGAGACACTCCATACGTTTAAATGTACTTGAAAATTCTTTAGAATTAGTAGTTGAGGTAAACCACACTTTGGAAAATGGATACCAAAAGAGAAAAGTGATTCTATTTTTGAGAACTTTGTTCAAGTTAATTAAGGAAACAACGCTTGGACAAGGTGGTACTGGGTTAGGTCTTGGAATTGTGCAATCATTAGTGCGTCTTATGAGAGGAGAAATAAGCATTCTTGATAAAGAAATCAGCGAGAAAGAAACTTGTTTAAGCTTCAACAAGATAGAAGGTTTATCATCATCACATGTTATACTTGTTATTCAAGATGATGAAATAAAAAGCGTTAAAAAGAATTTCATGAGAACACCAGGTGTAAAAGTGTCAGCTATCAACCAGTGGGAACACGTTCGTCCTACTCTCCAACAGATAAAACGTTGCTTTTATGTTAATAGTCAAAGCTCTTCTGGGAAATTTGAGCAGTTAGGTCTATACACGGATTATTTGAGTTAATAAACATCGCAAAGTCCTATTACAGAAATGTACGATGGGAGCTTAAGTGGCAATGAGCAGGTGGAAGCATCACGTTCATCAACTCCACGTAGAAATTTTTTTTGGAAAAGGATATTGTGACATTACCTTTCGTTATGATAATAATTGGTGATCATGTTGAACCAATATCTGAGGTATGTTCAGTAGTTACTAATTTTCGTATTAACCTCCCTGGTGATATTCGATTTCAGATTGTTGGATTACTCTCTCCCATTATTACCGAGAAAAATATGAGGATCGCCAGGAAGAGACTAATGGCTACATGTAATGACTTTTTTATTAAACCATTTCATGGTTCTCGATTGGATCAAGTGTTAAAGCTACTACCAAAGTTTGGGGATAATATTAGGGAAGGAATTATATCAAATGCCATAGATGAACATGTAACCAAACTTTCGTCTTCGACAAAGAAGAACTTTTATCCTTGTGCAGATCGAATAGTACAACAAGGAGGTGTTAGCCTAGCACCGATGATTTTAATATTTTGAATGGAAAAAAAGTCTTAGTTGTTGAAGACCAACTTGTTTAACGGAAAATGGTAACGACAATCCTTTCTTGCCTTGGTGCTATTGTTGAAATTTTTGAAAATGAAGAAGAAGTCGTAAAACAAGTTAATAAAGCTTTAAAAGAACCTGATCATAGGCCAGAAGGAACTTCAAAATTTCTTCATTATGACTACATTCTCATGGATTATCTGGTAAAATTTATTTCTTGTATATTCTTCTGGGTATTCACAATTTTCACGCAATATTTTGTATTTCGTTTGCGTTGCTTGGTAAATATAATTCTTGCACTTAATGTACTGTTGTAGAAAAATTCTTACTTTACAGATTGATCAACTTCATTTCTGACTTTATTTCATATTGTTGTGAACAAATGCCTGTTATGGACGGATATGAAGCAATAAGGAGATTACGGATGGCGGAACGATTTTATGATATTCACATCCCAATTATAGCCTTAACAGCAAATAAAGCAGTTGATGAAGCAAATATGAGACAAGGAGCTGGAATGGATTTCCACATAACCAAGCCATTGAACGTGGATCCTTAATTGGATGCCATTCGTTTTCTTGATACTATTAATACACATGTAACACATTAGTGTAGATTAGATGATCCCTCAGAATATTTTGAAAGAATATATTATTGTTTTGCCTAATGTACCTCACTAATTGAACACTGATTTGAATAAATAAAACTAATTATATACGATCCTTTATCTGATTTTTGGGAATATTTTTGCAATTATTTTTTTATCACTTTGAAATGTCATTTTTATTTATTAAAAATCTGACTTCAACAGACACTAAATGGAGGCTTGGAGAGTTCTATAAATCTCTTACTTTGCTCCCAGTGATCCTCATTATGAACTATATCAGACCTAAGTATAACTTTGAAAGAGAAAAAGATACATGACAAAAGTTATGTGTAGGGAAGTGGCCAAGAAATTAACCCACTATCATACCAAACGTCTATATCCTACTCGATGCTCCTACAAGTTTCACATGTTTACCAAATTATAATGGGTGGTCCCAGCTACTATATTTTTTCGCGATGTATATTGAAAAGAAAAGTGTTGTCATAGTTGTGATAGACATGGTAACCTAATACAATTATTTTTTAGCCTATTGTATCGCAACTTTAGTGGTAAAATGATTAACACATTTTTGTGTCTGGTTTGTCCTCAGTGTTTCGTATTGTTAGTACTCGTTTTTGTCCGTATTATGGTGTTTTGTGTGTTTGTAGGTATTTTTTGCCTGGGGTCTTTAGGGGCGACCCCAAAAGAATTAGGGGCGACACAAAACGACAAAAACTGTCATAATCGGTAGGTTATTTCACAATCGGTAGGTTATTTTCGGGGCGTTTTTTTTAATCCCAAACTACCCTTTACAATCGGTAGATAACTATACAATCGGTAGTTAATCAACAATCGGGAGTAAATTTGGTTTGTATAACTTCCGAATATAAAGTTAAATCCTTTATCTTTTGAATTTTGACTATCCTATAATCGGTAGTAAATAAAGTTATCTTGACTCCCGATTAAAGTAGACCTTTGTCAAATATCCTACCATAATCGGTAGGGAATTTAGGTTATTTAACTCCCGAATATAGAGTAGCCCCAAAATGAGATTTTGCGAAAATATTTTTTTTTGGAATTTTGGTTGAGCCTATAATCGGTAAGAAAGGAAGAGTTATCATGACTTCCGATTATACAATGGCTCTCTTTACAAATACCCTACCATAATCGGTAGTCAAAATAGTTCATATAACTACCGAATATAGAGTAGCCCCAAAATCAGATTTTGCAAAAATCCTTTTTTTTTTTTTGAAATTTTGGTTGAGCCTATAATCGGTAGTAAATGAAGTTATCCTAACTTCCGATTATCCTTGCTCTCTTTGCAAATATCCAACCATATTCGGTAGTCAAAATAGTTCATATAACTACCGAATATAGAGTAGCCCCAAAATCAGATTTTGCAAAAATCTTTTTTTTTTTTGAATTTTGGTTGAGCCTATAATCGGTAAGAAAGGAAGAGTTATCATGACTTCCGATTATACAGTGACTCTCTTTGCAAATATCCAACCATATTCGGTAGTCAAGATAGTTCATATAACTACCGAATATAGAGTAGCCCCAAAATCAGATTTTGCGAAAATCCTACCGAAATTCAATTTTCTCGTAGAAAAAAATTTCTACGAGACGCTGTCTCGCACTCTGCTAGGGGGCGCTGCCCCTAGACCCCCGCGACCTGACCTGTCAGGTCGAACACAGCCGGGAGGGGCTACGCCCCCCCAGACCCCCTGTATAGCGTACCGGCATTGTATTCATGCCCGCACCGAGCTTTTTCAACTGCATTGGTTGAGCCTATAATCGGTAGTAAATGAAGGTATCCTGACTTCCGAATATAGAGTTGCCCCAAAATGAGATTTTGCGAAAATCCTCTATTTTCTAATTTGGTTGAGCCTATAATCGGTAGTCAAAATAGTTCATATAACTACCGAATATAGAGTTTCCCCAAAAAATGAGATTTTACAATCGGTAGCCTAAAAAAACCTAAACTACCGATTATGAAGGGGTATACAAGTATTTTCAATCTATTTTGTCTTTTGTGTCGCCCCTAATTCTTTCGGGGTCGCCCCTAAAAATGCTAGGATTTTTTGGAAATAAACATTTTTGGAAAAAATCGGCTCGGAAAACTACTCGGAAAACCCCCGGAGGACATTTATTATTCGGACTCCCATTTCGGATAAGGGGCAACCTAATTGCTAAGGGGCACCTCAATTGAACACCTTCTATTTATACTCCACATACGGATAAGGGGGAGACCTTCTTCTTTCACGGGAATGTAATTTTGGCGGGAAAAACTGATTTGAAAAAATCAGTTTACAGCGTGAATCACATGCGACATTTTGGAGGATATTCGGTCAGAGTTTTGGTTGGATTTGATTTGGTAGTTTCCTGTTACGACAAAACAGGATTGGTACGTGGATTTTCGGCAAAACAGGGAGTCTGTTGGATAAACAGGGAGTCTGTTGAAAGTAAGATAAACTCTGAGTCTGTTGGATTTGTTTGTGGAGATTACGTGTATATATACTCCCTATACGAGTTCTAATCCATCCGGGAGTGTGTCTCGCTGATTAATATCACACGAACGAGAGTCAATAAGGAAGGATTGACGACTTGTAAGACGAGAAGGGAAAGAAAATATTCCGAGAATATTTTTCATTACTGCCGGAGCTATGAAGATTATTTGGAGTAATGGGGTGAGATTCGAAAGCCTGTGTGGGTTTATATAGGTTGTTGGCATCACAGAGAAGGAGACGGAGAGTTTGGGGCCAAAAGATAGAGTGGAGAGTGAAGAAAAATCAGAGTTGCAGAGCTCGTCTCTGTTGCTGCCATTGAAGACGAAGAACACGAAGAACAGACTGCCAAAGACAGTCGTTCTTCAACAAAGTGTCAACGATGCAGAGCCGTGGGTCGTAGTTCGGAAGGCGATCGTTTTTTTGAACAATTGCTGCAACACATCATATGTATCATTCTCAGTATAGATTTGGTTTGTAACAAATATAATTGTTACAAACCCGGTTTTCAATATTCATTCCATTTTCACCTCTTGTAAACACTTTTTGAGCAATGAAAAATTATTCTGAGTGTGTTTCCAATATGCGGAGCTAGAACCCATCACTGAGACGACGGAGGAAGCAACTTTTCATGATTGTGGTAAATGAATTAATTCTTTATATGACTTTTTGCATAGATTTAATTGTTTTATGATTTCTATTAATTATCTGTTATTTTGTCTGATGTCGCATGCTTAGTTTAAATTACTTTTGATGCGTCATGCTTACGATTTACAGATAATGTTTTATGAAATCTAATTTTGGCAAGGAATTAGAGTCACAACTTCTTTTGTTTGAGCTATATTGTCTCGAGTTAATGACTGAACCACAAGAATATGAAAAGTAGTGAAATCATGCGTCCTAGTAACTCTTCATCGTGTGACAATATTTGTATATATTTTTATTTTCTTTTCTTTTCTTTTCTTTTATTAATTCTTAAAATCAATCTCGTCAAGTCCGAGTGAACGACAACCCTTATTACTACAACATCATTGAAAAAAAACCATCAATTTTTGGAGCCGCCGACGCGGACTTGTGTATAGATTTGTTTTTAGGTTTTATTTTTATTTTTATTTTTATTTTTATTTTTATTTTTATTTTTATTTTTTACGCCTTTTGGTATTTCTTTTTTGTTTTCAGATTTGGAACTGAGCTAAAAAAAAAAAAGGAGGAGAAAGCGCTGAAAACAAAAGCGAAGCCAAAGAAGGAAAGAAAACAGGAATCCAGAAGGAGTGAAGAAGAAGATTTTGTATATTATTATTATTATTATTATTTTTTTAGAAACTGTAATTAGGTAATTATTTTTGTAATCTTTTATTCTTGGACATTTTTATTTTTTATTTTTGGACATTGAACATTAGACATTTTTTTTAAAACCCTAAGGAAGGGTTAATTTAAATATAAACTGCACAGGGAAGGACGGTGATTACGATATCACCTCGGCCCCTCGGGTTCATACACGACATAGGAGTCGTGGCCCGAGTCGACTTCAACGGTTCATCCCCCGTCGGAGGTAAGAATTCTAAACACCCGCGAAATCCCCGTCGGGCGGGTTTCTTTGGATGATTTTGTATGCATATATGTTGAGGTCTTGAATACGGCTGCTTTAAATTCCTAGTAAAGGGCAAGGACTGGCCATACAAGATAAGGGTTCGGATTTCATCACCGTTCTCTTCTTGCCCGCCTTAGGAAAACGATACCAAACGCGAACCTAAGCTTAAAATACTGACTAGAACAAGACCGATAGGGTAACGAGCTTAATAGGAAACTCATTCGAAAAATATTGGTTACTCTTTAAGCATACTTCGAAGTTCATGATGGTTTCTGTGAGTTGAATGCGTGACTGCGCCGCCTTGTAATGCGGTGAGGCCTTGGGTATCAAAGCTCCACGCAGACTTCCTCGCCTCTATTCAACTTACTTAAACTCGGATTGATTCCAGAGGGGTTTGCTCAGATTGTAACGAATTCCCTTTCGAAGGATTAGAAGCTGGTCTAGAAACAATATAAGTGGAGCCATCATGCTTTTTGTTTGCTAGAAATTAGTAGGTTTGTTTTGGTCGAGTCAGCCTTGTTTGTGTTTGTGTAGAATTCCCTTGCAGTTAGGATGTCAAATTGGTATTATAATAGCCATCACAATGAATATGAATATCCAATCGAACATTATGGACATCACTCTTTTTATGACCATAGTGTGAATAGTGGTTGGGAACGCCAACCTTTGGAAGGTTATGGGTCATACCATGGTGAGCCCAATTACTATCCACATGTGCATCGGTCATTCGAGCAAGAAGATTATAGTAATAGTTCTTCGTCTCTAGAGGATACCGTAGTTGCAGGATTTCCTACACTACACCCCTCATTAGATTCAACACAATTAATCCATTTGAAGATGAATAACAATATCTTTTATTGATTATTTTCTTGAAATGTTTACAAAGAAAGATAGAACAGAGCTAAAGAAATTACAATCACTCTTAACTTTCTCTCTCCTAATGACTTGCTTAAGAATCCAAAAAGAACTCTCCCATAACATATTTACTCAACCCTTTATATAAGGTATTACATAGTGGATGACAGCTAAGTTGTCCTTTATTTTCGGGATTGACTCGCGAAGTATCGCAAGTGTATAATTGTTCATCTTCGCGACACTCCTAAATCTCGCCAAATCTTCACACTTTTCTCATGTTCTAGCTGTCGTCATCCATTGCGTCATTTATATTTATTTCCCTGCGACACCTTCGTGATGCTGTCGTTTATCGATCTCGCAAGATACTGATGTCGCGATATTCTGATCCTACATCTTGCCTCTTCTCATGTCTTCTCTGCGAAGGAGAGAATGTCATGAGAATTATCATTTTGAAATGTCGCCACCATTTATTTTCTATCCATTTCTTTTGTTTTACAGACACGATTCCGTGAATTTAGGAATGGTTGTTTACACGTATCTAAAATTTTACTTTTTACCGGCTCATCCGGTTACTCTTCTCTCATCTATTTAAAGAGGAGTTCCCTTTGGAAATTCTTCTCTTCTTTTACTTCATCTTCTTTATTGTCTGCAATTTTTCTCTGCCGTTTTCCTTCATCGTCTTCCGCTATAATTCTTCTGCTACTGTTTCCATGGCATCAAGGTCTGTTGATTTTACTAATTTTGATTATTTCATGATTGATTTCTCTTATTGTAATCTTTTATTTGGATATTACCCTTATTTTAATGTTTCTCCTACCATTTTTATTTCAGCAAGAACAAGCCCAGCACCAAATTCACCGTTACGAACCCTAACATTTCTTCGGGTTCTCAATCGAAATCCTTTGCTTCTAAAAGGCAACTGCGAGTAGCAAGGTATTTAAGAAACATTTACTCTTTTAATAACAATATTGTTGCCTCTGTTTCTTATTTAACTTGTAATTCGCAGGATGACAAAAATGGTGGTAGATCTCCCAAGAGGTCTCGCCATTCTAAACCTATTGCACCTGCTGTTTCCTTCTCGGGTTTAAACTTATTACTTCTCCTATAGTACCTTCGCAGGACAATCCTCCTTCTCTAGCGATCGCTTCGAGAAATAAACCAACTCCTTCTTCTCAAGATAATCTGTCTCCTCCCGCGATATCTTCGCAGGACAAATCAATCCCCCGAATTTTCCGTCGATGAAATTCTTCAAAATGAACCTTTCTCTACTTTTACTCTTAATACTTGTTTCGCCCCCACCGTTAATCGGGTTTCTTCAACTCGGCATTCTTATAACCAAGAATGATTCAACTTTTTCCTCCTCCTCCTCTTGAGTCTATCCCTCTTACCAAAGAAAACTTAGAAGGGATAGATGTAGCTTTCAAAACTTTATCAGATGTCATGAATGATGCGAAGAAAACCTCCACTGATCCTATTAGGTCTAGTGTTTTTGAATCCCTAAGTAAATATTTTGGTTCTGACACATTGTCGCGAACATCTCTGGAGCAAGAAATTAAGGTCTTGAAAAATAGCCTTCTCAACATTTCACTAGATCGCGACAATCTTCGCAAGAAGAATGAAGAATTAAAAGGTATACTCTTGCCTCTGTATTGTCTTTTTTTTTTTTTTTTTTTTTTTTTTTTTAAACTCAAACCCTTGTTCGCCCTTTAAGCTTTAAACCAGAAACGAAAAATGGAGATAAATCAGTTGGAATCTACTGTTGAAGAAGTTCGAGTTGATAAAGATGCTTGGATGGAGCAATATAATCAATTAGATAATCTTCATACATATGTTGTTGATCAAATAGATAATCTTTCTAAAGAAAATGCTGATTTAGCTCAGAAACACGATTCGTTAAGTAATGACTTATCTCGCCTCTCGTATTCTTTGACTAAAGCTAATCTAGAGTTGGAAACTTTATCAGATGAGAATGGAACTCTTTCTCAAGAGAAGCGAACTCTATTAAACAAGGTAGCGATTTACTCATGACAAAGAATATGATATTTGTCAAAAATTATGTAAAGAGCAAGAACAATCTCTTTCATTTGAAGAGTCATCTTGCGAAGTTCTTTGCCGAGAAGGATAAACTCATTCATGGTAGAATAACCTTAAGTGTAAAAGCAAACCAACTCAAAGATCAATGTTCCCAATTAGAAAAGTCCAATTCTTCCCTTGCAAAAGAAAAT
This sequence comes from Papaver armeniacum, assembly GCA_023531295.1. Lineage (NCBI taxonomy): Eukaryota > Viridiplantae > Streptophyta > Magnoliopsida > Ranunculales > Papaveraceae > Papaver > Papaver armeniacum. The sequence continues at coordinate 415,071 of JAJJWW010003904.1, forward strand.
GCCATACTTGTTTCTAACGAAAAAAATTGGCGAGCTCGCCTGAAAGGATGAGTTGGAGATAATTTTGACAACGCCATGGATCAACTGGAGAATAGTTGTTCAGCTTTAACCCAACATCTTATCTCGCAAAAGGAAGGTAGTCATAGAAGTTGACTGCCTCATCTATTCTTCCTTTATCGGGCCTTCAAATTTTTGTTTGTTATAATATTTTTTTGTTTTTATTTTTTGTTTCGCAGAACACGAGAAAAATCTTCACTCCTCCATTCCGCTTTGAAATCCGACCACTCAAAAGCTCGCAAGGAGAATAAAATGCTTGTTACTTCCCTTATGCATTCTCATGACAGGGTAAAGAAGATTCGACTATATGTGTAATTTTAAAAATATAGAGAGTAAAAACCAGCAGAAAGCGCTCCTTCGTCAACTTCATCTTAAAGCTGAAGTTCTTGTGAGTGATATTTTACTCTCTAAATCTCTTGATCCCGTATTCGTCGCACCTCTGGATATAAGTGATGATGAAGTTCCTGATTCCCCCCATAGCGATTATGATTATCAAAGTCATGAGGAAGTCACTAATGATGAAATCTTCAATAAGAATCCGAATGAAGGAATTTCTAATGAAAATCCTCCAACCGGCGAAGCCGATAAGATTGTTGAGGAACGTTTATCATCTCCTATCTTTGAGAATGCCAATGTAGATGTAGAACATTAATCTACTCTTGTAATCTTATATCTTCCAGTCTCTTTTTCTGTATGACTTTTTGCATGGGATGTTTTTCAATTTCTGTTGAAGTACTCTTTTTTATTGGAAAGACCAAGTCCCTTGATGAACAAACCCTTATCTTCTCTTTCTATCTCATTTTAGATTTTCAATTTTACTCTCGCAAGCGTGTTTGCTTATCTTTATTTATGTTGAAATTTATCATTGCGACAAGACCGCAGGATATCTTCACAAATGAAGAAATCTATTGATCTTGTCTTATCATTGATTGTGTGGTCTTATTTTGCCTTCCTAATTAAAGGTCTTATTTCGCCACCCCTCTTTGCGACAAAATCGCAGGACGTCTTTACATTTTCATGTAATGACCCATTGACCTTGTCTTATCATTTCTTAAGTATTTTTGCCTCTGCAGGATATTTTATTTGCGACAATATGATAGGTTTAAATACTCCTGCGAATGTAAAATCCCATGATATTGCCGTCTTTGCGACGAAATCGCAGGACGTCTTTACATTTTCATGTAAAAACCCATTGATCTCGCCTTATCCTTGCATTAGTATTATTGCCTCTATAGGATCATCGCAAAAATATGACAAGCCTAAATTTCCTTGCGAAAATAAAGCCTCGTGACATTTGCATCTTTTGACACTTATCAGCTCCCTAATGGAGGGTGCCGCCCTTATCTTCTCCCTGGTTGCCCCTTCAAGGAGGCGTACATCGGCCATACAAGACTAGCTCCTCCCATCCGGTCTTAACAGCAACAAGTTGTTTTCGCACCTCTTATCCCTTATACCTATATGGTTTATGGTTACGAGACCGCACCCTAAGTGGAGTTTTCTTCGGGCCGAAAGATATACCAAGACTTGCCAAGAATGGCCGAGACACTTCAAATGCCCTGTGCACTCTTGGCTCAACCGTGTACCCCCGGCGCCTTGAGCATACACTCGACTCCTAGGAAGAGATCCTCGGGCGTCCAACCAGGGTATAACCTTATATATATAGTTGAAAATCCAAGGTATCTCTCCAGGATAGGCTTTCATGGGCCCCAAATCTCCATGACTCAGTTCCGAGAGCGGTGTAACCTTTCCCCGAGCCATGTCAAGAGATACCCCTTATATGACGCACTTTAGGTCTTACATTTGCCTCTTGCGAAATATCATTCGCGAACTAAGGTGTACGCCATAAAGGTTCGTCACATTCACTCACTCATTCATTTTTGTTAATTCATTCAATCATTCATTTTCTGTAATGTATTGCTTGCGAGAAATTCGCACAATCTTTCTTTGTTTTATTCAACCTCGCAATCATTCAATCGCGAAAACATTTCATCCAAATTCATTTCATTTCATCCATCTTTTATGGATAATACTTCTTGAGATACAACCTATTCCATGGTCTATCCAATCTTTGTCCTACATCTCTCCCTTCAGGATCCATTAATCTATATGTGATAGGTGTTGTAAAACACCCAATTTTATATCTAGTATTTATGCTTTCTTTGCTATTTTTCTTGTAAATTATGTATCTTATGTTTTGTTTTTGAGTATTTAGGTACTTTGGAGTCATTTGGATTAAAAGAGGATGAAACATGGCAAAAGAGTTGGAGATGCGCGAGGAGGAGGCGAAGAATAGACATGAGTGTTGGTTCCTCGGAACTTGTTTTTACGACAAGCCTAGCAAACTAGGTTGGCCCTTATTCTATTCATGGGTGCCTAGAGTTATTCTACAAAGGGATTTAGGGGGTGTCCATCCCTTATCTCGATCTTGTCTTCAACAAAGTGGTTATATCCACTTTCATTTCTTACCAAGCCCTAGAAATCGAGGAGCAATTATTGCCCTCATCATTAGAGCAATTATTGCCCTCATTTTTTTCTTTCTTTCACTCTTATCCGAAATCAAGAGGGATTGTCGGCTGTTCATGGCACTGGTAAAAGAAGAAAAGAAAAAAAAAGAGATCTACATCTGTGAAATTCGATAGTTGAAGCTGGATTGAATCTGGTTTCGATTTATTATTTGGTGATGCTCAAGGGTTGAACTTGGTTTGAAATGGTTTCTGTAATGATAAGTTAGGGTTTGATGATAGTGAATTCAGAGATGGAAAGAAGAGAAGTTGGGGGTCGAATTAGGGTTTACAGAGGTCCCAATTGTGATGAATTGGTGAGTATACATCTTGCTGTGATGATTAAAGGCTGAATCGAAAATGGGTTTTACTAAGAAGGAGAAAATGAGATTGGAGAAGAGGAATGGAGATTTGGGTTCAATGCTGTTGGTACAAGGATGAACAACTGGTGGAGATGAATTGAAATTAGGATTACAGGGCAAGGAGTTGTGGCAGGTGTAGTGCTGAGAATGTAGAGAAGAAATGGGTTCTCATCTGTTTGGGTGTTGAATAAAATTACATGGAGATGATGCTTATGCCCCGTGAGTGAGCGAGGTTATGGAGATCTTTGGAGATGTTTGTGTTGTTGTTTGAGCTCAAGCTGAGCTGAAATCCTATAGCAGAGGGAAGAAATGGCATTGCCGTGAAGGCAGTATGGTGGATTTCCTAGTGGTGGTGATGCTGTCTGGTTGAGTACTGGAGCTTTAAGGGATTGCTCTGAACCTGAAATGCAATTGTGAATGGTGTTTGCTGTTGGTTTTTGAAGCCAGGGATGGAGTGTTTTTATTGCTGTTGTAAACAGGATTTGATAAGGGTGTGCAAGGAAGTTGCAGGTTATGATTGAATGGATTATATGAGTTGTGCATTGCAGGGAAAGCTCAAGTGGAGACGATTGTAGCTGGTGCTTCAGAGTTATAGGTGCTGATGCAGTGGACTTGAGAAACCAATTGATGAAATGGAATTGTGAATGAGGTTGGTCTGGCCTGGCCTGGCAAATTGATGAATGTATGAGATGCAGGGCTGAAGTGGCTGCTGTGTAGTATGCTAGAGCAGGGAAGCTACAACTGATGCAGTGACGTCATTGTAACTGAGTTTGCAGCTTAACTGAAGCTGAAATTCAGTTAGTGTTAGGTGGCCTGGTGCAGCTGCAGAGATGGCACTGGATGGATGACATTGCAGATGAGCATGAGTTGGAGAGAGTTGGTGCCGTTGAGCTGAATTGCAGGTTTGAAGTTCTGGGCAAGTTGAAAAAGGAGAATCATGTTATGAAGCTCATTTGAGCTGAGAAACTGGAGCTGGTAATTGTGTACGCTGCGAGAAATGGATGCCAAGGCTTTGTGTTGAATATTGGTGGCAGTGAGCACAATGTGAGCTGCTGGTGAGGTCGTGAATGTGAGCTGGTGAAGTGCAGGGTTGAGTTATGTAATGCAGCTGGCAATAGATGGAATAGGAACTGAGTTACAGTCTGGTGGAGAATCATTTAGCAGGGAATGATGCTTGTGGATTAGAAAAGGGTCGAATGAGGCCGGTGATATGTGCAAATGAGGCACTGGTACTTGTGGAATTCATGGATGCAAATTGATGGGCCGAGCAAGGTTACAGGCGGGATGTTTCAAAGCGTAAGCACAATGATTGTGCAAAGACATTAATCGCTCCGGCTCGTGCAAGAATCGTGGCTCGGCAAAGTCGCCCGAGTTAGATCACAAAGACTGGTGACTCAGTCCGACACACAGATCCCGACTCGGTTGACTCACCCTAACTCGGTGCCGACCGAGTTGACTCGCCGAGTCACCCGTTGACCCGATCCGACCCCTGACCTAAGTGACCAGGCGGAGGCTTGGCCACACCGGAGTCTGTTTCCGGCGACTTTTCCGGTCGATTTCCGGCCACAATACCAGACTTCCGGCGACCACTTTTGGGGCGTATTTTCTACACGGGTTTCTCCTTCTTATGGGCTTGGTGGATTCTCATCTAATGGACTTTGAAGGCTAGACCTAATTTTAGAAGTTGGAGAAAAGCTATAAAAGGGAAGGTCTTCTACAACTTATAGGGATATATCTTATTCTTGGAACATTGGAGAGCCGTTTTTGGTTACGCAACTAGGGTTTGCTTTTGTTCATCTTCTTCTTTAATTCAACTTATATTTTTGTGATGAACTCCATAGCTATGAGTAGCTAAATTCTCTATTATTGGTTAAGGATGTAGTCCGATTTCTAAAACTTGTGTTTGCTTTATGTATTAGTTTTCTCTCTTGATTATCGTTCAATTCTCTACTGTTTTTATGATCACATGATTGAAGTATTGTGATATGATTATGGTGTTTGATTAGTTAAGTGGCCAATTAATTGAACTTGCATCTTAGTCCATAGCTATTTTAGGGTTTTTCATCAAGCGATAACCTTGAATACAAATAGCATGATATGTTCACGGTTTGTAGTGATACACTCTCGTAATCATATGTAGAGTTTGACCATTGTCCGAATTGTTTTGCGCAACGCATGACAATTGCATTGATTAGCCTATTTCTGAAACTTAATGCTCCTAGGAATTGAACTTGATTAGCGCAAGGCGTTAGGTTATTCTTTAGGTAGAATTCACATACGCAGCTCTAATGTGTGTGTTGATGAACTTGGGAAATTAATAGATTATCTTGCTTTCTTGATTCTCTAGGCTTTTGATAACACAAGAGATTAAATCGTAATTCTATTCATATATGCAAGCACATGTCTAAGATTGAAGATGAATTCCTTGACCAATATCTCTCTCCATTGATTATTTTCTACAATCTACTTTGCTTTTAATTTACTTTTATTGCTTACATAGAATTTTAAATCCCCCAATCGGTTACTTTAAGAAATTGATTACGAAATAACTACAATTGCCTCTCTGTGGATACGAACTCTTTCTTATCATATACTTTAGGAAAGTGAAATTATTTTTGACGCATACGACAGCGATCAATATGCCCCTGTGCCAACTATTTCCTTAATGATATAAGGTCCATCCCATTTTCTTGCCAATTTGCCACCACTTTCACGCTGATATATTGGTGTCTCTCGCAGCACGATCTCTCCTGGTTGAAATTCACGTATCTTGACACGTTTGTTATATTCTCCGCCAATCTTCGTTGATAATTCTCCATATGTTGTAGTGCTCTCTCTCTCTTTTCTTCTAATTCATCTAATTTGATTAAAATGTTACCCGCACTAAGATTTTTCTCCCAAGCTTCTTTCTTTGTTGTTGGAATCATAACTTCCTTTGGGAGTACAACTTCAACCCCATATGTTAAACAAAAAGGTGACATGCCCGTAGCTTCTCTTCTAGTTGTATTATAAGCCCATACCGCATTGGGTACTTGTTCGCACCATCCTTTATTGTATCCCTCTAACTTCTTCTTCAATATGTCTCGCAATTGTTTTATTTGTTGCTTCGCTCGGCCATTAGCCTGCGGGTATAGAGGAGTTGATTTTCCACATCGTATCCGAAATGCATTTAGCAAAGCAATTCTATATTTTGTCCTTCAAATCTGTTTCCCATTGTCGATACCAACCGCTACTGGAATCCCAAATCTCGCATATAATGTTCTCAAATATGAAAGTAAAAACATCTTTATCGCGAATGTGTTGTACCGCTTTCACCTCCGCCCATTTTGTGAAATAATCAAGTAGCGACAATTAGATATCTTCTCTGTCCAGTTCCGGTAGGAATGGTCCCACAATATCTAAGCCCCATTTTCCAAAAGGCCACACACTTGTTGAAGAATTTAATGGCGCTCCGGTGCATGTATCTTCTTCCCATGTCTTTGGAAATCTTCGCAACGCCTTGATATTTGTTTCGCGTCCTCATGCATATACGGCCGTAATAGCCCCGCACTTTTGCTTTATGTGCTAAAGATCTTCCACCACTATGATTACCAGCATCCCCACTATGCAACATCTTCAATATGGTTTCTCCTTCCTTCCTTGTTACACATCTGAATGAAGGTCCATTAAAAGATCGTCGGTATAGTACTCCATCTCTTAATTCATAATTTGTTGCACGGCTTTTTAATTTGTGTGCCTCTAATCTATTTCTTGATGTTTCCCCTTTCGTCAGGTATGCATGAAGTTCTGCTCTCCAATCTTCTTCGCAAAGTGTTTGTGTTCCATCTTCGATTAGCATTACATCTGTTTCCTGTTCTTCTTCTTTATTAATTGACGGCGTTAAAAGTGTTTGTATTTTTATATTTCTCGCAGTCGGATCTGTCATCATACTTGATATAAAGGCAAAAGCATCTCATGAGTCTATTGTTTCTCCTTGATATATGTCTCCATTTTATTTTCTAAGATCCGCACCGACACTCGTCAACAAGTTTCTTGTACTTTTGCAAAGATAGTTCATTTGTAGTGTATTCCTCTTTTATTTGGCGAATAGCCAATTGCGAGTCACCGGTAATCCTCACATTTTCCAATTTCATTTCTATTGCGAATCGCAAAGCATGTTATAGCTTCATACTGTTTCATTATTGGTTGACGCAAATTCTAATCCGAAAGAAAAAGCTATCTTATTGCCTTCTCGCGATATCACAACAATTCCAATCCCATTACCTTCTCCATTAGACGACCCATCTACTAATATTTCCCATCTATTTGGCTCGCTTAACAAATCCTTTGGATCTCCATGTTCTTCTTCTATGTCCATCATTTCTTCCACCTGGTTCATCCTCTTCCAAAGGGAATTCTCGCTAAAAATCTGCGACAACTTGTGATTTTGGTGAAGATAATATTTCGTATTTGAGTTTGCAATGACTTATTTGAGCATTCCATCTTTCTACTCTTCCCGATCTTTTTGAATTTTTCATTACTGATTCGATTGGTATTTTTTCACTACCTTAACAATGTGCGCTTGAAAGTATATGCGAAGTTTAAATGTTGCGTAAACTAATGCCAAGATTAGTTTTTCAATTTTTGAGTAATTCCTTTTGCGGCATTGAAAGTTTTGTTGATATAATAGATTGGTTTCTCTACCCTCGCGTCCACTCGCAGAATACCGCACTTAATGCATGCGAGGTCGTCGCAAGATAGATCAATAATTCTTCTCCCGGGTTCTCGCTTTTTGTAAAATTGATATATCCATTAAATGTTCCTTTATCCCTTGTAAGGCTTTCTCACATTCGTCTGTCCATCTAAACTTTGATCCCTTTTTGAGAATGTTGAAAAAGTGCTTGCATTTATCAGATGATCGCGAGATAAACCTTCCTAGCGAAGCTAACAATCCATTTAACTTCTGAACATCTTTTACTGTCGCAGGTGTTGGCATATCGCGAACTGCTTGTAATTTCTCTGGGTCGACTTGGATTCCCTCTTTTGATACGATGTAACCTAAAAATTTTCCCGATGCAACTCCAAAGGTGCATTTTTCTGGATTTACTTTGATGTTGAAATGTCTCATTTGTTCAAAAATTTCTTTCAAATCCTGTATGTGATCTTTTGATTTCTTACTTTTTATTAACATATCATCTACATACACCTCTAATGTTTTGTGTATCCATCTCGCAAACACCTTCTCCACCATTCTTTGGTATGTTGCTCCGGCATTTCGCAAACCAAACGGCATTTTTGTATAACAAAGATAATCCTCTTGGAGCGAAGAAAAAGTATGTTCTTGATCTTCTTGGCGAGAGGAATTTGATTGTAACCTTTATATCCATCAAGAGATGATATCCTTTCGTTTTCGCCGCACTTCAACCAATTGCGGAATATCGGTAACGGAAACTATCTTTAGGACAAGCTTTGTTTAGATCGGTAAAATCTATACAAATTCTTATCCCTTTTTTCTTCTTTGGGACTATAACCATATTTGCTATCCATTCGGGATACTTTGCTTGTCTTATGATTCCTGCATCTAGCATTTTCTGCAATTCTTCTTCTATTTGAGGATGATATGCCGTTGCGATCTTTCTAATTCTTTGTTTGAATGGCCTTATATTTCTATCAATTTCCAATTTATGACAAGCCACAGATGGATCTATACCAGGCATTTCATCCATATCCCACGCGAAAATATCTTTATAATCTCGCAGCAAATCAATAGTTCTTCTTTCTTCATCTACTTCCATTTTAGTCCCAATTTTTAACATCTTGGGTTCTTCTTCAGTTCCAACATTCACTTCTTTTGTTTGTTCTGCTGCGATATAACTAGCTTTCGGTTCTCCCATAGGGGTTGGTCCTTTCATTTCCTTATCCTGCGAGATCGTGCCAGGTATCCCTTTTCCTTCTTTTGCTCTTACCATGTAAATTTTAAACTCTTCTTCTTTCTTAGATGCTTTTACCATCTTCTTGCGATTTCTTCGCTTCTTCACTTGTTCTTCATAATACTTCACTTCGATTTGATGATATATTCCTCCTTTATCAATATCCCCTCTGATTTTACCAATTCCAGTTGGCGTAGGAAATTTAATACACAGATGAAACGTTGACGCTACAGCTTTAATTGCATGTACCCATGGTCTCCCTAACAACACATTATATGGTGATTCCATATCCACTATACTCAATGTCACCTGTGTTTCAATTTCTCCGAACAAAATTTGTAATTTTATCTCTCCTTTAGGTTTTGTTATGGATTTACCAAAACCATGGATATAATACGCCGGGGAAATCATTTCTCCATCTTTGTATCCTAATTTTTTATAAGTATGGTAAAACATGATACTCACCAAACTCCCCGTATCCACCAAGGTTCTATTTCTCGCCCATTCTTCCGCTCTTTTTTGCCGATTTTTTTCCACTTTTGCGTGCATTTATTGTGATCACTAACGGGGATGTATGACTTAAACCCTCTTTAGGTACCTCTCGCTGCGTGAATGTTATTTTCTGCTTTTCCCACTCTTTCAAAGACGATGTCTTCTCTCCATCTATAATCTTCTTCCCTTCAAAATCTCGTTTATGTATTCTTCCTCTTATGTTTTCATGAAATTCATTAATCATTGCTTTTGTAATTGTATTGTACCCCGTATTTTCATCATATTCCTTGTTTTTTAACTTCTCTATTTCATCTAATTTAACATTTTTCTCTCTCATTTTCTTGATTCGGATAATTTTTAGCTGCAATCTTTTATCTTCAATCCTGTTTCGTTCCCTGTTTCTAGCGTATATGTAGTTGCAGGATTTCCTACACTACACCCCTCATTAGATTCAACGCAATTAATCCATTTGAAGATGAATAACAATAGATTTTATTGATTATTTTCTTGAAATGTTTACAAAGAAAGATAGAACAGAGCTAAAGAAATTACAATCACTCTTAACTTTCTCTCTCCTAATGACTTGCTTAAGAATCCAAAAAGAACTCTCCCACAACAGATTTACTCAACCCTTTATATAGGGTATTACATAGTGGATGACAGCTAAGCTGTCCTTTATTTTCGGGATTGACTCGCGAAGTATCGCAAGTGTATAATTGTTCATCTTCGCGACACTCCTAAATCTCGCCAAATCTTCACACTTTTCTCATGTTCTGGCTGTCGTCATCCATTGCGTCATTTATATTATTTCCCTGCGACACCTTCGCGATGCTGTCGTTTATCGATCTCGCAAGATATTGATGTCGTGATATTCTGATCCTACAGATACAATCAAACTTTTGAAAAGTAGTCATTATTATGATCCTTCTGTTCCTCTTCCTTCTCTAGAAGAGTCCCTCGGGGGTTTAGCTGAGTCGACACAAAAGTTAGCTGAATCAACATGTAAGTTAGCTGAGGTAAATAACGTAGTTATGGACGAAAGGACTGCAACAATGATCGAATCTTTAGAAGATATCCTCAATAGATTAACTCAAAACTTAGATCCAACACTAAGGGAACTTTCTTTGGAGGAGACCCTTGAGAGGATAGCTGAGTCGACACGTAGACTTGAGTTAGAGACGAATGAAAGTATTGCTCGAAATAACTTGAATTTCCAATATAGTGTATCCAATAATACCTTTGAGAATGAAGATAGTTATTCACATAATCAAGATCATGAGGTTAGAATTGGTAACACTACTTGTTTAGATGAGGTTCAACCATTTTCATGTTATTATAATAATGATTATGATGAGGATAATGTTGATGAAGAATTTGAAATAAATAGGCATAGTGATCGTGAATTTGCTACTCCAATTGAGCTTTATAATAATAGAGTTATTTCGGTTCGATCCTAATAATTTTAACAATTATTCACCTATTCAAAAGGACGAGGATTTGACTAGAGATACTGTTTTAGACGATGTAGTATTTCCTGTTTACGAAGTCGATAATGGTTTAGAGGAACGAGTTTATCCTGAGAATATTATTTTAGAGTCTAACGATTTAAAAACAATAGTCTTAGACGAAGAAGATGAACTTGTAGAGCTTTTAAATATGAGTGAGGATGCATCACCTGAGTATAACTTAGAAGAAGCAATTGACCATTTTCAGGATTCCGATGATCTAGAAATTAGGGAAATTGTAGCTAGTCTATCTAGAGACACCCAAAATTCTAAGTTTGGGGGTGATTATCATTCTCCTTGTGCCTTACCTTTAGCTCTTACAGAGATCCCTCACTTGGGACTTGATATACGTGCCTCAACCATTGTGCCAGATTACCTTCATGCTAGCTCTCCCGAACCTAATAATGTCCAGGAAGAAGTTCAGTTGTTAGAAACCCATCCTCTGGTTGATGTGGTTAACCCAGGCTATGATACCAAAATTGACTTTGTTTTCCCACCAAAACTTTTCTTTCAATTGTGGGAACATATGAGTTACAAATGTGTCGCTTATTAAGTTTTGAGACTAAACCTAATTACTTTAGGAGATTAGGGTCGACACATTTTTTTCTATGAATGACCACCACCGTGGTCAACTGTGTGAGTCAAATCTGATTGACTTAGAGGATCCCCAGATTATTCAAAGTTAATGTTATGTGCTTCTAAGTTCTTATTCGAGTTTTTCCGGACTCTAGGACCCGAACATTCGGATCTAACTTTTGAGGAAATGCAACCCATGAAAATATGTTATCTAGACCCAGGTTATAGAACCCGAACCTAAACCACGGCCTATTTGTAGTTGTCTTAAACAGAAACTAGACAAGGGTGTGCTTTATTTGCTAATTTTCTTGGGATGTTGTAGATTCATTTTACTTGTGATAGCCCTATTCGGTTTTGGTGATCCGTGATTATTCCGGCTATTACTTTATGATTCTATGAGGTGACTAATTCCTTCTGATGTCTGGCTGAAGACTTTAAACTTAGCACTTCTTGGGAGGTAACCCATGCTCATGCAACACGGTAATATCTTTCCTTAACTCTTTTGCTTCAAATGGTAACAGTTTCTCATCGTTCATGCTTTTAATTTCATCTTTAGAACATTGAGGACAATGTTAGATTTAAGTTTGGGGGTATGGGAGAAACTTTTTAGTTGCAGTATTAATAAATAAACTCCAGAGCCTAGAAATTTAAGTTTATTAAGGTCGGCACTAACCAATCTAAGTGGATGGAAACATGTTGGTTGTAGGAGTTGAGGAACCAATCTGATTAGATGGAAACGTCTAGAAGAGTCTATTCATAAAAGCACAGAGCTCAGGTGTTAGAAAAGAAAACATGATAGTTTCGCCATATCCTCGTGATGGAAACATCGAAAGAATCCTGATCACTTCTTTTATTTTTCTCTTTACCATTGCTAGGGTGAAATAGAGTGACTGAGATGAAAAAAAAAAAAAAATTGAGACCAGACCACTAGACCAACCGGAATACATACAATAAAGTCGACCACTGGTACCCTTGTATATGCCAGCTGAGTTGACCTAGAGTTAGGATTATCGACCACCGGTTCCCTTGTATATGCCAGTGTGTTGATATTAGTCCGACCAAAGATCTCAGTCCATTAGGATAGGTTCACCTTAGTCAACATCATCCACGTTTTTCTCTACATCCATCTTCTTAATCTATCCATGTGATTGGTTGACTCCGGTTTATGATGTCCGAAACTATCCGAGTAGAGCTCTGTCACTTTATATGAATTTTAGTATGCTTGAGTGCAAACTCGTGTACAACAATTGGAATTTCGCATCGTGGTACTTCCTCCTGCGATCAATAAGTATGCCAACCAAGGAAATTCTTTAGTGCCTTCTAAGGTTCTGCATAGATAGCTAAGGTCTGGAGTAAAGGTTTTGTGGGTACACCTCTGGTAAACCCTCCGGAGACAACACTCCGCCACTAGGGCCACCTAGCGGTTTAAGGGCTTGATGCACGTGCTAAGTGTAGTCATTTTATTTTCTAGATTAGTTTTGCTCGGGACTAGCAAATAATAAGTTTGGGGGTATTTGATTAACACATTTTTGTGTCTGGTTTGTCCTCAGTGTTTCGTATTGTTAGTACTCGTTTTTGTCCTTATTATGGTGTTTTGTGTGTTTGTAGGTATTTTTTGGAAATAAACATTTTTGGAAAAAATCGGCTCGGAAAACTACTCGGAAAACCCTCGGAGGACATTTGTTATTCGGACTCCCATTTCGGATAAGGGGCAACCTAATTGCTAAGGGGCACCTCAATTGAACACCTTCTATTTACACTCCACAGACGGATAAGGGGGAGACCTTCTTCTTTCACGGGAATGTAATTTTGGCGGGAAAAACTGATTTGAAAAAAATCAGTTTACAGCGTGAATCACAGGCGACATGTTGGAGGATATTCGGTCAGAGTTTTGGTTGGATTTGATTTGGTAGTTGCCTGTTACGACAAAACAGGATTGGTACGTGGATTTTCGTCAAAACAGGGAGTCTGTTGGATAAACAGGGAGTATGTTGAAAGTAAGATAAACTCGGGAGTCTGTTGGATTTGTTTGTGGAGATTACGTGTATATATACTCCCTACACGAGTTCTAATCCATCTGGGAGTGTGTCTGCTGATTAATATCACACGAACAGAGACAATAAGGAAGGATTGACAGCTTTTAAGACGAGAAGGGAAAGAAAATATTCCGAGAATATTTTTCATTACTGCCGGAGCTATGAAGATTATTTGGAGTAATGGGGTGAGATTCGAGAGCCCGTGTGGGTTTATATAGGTTGCTGGCATCACACAGAAGGAGACAGAGAGTTTGGGGCCAAAAGATAGAGTGGAGAGTGAAGAAAAATCAGAGTTGCAGAGCTCGTCTCTGCTGCTGCCATTGAAGACGAAGAACACGAAGAACAGACTGCCAAAGACAGTCGTTCTTCAATGTAAATGTCAACAATGAGAGCTGTGGGTCGTAGTTAAGAAGGCAATCGTTTTTGAACAAAGGCTCGCAACACATCATATGTATCGTTCTTCAGTAATGATTTGGTTTGTAACAAATATAATTGTTACAAACCCGGTTTTCAATATTCATTCCATTTTCACCTCTTGTAAACACTTTTTGAGCAATGAAAAATTATTCTGAGTGTGTTTCCAATATGCGGAGCTAGAACCCATCACTGGGACGACGAAGGAAGCAACTTTTCATGATTGTGGTAAATGAATTAATTCTTTATATGACTTTTTGCATAGATTTAATTGTTTTATAATTTCTATTAATTATCTGTTATTTTGTCTGATGTCGCATGCTTAGTTTAAATTACTTTTGATGCGTCATGCTTACGATTTACAAATAATGTTTTATGAAATCTAATTTTGGCAAGATATTAGAGTCACAACTTCTTTTGTTTGAGCTATATTGTCTCGAGTTAATGACTGAACCACAAGAATATGAAAAGCAGTGAAATCCTGCGTCCTAGTAACTCTTCATCGTGTGACAATATTTGTATATATTTTTCTTTTATTTTCTTTTATTAATTCTTAAAATCAATCTCGTCAAGTCCGAGTGAACGACAACCCTTATTACTACAACATCATTGAAAAAAACCATCATAAAATCATCTTGCATCAGATATTAAAACTCAATGACTTACTTGTTTTTCTTGTATCCAATAGAGATAGGGTCTTTATAATTAACTTTTAGGAAGATTTGTTCAAGTCCATGAGAACCAGTTTGAACTCAAGCATTAATTGCCTACCACCCCCAAACAGAAGGTCAAACTTAAATGATGAATTCCTGAAAGTTACTTGAGATGCATGACAGGTTTCCAACCACAGAAATGACATTAATGGTTATCTCTAGCAGAGTTGTGGTATAATACTTATACAAGTCTTTAAATGACTTTATTCAAGGCTCTTTATGCATATAGTCTTCCTCACATGGCCTTTATTATTGATGCAACCACATCTGTAGATGTTGATGAAGAATATGATGTTGGACCTTCTCAAGCTCTTCATGCAGATCATTAGAATTTTTTTTTTTTGCTGGGAAAAAACAACTCATAGTTGGAGGTTACATGTGTTCTTCTTACAATCCACTGTACCGAAACGAGTTTCCTTGTATCTCTATTCGTGAACGTTCTCTCGCAAGTTATTTTCCTATGTCAGCAAGGGGAGTGACTTTTTTATCTTATTCGAATGAAGCAACTGTGGAACAATACAGTATGCGCAAGTGTGAATTGACGACCACCTCTCAACAACTGCGTTTTTCAACCATTACTCCAAGTAGGACATCTCTTCAAACTAGATTCAGAATGGCGATTGTTGTTAAGTGTTAGGCGACTCGCATTCTAGGGGGAACAACATACGAAACATGTGGATTTGGTCCCACCCATATCCAGTCCATCTAAATAACGGGTGCTAGATTTGCATCCACGTCCATACCATCTCCCCGCAGATAGACGGATGGGCGGACTGGATGCGGGTAAATCCACATATTTTATTTATTTTGTAAGGAAAATAAAATAAAAATAGTATTCATTGAGTTTTCGAGTAGATAACGATATAGTGTTACTGTCGTCTGCTCAATATGCTTGCAGAAGCAAAGTAGTAGAAAAAAGAAAGGAAAAACTGGAAAAACAAAATATTGTCTGTATCATATTTTAGTGCAAAAACAGTTTAAAGCAGGAATAAATATCCACACAACATATATTGTCCATAAAAGATGTCATTGTCTTTTTATTCTTCCTTTTATTCTAACAAAAAATTATCACCAACCTTATTTACCATAATTTGACATTATCCCAAACTACTAATAGTCTCGGTTTACCCGAAATTAGACATTAACAAGTAATCTCTTTACAACTATTTAGTCATCATCAGTCCTAATAAAACAAAAATAAAAAAAGAGGAAACTTTGTAAGGAGTGAGGACTTAATACACGATATAAAGAGATTTCATGCTTGATGGGGAAGATTGAAATCATTAACATTAACGAAAATGAGAGATCCATACAAAACCCTACAAAAATGGTGGAAACCAGGGACGGACCCGGGATTTTTCTTTGGATGGAGCTAATTTACCAATATCACCAAAGCGGCTGAAGGTCGCGACAAAGTTTGAATTGAACCACTTATTTAATGTTCAAACGTAATTTCTCTTTAGAGTACCGAACACAAGGTCTAACACTTCAGATTGATACATAAATTATGAAACAATTAGTTACCTTGGATACCCCCATAATTCTTACAACATTACCATGAATCAACTAAACCCCTAAAAACTAAAATTTATCATCTCATCAATCAACTAAACCCCCAAAAAATCTAAACTTATATCAAGATTCAAGACCTCTACCGTACTTAGATAGTTCTTGACGACCGTTTCATATGCCTTAAATCATAAATACCTCCAGAGTTGTTTTCAATCGTCTATACATATGCTTAAGAAGTGAAAAAAAGAATTGGATGATGGACTTGGAAGTGACTTACAGTTCTAGTTATTACACTTACTAATAAAAGTTTGGGAACTAAGAGGGGACGGGCTAAAGCCCAGTTTAGCCCCCTCACAGGTCCGTCAGTGATGGAAACTAGGCTAGAAACAATGTAATGCTTCACCGATTGCTAGGGTAGGGGTGAGCATTTTATCCGTCATCCGCGGATTTAACCGGGACCAACCGTATTTGTGCAGATGGATGCTCGGACCGTACGTTATTGGGTTGGACGTGGATGGAATTTTTGAAAGGGGTTTTTAGGCTAAGTCCAGACCCATGGGTAACCCATAATATGAGGCCCTTAATTAAAAGAAGTTTAAATCTAGGCGTCGAGCTATTAAAAGACGTACATGCCCTTTTATATATGTCAAGCCCCAAATTAAATAAATTTTAAATTTAAGCCCAAAATTATTAAATCTAGGCCCAAAATTATTAAAGTATAGTGTGAATGTGTAAACAAAAGTTACACATGCATATGACATGTGTATCCAGAAGTTACACATCCTTATGACATGTGTAATGCAAAGTTACACATCAAAAAAATAGACATAAAAAAAAACGCATACAAAAAATACATGTATTACTTTAATATTCATTTATAATAATTTCTTAGCATGTGTAACTAGAAGTTACACACGCATCCGTCTAGTGTAATTGAGAGTTACATATGCATCTATCTAGTGTAATTGAGAGTTACACATGCATCTGACTTGTGTATTCAGCGTCAACTCCAACTCCAGCGAGACCAATACCACAAATAAGCAATTAGCTTTTATAAATTTATCGGAAACCTGAAATATAACAACAAACAAACATGAACCAGTGTCAAAAGAAAAATGCAAAAGAATATTGTTCAATATTTAGGAGAACAACAAAAATAGTCCATAAGAGTGCTTAATGTTGAAAACAGTTATGATGAGTGCCAAATATTGCATATTTATACACCTTTTTATTGGCACTTTACTCATCTTTTGTGCTCATAAATCAGATATTATCCCAGATTCTGTATTTTCTTGGTTTTCAAGAATAAATATTTGTATTAATTAATTTTGTGTTTTTAGGTACTAAATAAAGTCCGGAGAAATTGAGGAGCCAAAAGAGCGAAGAATTGGAGTCAAGCATCTATGGAGCAGAGAGCCAAAGCCCGCGTGCGAATCGGTTGCAACCCAACAAAGAAGACATGGGCTATAGTTACCCATGACCCGGATCCGAACCCGTTCATCCCAAGCCGTTCAGATCACGTCTAGATACATCCTACGGTCGCTCCATCGTTCACATCAAGTGTTGATACTCCCGCTCCACACCAGATCGCCTCATTCTTCCTCAGCCGTTCAGATCTTCCTCACCGAGATCCAACACTTGCTACAGCTTCCTCATCGATCTTCGCTGCACCCGCCTCACAACGAATCCTCCTACACCTATACCCCCATCAACCGCACACATTTCTTCTTTCTTCTTCTCTTTCTTCTTTCTCCCAACCACTCTGCAAAACCCTTACCTCCCTCTTCTCTTCCCTTACCGTCCCAGAGCCATCATCACCACCCTCTCAGTCTTCCGTCGCCATCACCACCACTCCATCTCTGCTCCCGCATCATCACTCTCTCTCTTATTTATCTCTTTCATAGCTTCTCTTCAACCTAGAAGCTAGGTTAGAGATAAATAGGGTTAGGGTTTTCACCAAACCCCCATGCATGATTGATTCAGAGGTGAGAGGCAAGACAAGGCGCATCAGAGCAGGTTTGGGTCATCAGTGTAGTTATTAGTTGATATTGTTTTGTGAGTTATAAATTGTGATTTTGGATTGGAGAGAGGGCAGTCAGTTTTTAGTTAATTTTTAGGGTTCATGTTTAGTTTGCAATTTCAATTAACTCTGTTTTTAATGTTCATCATGTGCTAAACTTATTTGCTAGGATTTACATGAAGCCTTAATTCTTGTTCTGTTGTTCAACTATGTTGTGATTGTTCTTGAATGCTTAACTCTTAAGATAATTTCAATTCTTGCATTTCAATATTTTACTTTCACAATGAATGCCATGTATTCATTGTAGCTAGGATTAAACTGTATTGACTGTGCTCAGCTCATGCTTAAGAGATAGTTGCCAAACTCTTGACTAATTGTGCTTAACTTAGACAATTAGTGCTCTGGCTTGGTACTCTAGCTGTTGATTGAATTATTGTATTGGTGAAACTCCTTAGATAAGAGATAGTCTTGACACATTATCCTTATCTGTTATAGGATTAAGAACATTCCAACTAGTTGACACACATAACTTGAACCAGTGGTGGATTGGACAATCCTAGTATCCTTCAATCTTAACATTTAGAATTTATCTTGAGTTCACTGTCACCACATTCATCTCAGTCGTAAAGACTTTAAACAAAAGCCATAAAATTGTGTCACTCACCCCTGAAAACAGTTGAGAAGTCTTAGAATAACATAGCACCCTCTAGTTCCCTGTGGAAAGACCTGTGCTTGCCACTGCCTTCAAAGGCTCTGTGCACTTGCAGATTAAGACATAGGAAAAATACACTTTAGAGTTCCTATCAAGTTTTTGGCGCCGCTGCCGGGGAACTTGTTGTGTGCTGTTTTTATTTTGTTGCTTTACTTCACTGATTTCAGTTATCTCTGTACATTTGTGTTAACACCTCCCTCATTTGCATTTTTTTTTTGCATCACCATCAGCCCCTGTGAATAGTTTGTGCGCTTTATTTCACTTCTTGTGTGCACTGCCTTTCACTGTGCTGTTTTTATTATTATCTTGTGGCTAATTTGCAACTCAGGCATAGCTCTGAGCTCTGCCATAGCTTTCATGCTCTGTGCTTTGACTGTGTAATTCTGAGAACTGAAATTTTCTCTTGAGAGAGCAGGTACTTGTGGAACAAACTCAAGATAAGCAAAGGAGCAGCAAAACCAGGGTGGAATTGCCTAAACCCAGTATTGCACTGGTGGTAATGTATCTCTAACCTTGAATGAATGAAGAAAGAATATGATATGCTTATTTGTTCACTTTATGACTGAACCTTGCTGAGCCTTGTGTTACCTGAGCATATTCTTCTGCATCTGGGTATGATTCTGTGCATTTGTTAACTGTGCACAATGTTACTCAACATCTGAGCTTAGCTGCAAGCCCCTGTAGCTGCAGGCTGTAAGCCACCTCTTGGATAGCCTAATTGGCTGAAACCTTACTTGAGACCTTGTGTTGGTTCTCATCTGCCAAGATTGTGATCAACCCTGAGCTGACCTGAAAACCAGTAGCCAATTCCTGTGCATCTGAGCATTTGTAAGCCTGTATTGCTTTGCTGTAACCCTGTATTGCATTGCCTTGTGTGTTCTACAACAGCCCCTGAGCTCTGAGTTTGACATCAACTCAGACTTTTGGTATCTGAGTGAGTTGATGCCACAAACTCAATCGAGCGATTGACAACCTCATTTTTGTACCTGAGCATGTTGTGAGATGCTAAAGCATATTCATTTGTGAAAATTTGCCCCTTGCTGCCTGTATGCATATATTGTTCAGTGACTATCTTGGTGTTAGCATTGATCTGATTTGTATCATGTTAATGGTGTGAACCACATGCCCTGCAAATTTTCTTGAAATTGTGCTTCTGCTGCTATTTACATCTGTGCACCAATTTATGCGGTTTGTGTGTGACCTGTGGTGTTTGATTGAGCTGTGAATAGCAGAGTTTGTGTTAGCAACTAGGTTGGTTTTCAAATACACAAACCGTGCACATGCTTCACCATTGAGTGAGCACATCCAATAACCTGTGCACATCACAAAAAAATTTTCTTTGCCTGTGCTTTGCTATTACTCATTGTTGATTGCTCTGAGTTGTGCTGTTCTCAGGCTGTGCTCCCCTTGCTCCATCTGACTTTGTGCAAAACCTTTTCCTTGCCTGTGCTGTGCTGTGATCAGCTAAACTGAGCACTCAAATCTGTGTCTTCCAGGCTGTGCACACAGCCAGTGTTTGAGTTTGCCAAACTCTGCACCAACAGAGCCCCAGCACTGCATCTATTTGAATCAAACCATTGACTTCTAGCCCACTTAACCGAACACAACCCCCGGGTCGCTTAAGTTAAAACCCATTTCTGGGCTTGGCATTCCACTAAAATTCTCAGCCCACAAACCTGGGCTGTAAACCTTCCAAAAACAAAAAAAAAAACCAACTACTGGGCTCATCTCACATCTGGGCTGTGCATTATCAACCCACTTCTGGGCTTGCACAAAACCGAGCCCAACACCACAAAAACTGGGCTATACATTTCTCAACCAAACCCGGGCCGTATTTTTTTACACCCAACTGGGCTCTGCTTCTGCACCAAACTAAGCCCACATCATCTGGGCTGAAATCAAACCTATTCAGTTGGGCTTCATAACTTCTCCAATAGCCAATTCCTTTGGGCTTGAGTCTTGTGTTAGTGGGTTATTTTTGATTTTCGTTTTTGTGTGTTGAACTTGTTGGTGTGTTAACATGCTAGAGGCGCGTGCTAGGCTATGATTGTGTCTTTTAGAGACCAAACAAATCGACTAGTTAGAATCCGGCCAGACGAAATCGTAAGCATACCCGGTTCTTCAACAAAGCCCAATTCCATCAGAAAGCCCATCCGAATCAGAAACCATGGGTGATGAACAAAACCAACCCCGTAGTCTCAAGGACTACATGTACCCAACTAGGGCAAGCCAGCCCTCTTGCATCATTCTGCAGGTGATGCTTGTCGGTTTGAACCGAAAGCAAGCACCATTCATATGCTACTCGTGTTTAGAGGGGTCAATGCCGAGAACCCCTACCATCACGTGAGAGACTTTGAGGATATTTGTGGGACTCTGCGTTTTAACCAAATGCCGAGAAGTCCCTCAAATTGAGATTGTTTCCTTTTTCTCGAAAGACAAAGCCAAGTCTTGGCTTCATGCCCTACAACCACAGTCCATTAGAACCTCGGGATGACCTCACAAAAGAGTTTTTCAAAAGTTTTTCCCAAACCATAAGACGGCGACAATTCGCCAAAGTCTGAATGGTTTTGTGCAATTAGAAGACGAAACTCTAGCAAAATACTTGGAGAGATTCAATGAATTATTACTCCAATGTCCCCACCATGGTTTTGAAAAATGGAGACTCGTCCAAATTTTGTATGAGGGTCTAGATGTTAGAACCCGTACCACAGTCGAGTCAATGTGCAATGGTGCATTTATTGACAAGAGTGCTGATGACGCTTGGACTTTCTTAATCGAAGTCGCTGAGAAGACTCAACAGTGGGAGTCCATCCGTGAACCGAGAAGGACTACCCCTGCCCAAAATGTTCATAGAATCGAGTCTGACTTTGAGGGAAATGCAAAAATGGCATCTTTGGCCCGGAGAATAGAAGTGCTTGAGTTGGAAAAGAATGTAAAATCTAATACCCCTACTCTCCGTGACCAAATTGATATGGCCACTTGTGCCGCATGCCATAGTTCGACCACTTAGTGGACATGTTGTCAGACTTGCATGCATTTCAAGAGTATAAAGCCGAGCAAGCCAATGCATTATACCAAAGGTAAGAGAACAATCCTTATTCTCAGACCTACAACCCAGGGTGGAGGAATCACCCTAACTTCTCATGGTCTAAAGGGCCGGTACAAGGGGGACCAAAAAATAACAACCAAGGATACTCATATCCTAGAAACCCCCAAGTACCACCACACCCTCGGTATCTCAGAGAAAAAGACTAGCTTGGAAGATCGTGTCGTTTCGTTAACCCAAGGTCTTTCAAAACTTGAGAAAACTACCGACCAACGTCTCACAAACCTAGATCTTAAGATAGGGCAAATCTGTGATGTATTGAATGAGAGAGAGAAAGGCAAATTCCCTAGTCAACCCCAACAAAATCCAAAGAATGTGTTTCAAGCAGGCTCCTCTACCTGCAATGAAACTTCACATAGTCAAGCGAATGCTGTCACCACTCTCCGTAGTGGTAGAATTGTTGAGAACCATGTAGGTGTACCACCATCAAGCGAGTCCACATCAGACTCCCAAGTACACACAACACCACCGGAAACATCTACTTTAGAGAAAGAATCGAGCCCATTGAGAAAACCAAGAGTCCTACTAATATAGATGTTCTGTGCAAGTCATGTTCCGTTGCTCCATTTCCACAACGGTTGGTGCAATGTAGGGGGGTACCCAATACAACGAGATGTTGGAATTGTTCAAAAGAGTTAACATAAACATTCCATTTCTCGAAGCAATCAGAGCAAATACCGCCTATGCTAAGTTTTTGAAGGACTGTGCACACAAAAGCGAAAGCTTCATGTGCATAAGCGTGCCTTTCTCACCGAGCAAGTAAGTTCAATTATTCAAAACAAAACCCCACCTAAGTTTAAAGACCCTGTGTAGCCCGACTATCTCTTGTACTATAGGTGAGCATACAATTAGAAAAGCTTTATTGGACTTAGGAGCTAGTGTGAATCTACCGCCATATTCTGTGTATGTGCGGTTAGGTCTTGGGAATTGCAACCCACCCCCGTCACGCTACAATTAGCGGACGAGATCGTGAAAGTCCCTCGGGAATCGTTGAAGATGTGCTAATCAAGGTTGATAAATTTTATTTCCCTGTGGACTTCATTGTGTTAGATACACAACCTGTGCATAATCCCGAAAATCATATTCCCGTTATCTTAGGACGTCCCTTCTTGGCAACGTCAAACGCTATCATAAATTGTCGTAGCGGGATATTGAATTTGTCTTTTGGCAACATATTCGTAGAATGAATGTCTTTCGTGTGAACCAACAACCCATAGAGTGTGATGATGATGAATTGCACGAGGTTAACATGATTGAGAGTCGATTCAAGACTCATTGCCCGACATTTTGTCGTTAGTGGACCTGTGCAAGCATGTTTAGATAACTTTGACTTAGATCTCTTTGAGTCTGAGTACATCGGTGAAGTCCACTCTTTGCTAGAGTCTGTGCCACCCATGGATATTGCTAAATGGCAGAATGAAGTGGAACCCCTTCCACTCTCTGATACCACATCTGCCCCACCTCTTGACACACCACCTAAGCTTGATTTGAAACCATTACCTGATACCTTGAAGTATGCTTTCTTAGGTCCTTTTCGACACTTTACCTCGTGATTATTGCATCATGTTTAGACACGGAACAGAAAGTAGACTCTTAGAAGTACTTCAAGAACATAAAGGAGCCTTAGGTTGGACCATTTCCGATCTTAAGGGTATAAGTCCCACAATTTGCATGCATCACATAAACCTTGAGGAGAACACTAAACCATCTAGGGAAATGCAAAGGAGACTTAAACCCAACATGAGAGATGTTGTCAAGAGTGAGATTCTCGAAACCGCTTGACGCGGGTATCATCTACCCGAGTCCACGATAGCCAGAGTGGGTCAGTCCTATTCGGGTAGTACCCAAGAAGTCCGGCATTACCGTTGTTCAAAACGAGATGAATGAGCTCCTTCCCACCCGTGTGACCTTTGGGTGGCGAGTATGTATTGATTATAGAAAACTGAATACGGTAACCAAGAAAGACCATTTTCCCCTTCCCTTCATTGACCAAATCTTTGGAAAGGTTAGCCAAACATAAGTACTATCGCTTCTTAGATGGCTATTCTGGCTACAACCAAATTCACATAGCACCCGAAGACCAACAAAAGACCACATTTACATGTCCTTATGGAACATTTGCTTATCGTCGTATGCCTTTTGGGCTGTGCAATGCACCCGCTACTTTTCAACGTTGCATGATGAGCATTTTTTCCGACATGGTAGATAAGTTTCTTGAGATTTTTATGGATGATTTTTCGTGTTTGGGTCTTCATTTGATGAGTGTTTGCATCACCTCACATGTGTGCTAGTTAGGTGTAAGGAGAAGAGTTTGGTCTTGAATTGGGAAAAATGCCATTTCATGGTTAATTCAGGCATTGTTCTAGGGCATATCATCTCGGAAAAAGGCATAGAAGTAGACAAAGCCAAGGTAGATCTCATTCAACAATTGCCTCAACCTCGTTCTGTGAGGGACATCAGATCATTTCTAGGCCATGCGGGTTTTTACCCGATTCATCAAAGACTTTAGTAAAATTTCACGACCTTTGTGCAATCTTCTTGCGAAAGATGTTGCATTTGTCTTTGATGATGCTTGTAAGGAAGCATGGGAGCAAATCGAAGGCTCTCCTTACATCCGCCCCTATAGTCGACCCACGATTGGTCATTACCATTTGAGATTATGTGTGATGCGTCGACTATCTTTGTAGGAGCTGTTTTAGGCCAAAGAGTAGACAAACTCCCTTATGTGATCTACTATGCTAGTAAAACACTTGATGATGCTCAATTGAATTATTCCACTATTGAGAAGGAGTTGCTAGCTGTTGTGTTTGCATTAGACAAGTTTAGATCTTATTTGATAGGGTCTAAGGTCATCATTTATTCGATCATCTTTGCATTGAGATATCTTTTGTCTAAGAAAGATGCTAAGGCTCGTCTAATTCGATGGATACTCTTGCTACAAGAGTTTAACCTCGAAATTCGAGATAAGAAAGGGTCGAGAAAATGTTGTTGCTTTGATCACTTGTCTAGGTTGAATGTTGAATCTTCGATGAGTCCGTGTTGATTAGGGAATCATTCCCCGATGAGAAATTGATGCTTGTGTCCGAGATGCCTTGGTTTGTCGATATTGTGAACTACCTTGCTACAGGTAGAATGCCCTTGCATTGGTCTAAACAAGACCGTGCTAAGTTCTTGGCTGAAGTTAAACATTTCCTTTGGGATGACCCATATTTGTTTAAGTACTTGCCAAGACCAAATCATTAGGAGATGTGTCCCCAACCGAACAAAGGGACGTCATTTCTTTTGTCATAACCATGCATGTGGAGGCCACTTTAGTGCCAAGAAAGCTGCTGCGAAGATCTTGCAAAGCGGTTTCTATTGGCCAACACTTGTTTAAGGATTGCCATGCTTTTTGTGTTGCTTGTGACCGATGCCGAAACTAGGAAGTATATCTTGGAGAAACATGATGCCCTTACAACCCATATTGATTGTTGAGTTTGTTTGATGTTTGGGGCATTGATTTCATGGGTCCATTTCCGAACTCGAAGGTAAGTTATACATTCTTGTGGTTGTTGATTATGTCTCCAAGTGGGTAGAAGCCATTGCAACCAAAACCAACGACCATAAAGTTATTCTTTCTTTTCTTAAGGAGAACATTTTCTCCCGTTTTGGAACCGCGAGAGCGATAATCGAGTGATGGAGGTAGTCATTTCTGCAATAGACCCTTTGAATCACTAGTGCGCAAGTATGGAATCACTCACAAGGTCGCAACACCTTACCATCCTCAAACCAGTGGCCAAGTAGAAGTTTCTAATAGGGAAATTAAGCATATCCTTGAGAAGACTGTCAATCCTTCTAGGAAAGATTGGTCTTTGCGCTTAAATGATGCTTTATGGGCCTATAGGACTGCATACAAGACTCCCATTGGGATGTCTCCTTACGAGACTTGTGTACGGAAAAGCATGTCATCTACCCGTTGAGTTAGAACACCGTGCATACTTTCGGGTGTGTGAAAAATTAAATTTTGATCTTGATAAGGCTGGTACCCGTAGGAAACTTCAACTCAATGAGTTAGAAGAATTGAGAAATGATGCATATGATAGTGCCAAAACGTACAAACATAGGATGAAAGTGTTTCACGACAAGCGCATTCTGCGCAAGTCTTTCACCCCAGGACAGAAAGTTTTATTGTACAACACTAGATTGCATTTGTTTCCAGGAAAGCTACGTTCTCGATGGTCAGGACCATACGTGGTACGCACCGTCTTTCCCCATGGAGCTGTAGAAGTTGAAAACCCAGCAAACAACAACATTTTCAAAGTCAATGGTCAGAGATTGAAACCATTTCTGGAGCATCTTCCACCAGAAGTTGAGACCGTTGACTTGGAAGACCCCATCTATGTGGACTGACCTAGTTCACTTTTGTACATACTTATGGACTAAAAATCCATCATCTTTCCCTTTTCTTTTTCTTTTTGCATAATTTTGATGTGTGCTAACCAACCTTTTTGTCTTGCGCTCGTGATTGTTTGCTTTCAAAGCATTCATCTTTCTATGGTTTAGCAACACCCTTTTACATCCGGTAATCTCTTCCCTTTTCTTTATTTAACATAGTTCTCTCGGTATGTGACTTTTTAAATTCTTATTATCTATTGACACATTGAGGACAATGTTTAATTTAGGTTTGGGGGTGTGATTTGCATTTAGAGTTTTTAGTCTTTTTGTTTTACTTCTTTAAAAAAAAAAAACTCAAAAAAACTCAAAAATTTGCATAAAAACCTCCAACTTTTAGAGATTTTAGAGTCACTAGCATGCTTCTAGCTATGTTTACATAGAGAATCGACCGAAATAACAAGAACTTGGAAGTCTTGGAGAACGCAATCGGGTTCCTTAGTTGATTAGAGCGTTAAAGTTGGATTTAACCATACCGGAGGGCGAATTAGGTCTTTGTTTAGATATTCGGTAGTAGAATTGTGATCAACCATAGTGGAGACTACCCATTTTACATCAAGCGAGGTACCGACATTCACTCTTTGTGACTTTCTAGAAAAGCTTTTAGAGTGTGTGTCACCGTACGTCAATTAGGGTAGGAATGGTGAGCTACCCAACTTCGCACCACTTTCAAAGACTACTTTTGTTCTCTTGAGTGCTAATTCCGTCAATCATGAGGGTGACATCTAAAGATGAAAACTCCTTCTAAATATCGATTTGCAGTTAGCATCACTCTCTCTCTCAATCAGCAGATCCATAGAAACACATCATCATCAGCAAGCGGAGCAACATCAGAATATTTGAAGAAAAGTTGATATAGTCCAAGGTTACGTGCAACAAAGAAAAGAAAAGAAAATAAGATGAGAATTAATGAAGTTTGTAAAATCAAGACAATACAAGTTGAGTGATAAAATCCTTTGTCCATGGCGTTAGTTGTTTCATTATTTTTATTTTTATGTAAAAAAAAAAAAAAAAATAATAATAATAATAATATTGTAGTTTATTTTCTTAGTTTTGATACCACCATGGTAAAGAAGAGTTCAAGAAGAAAAATCCAAACAACAAGGAATTTGAGTAGAAAAGTTAAAAATTGTCAAGTTTTGTGAAGTTTAGAAGTTCGTCATCAACAATTGAAGACCGAAGACCGAAGATTGAAGACGTTTCTATGGTTCCTATGAGAGAATGATGTTAATTGCCGATCGGGTGAGAAGGTAAGTGAGTACTCCCACCTCTTGCTAATGGTTGATTTCCTTTCTTAGAGATCATCAGAAAAAGATTCTTTTTGTCCACACTTCGTGGAGTCTCAGATTTTATTTCGGAAGGTTATCCTTCTTACCTACAACGTGTGCGGGATTTCTCTCTTTATTCCCGCCTGCACACATGAGAGACTAAAAAGCGATCTTTTTGAGTGCAATTATCATAAAACCCTAATGGTGAGGCGAAGTCGAGGCTTATGATCACAATCGAATCCGAATTCTTTCATATGGTATGGTTACTTCTCGCAAAGCACTTAAGGATGAGAATGCGTTCTTTGGTAGTTCTAACTTCTTGTTACTAGTATGCGAAACTCTATGTCCTCATAGCTCCTTGGATGCTTGAGACTCTTTTACACTCGAAGTTGGAGAAGGTTTTGTGGGTACACCTCTCGGTAAACCCTCACGAGACTACAAGTCGTCCACTAGGGACACCTAGGGGTTTAAAGGCTTAGTGCATACGCTAAATGCATTCGAGAGACTGCGACGGGGGTATAGTTAGGATTTCTTAATTTCTGTTTCACTTGAGGACAAGTAAAATTCAGGTTTGGGGGTATTTGATGAGTGCCAAATATTGCATATTTATACACCTTTTTATTGGCACTTTACTCATCTTTTGTGCTCATAAATCAGATATTATCCCAGATTCTGTATTTTCTTTGTTTTCAAGAATAAATATTTGTATTAATTAATTTTGTGTTTTTAGGTACTAAATAAAGTCCGGAGAAATTGAGGAGCCAAAAGAGCGAAGAATTGGAGTCAAGCATCTATGGAGCAGAGAGCCAAAGCCCGCGTGCGAATCAGTTGCAACCCAACAAAGAAGACATGGGCTAGAGTTACCCATGACCCGGATCCGAACCCGTTCATCCCAAGCCGTTCAGATCACGTCTAGATACATCCTACGGTCGCTCCATCGTTCACATCAAGTGTTGATACTCCCGCTCCATACCAAATCGCCTCATTCTTCCTCAGCCGTTCAGATCTTCCTCACCGAGATCCAACACTCGCTACAGCTTCCTCATCGATCTTCGCTGCACCCGCCTCACAACGAATCCTCCTACACCTATACCCCCATCAACCGCACACATTTCTTCTTTCTTCTTCTCTTTCTTCTTTCTCCCAACCACTCTGCAAAACCCCTACCTCCCTCTTCTCTTCCCTTACCGTCCCAGAGCCATCATCACCACCCTCTCAGTCTTCCGTCGCCATCACCACCACTCCATCTCTGCTCCCGCATCATCACTCTCTCTCTTATTTATCTCTTTCATAGCTTCTCTTCAACCTAGAAGCTAGGTTAGAGATAAATAGGGTTAGGGTTTTCACCAAACCCCCATGCATGATTGATTCAGAGGTGAGAGGCAAGACAAGGCGCATCAGAGCAGGTTTGGGTCATCAGTGTAGTTGTTAGTTGATATTGTTTTGTGAGTTATAAATTGTGATTTTGGATTGGAGAGAGGGCAGTCAGTTTTTAGTTAATTTTTAGGGTTCATGTTTAGTTTGCAATTTCAATTAACTCTGTTTTTAATGTTCATCATGTGCTAAACTTATTTGCTAGGATTTACATGAAGCCTTAATTCTTGTTATGTTGTTCAACTATGTTGTGATTGTTCTTGAATGCTTAACTCTTAAGATAATTTCAATTCTTGCATTTCAATATTTTACTTTCACAATGAATGCCATGTATTCATTGTAGCTAGGATTAAACTGTATTGACTGTGCTCAGCTCATGCTTAAGAGATAGTTGCCAAACTCTTGACTAATTGTGCTTAACTTAGACAATTAGTGCTCTGGCTTGGTACTCTAGCTGTTGATTGAATTATTGTATTGGTGAAACTCCTTAGATAAGAGATAGTCTTGACACATTATCCTTATCTGTTATAGGATTAAGAACATTCCAACTAGTTGACACACATAACTTGAACCAGTGGTGGATTGGACAATCCTAGTATCCTTCAATCTTAACATTTAGAATTTATCTTGAGTTCACTGTCACCACATTCATCTCAGTCGTAAAGACTTTAAACAAAAGCCATAAAATTGTGTCACTCACCCATGAAAACAGTTGAGAAGTCTTAGAATAACATAGCACCCTCTAGTTCCCTGTGGAAAGACCTGTGCTTGCCACTGCCTTCAAAGGCTCTGTGCACTTGCAGATTAAGACATAGGAAAAATACACTTTAGAGTTCCTATCAAGTTACAATGCACAGACATATGAACCGATGCAAAACAATAATGCAAACAAATATTATTCAGTATTTAAGAGAACAAAAAAAATAAAAGAGAAGAAAAATTGAAGATGCATCTGGCTAGTGTAACTAGCAGTTATACATGAAATGACATGTGGAAAAGCTGAAATATACATGAAATGACTAGTGTAACATGAAATATAACTAGCAATTACACATGAAATGGCTAGTGTAACTCTCAATTAGTGTCGAATCTGAAAAAGAACAATAAAAATATGCACTGAAACACTACATAAACACTATTTCATGGGACTGTGTCACCTTGACAAAAAAATTCCGATGCGAGCTTCTTAAACAACAGAAATTATGGAACACATTAAAAATAGGAATAAACTATAAAACCAATTTAAAAGCAATCAGAAAAATAGGACTACAAAAATGGATGTGTACTAGAAAGTTACACTTCCATATGGCTTGTGTACCTGGCATATGCAATTTTTTGGTTGTAATGCTTATTCATTTTAGCAAGTGTAATTAGTAGTTACACATGCATGTGACCAGTGTAACTAAGAGTTACACATGCATATAACAGGTGTAACTAGAAGTTACACATCCGTACGACTTCTGTAACTAGGATTGCATGTGTACATCAAAATGTCTACTAGTAAACATCTAAAATCAAAGAACAATGCTTATTTAAGAGAGGGGATATTCATGACGGCAAGTTAATAACAAAAAGCATGCTACTCAAAAAATAAATATAATTACTTACAGAGCTAACTCCAACGGAGAAGAAGAAATACATGCACGACCAGGCTTAGTTGACGCAGAATTGCTGCCCTTAGGCAGCTCTATAAAGCTTCAGGAGGCATAAATTACACCATAAATAACCGAATCATTAACACCAACTTTCTTCCCATCTTGTAGTACCCTGCTAATACCACCACTAGGTCCAGAGCAACACATCCTCTCTGAAATTAGCATAACTACCACCATCAGCTTCTTCAATAACTATATAGACACAAGCACTGAAGGTCATATTCAACAAGTAGTCACCAAAAGCTTTAAATGTAAAACAAATAAAATATGTTTCAACTAGTATACATCCTAAGTTACTGTAACATCATTAATAACCAAAACAGATGGACAATAATAATATGTTAAATCATTCTTATATCCTATGCAATTCAGAGCATCTAATTCAACCAAAAATCCCGAAAATTATAATACAAGCAAACAGTATTTTTAAACTGCAGATTCAATGGATTGGTTTCACATGAACAACATTCTTGGTTCAGTTTAAATATGTCAATATATCGCATGATATCAATTTCCAAAGCTATTCTATTAGTCAAGTCCAATGAATTACTTATATAAGTTTCAGACGAAATAAACCAAAGGTACTGGCATTTAAAAATCGAAACACAAACCTTGATCCTTGTACTTCTGATACTATTGAGCAAGCTCTGTGTAGTTTGAGGTAGTCAATCCACTACAAAAAAATAATTCAAAACCAAATAAAGCAATCAAAATTATTGCCAGCACTATTCAATATTTTTCAGCATACATTGACCATAAATGAACCAAATATCATATAGAGACATCAGACATATCATCGTGTAAGATTACACCAGCTGACTTGTGTAACTGAGAGTTACACATGCATATGACTTGTGTAACTTTCAGTTACACATGCATATGACTAGTGTAACTAGGAGTTACACATGCATATGGCTAGTAGTGATGGATTGATGGATAAATTCAATCAAATATGAGATGATGATCAGGTTTGTAAACCGATTAATCAAATGCACAAAGGCTGAACACAGGCATACCTAAATTCACTAGTGAAAGCACCTCCTTTCTTCACTCAGCAAGCAGCCACTTGAATCTCATGATACAATGACCTTTTAGCCGAGGTAAGGAACACAAATGGAGGACTGACCATAACCTATGTACAAAAAACATTCCCAACTACATTTAAATACTTCTAATCCATAAAAATATCAAATGTAATAGCGTATTCACAACATTTATCAGCGCATCCACTTACCAACAACATGTATGGATACAATTTCAGCGCTGTTAGTGTGTCAACAATCTTCTTCACTTGGTCCTCAGTTCCATTATGAAATTCCACAATTACTCAATTATGAATTCCACTTCCTAGTCCTCATTTCATCATTTCAGCGCCAACTCCAAATCCAGGAAGACCATCCTACAAAAATACCACAAATAAGCAGTCAATTTTATTGAGTTATTGGCAACCTGAAGAAAACAAAAAGCAATAAGCTTTTATGAGATTAAAAAGAACAATAAACACAACAATGATTAACCCGTTTTACATGCACTTGAATTGTGTAAATAGGAGTTACACATGTATATGATTAGTGTAACTAGGACTTACAAAGCATCTGAATAGTGTAACTGAGAGTTGCACATGCAATTCGGATGTGTAGACGCAAGTTACACATGCAATTTGGATGTGTAGACGAAAGTTACACATGTTGTGCATAATCATCAAAATGAGAAACTGAATCACATTGAAATATTAATCAAATTCTGAATAAAAGAACAATAAACTCAAATCATAAAGTATATAAAATTTCAATATGATACATTCAAACCATAAAAAAACTCAAAGAAACTTATCTTATTTCACTGATTTTCTATTGAAATAGTTGTTGAAGTTGCTTAGATTCAACTTTATGCTTCCACTTATCTTCATCGATTAAGATTTCATCTTCAAGACAAGGTACTGAATGTAATAAATATAGAGCCAAGAACAAAATCCATTAAAGATGAGCTCAAATCAGTTCGAAAATTAAAGTAAACGAAATTCATATCAAATAGATGGGTAAAACGAATAATGATTCACATATTTCGAATCTGAAAACCGATTTTTGATCGAGGTGAGAGATTAAAAGATAGATCCAATTTTGTTCAAGAACCCTAGAAATTTTTCTTTGAAATTTCTTTGGAAATTTTCTCTCAAAAGTAAAATTGAGGTAAGAATGTAACAGATCTAACTCTATTTATGATTTCTATAACATATTTGAACTGAAATGAAACTATTAAAGTTTCCCAAATGATTTTTAAGAAAATAAAAATTTGAAATCTCAGAATTAAATCAACCAATTCAATTGAAATGTTAAAGATGAGTATGCTTATATGTTCGATTTGATTTTGTAGGCGAAACTTCAGATTCATTTGTTGCTGATGATGATTATGACTTCGTTTTCCGTTGATTTACACCGAATCTTCCAAGAACAAGTGATGATGATGTTGAATTGGGTTTAGATAATCAGGATTTGTGTTTGTAAAGATTAGATCTAGGTTTTGAGACCATTTTTCTCTGAAATTTTCGATGAGAATTTGTTTCTTCTCGGCTGGATTTTTCTTCCAGGAGAGAGCAAAAAAAAAATGAGAGAGAGGAAGAGAGAGAAAGTGAAAACGAAAATGAATCTGAAAACTAAATCTGGACCTAGTTTTATTACTTATAAAAACTAAAGGGCAGTCTTGGTATTATTAGAATTATTATGGATGGTATTCTTATTGTTAAGCCCTGAATTCTAAAGTTCTGGGCCTAGAAATATCAAAATGTGAAAGAATGGAGTTGATAGTGAAGGATCCATTTTGTGGGGCTTCTATATTGAACCCATATAGTAGGGGGGTTATAGTATTTTTCACTTTTTGAAATCCAACGGATTACGGATTGGAACCGGATGCAACCTTGAAAATCCGTTGGAAATCCATACCCGTTAGATTAAGAACCATTTTTTGGGGACCATGGTTTTTTTTGGGGGACCATGGTCTTATTAGGCCACCTTCCCTATAGTTATAAGGGGTGTCCTAAAGTGTGGAAATGACTAACCTACCCTTAACCTAATTTAATTTAAAACTAACCTAATAACCACCTATATATATATATATATATAACCACCACCTCCTCCCACCACCGCCGCCCACCACTACCACCTCCGACTACCACCACCACCAACCACCACCACCTCTATATATATAACTTAATTTAAATCATTAACATATTTACCCTTTTACCTAATTAAAATTATAACTAATCTACAACTTCTTCTTCCTCTATTCTACAATTTTTCTTCTTCTCTTCTTCATCAATTTATGATCATCTAACCCTGATCATATACAAATCTAATCAAAATCATCAAATTTTTAGCCTGGTCGATTCATTGAATTTTCATCGTCGATTAATCAATCTTTTATAAAGAAACCTATCCATAAGTATTTTCCCACAAACCCATTACTTCTAATTCGTTTTTGATTGAAATTTTGAGCAGTAGTCATCAAAATATGGTTTAAATGGAAGTTACAGTGGCATGTTCGGTCAGGAATAGTTTAAAAAAAACTAGTTTGCTAACCGAATATTCTGAAACCAAGAACACGAAGAACACTTCGGTTATCACGAATTAATTTTTTCTTAACCGAACTCAGAGTTCGGTTGGTTCGCAAAGAAGGCTAAAACTATTTTCTAACCGAACTTACCAATATTACGAAAAAAAAAAAAAATTCTAATGTAACCGAACTGTGCTATTTTGCCCACTATGTTGAGTTTCAATTTAACCGAACTTGTCCCACTATGTTCGGTTTGTTCGCAAAAAAACTTGACAAACCGAACTCTTAACTAATTGTGTGTAGTTCGGTTAGATATTGGTTGATATGAAGTTTGCGAAACAACCGAACTTTGTACACTTGGTAAAATCTTAATCAACGCGAAGTTCGGTTACATATAGGTTGCGAACCAACCGAACTTCTAGACCCTAAAGTTCGGTAACATTGTGGGCAAACCGAACATTAACCTGTAAATCCTATAAACAAAGTTCGGTAACCTGCTGTTTATGGGTGAAAATCGTTTCTGCTGGTTTCGGTAATTTTGGTGGGTGAGTGAGAAACTGATTCAAACCCTAAACAAATGTGCTGCACGTGAGCACTTTATAGGTTCGAGAGATCAACTGTACAAGTCCGGCCTAAACCAAGAAATGGCCGTTCCGGACTTGCTTCGGTCACAAAGTGGAGGAGAAGGGTTGATTTGGGGAGGGAAGCAAAGAAAGGTGTTGAGGAGAGTAGTATCTCGACTTGTATCGAGAAAGTGAAAGCTTAGGAAGCTTGCAAGAGATGGAAGCTTTTGAGAGAGCTTGCAAAGTTGCCTTTCGAGAGTGTAAGTGTAGTATATTTCTCCCGACCGAGACTTGTTCTGCGGTGGAAATAGGTAAGACCTATTTATACAAGTCGAGATTGAAACGTACCTTGGCCTCATGAAGGAAGAGAGTAAAGGGTGAAATAATGGGAGGAGGTGGTAACCGCAAGGTGTTTATGGGTGAAAACGTTTTCACCATTATTTCCCCATTTATTTGACCGCTTTATTCCTTTTCACGCTTTCTTAATGTGAGCGTAGTGTACGCCGCATCTTTGTGACCGCCAAACCAAAACCCTAAAGAAGCATCCCCCAGTTTTGTGTTGATATCTCGTTGGTTGCGCCTTGAGTGCAAGTGGTGCTGCTAATGGCGCGTGTGGCATGTGCCAATGGCATGTGCGGAATGCCTTGGTGGTAGGTTGCATGGTTTTGCAAGTTAGGCTACCAGCGTGTGTGTTTGGCATGTGCCAATGGCATGTGCGGAATGCCTTGGTGGTAGGTTGCACGGTTTGCAAGTTAGGCTACCAGCGTGTGTGTTTGGCATGTGCCAATGGCACGTACGTCCATGTTGACCTAGTTGCAAGTCTTGCAAGCCTAGGGCGCTATATTTGGCGTGTGCCAATGGCATAGCGACTTGGAATATGGCTTGCGGCACGTATTGGCATGTGCCAATGGCATGTGCGGCCATGTTGACCTAGTTGCAAGTCTTGCAAGCCTAGGGCGCTATCTTTGGCGTGTGCCAATGGCATAGCGACTTGGAATATGGCTTGCGGCACGTATTGGCATGTGCCAATGGCATGTGCGGCCATGTTGACCTAGTTGCAAGTCTTGCAAGCCTAGGGCGCTATCTTTGGCGTGTGCCAATGGCATAGCGGCTTGGAATATGGCTTGCGGCACGTGGCATGTGGCATGTGCGGCCATGTTGACCTAAGTTGCAAGTCTTGCAAGCCTAGGGCGCTATATTTGGCGTGTGCCAATGGCATAGCGACTTGGAATATGGCTTGCGGCACGTATTGGCATGTGCCAATGGCATGTGCGGCCATGTTGACCTAGTTGCAAGTCTTGCAAGCCTAGGGCGCTATATTTGGCGTGTGCCAATGGCATAGTGACTTGGAATATGGCTTGCGGCACGTATTGGCATGTGCCAATGGCATGTGCGGCCATGTTGACCTAGTTGCAAGTCTTGCAAGCCTAGGGCGCTATATTTGGCGTGTGCCAATGGCATAGCGACTTGGAATATGGCTTGCGGCACGTATTGGCATGTGCCAATGGCACGTGCGGCCACGTTGACCTAGTTGCAAGTCTTGCAAGCCTAGGGCGCTATATTTGGCGTGTGCCAATGGCATAGCGACTTGGAATATGGCTTGCGGCACGTATTGGCATGTGCCAATGGCATGTGCGGCCATGTTGACCTAGTTGCAAGTCTTGCAAGCCTAGGGCGCTATATTTGGCGTGTGCCAATGGCATAACGACTTGGAATATGGCTTGCATGCGGCACGTATTGGCATGTGCCAATGGCACGTGCGGCCACGTTGACCTAGTTGCAAGTCTTGCAAGCCTAGGGCGCTATATTTGGCGTGTGCCAATGGCATAGCGACTTGGAATATGGCTTGCGGCACGTATTGGCATGTGCCAATGGCATGTGCGGCCATGTTGACCTAGTTGCAAGTCTTGCAAGCCTAGGGCGCTATATTTGGCGTGTGCCAATGGCATAGCGACTTGGAATATGGCTTGCGGCACGTATTGGCATGTGCCAATGGCACGTGCGGCCACGTTGACCTAGTTGCAAGTCTTGCAAGCCTAGGGCGCCATATTTGGCGTGTGCCAAAGGCATAGCGGCTTGGAGATTTGGCATGGTTGCGCAGAGTACGGCTTGGTTTGGCATTGCTGCCATGGTGCGCAGAGTGCGGCTTGATTTGGCATGGTTGCCATGGTGCGCAGAGTGCGGCTTGGTTTGGCATGGTTGCCATGGTGCGCAGAGTGCGGCTTGGTTTGGCATGGTTGCCATGGTGCGCAGAGTGCGGCTTGGTTTGGCATGGTTGCCATGGTGCGCAGAGTGCGGCTTGGTTGCCATGGTGCGCAAGAGATCGGCTTGGTTTGGCATTGTTGCCAATGATGCGCAGAGTGCGGCTTGGTTTGGCATTGCTGCCCTGGTGCGCAGAGTGCGGCTTGGTTTTGGAATTAGGGTTCTGTGTTGAAAACCCTAATCTGGTATTTTGAAAAAATACCCCTATTAATTATTTATTTCGAGTTAAATGCTCTTAGTTAATGTGTTGCGGGTAACACTAGGTCATGGGGTTTTACGATTTTACCCCTTGTCTAAAAACCACCATCAACATTAAGTCCCCTGCTTAGCTCGGAACAGGGGCTTTGTTGCGAGGTAAGCATAAGATGGTGACAACCTGTTAACAGCAAAACGTAAGGAAAATTGAAGGAGGCTTGTCTGACCTTTATAAATGGGATTTGGAATCCTTGCCTCTGGTAGTTTTGCACAAATCGGGAGGCCGGCACAATTGGTGGGCCGGTGCAGCTTGGGTGACGTTGGGAAGTTGGCGTGAGTTGGGAAGCGAGTGTGCTAGGCTGGTGGGACCGGCGCAAAGTGTAGAAGTTGCCGTGCGTGCTTGCGGCGTGACTTGGGCGGCCATTGGGAGGTCGGCGCAAATTGGTGGGGCCGGTGCAACTTGAAAACCGTGCTTGCAAGCGTGATTTATGTAAATAAAGAGGGAGTTTCTTCCGATAGCAAAGTTTCCTTATCTTGCTTTCCTTCAGTGCGGCTTCAATTAGGGCATTATTCATGCTAAAAATCTGGAAGCGTTATGTCTCTCATTGCTTCCTTTCCCTTTTAAGATTCCGTATTCATATCCAAAAAATAATTGCATCGTCTCCTCGTTTGAGAAAAGGGTTCTTCTTGTTGGATTTCTCTCTTTGTCATGTCGCGCAGATTCGAATCATCTTCTAACCAGTCAGGTTCCCCGGATGAAGGTGCGAGGTCTGACTCTCGTATGGGCACCCCAACAAAGGTTATTCGGGTTAAGAAAATCATACCGGTATGTTCTCTTCTTCTTTGGCAGACTGACGTACACTTTAACGCTTGTTGTATAAATGGAAAATTTCCCTTTTGTGCGAGAGATATCCCGTTGGAGCATGCGTTACATTGTTATCGACGAGGATGACCTAGTCGTTCCCCTTCCTTCAAGCCCGACTTTGTTGATCGCTGAGACTTGGAGGATGCTTTGATTTAGGGCTCTCTTGTCATGAATACCCTTCCGCAGGTTTGTCGTTTGGGACTCGTATGAGGTGTCTCTCCTCCAATTATCGGAATGTTGGTGGTTTCCTGGTGCGGAAAGAATTCGTGGCCCTTTATACGAAGATATGGAGAACATACGGCCATATGGGATCTTGATTTCTGCGGGGAGGATCGCGTCTTTACCGTAGACGAGGGAATAAGGAGACATGCCGGTGGAGCTTCTAGGAGATGTTCTGTACGCCCAGAGTGCCATTGGCAATTGCTCGTTCAGATTACTGGGATTGTTGTGCCTTGTCCGGTGAGGATTCGGATCAAAGTCTTGTTGGTACTTTCGGCTTGCCCATTTCCACGGGGATAATAGGCGGTAGAAGACTTGTTTGATTCCGTACCTTTCAAGCGATTCTGTGCTTGTTAGCAAAAGGCGTGCCGTTGTCGGTGATGATGTGTTTAGGTATGCCAAAAAACGGCGGATGATGTGTTCCTTGATGAATGCGCGATTGTGGCTCCGGTGGTTCCTTTCGGTGGGACGGCTTCGACCCACTTGGTAAAGTACTCGGTCGCGGTTATTATGTACTCATGCTGTCTTGAGGATGGTGGGTTGATCTTCCTAATGATGTCGAGTCCCCAGCTATAAAAGGGTCACGGGCTACTTATCGCGTGCAAGGGTGTTGGAGGCACGTGGATGAGGTTTCCGTGACTCTGGAATTCTCGGCATTTCGAACGAAGGTAGCGCGTCGTCTTCCATGGTCGGCCAAAGAGTACTTCTCGTGTATCTGCAGAATAAGCTTCCTGTTTCCCTTGGTGTTCGCCTCGTGCATTTCTCTTAACATAAGCAGGATTTGTACCACTCAAACACCTTAGTAGACTTCCCAGAAACTCTTGCGATATAAAACCCCATCATGGAACACGAATCTTTTGGACTTACGCCTCGGCTTGGACGCATCCTCTTTGTTAGTAGGAAGAATGCCATCGCGAAGGAAAACCACGTACGGCTCATGATCCCGGTGTGGTGATGTTGAGGACTTACGACGACGGACGGAAAATTACGCCTTTGGCGCGTTGTCCCCGCAGGCCGTGAACTCCCAGGTGCGCCATGATGATGAAGCTACGATCCGGGCCTCAAAGCTAGGCAAATGCACGTTCAATTGCCCTTGTAAGCATGCTCGTGGAGCATGATGCATCTAACTTAGCTTCCACACCATTCCAACTTACCCTTGTTCCGCAAAGGGTTTATTAAGGAAAGCAAAAACTTGCTTAATACGGAAAAAACGACCTTTTGAGACTCTAAACGATGGAATTTGGCTAAATTGTGGTGACCATGTGGATCTACAGATCAACATGTCTTGATCTTTGGGCCGTTTCCCATCAAAATGGACTCCTCTTGAGCTAAATTACGACACTCGGGTTTTTAGCCTATGTCGAACGCCTTGATAGGTAGTATGAGCATCCAAGGAATGAGATGCAACTAAGCCTCATCAAGTCTGGCCACAATCATCTCTTGCGTCGAGCTACCGAGCCAGATGATATGAGAGGCCAAAGTGCCGCAATCATCTCTAAATTAGATGATATGAGCGACAACGTCCGGACCGGCAATCGCTGCAACTCATTGCTTACTGCTACGTACCCTTCCCTACTCTAAAGGGATCAAGCCAGGCCGTAGTTCATCCATGAAGGGACATAAACTTAAGCCAACTCGTTTGCATGGGCGTGTCCAAGCGGTAATGGAAATGGCCTAGTCCGTATAGGCGTTAGTCGAAATACATCCAAGTGATGCATGTTTGGTCCATGATATGGCATAACGATGCCTAAGCATCAAATGCCCTCTTCGTGAGGCTACGCAACTATAAATGAGCCTTAGGCATCATTTATACTCTAAAACTAAGCTATGAAGCTTACTTGGTACATAGTCGCATATGCACCTTCAACCAACTACCCCTCCCTATATATGTCTTAATGGAATTTCTACAAGTATGGAAAGGGGACCAAAAATATTTCATCAACTCCCAGTTTACTATTCATGGTAGTTGCCATGTATTTTCCCGATATCCTAGGCCATGTTGGCGTACTGCCAACCCGATGTCCGGCCATGTTGGCCGTCCAATGCCAACCCGATATCCGGCCATGTTGGTCGTCCTCTGCCAACCCGATGTCCAGCCATGTTGGCCGTCCACTGCCAACCCGATGTCCGGCCATGTTGGCCGTACACTTCCAACCCGATATCCAAGCCATGTTGGCCGTACTGCTTTATCGACACATTGGCCAAGGGCCAATGTTCCTTTTCTTACGTGAAGCTTTGGATGAAGCTTCATCTCGTGCCATGGCGCATCTTTTAGCATGCGCCATGCTAAAAACACTGGGTGTTACAACTTCGTCATCGACATGGGGGCGCCTGGCAATTTGGACACGCTTTCTGGAGTAGTCGTGACTGGGTTTCCATCTCCGGCCAATAGTATCCAAGTCGTTGTAAACGACGGTAGAGGGTTACTACTGATGTTATTTCCACAGATTTCGGTATGAACATGTTCAAGTTGTTGTCGTGCTTCCTCTTTCCCGAGACACCTTGACAGAGAGCTGTCTGGATTTCGATGATACAGGACACCTTGAAGCATAAAGAAATTCCGCAAAGTCTTGAGGTCGACCTTCCCTTGGAAAAGCGATTGTTGAGTTCTTGAATGATAGGAGTTCTCCAGTCATCGTCTTCGGCTTTCTCAGGTTGTGAAAGCCATGTTGAAGCTATGGTTCGCCGTTTTCTTGTTAGGGTTTCCTCGGTTCCTTGAACCGTAGCTTTGAGGCTAGTGTAGCTAAGCGGTCGGCATGCTTGTTTGCTACGGCCGACATGTGTGATGGTTGCTTCGGCGAAATAATTTAGTAGTTTTTGTGCTTCACCGTATGGCGCCGAGTGTTAGTTCTTTCAATGCATAGATCCCGTTTACCTGGTTGATGAGCAATTTGGAATCTCCTCTTATCTCCAAACGTGTGGCCCGGCTTGTTTAGCTAGTGATAGTCCAATGAGGAAGGCTTCGTATTGGTGAGTTATTGGTGCACGGAAAGTCTAGCTTGAAAGAGTGCGAGAAGACTTCTCCGGCGAGGAGATACTAATACAACACCCGCTCCTCGGTATTAGTCTTTGGGGGTGGAAGAGCCATCGAAGAATAGCATGACCATGTTTCTTCTTTGGCTAAAAGATATCCTGGAAGGTCTAGGGAGATCTTCTCGTAATTGACGGTGTTTTCTCCGGGAATCCGCTACTTGGTCTGCAACAGCCTGTCCTTTTATGGCCCTTGGGGAGACGCACGTTATGTCGAACTCGATAGGCTGCAGGAGCCACTTAGCGGCCTCCCTATCAAGGCGGAGGTTTGAGAGGAGAAACTTTACGTGGTCGATTTGGACACTAGCACTACCTTATTGGAGAGGAGGTAGTGTACGAACTTCGGATGGAATAAATCGGTGCTAAACACGCCTTTTCCGCCTTGGGGTATCGAGTTCGGCGTCTCTCAACGTTATTGAAATAGTATATGGGGTATTCCATTCCCTTGTCGTCCTCTTCTTGCGAGGAGAGCTCAGATGGCGTATCGCTAAAGGTCATGTGTAGAGACATAGTGGTCTCCCTTGCATAGGAGGCTTCATGACGGTTGGGGAGGACGAGTATTTCTTTGGATCTTCCAGTACGCTTTTTCTTTGAGACGTAGTCCATGTGAAATTCGCTCCCTTTTTTAGTAGAGGAGTAAACGTAGTGGTGGTGTGCGTGACCACTGGTATGAAGCGACGGATGTAGTTTACTTTGCCCATGAAACTCTGGAGCTCCCTCACGGTTCGTGGTGGCGGCATCGTGAGGATAGCTTGCGTTTGATTTGGATCAACTTTTATTCTCATGGTACATTACTTGGAATCCCAAGAATTTCCCCGAAGAGACACCAAAGGCGCATTTCAAAGGATTCATCTTCAACTTGTATTCGCGGCATCTTTCGAATACTTGTCGCAGCCGTGGCGTTTGGATGATCCGCTCGAGTCTTCGATTTAACCACCACATCATCTACGTAATCTTCAACTTGCTTGTGCATCATATCGTGGAAGATGGTAGTCATGGCGCGTTGGTAAGTGGCGCAGCGTTCTTCGAGACCGAAAGGCATTACGGTGTAATAGAAGTTTCCAAGAGGGGTTCGGAAGCAGTCTTGCTTGCGTCGTGCTCATACATCTTTATCTGGTTGTAACCGCTATATCCATCCATGAAAGAGAACATACCATGTCCACTTTGGTAGCGTCTACAAAGCATGTCGATGTTAGGTAGCGGGAAATCGTCTTTAGAAACACTTGTTCGGATCTAAGAAATCGACGCAAGACATCCGATCGACCATTCTTCTTTTTAACGGGAACGATATTGGCTAACCAAGTAGGATGGTGAATAGGTTTGACAAAACCAGCGGCTAGTAATTTATGGACCTCCGCCTTGATTTGTTATTCTACATTGTGTCTGAATTGTCTTGGAGGCTGCTTGACTGGTTTGGATCCGGGTATCACATGCAGATGGTGGGTGACCAGTTTTCCATCCAAGCCAGGCATTTCTTCATAAGTCCATGCGAAGACGTCCGATATTCTTTGAGTAGGTCGACTAGCTTTGAGCGTTCCCGCAGGATGTAGAGTCGAACCGATCGGAATGGGTCGCGGAAATTCCTCATTCCCTATATTGACAGGTTTCGAGTTCGTCGGTGGTTAAGTCGGTCCCATCTTGTAGCTTCGAGGGGCGTCGGAACTTCCTCTTGGTTATTGTGAAGACATTCCTTGGGCGGAGACAGGGCCATGGTCTCCCCGCTAATTGCTAACGGCGGTGATAATGTGTGAGCTTTCCCTTTTTGCTTCGTCTTGCGGTAAGGGTGTACTCTCGCTTGGTGCGGGCACGGGTTACGCCCGGTGGCAAGAGGCGGCGAGTCTTCCTTCCGAGGAGGTGGTGGAAGGACGGTCTCCTCTGCGGGTATCTCCGGTTTGTCGTTATCTCGAGCGATGTCCATTTTGTAGCGTAAAACCGTGAATCTTGGTCGCCACGCCTTTTGAACCCTCCTTCGGCCCATGTGCTTCTACGCATGAGGCGGGTGCATAGGGGACGGTGACGCGGAAATGCGAACGACTTCTCCGTTCAACACTTGTTTTGAGGCATTGGTGGTATGTTGAAGGGACGATTTTGAGATTGTGCAGCCACGACCTTCCCAGTATCATGTGGTAGTCTGGTTCTTTTTCAATTACTTCAAACTTCACGCTTGATTGGATTGGCCCTACTGCCAGCTCCAAGTTGATGTAGCCGTATGTGCTAGTTTGGTTGCCCTCGAAATCCGTCATCGTAGTGGGCTGTCGACGATCTCATTAGGTCGCACCTTGGCAGCTTTGAGTGTCTTGAGAGTGATGACATTGGAAGATGCACCCGTGTCAATGAGCGCTCTTCGAAACTCTATGTTCTTGAAGAGAGCCGTAACATGCAAGGCCGGTTGTGACCGTCTTCTACCATCATGTCGTCGTCGGTGAAAACAATATTGTTGGCGGATCTTAGGGATCCTTGGAGTCCCCGTGGGTGCGAGGAACTAGCGATGCGTTTAGTGCTATTCGGTTGATAGCAGAGAATGTTTTTATCCGCTGGTCCTTGGAGAGGTGCGACAATTCACATAAGTTTTCTACCAACATGGTCGCCTCTGGTCCGTGGCTTCCGGTCGGTGGTGAAACCATTGATTTGAGAATACTCATTCGGGATGTGAGTCCCCTGCTCTTGATCTCCTGGGTAAAATGAATCACTTAGCCCCGATGTTAGATTGATGAGGAAGTCGAGTATGC
Source organism: Papaver armeniacum (assembly GCA_023531295.1). Lineage (NCBI taxonomy): Eukaryota > Viridiplantae > Streptophyta > Magnoliopsida > Ranunculales > Papaveraceae > Papaver > Papaver armeniacum. The sequence goes on from JAJJWW010003904.1 coordinate 459,126, forward strand.
TGTTAATCACATCCTTCATTAGGTCCATGTTTTTGGCGTGGATCTCCGGCACGCATCAGGTCAACCGAGTCTTGGGACCTCTTCGTTGGTGGTATTGCTTCCGAAATTGAGGAGTTATCATGACCTTGAGCGGGATCAATGTTTGTGGAGATCGCCTGATAGCCGACCATGCTTGCGTGAAAGTTTAAGGATGAAAGCTAGAATTTGATATTGTAACCGAAAGATCAATCCTCCCGCTGTGGTCGCCAATTGTTTATGGGTGAAAATCGTTTCTGCTGGTTTCGGTAATTTTGGTGGGTGAGTGAGAAAATGATTCAAACCCTAAACAAATGTCTTGCACGTGAGCACTTTATAGGTTCGAGAGATCAATGCGTACAAGTCCGGCCTAAACCAAGAAATGGCCGTTCCCGGACTTGCTTCGGTCACAAAGTGGAGGAGAAGGGTTGATTTGGGGAGGGAAGCAAAGAAAGGTGTTGAGGAGAGCAAGTATCTCGACTTGTATCGAAAGTGAAAGCTTAGGAAGCTTGCAAGAGATGGAAGCTTTTGAGAGAGCTTGCAAAGTTGCCTTTACGAGAGTGTAAGTGTAGTATATTTCTCTGACCGAGACTTGTTCTGCGGTGGAAATAGGTAAGACCTATTTATACAAGTCGAGATTGAAACGTACCACTGGCCTCATGAAGGAAGAGAGTAAAGGGTGAAATAATGGGAGGAGGTGGTAACCGCAAGGTGTTTATGGGTGAAAACGTTTTCACCATTATTTCCCCATTTATTTGACCGCTTTATTCCTTTTCACTCTTTCTTAATGTAAGCGTAGTGTACGCTGCATGCTGTGACCGCCAAACCAAAACCCTAAAGAAGCATCCCCCAGTTTTGTGTTGATATCTCGTTGGTTGCGCCTTGAGTGCAAGTGGTGCTTGCTAATGGCGCGTGTGGCATGTGCCAATGGCATGTGCGGAATGCCTTGGTGGTAGGTTGCATGGTTTTGCAAGTTAGGCTACCAGCGTGTGTGTTTGGCATGTGCCAATGGCATGTGCGGAATGCCTTGGTGGTAGGTTGCACGGTTTGCAATTTAGGCTACCAGCGTGTGTGTTTGGCATGTGCCAATGGCACGTACGGCCATGTTGACCTAGTTGCAAGTCTTGCAAGCCTAGGGCGCTATATTTGGCGTGTGCCAATGGCATAGCGACTTGGAATATGGCTTGCGGCACGTATTGGCATGTGCCAATGGCATGTGCGGCCATGTTGACCTAGTTGCAAGTCTTGCAAGCCTAGGGCGCTATCTTTGGCGTGTGCCAATGGCATAGCGACTTGGAATATGGCTTGCGGCACGTATTGGCATGTGCCAATGGCATGTGCGGCCATGTTGACCTAGTTGCAAGTCTTGCAAGCCTAGGGCGCTATCTTTGGCGTGTGCCAATGGCATAGCGACTTGGAATATGGCTTGCGGCACGTATTGGCATGTGCGGCCATGTTGACCTAAGTTGCAAGTCTTGCAAGCCTAGGGCGCTATATTTGGCGTGTGCCAATGGCATATCAACTTGGAATATGGCTTGCGGCACGTATTGGCATGTGCCAATGGCATGTGCGGCCATGTTGACCTAGTTGCAAGTCTTGCAAGCCTAGGGCGCTATATTTGGCGTGTGTGGCATAGCGATGGCTTGCGGCGACATTGGAATATGGTCTTGCAAGCCACGCTATATTTGGCGTGTGCCAATTGGCATGTGGCGGCCATGTTGCACGTGCGGCCACTAGTTGCAAGTCTTGCAAGCCTAGGGCGCTATATTTGGCGTGTGCCAATGGCATAGCGACTTGGAATATGGCTTGCGGCACGTATTGGCATGTGCCAATGGCACGTGCGGCCACGTTGACCTAGTTGCAAGTCTTGCAAGCCTAGGGCGCTATATTTGGCGTGTGCCAATGGCATAGCGACTTGGAATATGGCTTGCGGCACGTATTGGCATGTGCCAATGGCATGTGCGACCATGTTGACCTAGTTGCAAGTCTTGCAAGCCTAGGGCGCTATATTTGGCGTGTGCCAATGGCATAGCGACTTGGAATATGGCTTGCGGCACGTATTTGCATGTGCCAGTGGCATGTGCGGCCATGTTGACCTAGTTGCAAGTCTTGCAAGCCTAGGGCGTTATATTTGGCGTGTGCCAATGGCATAGCGACTTGGAATATGGCTTGCGACACGTATTGGCATGTGCCAATGGCACGTGCTGCCACGTTGACCTAGTTGCAAGTCTTGCAAGCCTAGGGCGCCATATTTGGCGTGTGCCAAAGGCATAGCGGCTTGGAGATTTGGCATGGTTGCGCAGAGTGCGGCTTGGTTTGGCATGGTTGCCATGGTGCGCAGAGTGCGGCTTGGTTTGGCATTCTTTGCCATGGTGCGCAGAGTGCGGCTTGGTTTGGCATGGTTGCCATGGTGCGCAGAGTGCGGCTTGGTTTGGCATGGTTGCCATGGTGCGCAGAGTGCGGCTTGGTTTGGCATGGTTTCCATGGTGCGCAGAGTGCGGCTTGGTTTGGCATGGTTGCCATGGTGCGCAAGAGTGCGGCTTGGTTTGGCATTGTTGCCAATGATGCGCAGAGTGCGGCTTGGTTTGGCATTGCTGCCCTGGTGCGCAGAGTGCGGCTTGGTTTTGGAATTAGGGTTCTGTGTTGAAAACCCTAATGGGTATTTTGAAAAAATACCCCTATTAATTATTTACACCTGAGTTAAATGCTCTTAGTTAATGTGTTGCGGGTAACACTAGGTCATGGTGTTTTACGATTTTACCCCTTGTCTAAAAACCACCATCAACACCTGCGTGTTAACCGAACGACTAAAAACCTCCATTAAGAGCGAGTTTGGTAACCTGCGGAAAAAGTAACCGAACTACACTTTCAGATGTGTTCGGTTACCTGTTCTTCACATAAGGTAACCGAACAAGCCCAAATCTACTTAAAAAATTTACATTTTTTTTAAAATTTTGGATCAATTCAACCAACATAATCTAAGTTTGAAGCATACCTGGGTACCCAAATACTCTTCCTCCGGTTGTGGTTGGTAAAATCCATGTTTTACTTCTTCATCTTCTGTAACTTTACTCTCTCAATAATTCTACTTCTTTTTAAAAAAAACTAATCTGATTTTTTAATTTCACTAATTATCTTTAACTTTAATCATTTCACTAATCATTACACTAACTATTATTAACACTAACTAATCATTACCCAAAATTAGAAATTTCATTTGGGGACCATGTTTTTTTTTGGGGGACCATGGTTTTTTTTGGGGACTGGTGTGTTCGGTTAGGAAATATTTTTTGCGACGTAACCGAACTTAGGTTCGGTTGAGAAATATTTTTTGCGACGTAACCGAACTATTGTTCGGTTGGGAAATGTTTGTTGCAGCTAACCGAACTTATGTTCGGTTGGGAAATGTTTTTTGCAACCAACCGAACTTATGTTCGGTTGGGAAATGTTTTTTGCAACTAACCGAACTGACCAGTTCGGTTGGGAAATGTTTTTTGCAACTAACCGAACTGATGTTCCGTTGGGAAAGGTTTTTTGCAACTAACCGAACTTATAACTAAGAAACCATGGTCCCCAAAAAACGATTCCAAAATTAATCAGAAGGGTAATTTAGGTATTAATAGAAATATCTAGATAAGGGGTGACCTATATTTACTTCTAAATGTCTTACTAAAAATAGAACCATGGTCCCCCAAAAAAAACCATGGTCCCCAAAAAATGGTTCTAGATTAATAGCATTTTTATAGTTTCTAAAAAATATATACGGATAATTTTAGAATTTTTAGGTGTTTGCTTGGAGTGTTGTCCATGGCACTTCTATATTTATATACATATATAAAATGTGTTGGTTCTATAAGAAGTCATCTATATAGGCTTTATTTTTTCATTATAAATTTTAACTAACACAAATCCATTGGATTATACGCACCCAATCCGTTCGTCCGTGCATCCATTGGATGTTGGATTGGATGCGGATGCCAAATCTGAAATCCGTAGTGTATTGGATTGGATGCGGATGAGATGAAAACTGGTCCATACCGGCCCATGCTCACCCCTAGCTACATGTGCTGCATGCTTAATCGAAAACACAACCAGTTAGAATGTAAGCATTGAAAATTATATAATACCCTATTTGCCCTTAAATCTAGCGGATGCGAGTGTCCAATGGATTTTTGGACTCACAACCACACACAACTAGGGGTGAGCATTTGACCTGTAATCCGCGGACTTAACCGGGACCAACCGTTCATTTGCGGATGGATGCCCGGACAGTTCGTTAATGGGTTGGATGCGGATGGAATTTTTGAAATCCAACGGATTACGGATCGGTCCCGGATGCAACTTTGAAAATCCGTTGGACATCCATATCCGTTAAATTAAGTGCATTTATATAGTTCTATAAAATACTATGGGTCATTTAGGAATTCTTAAGGTGTTTGCTTGGGGTGTTGTATATGGCATTTTTATCTTTCTATACATATATAGGATATGTAGGTTCTACGAGGAGTCATTTGTGTTGGCTTTATTTTATTTATTATAAATTTTAACTAAAAAAAACAAATCCATTGGATTTTCTGTATCCAATCCGTCCATCCGTGTATCCATTGGATGCAAATCCGTTGGATGTAGATTGGATGCGGATGCCAAATTGAAATCCGCAATGTATTGGATTGGATGCGGATGGGGTGAAAACCGGTCCATACCGGCCCATGCTCACCCCTAAAACGCATTATTTAGTGGATTTTAAAATGCAACCATGTCCAACTCTCCCATGAACCCAAGCCCGAAAATTATAGAATTTTGGCATGTGCCCAAAAGTTTCCTGGCCGTCACTAAAGGATTGGTAACGAAAAAGAAGACAAAACTCAAGGAGCCGATTCACAATATGACCAAAAGCACCGAATCTAAGACCAAATGTCTAAAGTACCCTCAATTTATTTAGATGATTCTTTTTGAATCCACGTAATTTTACCGCCTTAAGAACCATTATTTCGCACGATTCGAGGCAACCATATTTAATCAATAGAATTTAAGATCTTTAATCTGACGGTCCAATAAAATGTTGAAATCATTCACAACCATTGGATCTATTTAAGGGTTTAAGTGTTTCCTCTCTTGAAACCCTCAGTAGCAGTCTCTAGGCTTCTTTTTCTTTTTCTCTTCTTTTCTTCTCTCTTTCTTCCATTTCTCTCCTGCTAGGTTTTCTCCTTGAAAAGCTGCTGAAATTTTGCTTGATATTTGGTCGTTTTTGATCCAGATCTATAGCAGTTTTTAGGGTTTTAAGGTGGGTTCTCTGTCCTTCTACTCTTTTTTTTCTTTTTGAGCTGAGTTTCATGGAGGAAGTAGTTAGAGATCTTGATTTGTTTTTCTTTACGAACTCAGGAAAACAATATATGGGTTCTTTGTGCTAATATCTGATGATTAATGGGTTCTTTTAGCTGGTTCTTGTGTTGTAACTTCTAAAAATTTATTAGCTTTTCTTAAGAATATGTATGTTATGATTTTTTTAGATTCTTTGGTTAAGAGTGAAATTTTTGGAGAATAAAAGAAAGAAAAAATAGTGATTTGTTTGGAAAAAGTTTATTTTTTTTAAGGGGAAATTAGGGTTTATGGTTGCTTTTTTTGGTTATTACTTTTAAGTGATTCGGAAATATGTTCTTGGGAAGAATCTTGTTCTGTTTCACTATCATATGAAGGGAAGAATCTTGTTTGTAGTTGAGTTATGCTTTTAAAAAGCTAATTACGTGTAGCGTTCAAGAGTTGAGTATCTTAGTGTTTTGTTATTCTTGGTCTGACATATTATTGACGCTGTTGGATTTTGAAATTAGGGTTGAAAAACGCTGTTGGATTTTGAATTAGGTAGCTACAGTTATTCCGTACTTGATTTTATTGTTACATGTCCTCACTTTCTTAAGTCTGATTTGTTGTTGGAGTTGGGGTTTTAGTAATTACAGCAGCTACTTTTGTTGATGGAGAATAAAAGCTAGGAAATTTATAATTGTTGGTTGTCTGTTACTTTGTTATCATATCTATATATATGTCATATATGCGCAGCTCTGATACAAATTGTATATTTAGAAATCTGTATGTTTGATTTGGGAGTGGAATTGCATCTCTTGCTGTTTGGCGTAGTTTCTGGATATCTTTGTGAAGTCACAATTGAAAATTTGAAACCTTATCTATGAAAAACCCTATGTATTTTACTGTAGCAGCTTAATCTGTTTTGAAGGTTGGATGAACACAAACGTTCATTTGTTTGTGAAGCTTGATTTTTTGCTGTGCTTTTTTGTTTAGGTGTGATTGTGATTCTTTTTTTATTTGAAGTGAAGCTCATCTGTGTTTCTTGTTTTTTATGTGTTAAAACTGAAAAGGATATGGTGGGATTGGAAGTAGATTTTCCTTTTTTATTGACCAATAAGTGTGTAATTATTTGGTATCTGATTTTGGACAATGGTGAATTCATGAATTAGAGGTTTGGGTTATGTTGTCAGTGCTAGTTTAAGGTGTTAATTGTCTATGTTGGAATAAGAGATACCTGCAAAACTTGACTTCGTTGCATTCTTTTTGGTACTTTAGGTGTTTTCTTTTAAGTTTTATGGAATGATTACTAATTGTGGTCTTAAAATATTTATTCAGTGAAGGAGGAGATGGATACAGGATTGAAATCAACTTCGGTTGCTAGTTTGTCTAAACAAAATGTGGTATGTGCCTGGTCATCACTTCAGAATTGTTATATATGTCTCATTTGATACCTAGAAAGGATTGACTGAAATTTGCAACTCTTAAACCTCTGAGAAATAGGGAATGATATTCTTATCATTCATGCAGAAACTGCACTTAATTCTACACATAACACTCAAAGCGAAAAACAAGGCAAATTATATGGTACTGTTGTAAGATGGAAATGACCATCTTAATTACCTTTTACCTTTAGTAACACTGGGGAAATTCGTTCTAGTTATCAACCTAAATTTTTAATAATACCCAAGATCACTGCTTCCCCATAAGATTCAAGAAGTAGATCATTCCTTCAGTGGATATGACAAGCTCTTTGAATATAGTTTGTGTTATTAATATCTGACGCCTTTGGTGTGCCTAATGCTTACAAAACTTTTGGCATTACCTTATTGCTAATGCATGCCTGGTATTCTGATACCCATTTGTTTTTGTCTCAGGTTTCTGGGAAAGATGGAAGCAAAAACAATTTCAGTTCTTCCATATCCTCGTCACGTTATGGTAATTCTGACTTGAAAGGAGGGGTTAATCAAGTACCAGCTACAGAGCACAGTTTATACTATCCACCTACCAGTTGCTATGGTTACTATTATCCAGGTTAGTTGTTCAAATATTTACATCTTGTCTCGGACTCTCTGAATATGATGTTTTTTGTTTAATAATTTACATTTTGTGCAATTATTCTTGCAGGATATGATGGATCGTATCCTGAATGGGATGATCGTCATTATTTTCACGCAGGTGATGGATCAGAGATGCCATACTCGGTGAGTTTATTCGTCTTGTTGACCTTTCAATTCTATCTGTTTGTGTTAGGAATTATCAGATTAAGTTCTGTTATTCAATCCCTTGGAGAAGCCTTCCAGACAAGTGTCATGGCGGGATCCTTCTAGATTGAAGACTAATGCTACCCGTCAATGTCTTGCAACTCCAATTTTAGGTCAAACAGTGTAAAACTGTGTTTGCCTATCTAGATCAGCTCTCCACTCTCCACAATTGCTATTTTCTTGTTTATTTAGTAAAAGTTCTAATGCCTTTCTGTTTACTTGCTTTTTTTTCCCCCGGATCATAATTTTTCTCGGATTACTCCAATCTGGATGTGTTATTTTTTTAGGGTGGTGAAATGGTTAATTTACATTATTAATGTAAATATGTTTGCTGTATCTTTCAGGTTCCACAATTGGGGATTGATTATCGATCTTCTGCATTCGCGAAAGGTTGCTATCCAATGGGGAAGTATGCTGCATTCTCTAATCAGCAAGGACTATTTCCAAATAATGGTTACATGTACTACAGGCAAAATGCCAGGAACTGGGTTGGCAACGACAGATTTAGATCTAGAGAGAGGTTTAATAGGAATGGGGAGTTTGAAGCCTCTAGTGAGCTAAACCGTGGTCCTAGGGCTCGTCGAGTGATCTCATCAGCTGAGAAAGACCAGTTAACCCCTGCAGCTAACAAAGACAAATATAACCTTCCAGAGTTCGAGACAGATTACGAAAATGCAAAGTTCTTTGTAATAAAGTCCTACAGTGAAGATGATATTCACAAAAGTATCAAGTATGGTGTGTGGACTAGTACATCAAATGGCAATAGGAAGCTGGATGCGGCATTCCGAGAGGCAGAGACGAAATCTGGAGAGACGTGCAAAAGGTCTCCCATCTTTCTCTTCTTCTCAGTGAGTATAAAACTAACCTTCATACCTTACAGGAACTTTTGGTAGTGGACTCCTGCTTATTATTTTTATCATTATCAATCAGATAAGTGAGCTTTTTACTGTAATTTTAGGTAAATGGGAGCGGGCAGTTTGTTGGCCTAGCTGAGATGACTGGGCAAGTTGATTTCAAGAAGGATATGGACTTTTGGCAGCAAGACAAGTGGAATGGCGTCTTTTCAGTCCAGTGGCACATAGTTAAAGATGTTCCTAATGTCCAATTGCGACATATCATACTTGAAAACAATGACAACAAGCCTGTGACCAATAGCAGGGATACTCAGGAGGTAATTCGTAGGAATCATATTTGTGGACTTTCTTTAGAAAGTATTTTTTGAGTTCAGGGGAATAGAATTTGTTGCTATGGGATAAATTCCATTTTTTCTTTTTCCCTTTTTACTCTTTAATTAATTGATGCTTTGCATGTTAAATTTTTTATGCTAGTTGCATATGTTAAATTTTTTATGCTAATTACATGTATGGTTATAATAGAGAAAAGCTTTTTGGTTTCAGATTGGAGTGAAGCAAGGTTCAGAAATGCTGATCATTTTCAAGAGTTTCTCTACAAAAACATGCATGCTAGATGATTTTAACTTCTACGAAGACAGGGAGAAGGCACTTCTTGCCAGGAGAACTAGTAAAGCTGCTCTTTCACAAGAGGAGATCGACAGGAAGAAAGAGTTTTCAGTAATTACCTTAATCTCAATCTATTTTTTTCCCTTTCTGTTTATTGATTCACCCAGACAGGTTTTAGAAAGGATGCCTACCATTCGAAAGTTCTCATTAAGCTAAATCTATTCTTTCATGCATGTGTACCAGTAGCCAAAATATGTTCTAGTTCTTTGGTTTTGAGCCTAATTGAGGGCCAGGTTAATCACTAAGTAGAGAGGGAAGGGGTAGAAGTTGGTACCTATATATTGAACTGTTTTCTGAATTTAGAGTTTCTTGATGCTTACAACTTAATTGGTAAAACCAGCAGCTTCCCTCTCCAAACTTCTTTATTAGACCTGGAAAAAAAGGAGTTGATTTTAGGGAAAAGCTTCTAACATCAACTAAAGATTTCAAAAGCCTTTTTATTTGATATTAGCTATGCTTGAAAACAAGAAATGTCCACTTTGGGATATAAAGTGTATCAAAATATCAAAATTTAGTGGGTCTGCTCTGTATTTTTGACTCCTGTCTAGCCCACTAATTTGGCTTACCTAGTGCACAACTTTTGTTGCCGAGGGTTGGCACTGTGTCCCCTGGTACGTGCTGTTTAGATGACCTCGTGATTTGTGTGATAAATTCACCACAGGAAACTCGAGATCATCTGACGGCATGCATCTGGGAGCCTTGTGCAACTCTTGCCCATCCGAGCGGTGTGTGTTAGCGTTCTTGTATGACCTGAGTCCAAACAAGACTAGAATGATATATTATGGTTACTATTACAGGCCTGGCACCTAGCGGGCACTCATGAAAATGTTGGTTTTCCAGCGAACTAATTTAAACTCTTTAAGAATAACATGCTACTCTGTAAAAGACGAGAAAGTCTTGCTATTATTTAGCGGCCAGCCCCATTAAACTGTTTTATCTGTTACGGAGTAACATATGTGCTAACCTGAGAGATGCTATCTAACTCAGGAAAACTTGTCCTCAAATACCATGCTAGGTGTAAACTTGTCCTCGAGTACCATGCTAGGCATAAACTTGTCGATTCCTTTTTAACCTTTATTTGTTGCCATAATTTTACTGTACTGATTATGTAGCACTTGTAATAAAGACCTGTTCTGTACATACCAAAATCTGATGTATGTATTTGCTTTTGCAGAAGCATTTGGAAGCAGGTGTAAAGAAGATTGATGAAGCATCAATCAAGGGTCAGATTGCGACTGATGCCAAGACTGCTTCACTCATTGAGCTCACCAAAAACATGTCGCTCAATCCCCTTCCGTCAAAAATAGTTCGATGAAGGCTCTGGCCTCTATCTACCGCTTATTTTGAATTGAATACGCATACTGTTATGCTGGCTAAATTGTATCATTGCAGCTAACAAGACATTCTGCACTCACATACTCTCTAGATAGCGGATGTGGGTTTTGGTATTTCTGTTTTAATTTTAGAATTTAGGAGTGAACAACTTGCTTTTTGTTTCTTTTTCTAATTTGTGTCTTTTGAGTTTCAGCAGAGAGCCCTTTGTAAGTTGATGATTTTTTAGTTTCAAGTTACTGAAAGTTTTGCACAGGAGGATCTAGACTTTAATATTGTCTGAATTGCAGTAAAAAGATCAAAATCAGATTATCCTCTTGATCTTTATGTGTGATCAAAATGAATTTCGGGTTTCCATTGGGTTGAAACTTGAAAGTTGGTTCTTATAGTTTGGTGTATTAACATCCTTGTATTCCTGGTTTAACTATGTAGCACAAGTTTTTCAACTACTAAATGGGACTTCTAGTGTACTTGTAAGGGAATAGCACAAAATACCTTGTAGTCACTTTGGCCAGCCTTTTCAAAAGAAAAGTCCCCCATCACTGGAAGTAGTTAAAAACTACACTAGTAAAGTTTAAGACCCCATCAACACAAGTTTGTATTACCAGGTGGAGATGCAGTCGGCGAACGGCTCTTTGGAGGTGATAGACTTGTCTGCAAGGTTGGGATCACAAGTTATAGCTTGTGTTGACATTACAGACCATTGTTTTGCCAATTACTTCACCCCTTTGCTAAGACTAATATTTTGCGATTGCCTAATCTAATGTGTATTTCAAAGTTCTTTAGTAATTGAACATTCTCCAGTATCTCTCAAATATTTGGTTCAAACTTGTACAGACTGGCGTTCTTATATTTGCTTGTTTTCTATATGTGTCGCATTCAGAGTTCAGGTGTGTAAATGAGAAGAGCCAGGATTGAGACTTGAACCTTTGAAGCTCTTTTATTTTGTTGGCTGAATTATGCTTTTGAATTTTGGACATGTAAACTAGTAGAATCAAACAACAAACTCAAAATTCGATTTTGGTTAAATTTTTTTATTCATTTCACTAAAATGTGGAATATTTAGTGAAATGAATAAAAAAACTATATACAAAGACTATATCGAATATTTACGATAAATGACTATATCGAATATTTGCGATAAACTATATACAAAGACTATATAAATGAATAAATTTTTTTATTCATTGTTTTTTTTATACAAAGACTATATCGAATATTTACGTTCTTCTCTGATTCTGCAACATGTTGAACAGCTTCATCTCCTAATTTGTGTAACACGGAACAGAAGACGTGTACGATGATCGTTTCTTCTTAAAATTCTCAGCATCGATGTGACTCCAATCATTCCCACGACATGGTGCAACTCTGCTCCTCTTTTTCGTCTGAGATGGAGCACATGGAAAAACATCGCCTGAACAGCCACCAAAGGGGTTTTGATTTTGAGGGAACATTCCTCCATAAGGACCAGCTGCATAACCCATGTAACCATTATAGGGAGTCATAAACCCATCCATTCCTAGCTGCATACCATTCCAATATGGGTTGTTATAGGCTGAATTGCCGAAAGGCATCATACAGTTATTGGCTCCAAAAGCTTGAGAGGTTCCCCAAAATAGGTCTCCAGGTGAAAGCGGCTTGCCATCAACAGTGAAATTTGCAGAAGCAGGGTCCTTCTGTTGCACTTCCTTTGGATCCAATGCAGCATTAGTTTGTACCGTACTACTCGTTGATTCGGCTTCATCTTCAGATAAATCAAGACTTGGTGCAAACTGGCCATTTTCATGTGCCTTCTGTAGCAACCCATTAGATACCATCCTGTTGCCATCTGAAATTTCCGCTTTAAGACATGATGGAACGTTTTCAGTCTTTGAAGTGCAAGAAGGACTGGGTTCTGGGATTTTCGGCAGTGACGAACGAGCACATCCTACATCTTCAGTAGTAATTGTACTTTTTGTATTCCCTGAACTAGTATTACCTGACTCGATATAGCGGTCAATGGTGTCCCTGATTGTTTTGTTAGGAATGAGGTCATCCACAAGTATTCTAGCTCCACACAAACACATGGATTTTGAGATAATGTTGCCTCTAATACATCCATCACAGAAACTCTGAAAACAGCACTTGCTTGTAAGTACAGCAAATCTCATCACATGTTTACACATTGGGCAGTGAAGTTCTGGTGGAATATCGATAACCCGCCTACTAATAGTTGGTATGCCTTCAACTAACTTCTCAAAAGCCACCTCATTAGGCTTCAGAACAGCAACAGAACCTCCAGGCAGTGCATATGAACCATCAGCAGTCTCCACTAACATTGATTTGGGAATACCAGTAGGTGGCCTCAGCTTTTTAACATCATATTCAGGATCACCATTAGTAGGACAATGCTGAATATAGTGCCCAGGTACTTTGCATCTATGACAAGTGTAACCCTCTGGTGGTATCCTCCGATCCAAACCTCCTCTTTGCCCCATTATTGGCCTGAAACCCCTCTGATGTGCCAAGCTTACTGCAGTAGTTCCATTGTTTGCATTAACATAACTAGTTGTTTGTTGACATATCTCTTTAATTTTCTCATCCTCTTTGTCTTTCTCCTCCTGCTCTTTTGATTTGATGACTATTGATTTTCCAGGCAATCCAGGAATTCGACGAACAATAACAGAACTATTTCTAGGAATAAGGATTGAATCATCTGTGTAGTCCTCATTGGTTGATGGGTTTGTGAGTATCAAATCATAATCTTTTCCATGACCAAATTTTTTGGACTGAAAGATTAAATCTTTAACCTCATAAACAGAGGTGAAAGGGCTAAGAGCGGGGATTGAATGAAATTCTTTCCCACTCTTGAACTTGTAATAGATGGACATGGTTAGGGTTTAGAAAATTATTGAAATAAATTTTACAGAATGATGATAATATTTTTCTTCTTCCTCCTCCTGAGAACGATTTTGCTTCAACAATACCTGGTTATGTTGAGTAGCTTTGTGTCGCAGCCAGAGGTATTTATAAAGCTAGTGGTTTCCTAAAAGACTACCAGTAAAGCAGTTGGCCGTGGAGGCAATATTTAGAAGGTTTGCCAATTCGAACTACAATAGGAATGGATTCAATTCGGAAAACTCGTTTAATTGGGGGATCCCAAAAAACAATTAGGGGCCTCCCACTACAGGACAAAAATGGATGTTAAAACCTAATTTTGGTTACCCTTTGTCCAATTTTTTTTTAAATGGCTGTTGATGGTGGTTTTTAGTTCAGGGCTAAAATTGTAAAACCCTGTATTTAATGCGCCGTCGCTCTGCAAAGAGACTGAGCCATTTAAAAGTAATGAGTGTCCGGGCCTCTCTACTTACACATGTATTGAGCAATTCAGTATATTTATTCAGAATGGTGCATGTAACAACAATCCCAAACATTCTGTAAACTCCCGCCTGCATTGTTCATTCATGTATGGCTTAATTGAGTATTTTTCCTATGCTATGTTCCTCGACTGGACCCGTAATATTGGTATGACATGACAATTAGTGTTCACTCGCAGCTGAGTAGCATGAATTTCCCGAAGTATCAAGATTAAGGTCTGCATGAAAGTACTCAGTCAGAAGACGCGCTAACTGCTCTCTGAGGATAAAGTTAAAGAATTTTGAATTTTGGCCAAATTAGAATCTTTGCGCCCCGCGCAATATCTCGAACCCTATTGGTCGAGGCCCAAACCTAGGTAAGCTAGGGAATTAATCCGCCATGGACTAGTAGGAGCGAAGTCCTACCAAAAATCAGAAAACAAGAAATAAATAGGAGCTGCGGAAAATAGGAGCAGCAACAAGAGGAGGCGTGGCCGCGCCATATGGCCGGCCAGTTCGCCCTAGCAGGCGCCACTTGCAGCCAGATGGCCACACTCCATGTTTCCCTTGCCGGACCCCCTTTTTATATCGACCAATCAGGTCGCTCTAAATGCGCCACACGCACTTGGAATGTGGCCGGGCCCATGATGCTTGCTATCGGCCAATCAAAGAGATATGTCAAAAAACAACTAGTTATGTTAATCAATGGCCACCCTCTTTCCTATCGGCCAATCAAATCGCTTTAAACCCGCCACACGCATTAAATAAAGCCAAACTGCGCCAACACCTAGTGGCCGTCGCGTCAACATGGCCGCCATGCCAATTAGCTAATCAACCTGCCAAATCGCGCCAAGCATGCTAATTGGCGTGCCATGCTATTCCGCGGCAACAATATGCCAACGTGCCATAACAGCGCAACCGCGTGCTATCTCACTTTTCGTTCGTGGCCAACGCCATAACAAACTCTTAACCAGGGTATTCTGATCAGAATAGAACTCTTGTTTTTTAATGGCATTGGTCGAATCAAGAGGAAACCCTAATTCCTAGTCATGGCCTAAATTATGACACTTCAGACCCACAACATGCCACAAGCCATGTGGAATTTAGAAGACCCTAAAAGTGGCACCCGCGCCATATTATAGCTACCCATGACTATCCTCGCGTTCATGGTCGTTCCCACATTATGGCCTTGTCATAATTTCTTTATTCAACGTGGCCACGACAATATTTGCCCAAATGCCATCATATCGCGGCCACATAGCCGCACACGCTAATTAGGGCTTTGACATGCCAAACCCTAATTTGGTTAAGACTGCTATGCCGTCCCATGCCAAACAATGCCACCTAAGGCATTAAGTTTGATACGGCAACTAGAGCCAATATTGTAGGGTCATATTTGGATCTAACACCAACATGCCAATATATAGTGGTCGCGGCTGCGCCTGACGGGCGCCATTACACCACTATGCCATGGGCATGCGCCATTATGCCACTATGCCACTGGCAGGCGCCAACGAGATGTGGCCATAATCAACGGCCACCCTCTTCCATAAATTACAATCTCGGCCGTCCAACTTCGCCATCCGAATTGACCGACCTAGATTAAATCTTAGGCGACCAACCAAGACTAACTTAATAGCGTCACACGCTATTTCTTACGGCAAGTCTCATGACTTAGCTCGCCACACATGATTACCTGCCGCCTAGTTTGCGCGCGATTGGTCAGAATAACTAGGTCTTGCACACAAGACCCACTCAGCAATCTGCTGCATATTTTCCACGAAAATACTCGAGACATCAAACATGTCACAAAATGGGGGATGCTCACTGGGGTGTTGGTCTGGCAGTTTACAGCGTGCGGCGTGCAACACACCCATTACGAGAAAGTGTTAGGAAATGGCAGACGGTTAATGAGCAGTAAGTGAGTAGTGGGTGTAAGGCTGAACAGTCTTCCCTCGTGATGGAAACATGATGGTCACCACTTTTTACACGACTCCACTTCTCCACTTCCTACGAGATCAGGTGTGCTCAATCATGACTTGTATAAATAGGTTTTCGACCTATTTCGAAAAAGGACAAGTGTTATCAGCACAAGTATCCAGAAAAACACCAAGAACTGATAGCTTACATTCCGCAAGCCAGTTCCATATTCTGATACAAGTCATAAAACAGCCACACCTTCAAAATTCAATATTTTGATCTCAACACCTTCTTCGCTTCCCTCCCTAAGATCAACCCTTCTCCTTCACTTTGTGACCGAAGCAAGCCTGGAACGACCATTTCTTGGTTATGCCAGAATTGTACAGATTGATCCCTCGAATCTAAAGTACTCTCGTGCAGTGCATTTGTTTAGGGTTTAGATTCGTTTCTCGGCGGCACACCCAAATTTACCATTTCCAGCAGAATCAGTTTTTACCCCAAAAAAACTGGCGACCACAGTGAGAGATTAATCTCTCGGTTGCAAGATCAATTTTCAATTTCATTTTAATTTTCCCAATTTAAAGATGGTGGATCTTAGGTCTAGATCAGCAACAAATCCCGATGCTACTGGCGCCGACAATACCCCTGGCGTCAATATTGTAGTTGCAGGAAATCCCACACTACACCCCTCACAAGAATTCACACAATCAAGTCATTTTAAGATGAACAATTATAATCTTTATTGATTAATCTCACAAATGTTACAAGATGAAAAGGAAATAAACTAAAGAATTAACAACCGCTCTGAACTTTCTCTCTCCTAATGACTTGCTCAACACTCGAAAAAGATTTCCCCTCTCTTAAGCCTATTCGGCTCTTTATATAGGACATTACATAGTAGATGACAGCTAAGCTGTCCTTTATTTTCGGACCTGACTTGCGACACTCTCGAGTATTCAAATGTTAAATCTCGCAACACTCCTAAATCTCGCTAGGTCTTCACATATTTCTCGTGTTCAGGTTGTCGTCATCCGTTGCGTCATTTATATTACCAATCTGTGATATCTTCGCAATGTGTCGTTCAAGGATTTCGCAAGGATACTGATGTTGCGATATTCTGATCCTACATCTTGCCTCTTCTCATGTCTTCTCTGCGAAGGAGAGAATGTCATGAGAACTAATATTTTAAAAATGCCGCAGCTGTTCATTTCTTTCCCTAAATTTTCTGCCGACAGGATTCCATGAATTAAGCATAACCGTTTACACGTGTTAAATATTCCCCTATCCACCGGTACATTAAATGCTAACCGGTCATCATATTTTGTCTATTTAAGAAGAGATCCATCATAAGAATATTTTCTTTCTTTCACTTCGTCTACTTCATCTCTACATTCTCTGTGAATTTTCTTTTTGTCGTCTGCAACTTTTTACTACTGTTCATCATTCCATAATATCTTCTCCATCTTTCTGCTACTGTTCCTATGGAGCCATCAAGGTTTGTTGATTTTGCTGAAACTGATCTTCTTAGGATTGATCTCTTCTACTGAAATTGTTTTATTTGATATTGTTCATCTTTGAGTAATTCCCATACTGTTTTTGTTTCAAAGAAACACACTGCTAGCACCAAGTTCACAATCCAAAACCCTAATGTTCCCAAGAGTTCGCAGCAAAAAAATCGTTGTGAACAAAAGAAAGCATGCGAATAGCAAGGTATTAAGAAACACTTATTTATTTAATAACAATATTGTTGCCTCTGTTTCTTATTTGACTTGTGATTCGCAGGGTGATGGAGATGTCGATAGGCCCCACAAAAGATCTCGCCACCCTAAAAATGTTGAAACTTCTGTTCCATTTCCTCTGTTTAAGCTTTCAACAGCTCCTGCGATAGCTTCGCAAGCTGAATCCCCTCTTCTTATTTGCGAAAATGTCGCTGCAGACTTCTCCCCTGTAACTAACCTTTCTATTAATGAAATTCCTCGTGATAATCCTGTTGCGAATGAACCCTTCTCTTCTTTTACTGTCAATGCCTCTTCTCTGGACACTGCCTCAGTCCCAATCATTAATATTCATCAGATTTCATCTTCAAATGATACATCTATGGCGAAAGATGATTCAACTCTCCCACCTTCTGCCATCATCACTTCTTCATCCGAATCTTCCCTTTTTACTAAAGAAAATCTGGAAGGGATGGATATCGCTTTCAAAGTTTTATCAGATATTCTTGATGATGTCAAGAAAGTCTCTATTGATACTATCAAGTCTGGTGTCTGCGAAATTTAAAGTAAATATTTTGGCTCTAACAGAATGGCTTCGCAGATATCCTTAGAAAAGGAAGTTGAAACTTTGAAGAATAATCTCCAGGCCATGACCTTGAAATGTGATACTCTTCATTTTGAAAATCAAAAGCTTCAGAATGTCTCACTGGATCGTGACAATCTTCACAAGAAGAATGTGGAACTAAAAGGTAAATTAATTAATTAATTATTATTTTTTTAAATCCCTTGTTCGCCCTTTAAGCTCTAAACCAGAAACGAAAAATGGAGATATATCAGTTTGAATCCGTCATCGAAGAAGCCCGAATGGATAGAGATGCTTGGATGGATCAATATAACCAATTAGATAATCTTCATACGTACTCTGTTGATCAAATAGATAATCTTACCAAGGAGAATGCTCAATTAGTCCAGAAGCAAAACTTATTAAGTAGTGAATTATCTTGCCTCTCTTACTTTTTGACTAAAGCTAATCTGTAGTTGGAAACTTTATCAGATGAGAATGAAACCCTATCTCAGGAGAAGCGAATTCTTTTAAATAAGGTGGCGATCTCTTCGCAAGAACTTAACATTTGCCAAAAAATATGTAATGATCAGGAACGATCCCTCTGCTCATTGAGAAATAAACTCAAAGAAGTAACATAATCATCTTCTGCTGAGAGAGATAAACTTATTCAAGGTAGAATAACCCTAAGTATAAAGGCAAGTCAACTCAAAGATCAATACTCCAAGCTAGAAGAATCCTACACTTCTCTTGCGAAGGAAAACACCTTACTCATTTCTAATGAAAAGAGTTTGCGATCTCGAATGAAAGGTTTGGTTGGAGATAAGTTTGACAATGCCATGGACCACTTGGAGAATAGTTGCTTGGCTTTAACTCAACATCTTATCTCGCAAAAGGAAGGTAGTCATAAAATTTGACTGCCGCAACCATTTTTTCTTTGTTAAGTCTTTTTATTATGTCTTCCTTGCGAATCCTTCACTTAAATGATTTTCTTTGTTCTTCGTTTTTGCAGAATCTGAGAAAGATCTTCGCTCCTCCCTTTCTACTTTGGAATCTAGCTATGCCAAGGTTCGCAAAGAGAATGCATTACTTGCCTCTACTCTTGCTCGTTCTCGCGATCTGGCAGAAAGAAGATTTGATTATCTCGCTTACTCCAAAGATATCCAAAGTAGGAATCACCAAAAGGCACTTCTTCGCCAAGTTCATCTCAGGGCTGAAGTTCTTGTGAATGATATCTTATTGTCCAAATCTCTTTCCCCTGTATCTGTCGAACCTTTGGAAGTAGATGATGATGAAGTTCCTGGTTCTCCTGATAGTGATTATCATTATGAAAGTGGCGAAGATTTCGCAAATGAAGAGGAGATTCCTCTTAATGATGAAATTGTCGATAATAATCCAGATGAAGAAGAAGTTGGAATAAACCAGAATGAAGAAAGGACTAGCGAAGCTGAAAAAGCCAGCGAAATCGAGAAAGTTGGTGAGAGTGATAAAATTAGTGAAGGACGTCCATTATCTCCGTCCCAAGAGAAAGTCGATGTTGAGGCTTGAACTTCTTTTGTAATTTTATTTCTTTGGATTACTTCATCTGTATAAATTCTTACATATGGTGCACTTCAGTCATCTTTGAGATGCATTTACTCTTTTATTATTGTGTTTGTTAGCGAGAAAGATAATGTTCATTGTTTAATAATTCCCATACTGCCTCTCATTATCTTTCTTGCGATGGATGACCTGCACAAATAATAATTATTTCTTATAAATATTTTGTTGAATCATGTGGTCTTATTTTTCCTTCCTAGTTAACGGTCTTATTGCGCCACCTCTTGTCATTGCGACAAAATCGCAGGACGTCTTTGCATTTGCATGCAAAAACCCATTGATCTTGCCTTAACTCTTTCTTTGAAAATTTTTGTTGCGACAATATGACAAGCCTAAAAATTCTTGCGAAAATAAAGCCCCATGACATTGCCGTCTTGTGACGAAATCGCAGGACGTCCTTACACTTTCATGTACTGACCCATTGACCTCGTCTTATCTTTGTCTTTTGTATTATTGCCTCTTTGAGATTGTCGCACAAATATGACAAGCCTAAATTTTCTTGCGAAAATAAAGCCTCATGACATTTGCGTCTTAAGACACTTATCGCCTCCCTAATGGAGGGTGCCGCCCTTATCATCCCCCCGGTTGCCCCTTCAAGGAGGCGTACTTCGCCATATAAGGCTAGCTCCTCCTATGTCAGGTCTTAACAACAACCAGCTTGTTTTTGCAGCCTCTTATCCCTTTTGCCTATAGGGATTATGGTTACGAGACCGCACCCTAAGTGGAGTTTTCTTCGGGCCGAGTGCAAAGATAAGCCAAGACTTTCCAAGAATGGCCGAGACACTTCAAATGCCCTGCACTCTTGTCTCAACCGTGTACCTCGGCGCCTTGATCAAATGTCGACTCCTTAGAAGAGACCCTCAGTCGTCCAACCTAAGTCATAAGCTTAGGTAGAAAATCCGAGGTACCTCTCCTGGATGGGCTTTATTGACCCCAAATCTCCATGACTCAGGTTCCAAGGGCGGTGTAACCTTTTCCCTGAGCCATGCCAACAGGTACCCCCTTTTATGACGTACTTTAAGTCTTATATTTGCCTCTTGCGAAATTTTGATTTCGTGAACTAGGGTGTACGCCATAGCAGGTTCGCCCCTTTCTGATATTTCATTGATCTTTGATTATCTCTTGTCGTTATCTGTGCGAAATTTTCGCATGTTCTTTCTTTGTTTTGTATAATCTCGCAATAATTCTTTCACAAGATTTTCATATAAATTCATTTTGCTTCAATCATACATTATTTCGCAGCCTAATCTTTCTCCATAATCTTTTACGGGTAATATCTCTCCAAGTATAACCTGTTCCATGGTCTATCGAGTCTGTGGCCCACATCTTTACCCTCAGGGTCCATCAATCTATATTCCCCTGTTCCAACTATATCCTTAATGATATAAGGTCCATCCCATTTTTTCGCGAGTTTTCCCCCACTTTCTCGCTGATATATTGGTGTTTCTCGCAGCACCAAGTCACCTGGTTGAAATTCGCGTGTTTTAACACGTTTATTATATTCTCGGGCTAATCTTCGCTGGTAATTTTCCATATGCTGTAGAGCTCTTTCTATTTTTTCTTCTAATTCATCTAGCTTGGTTAAAATAATACCCGCACTAAGATTTTTCTCCCAAGCTTCTCTCTTTGTTGTTGGAATAATAACTTCTGTTGGTAGCACAACCTCAACTCCATATGTTAAACAGAAAGGTGACATTCCCGTAGCTTCTCGCCTGGTTGTGTTGTAAGCCCATACTGCATTATGTACCTGTTCACACCATGCTCTATTATGCCCTTCTAATTTGTTCTTCAATATATTTGCGATTATCTTATTTGTTGCTTCTGCCTGTCCGTTGGCCCGAGGGTATAAATAAGTTGACTTCCCACACTTTATCTTAAATGCATTAAGTAACAGTTCTATATTCTATCCCTCAAACTGCTTCCCATTATCAGATACCAATTGTGCGGGGATTCCAAATCTGCATATAATATTGTCAAATATGAATGTAAAAATATCTTTGTCGAGAATATGTTGTACTGCCTTTACTTCTGCCCATTTTGTGAAATAATCTGTTGCAACAATCAGATATCTTCTTTGCCCAGACCCCGGTAAAAATGGTCCAACAATATCTAAACCCCATTTTCCAAAAGGCCATACACTTGTTGAAGACGTTAATGGTGCTCCAGGTGCATGTATTTTCTTTCCGTGCCTTTGGCAATCTTCACAACGCCTTGATATTTGTTTCGCATCTTTATGCATATATGGCCAATAATAACCTTGCATTTTCGCTTTGTATGCCAAAGATCTTCCGCCGCTGTGATTGCCATCATCCCCACTATGTAACATCTTTAACACTTCTTCTCCTTCTTTTCGTGTTAAGCATCTGAGTGAAGGTCCGTTAAAGGATCTCCGGTACAGTATCCCATCCCTTAGTTCATAATTTGTCGCACGGCTTTTTAATTTGTGCGCCTCCAATCTATTCCTTGGTGTTTCTCCTCTCATCAGGTATGCATGAAGTTCTGCTCTCCAATCTTCGATATTAGGTGTTTGTTCTCCACCCTCTATTATCATTACATCTACCTCTTCTTCTTCTTCTTTATTGATTGAAGGTGATAAAAGTGTTTGTATCTTTATGCATCTCGCAGTTGGGTCTGTCATCATGCTTGAGATAAAAGCAAAAGCATCTGTGAGTCTATTATCTTTTCTTGATATGTGTCTCCATTTAATTTTTGGAATTCCCGCTGACAATTCCTCAACAAGTTTTTTGTATTTCTTCATAGATGATTCATTTATAGTGTATTCTCCTTTTATTTGACGAATGACCAATTGCGAATCACTGGTCATTCTCACATTTTCCAACTTCATTTCTATTGCGAACTTCAGGGCATGTATCACAACCTCATATTCTGTCTCATTATTGGTGGATACAAACTCCAATCTGAAGGAAAAATCCATTTTGTTGCCCTCTGGCGAAATCAAAACAATTCCAACTCCGTTACCTTCTCCATTTGATGATCCATCCACCAATATTTCCCATCTATTTGGATCTGTTAATAGATCTCTTGGATTTCCATGTTCTTCTTCTACATCCATCATTTTTTCCACAACTTCATCATCTTCTAAAGGAAATTCTGCTAAGAAGTCTGCAACAACTTGCGATTTGGGTGAAGATAATATTTCATATTTGATTTTGAAATGTCCTATTTGTGCATTCCATCTTTCAACTCTGCCAGATCTTTTTGAATTTTTCATTACCGACTCGATTGGTATTTTTGTCGCACTTTATTTCATGTGCCTGAAAATATATTCGAAGTTTAAATGCTGCATAAACTAATGCCAAAATTAGTTTTTCAATCTTTGAATAATTTTTCTCTGCATCATTGAAGGTTTTGCTGATGTAATAGATTGGTTTTTCAACTCCCGCGTCTACTCGTAATAACACGACACTTAATGCATGCGAAGTTGTCGCAAGATAGATTAATAATTCTTCTCCTGGTTCTGCTTTTTGCGAAATAGATATATTCGTCAGATGTTCTTTTATTCCTTGAAAATCTTTCTCGCATTCGTCTGTCCATCTAAACTTCGCCCTTTTTTGAGTATATTGAAAAAATGTTTACATTTGTCCGATGATCGCGAAATGAACCTTCCCAAATGGAAGCTAAGAGCCCATTTAGCTTCGTACATCTTTTACCGTCGCTGGTGTTGGCATGTCACGAACTGCTTGCACTTTCTCTGGATCAACATGTATTCCTTCTTTTGATACGATGTAACCTAAAAAATTTCCCGATGCAACCCAAAAGATACACTTTTCTGGATTTACTTTGATGTTAAAATCTCTCATTTGTTCAAAAATTTCCCTCAGATCTTGGACATGATTTTTTGCTTCTTTACTTTTTATTAACATATCATCCACATACACTTCCAATATTTTGTGTATCCATTTCCCAAACACCTTTTCTACCATCCTTTGGTATGTTGCTCCAGCATTTCGCAAACCAAATGGCATTTTTTTATAACAATATAACCCTCTTGGAGCGAAAAAAGCAGTATGCTCATGATCTTCTTCAGCGAGAGGGATTTGATTGTATCCTTTATATCCGTCTAGAGAAGATATTCTATCATTTCCTGCTGCTGATTCGACCATTTGTGGAATATCTGGCAACGGAAAACTATCCTTCGGACAGGCTTTATTTAGATCAGTAAAATCTATAAAAATTCTTATCCCCTTTTTCTTCTTTGGAACTACGACCATATTTGCTATCCACTCCGGATATTTTGCTTGTCTTATGATTCCTGCATCAAGCATCTTCTGTATCTTCTATTTGAGGATGATATGTTGTTGCGATTTTTCTGATTCTCTGTTTGAATGGCCTTGCATTTTTGTCTATCTCCAACCTATGACATGCCACAGACAGGTATATTCCAGGCACCTCATCCATGTTCCAAGCGAAAATATCTTTAAATTCTCGCAACAGACCAATAGTTCTTTCTTCTTCATCTGCCTCCATCTTAGTCCCAATTTTTAGTATTTTGGGTTCTTCTTCGGTTCCAACATTTACTTCCTTTGTTGGTTCCGCCGCAGTATAACTGGCATTAGGTTCTCCCATAAGTGTAGGTTCTTTTATCTCCTTCGCAGGCTCAGTTCCTTCTCCCGAAATTTCACTGGGTATCCCTTTTCCTTCCTCTGCTCTTATCATATAAGCTCTAAATTCTTCTTCTTTCTTTGCATCCTTTGCTATTTTTCTGCGATTTTTTCGCTTCTTTGCACGTCCTTCATACTGTTTCACTTCAATTTGATAACATAATCTCGCTTTATCAGCCTCTCCTCTAATTTCACCAATCCCATTTGGCATAGGAAATTTGATGCATTGATGTAATGTTGATGCTACGGCTTTAATCGCATGTATCCATGGCTGATAGGTGTCTAAAACACCTAATTTACTATCTAGTAGTTACGCTTTCTTTGCTATTTTTCTTGTGAATTATGTACTTTACGCGTGTTTTTGAGTTATTAGGTACTCTGGAGTCGCACAGAGGGAAAGAAGCGGAAATCATTCAAATTGAGTCAAAAAGGCGTAATTGTCATTTCACATGTTATTGGGAGCTGAGCCAAGGTTAAGGGGCAACTCTATTTGGAGGAGTATTAAACAAATACTAGCTGTGGTTAAGGGGATACAATCTGGGTAGCCCTTATCAAGGTGATAGAACATCAATTATAACCTACTTACACAACCCTAAAATCGAGAGTTTCTGTCTTTCATTCATTTGTTATCTCAATCATTTGCATCTGAGATTGAGAAGAAAAGAGAAAAAAGCAGCCATGACTGCTGTTGAAATCGAGAGCCAGAGATCGAGAAATTGAAAATGGTACTGACTTGAATTGAGATGGATTTGAATCTCATGGCTCTGAGAATGGAGTTAATTGAAGGAATCTGATGCAGTTGAGTTGAAAGGATGATGGAGATTAATGGGTTTGTAGTCGAAATGTGGAGGGTGACTGAGATGGAGAAGCTGGAGTTAGAGATGTGAGAATTCAAGATGAAGAAATCTAGACCAATGAATCAGTAAAGAAGGAGACGATTGATGTCGATCTGAGAAGAAGAACACTACAATTTAGGGTTTGTTGGTGATTTGAGGGCGAGAGAAGAAGTTTAAGAATCTGGGGTTTGGATATGAGGTTGTTGAGAAGATGGGTTTCTGAGTTTGAGTTGTTGTTGGTTGGATGTGCTATATTTTAGGTGGAACTGGGAATTACAGTTGCAGACATGAAGCTGAATTAGGGTTCTTTGAGTTTGAACTCTCAATCGAGAACTCAGCTGAAGAAGTTAGAGTTGGGTTCATATTTCCAAGGAAAGGATGAACTGTGGGGGAGATTATGTTTGTTGTTGCTTTGAGACTCAAGAATGGTTCAGTGGTACTGCGTTCATGGGTAGAAGTAATTGTTACTGCTGGTTAAGAACTGTACCTGGTGGTGTTGTTGAAGCAGTACTAGCATGAGGAGAATTCGACTGATGGGATTGGCCTGAGATGGAGTTACTGCTATTGATAGAAGACAAGGAAGTGTGGAAGCTGGTGTTACTGTTGTTATGAGCAGATAATGATGGTGTTGTGCTAGTTACAAATTACAGGGAAGTGGTGATATGAATGGAGGAAGAAGCTGTAGCTGTGAATGCTGATGAACGAGCTGCAGCTGGTTGTGAAATGTGTTTTGCAGGGTATGGAAGAGCATGTTAGTGTTGTGCCTTGAATTGAAAGGAGATAACACTGGTGATGTTGGTTTGAGGAGTTGCAGGTGGTACTGTAACAGTTTGAAGAAGGCAGTGAGGATGGCTTCTGGGGGATAGTACAGATGGAGTATTGGATGGCTCAATGGTTGAGCTGCAGGATTGACTGCAATGAAATGGGATTGAGCTGGTCTTTGTGGTGGTAATGACATTGCAAGTGAGATGAATAGGTGGTGCCATAACTAGGTATGTGTGTGTGTGTTGGCTGAGAAATTGCAGGGAATAGAGAATGATTACAGGGAAACTGTAGTGCTATATTGCAGCTGCAGTTGGATGCGATGCTGGTAGTTTGGCTATGATGCATCTACTGGTACTGGTGTGAAATGGCCTGAGCTGGTGTTGATGGTTCTGCGACAGAGAGCATGAGGTTGAGTTGATATAGCTCAGTTCCAGGAACTGGTGGTGTTTATGAAGTACAGTTGCAGGATGAGTTTTTGTAGCTACAATTGCAATTAAACAGGAAATAAGAGTTGAATGGAGTATTGCAGCTGAAGTGAAACTCAAATGAAGTTGTGCAGGTGAACATGAGACTCAAGTTGCAGTTGTAGCTCTGGATGATGCTCGATGGCAATAGAGTTGGTTATGCAAGTTGTAATGGGTTTTGACCAAGTGTTGGTCGTGAAGAGCTGCAGTTTACGTTGGCAGAGATGGAGGTGAACTAAAAAGGCAAGATGGCTGAGCTGCAGTTGGATGGAACTAAAACTGGTAGGAGTTTTGCAGTGGAGTTGAGCTGGATGTAATGGGCTGTTGGCGTTGAAATGATGTGCTAAGATGGAGCTGATGCTAATGGATAGACAGAGTAGAAGCTGCAGTTGGGAAGAAGGCATTTCCAAGCTGAAGTGAAATGATGGTGCAGTACAAGTTCAGGCCAGTGCAATGGCCTTGGCCACTCAGCCCATCCAGCTGAGTAAGATGATGACCTGCACTCGACTCACCTGACTCGGTCGGTTTGAACCGAGTTGACCCGGCTGACTCTCTGGATCGTTTGACTCGGGTTGACCCGACCGAGCTGACTCGTTGACCGGTGACTGGGTGGACTTTGCCGGTCACCTGAGCCGTTTTCCGATCACTTCTCCGGCCGATTTCCGGCCATAATACCAGTTTTTCGGCGACATATTTTTGGACATATTTTCTACATGGGTTTCTCTCACTTATGGGCTTGGTGGATTTTCATCTAATGGACTTTGAAGACTAGACCTAATTTTGGAACAAGAGGAGCTATAAAAGAGAAGTCCTACAACTTTTGGAAACATATATTTTTCTTGGAACTTTGGAGAGTCGGTTTTGTTTACGCTTCTAGGGTTTGCTTTTGTTCATCTTCTTCTTTTCAATTAATATTTTTATGATGAACTCCATAGCTATGAGTAGCTAAACAATTATTATTGGTTATGGGATAAAGTTGATTTCTCAATATGTTATATGATTCAATGAATTAGTTTTGTCTCAATATTTTATTGTTTGTAATTCACAATTAATAGTGTTATATGATTTGATAGTTTGTTTGGTTGAGTCCGGAATCAATCCGATTTACATTCATCTCTAGAGCTATATTAGGGTTTTCAATACGAAAAAGTTGTTTATCCCTGATTCTAAGTAGCATAATTGTGGGTAGTGCTTGTAGTGATATATCCTACTAGTCACAAATGAATCATAACTTTTGTTAAAACGATTAGTGCTTTTACACATTCGTTTGCATTGATTAGTCTTATTCCATAGAACTTATTGCTTTTAGGGAGTTAAATCTAATTGTGCTTTTACACTTTAGGTTGCTTTCTAGGAAGAATTCACATATGCATCTTTTAATGTGGTTGTGATGAAAAAACAGGAATTAGCGGGATATACTTGCGATCAAGGTATCCTAGGACTTTTAGTAAACGAGGGATTAAAATACCAATTCTAATCATTGATGAAAATACATGTTTGTGAATGATACTATCCCGTGACCAATATCTTCTCCTTATTGATTATTCCAATTATTTGCTTTGCTTTATTTTATTTTTACTTTAGTATTTCGTTAAAACAACAAACATCCCCCCTTGGTTACATTAGAAACTGAAAATTGCATAACAACAATTGCCTCTCTGTGGAAACGAACTCTTCCTTACCTTGTACTTCATTCATATTTAGTGAGCAAGAAAGTGAAATTATTTTTGACGCTTACGACAGCGATCAATTCAATGTATAATTCACTTGATCATTCAATGTATAATTCACTTGATCTTGGTCCTCTTAAAAAGGCTGAACTTGTATTGCAATTGGCCGATCGCTCTAATGTCTACCCAATGGGTATTGTTGAGGATGTTCTTGTGCAGGTTAATCAACTTGTATTTCCAGCTCACTTTTGTGTGTTAGAGATGAATGAAGGTTCACCGGACTCGTCTCTTCCATTGCTACTTGGGCGTCCATTCATGAAAACGGCGAAAACCATAATTGATGTGGACAAGGGAACGCTAACCATGGAGTTTGATGGAGAAACAAGACGTTTCAACATTTTCGAGACGATGAGATATCCTAGTGATGTCCACTCTTGTTTCTCCATTGATGTTATGGATACATTGGCACAACAAATGTTTGAATTAAATGGTGATGATGCTTTGGAAACCGTGTTAACTACATCCATGGATAATGGTGTAGAGTGTGGTAATGAAGTCAAGGAAGCCCTTGGTGATCTTAATTCACTACAAGGATGCCCGGAAACTCATAATATCTCTTTTATTTCTTTACCATGCAGTGATGAAAAGCTTGTACCTTCAATTGTTAAATCTCCAAAGTTAGAATTGAAACCTCTTCCCGATCACCTAAAGTACTTGTACTTGGGTGATAATGAAGAGTTACCTGTGATTGTTTCTAATGAGATTAGTGATTTACAGGAGCAAAAACTTCTAAGGGTGCTAAGGAAGTACAAGACGGCCATAGGATGGACAATTGCCGATATCAAGGGTATAAGCCCTGCCGTTTGTATGCACAAAATTCGTTTGGAGGATGATGCAAAGCCTACAAGGGAAGCGCAACGTCGTTTGAACCCTCCCATGATGGAAGTTGTGAAAAAGGAGATACTCAAGCTTTTGGAAGTGGGTGTTATCTACCCCATATCCGATAGCAAGTGGGTAAGCCCGGTACAAGTAGTACCAAAGAAATCAGGTGTGACAGTGGCGGAGAATGATAAGAACGAACTTGTCCCAACTCGTGTGCAAACCGGTTGGAGGGTTTGTATTGATTATAGAAAATTGAATGCCACTACTAGAAAAGATCATTTCCCTTTACCTTTTATTGATCAAATGCTTGAACGTTTAGCTGGACACTCTTACTATTGCTTCCTTGATGGCTATTCAGGTTATAATCAGATTGTGATAGCGCCGGAGGATCAAGAGAAAACCACTTTCACTTGTCCTTTCGGTACTTTTGCTTATAGAAGGATGCCTTTTGGCTTGTGCAATGCTCCAGCTACCTTTCAAAGGTGTATGGTAAGTATCTTTTCGTAATATGTTGAAAACATAATCGAAGTGTTCATGGATGACTTTAGTGTCTTTGGTGATTCATTTGACCTTTGCTTGAACAATTTGTCTCTAATCCTTGAACGATGTGTTGAAACGAATCTTGTGCTGAATTGGGAGAAGTGCCATTTCATGGTAACTCATGGCATAGTTTTAGGCCATATAATATCTTCTAAAGGCTTGGAAGTTGATAATTCAAAGCTAGACCTTATTCGTGCTCTAACCCCTCCCACTACGGTGAGGGAGATACGCTCTTTTCTTGGTCATGCAGGTTTCTATCGTAGATTCATCAAGGACTTTTCCAAGATAGCATCACCACTTTGTAACTTATTGCAAAAAGATGTGGTTTTTAACTTTGATGAAAAATGTATGGCGGCATTCAATCGCTTGAAAGAACTTTTGATTTCAGCCCCTATCATTAAACCACCGGATTGGAGCAAGCCTTTTGAGCTCATGTGTGATGCTAGTGATTATGCGGTTGGTGCGGTGCTTGGGCAACGTGTGGGGAAGCTTCCTCATGCTATTTATTATGCTTCTAGAACGTTAAATGAGGCCCAACAAAACTACACAACCACTGAAAACGAGTTATTAGCCATTGTTTTTGCTTTAGAAAAGTTTCGCTCTTATCTAATTGGTACAAAAGTTGTTGTTTTTTCTGTCATGCAGCGCTTAAGTACTTGCTTACAAAGAAAGAGGCGAAACCGAGGCTCATACGGTGGATTTTACTCTTGCAAGAGTTTAATATTGAAATCAAGGACAAGAAAGAAATTGAGAACACCGTTGCGGATCACTTGAGCCGACTTGCTGTGGACAAGGAGACTATCCCATTGCGTGAAAGTTTCCCGGATGAGCAACTATTCTCAATTGCCTTTGGAGAACCATGGTATGCCGATATTGTGAATTACTTAGTTTCTAAACAAATCCCAAAGAACTTGTCTCGTGCTGAGAGGGACAAACTTAAGAAGTTAGGGAACCAATACATATGGGATGATCCATACTTGTGGAAACATGGTAGTGACCAAGTAATACGAAGGTGTGTTCCCGAATCTGAATTTAATTCTATCTTGTCTTTTTGTCACTCCTATGCTTGCAGAGGACATTTTGGGAGTAAGAGAACCGCTCACAAGGTACTTGAAAGTGGTTTTTATTGGCCAACTTTGTTTAAGGATGCACATATATTTTGTACAACTTGTGATAGGTGCCAAAGAACCTAAGCAATCTAGGTGCCCGAAATCAAATGCCACAAACTTTTATTCAATTTATTGAAGTTTTTGATGTATGGGGTATTGATTTTATGGGGCCTTTTGTCAACTCCCATGGGAATTTTTATATCTTACTTGCGGTTGATTATGTCTCGAAATGGGTGGAAGCTAAGGCTACCCAAACTAATGATTCTAAAGTGGTTTCAAATTTTGTACAAGCTAATATTTTTGCAAGGTTTGGAATTCCAAGAGCCATAATTAGCGATGGGGGTTCTCACTTCAAAAACAGGATTTTACAAAGCTTGTTGACGAAGTACACTGTGTCGCACAAGATTGCAACACCTTATCATCCCCAAACAAATGGACAAGCCGAGGTGTCTAATCGGGAGGTGAAATCTATTCTAGAAAAGACGGTGAACCCAACAAGGAATGATTGGAGCATGTGACTTAATGATGCTTTGTGGGCTTATAGAATCAAGATACAAGACACCTATAGGGATGTCTCCCTTTAGGCTTGTGTATGGTGAACCTTGTCATTTACCCGTTGAAATTGAGCATAAGGCGTTTTGGGCTATTAAGCAATGCAACATGGATATGGATGGGGCTGGAAAGCAAAGGAAGTTACAACTCCAAGAGCTAGAGGAGCTTCGCAATGATGCATTTGAAAGCTCACGGATTTACAAAGAAAAGACAAAAGCATTTTATGATAACATGATTTCTAGAAAACAATTTTGCATTGGGCAGAAAGTGCTTTTGTTTAATTCTCGCTTGCATTTATTTCCGGGTAAATTAAGGTCACGATGGATCAGACCTTTTATTGTTACTAATGTGTTTTCTCATGGTGCAGTGGAAATTCGTAGCATAGCTACAAGGAAAGAACTTAAAGTTAATGGGCACCGGTTGAAACCATATTATGAGAATTTCACTTCTGAAGTGGTGGAAGGAGTTAACTTTGTGGATGTACTCACTCTGGAGGAGTCATAGAAAGCAAGGAGATAGTCGGGCTGGCGACTTTAAACCAAGCGCTAAATGGGAGGCAACCCATCGGATGAGTATTTCTTGTCTTGTATTTATTTCTTGTTTTGTTTTTAGCTTTTTCTTGTCTTGTTTTTATTTTTTCTGATTTTTCTTGTCATATATCTTGTTAGCATTTCCCACCTTGACTTACTTTGGACGATTCAATTTACATTGAGGACAATGTAACGTTTAAGTGTGGGGGAGTGGTTAAGCATTTGCGTTGTAAATTTTTCAAATTTTTCAACTTTTGTGTAAATTAGTGAATAAGAAAACTCCAACTTATGGTTAGTTTAGAGTCACATAGTATACATGTCGCTAAGATTACATCGAGATTCTCATAAGAGTGACTGAACTTAGAGATGACAGAGAACATGATCGGGTTTCTTAATTGTATGAGAGTTAAAGTTGGATTTAACCATGCCAGTGGCAAATAAGGTGCAGACTGAATTCGGTATTAGAGCAGTGATCCCCTATAGTGGAGACTACCCATGTTACATAATGTGAGGCACCAACCTTCAATTCTTTGTACCTGTCTAAATTTGTGCTTTTAGAGTGTGTGTCACCGTACGTAAATTCCGGGCAGAATGGTGAGCTGCCCAACCTCCCACCATAGAAGCACTATTTTGATCTCTTGAGTGCTATTTTTATCAACCATGATGGTGACATCGAATTGCTAACTTACATACCACTTGTAATCTTGTTCGCAGTTAGCACCATCCACCTTATCTCTCTCTACACCAACAGGTCCATAGAAACACCATCATCATCAACAAGAGGAGCATCACAAATTTGAAGGAAAGTTGAACACATTCGAGGTTTACAAGCAACGGTACAGAATTGAGCAGATTTCAGATTCAAGTAAAGCAACGAGACAAGGAGCAGAATTTTACAAGTTGAAGACTATTGTACAAGAGTGAAAATTATCAAGATGAGAGTTCGAGAAGTTTATGATATCAAGACATATAAGTTGTGAAGAATCAAGCGGTAAAGTACTTACACCATGGCCTTTGTACTTACCTTTTTATTTTATTTGTATTTTACTTTCTCTAGTCTCAAAAAAAAAAATTGAAAAAAAAAAATTGAAAAAAAAAAATTGACAAGAGAAAATTTCTTTAGGTTCATTACTAGTTTTCTTGTTTTATTTCGTTTTTATTTTGTATTTATTTTATTTTTTATTGAAAAAAAAAATTTAATTGATAAAAAAAAAAAAAAAAAAAAGAAAAAAAAAAAAAATTCATTGTATCATATTTTGGGTTTGTATAGTTCGTTTTTAGTTTTGTATTCTTTCAATAAAGCCAATGGAAGAAGGGATATCTACAAAGAAGTTTCAAGCAACACGGAATTAGAGGAAAGAATCACATTGTCAAGATTCTACGAAGTTCAAGAGTTATCATCAAGAGTTGAAGACCGAAGACGAAGATGAAGACACCGATTGAAGACCGAAGACGTTTCTATGGATCTTTGAGAGTGGTGCTAGATGCACGTCGAACGGATAACGAGGTAAGTAAGCATATTCCCACCTTCGTTAAGTGGTTGATTTCCTTTCGTAGAGATCGTCAGAAAAATGGGTTTTCAAAAATAATAAAAGATGTGGGTTTTTAAAATATTTCGGAGGGTTTTTACCTTCCTAACATTCAACGTGTCGCGGGATTCTCTCTTCATTCCTACCTGGACACATGTGTGACCCATAAAAGCTGTTTATTATTGAGAGCAATATCATAAAACCCTTTCTTGTGAGGAAGAGTCAAGACTTTCGATCACTCCGAACCCGAATTTATTTCGATAAGGGATGGTTATTTCTCTCTCAACTTTTAAGGATGAGATTGTGTTCATTTATGTGTCTAACTTCTTATGACTAGTGTGCAGAATCTCTATGTCTTCTTAGCGCATTGGATGCTATCATTACGGAGAACTAGTAAGTTGGAAAAGTAGGTTTTGTGGGTATATCTCTAGTAAACCCTCACGAGACTATAACTCGTCCACTAGGGACACCTAGGGGTTCAAAGGATTGTTATTTATGCTAAGAGTAACCGTAGCCTCGACGACACAGAGTTGTATGTATTCTTTAGAATTGTTTTGTTTGATTTGCTCGAGGACTATCAAAGTCTAAGTGTGGGGGAATCTGATAGGTGTCTAAAACACCTAATTTACTATCTAGTAGTTACGCTTTCTTTGCTATTTTTCTTAGGAATTATGTACTTTACGCGTGTTTTTGAGTTATTAGGTACTCTGGAGTCGCACGGAGGGAAAGAAGCGGAAATCATTCAAATTGAGTCAAAAAGGCGTAATTGTCATTTCACATGCTATTGGGAGCTGAGCCAAGGTTAAGGGGCAACTCTATTTGGAGGAGTATTAAACAAATACTAGCTGTGGTTAAGGGGATACAATCTGGGTAGCCCTTATCAAGGTGATAGAACATCAATTATAACCTACTTACACAACCCTAAAATCGAGAGTTTCTGTCTTTCATTCATTTGTTATCTCAATCATTTGCATCTGAGATTGAGAAGAAAAGAGAGAAAAGCAGCCATGACTGCTGTTGAAATCGAGAGCCAGAGATCGAGAAATTTAAAATGGTACTGACTTGAATTGAGATGGATTTGAATCTCATGGCTCTGAGAATGGAGTTAATTGAAGGAATCTGATGCAGTTGAGTTGGGAAGGATGATGGAGATTAATGGGTTTGTAGTCGAAATGTGGAGGGTGACTGAGATGGAGAAGCTGGAGTTAGAGATGTGAGAATTCAAGATGAAGAAATCCAGACCAATGAATCAGTAAAGAAGGAGACGATTGATGTCGATCTGAGAAGAAGAACACTACAATTTAGGGTTTGTTGGTGATTTGAGGGCGAGAGAAGAAGTTTAAGAATCTGGGGTTTGGATATGAGGTTGTTGAGAAGATGGGTTTCTGAGTTTGAGTTGTTGTTGGTTGGATGTGCTATATTTTAGGTGGAACTGGGAATTACAGTTGCAGACATGAAGCTGAATTAGGGTTCTGTTGAGTTTGAACTCTCAATCGAGAACTCAGCTGAAGAAATTAGAGTTGGGTTCATATTTCCAAGGAAAGGATGAACTGTGGGGGAGATTATGTGTGTTGTTGCTTTGAGACTCAAGAATGGTTCAGTGGTACTGCGTTCATGGGTAGAAGTAATTGTTCTCTTTGGTTAAGAATCGCACTGGTGGTGTTGTTGAAGCAAAGTACTAGCATGAGGAGAATTCGGATCGATGGGATTGGCTCGAGATGGAGTTACTGCTATTGATAGAAGACAAGGAAGTGTGGAAGCTGGTGTTATTCTTGTTGTTATGAGCAAATAATGATGGTGTTGTGCTAGTTACAAATTACAGGGAAGTGGTGATATGAATGGAGGGAAGAAGTCAGAGAGTTGTGAATGCTGATGAACGAGCTGCAGCTGGTTGTGAAATGTGTTTTGCAGGGTATGGAAGAGCATGTTAGTGTTGTGCCTTGAATTGAAAGGAGATACCACTGGTGATGTTGGTTTGAGGAGTTGCAGGTGGTACTGTAACAGTTTGAAGAAGGCAGTGAGGATGGCTTCTGGGGGATAGTACATATGGAGTATTGGATGGCTCAATGGTTGAGCTGCAGGATTGACTGCAATGAAATGGGATTGAGCTGGTCTTTGTGGTGGTAATGACATTGCAAGTGAGATGAATAGGTGGTGCCATAACTAGGTATGTGTGTGTGTGTTGGCTGAGAAATTGCAGGGAATGGAGAATGATTACAGGGAAACTGTAGTGCTATATTGCAGCTGCAGTTGGATGCGATGCTGGTAGTTTGGCTCTGATGCATCTACTGGTACTGGTGTGAAATGGCCTGAGCTGGTGTTGATGGTGCTGCGACAGAGAGCATGAGGTTGAGTTGATATAGCTCAGTGCCAGGAACTTGTGGTGTTTATGAAGTATAGTTGCAGGATGAGTTTTTGCAGCTACAATTGCAATTAAACAGGAAATAAGAGTTGAATGGAGTATTGCAGCTGAAGTGAAACTCAAATGAAGTTGTGCAGGTGAACATGAGACTCAAGTTGCAGTTGTAGCTCTGGAGATGATGCTCAGATGGCAATAGAGTTGGTTATGCAGCTGTAATGGGTTTTGACTGAAGTGTTGGCTGTGAAGAGCTGCAGTTTACGTTGGCAGAGATGGAGGAGAACTAAAAAGGCAAGATGGCTGAGCTGCAGTTGGACTGGAACTAAAACTGGTAGGAGTTTTGCAGTGGAGTTGAGCTGGATGTAATGGGCTGTTGGCGTTGAAATGATGTGCTAAGATGGAGCTGATGCTATTGGATAGACAGAGTAGAAGCTGCAGTTGGGAAGAAGGCATTTCCAAGCTGAAGTGAAATGATGGTGCAACACAAGTTCAGGCCAGTGCAATGGCCTTGGCCACTCAGCCCATCCAGCTGAGTAAGATGATGACCCAGACCCTGACTCACCTGACTCGGTCGGTTTGAACCGAGTTGACCCGGATGACTCTCTGGATCGTTTGACTCGGGTTGACCCGACCGAGCTAACTCGTTGACCGGTGACCGGGCGGACTTTGCCGGTCACCTGAGCCGTTTTCCGATCACTTCTCCGGCCGATTTCCGGCCATAATACCATTTTTTCGGCGACATATTTTTAGACATATTTTCTACATGGGTTTCTCTCACTTATGGGCTTGGTGAATTTTCATCTAATGGACTTTGAAGACTAGACCTAATTTTGGAACAAGAGGAGCTATAAAAGAGAAGTCATTGGAAACATATATTTTTCTTGGAACTTTGGAGAGTCGGTTTTGTTTACGCTTCTAGGGTTTGCTTTTGTTCATCTTCTTCTTTTCAATTAATATTTTTATGATGAACTTCATAGCTATGAGTAGCTAAACAATTATTATTGGTTATGGGATAAAGTTGATTTCTCAATATGTTATATGATTCAATGAATTAGTTTTGTCTCAATATTTTATTATTTGTGATTCACAATTAATAGTGTTATATGATTTGATAGTTTGTTTTGTTGAGTCCGGAATAATCCGATTTACATTCATCTCTAGAGCTATATTAGGGTTTTCAATACGAAAAAGTTGTTTATCCCTGATTCTAAGTAGCATAATTGTGGGTAGTGCTTGTAGTGATATATCCTACTAGTCACAAGTGAATCATAACTTTTGTTAAAACGATTAGTGCTTTTACACATTCGTTTGCATTGATTAGTCTTATTCCATAGAACTTATTGCTTTTAGGGAGTTAAATCTAATTGTGCTTTTACACTTTAGGTTGCTTTCTAGGAAGAATTCACATATGCATCTTTTAATGTGGTTGTGATGAAAACAGGGAATTAGCGGGATATACTTGCGATCAAGGTATCCTAGGACTTTTAGTAAACGAGAGATTAAAATACCAATTCTAATCATTGATGAAAATACATGTTTGTGAATGATACTATCCCGTGACCAATATCTTCTCCTTATTGATTATTCCAATTATTTGCTTTGCTTTATTTTATTTTTACTTTAGTATTTCGTTAAAACAACAAACATCCCCCCTTGGTTACATTAGAAACTGAAAATTGCATAACAACAATTGCCTCTCTGTGGAAACGAACTCTTCCTTACCTTGTACTTCATTCATATTTAGTGAGTAAGAAAGTGAAATTATTTTTGACGCTTACGACAGGGATCAATGGCCTCCCAACATCATGTTGTACGGTGATTCCATATCCACTACGCATAGTGCCACTTGTGTTTCAATTTCGCTCGTTTCTCCCAGTGAAATTCGCACCTCTATTTCTCCTTTTGGTTTTGTTGTAGATTTTCCAAAGCCATGAATATGATAAGTTGAAGGAGACATCTCTTCATCTTTGTATCCCATTCCTTTGTATGCATGGTAAAATATTATATTCGCCGAACTCCCCGTATCAACTAGGGTTCTGTTTACCGCCCATTCTTCTATAGTTTTTGCTGATTTTTCCTTTTCTTTCCGTGTGGTTACCGTGATTACCAAAGGAGATGTGTGGTTTAAATTTTCTCTTGGTATCTTTGCTGCTGTGAATGTAATCTTATGTTTTTCCCAATCTTTCAAGGGTGATGCCTTCTCCATTGTCATGATTTTCTTTCCTTCAAAATCTCGTTTATGTATTCTCCCTCTGATATTTTCATGGAATTCATTAATCATTGTTTTTGTAATCAAGTTACACTCCAACTTTCTATTATACTCCTTGATTTTAATTTTCTCTACTTTAAATGATTTATCAACTTGTTTCATCGTCTTCTTGATTTGAACAATCTTAATAACAATCTCTAATCTTTAATCTTCAGTCCCTGTTTCTGGCGCCATATGTTGTTGCAGGAAATCCCACACTACACCCCTCACAAGAATTCACACAATCAAGTCATTTTAAGATGAACAATTATAATCTTTATTGATTAATCTCACAAATGTTACAAGATGAAAAGGAAATAAATTAAAGAATTAACAACCTCTCTGAACTTTCTCTCTCCTAATGACTTGCTCAACACTCGAAAAAGATCTCCCCTCTCTTAAGCCTATTCGGCTCTTTATATAGGACATTACATAGTGGATGACAGCTAAGCTGTCCTTTATTTTCGGATCTGACTTGCGACACTCTCGCAAGTATTCAAATGTTAAATCTCGCAACACTCCTAAATCTCGCTAGGTCTTCACATCTTTCTCGTGTTCAGGCTGTCGGCATCCGTTGCATCATTTATATTACCAATCTATGATATCTTCGCAATGTGTCGTTCAAGGATTTCGCAAGGATACTGATGTTGCGATATTCTGATCCTACAAATATTCCTGCCGGTGACACCAATGTACCGCCTACCATCACGATCAACACACGTGGCACTGCATCCTCTATTGCCAACACTAGCGGTGCAAGAAGCATTCCCTCCGGCGTGACACCTCCTATCACCAGAGCCAGTGTCGCTGCCTCCACTCCCAATGTTTCTTCGAGCGTAACACCCCCAATTGTTATTAGAGCCATTGCCACCCCTCCATCAGGACGAGAGACTGTAGGAGCCATATGAAATCAACCCCCTATTACCATTGTTGATTTGATGGAGAGACAAGAAGTTCTCGCTAAAGCTCAGACAGACATGGTCACAACTAAGATATAGGTACTCACTTTCCTCAAGACACTGACGGAACGGCTACCTCAAGAACCACGTCAAACCAAAATGGAGCCAATAAGGAAAAATTTTAATACTCCCGCCGCAGGCACCTCAACAGGGCGCACCTTTATAGATGAAGAGGCTCGTTTTGCTCCTGAACGCCCATTGGAAAGGAACCAGCCATCCAATTTCATCACGCGTGAAGATCTGGAGCGACTTCTTCAGAATCGAAGCACAGAAAACCTGGTATACCTACACCAACATCAACCTCCTTATTCTCCTGATGTGCAAAGAGTTTCTCTCCCGAGAGGATAGTCTTCTCCTCAATTTTCCCTTTATGATGGTATTGGTAATGCTCGTGAACACATCTCTCGTTTTCTGGAATCCTTAGGAGAATTCGAATACAATCATGTCCTCTGCCTTAAAGAATTTTCAAAGTCACTTACCGGAAGAGCATATACCTGGTACAAAAACATCGCACCAAACAACATATCCAACTGGTGTGAGATGGTGACCGATTTCTACAAGAAATATTTCTTTGTGTCAGAACAAATCACCTTTTCAGACCTGCGAAGAATGTTTCAACGAAACAATGAGCATCCAAATGATTATGTCAAGAGATACAAAATTCAGGCACTAGATTGCCACGATCCAAATGTGACTGAACAACAGTTGGTGGAGTCATGTATTAACGGTATGGTTCCCAACTATCGTGCTTTACTAGAGAACCTACGCTTCCAGACATTCTCTGAACTCCATGAAGCTGCTAAGCGGTCGGCTACAACGACACCCGCACTGTTGGAAATAACTAGACCAACCAGGAATGAAGATGCACATGAAACTCGAGGAAAAATGCGTCTCATCAACAAGCAGTATAATAATGGTCACTTTGTAAGCGTAGTGGGTGAAGGAGGAAAGAGGAAAGCTCCAGCAGCGGAACAACAACCCAAACGTGCGACACCAGCGCATCAGACGGCTCCACTCTGGAAGGTTGCGGCTAAGACTCCTGCACAACAACAAGAAACTAGAGATGCTGCTCCAAATTTCCCATTCCCAATTTAGGAAGTAATCGAGCTCCTGGAAGCGTGGATTCAAGATGATGCCATCAAACTACCTCCCATCAGACGCCCGCCAACTGAGGAAGAGATGGAAAATCCAAAATATTGTCGTTACCACAGATTCCTCAATCACCCAACCAATGAGTGCAACAAATTGAAACGCATCTTTAAAGATAAGGTGGATGCAATAAAACTTCAATTAGGCACTGCAGGAGTTAACAAAGATCCCCTTCCTGTCAGGAACTGCATGATTTCTAGGGACTTTGTCCATAAAATCATACAGTCTATGATGGAACATTTATGTGAAATTCTGTATTTATCCAAAGCGTAGCATCAAGACATATTTGTAGCCCTCAACCGTATTGTATCAGGCAAGCGTCTGTTTCCAGTCAGGGAAGCCGCTCCTAAACCCCAATCTTTACTGGAAAGCGCAACCAATAGATGAAACTTGGGACTCCTAACCACCGCTCACTTGAAGGATGTCGAGTTTGACAGCACATTGATTGACGCGGCCTCTGATTTAAATATTGTCACCATCAAGACGCTGAGAGCTGCAAGGATTTTAAAACAGGAAGTTGTCCACTGCCCAACCATGATCAAAAACTCAGAAGGAGAACCCAGAGATGCTTACTGGTACATCAATCTTGAAATCAAGGTGGAAGATGCTCTGACACACGCTAAATTTCATATATTCAAAGAGTACCCAAGTTATGATATGGTCCTGGGGCGCTCGTGGATACACAACAACAAAGCAAAGCTAGGAGTATGCCCTTTGCCAGCGTCTATACCTGAAAGGGTCTCCAACAAGCCGTCCAATCCTGAAGATTATTTGTTGTCGTATCAACAACTCACGAATGTGACGCAACTTCCTGAAGAGAGCGTATCAGCATTTTTTCCCAGATTCCGGACACAAGTAAGTCTTATTGAACAACCCTTTTTGCAACCAATCACTCCTTCTTCCGCCAAGGCTTGGGGAATTGATCCGATATCAACCCAGACGTCACTAGGAGATGTGAATGGGATGCTGGTCCTTTCAAGTATTTTATCAAGAGCTTATAGGTTGTCACAGTTAAAGATCAGGAATCTAGGAAAGTAATGACGCAACGCCCAAACCCATTTCAAGTTGGAGATATGGTAGTGAGAGTTGTTCCTACTCCGTCAGTTTCCGCTGAAGGAAAGACGAGCCGTACCTAGTGGCAGAAGTTATTTTGGGAGGTTACTACAAGCTCATTGATAGGTGTCTAAAACACCTAATTTACTACCTAGTAGTTACGCTTTCTTTGCTATTTTTCTTGTGAATTATGTACTTTACGCGTGTTTTTGAGTTATTAGGTACTCTGGAGTCGCACGGACGAAAAGATGGAGAAATCATCCATTTGGAGCAAAAAGACCAATTGGAACTCGTTCAAATACAAGATTTCTACTTTTCATTGTGTAGAGGACGAGAAGATGAAGATAATGGCGAAAGAACGGAGTCATTCTGAGTTCGTATGAAGAAGTTATAGGCAAAACAAGAACTCATAAGAAAAGGGCAGAATTGTCTTTTCAGGGGCAAATACTATCGGGAGCCAAGTCAGCGTTAAGGGGCGAATCTATTTGGGGGAGTACTGAACAAAGACCAGCTGTGGTTAAGGGGATCATGTCTGGGTAACCCCTTATCTATTTCATCTGAGTGGGATTAGCCACTTCCATTCCTACACCTAAACCTAAAATCGAGAGAGGTGTTTCTCTCGTTCATTTCATTCATCTGAAATTGGGAGAAGGAGGCCATGAAGATTGACAGAGAGATCGAGAAATTAGAGAGAAGCAATGAGTTCACTGATTCCTGGGAGAGTAGTTAGGGTTTGAAAAGTTCAAATTGAAGACAGAGAACGATGAGATGAACTCGATGTGAGTTAGTGATTTGAAGAGAGGATTTGCTGGTCCTGGTAGTGGGTTTTGAGTTAAATATGCGTGTGTGTTCTGTGGAGATGGGAATTGA
The DNA here is from genome assembly GCA_023531295.1 of Papaver armeniacum. Classification (NCBI taxonomy): domain Eukaryota; kingdom Viridiplantae; phylum Streptophyta; class Magnoliopsida; order Ranunculales; family Papaveraceae; genus Papaver; species Papaver armeniacum. The sequence continues at coordinate 500,823 of JAJJWW010003904.1, forward strand.
GGTGAAATTGAAATTGAGGAGGAAATTACAAGCTGGGTGTGGTTCCAATTGGTAATTGTGAGCCGATGGAGATTGAGATGAAGATGATGCAAAATGGGTCAGGTGAAAGTGATTCTGCGGCTGAGCTGCTGAGCAAAGGATGCTTCTGCTGGTGGAGGAATAGACTAAGGGTTTTTATCGATTTCAGAAATAAAGGGTGTTGGTGGATTTGCAGTTGTGAATGAGGTGGTGATTATGAATTGTTGCAGTGGCAGGTCTGAATAGCTGAGGTGCATTGCATGTGGTTATGTGACTGCTGGTGATGGTGGAAACAAAATGGGAAATAGCCAAGGTTGGATGGAAGCTCGCTGTAGAGATGCAGCTGGGTACAAATGTTGCGGCGATAGGAGGTGAAATTGCAGGGCTGAAGAATACAGGGAAATTGCAGTATGAAGATTATGATGTTCATTGGTTCGAGTTGGTGGTTTGCCACGGTTGCAAAGCAGATGGAGCTATAGGTGTGATTGTTGAGCAGAGTATGACAGTGGCAAGTGCCTGTGACATAATTGCAGGCCTGGTGGAAGTTGGGAGTGGCAGGATTGCAGGGTTCTGGTGGAGCTGTAGGCACTGAAATTACAGGCCTGGCACAAGTGCAGGCAATTGATTGATGATGTTGTCTCAGAGGGAGTTGCAGTTGTGATACCAAGCAGGTGCAAGTGATGCCGCAGGACTGGCCTGAGCTGAGAAGTTGTGAAGACTGCAAAGCTGGGTTATAGCAGCCAGGGACAGGAGCTGAAGCTTTTGCCATGCAAGGCTGGAGTCTGATGCTGTTGGTGGTTAAATCTTTGCAGTTGGAGCTGAAGGCAAGTGAGGAAGAAACATGGGAGAAATGGAGCTGTAATTGGGTTTGCCTATGTGGTGCTGGAATGCAAGGATGGAAGGGTGTTATGTGTGTTGATGCTGTTGCAGGTGGAGTTGTGAGAGGTGCAGTAACTGTGGCTTGGTTGAATGGTAGTACAATGTTGTTGGTGGCTCAGGTGGGTGTGCAATGGCAGGAGAAGTGTTGCATGCTTGGTGGAGGTTGAATTGAGGTTACATATGGTTATGTTGCAGTGAAGGCTTGAGCAGCTGCAGGTATGTTTGATAGGGAAGGTGTTGCTTTTGGAAGTGCAGGAAATGGCCTGGCAAGCCATTATTTGGTGACTGTGCTGAGCAGCCATCATGGCTGGATGGATTAGTTGATGCACAATGATTGTGCTGTACGCAAAATGGCCTTGGCCAAGAACCCAACTCAGCCTTGTCACCCATCTGACCCATCTGACCCATCTGACTCACATCTGACTCAGCTGACCCGGTGTTGACTCAGCGATTTGACCCCGAGTTGGACCTTGACCGTTCTGACCCGTTGACCGGTGGCCGGTTTGACTTTGCCGGTCACCCGAGACATTTTCCGGCGACTTTTCCGGCCAAATTCCGGCCATAATCCCAGTTTTCCGGCGAGCATTTTTGGGACATAATTTCTACATGGGTTTATCTCCATGGTGGGCCGGGTGAATTTCCAACTAATGGACTTTGAAGACAAAACCTAGTTTTGGAAGGAGAAAAAGACTACAAAAGGGAAGACTTCTACAATTTTTGGGACCACGTTTTATTATCTCTACTTTGTTCTAGGGTTTAGAACCATGAAGTCTTTTCTCTTTCTTCTTGTGATGAACTCCATGAATATGAGTACCTAAGTTTATTATTGGTTATGGAATAGTTGGATTTCACATAATATGATTCTTTGATTCAATATATTAGTTTTGTCTCATATCTATCGTTTGCAATTCTCTCGAAAATATTGTTTTATGATTGATTGATTGTTTTGTCAAGTTGCAAATTGGTAGAACTTCTAATCACATCTATTGCTAGTTTAGGTTTATTATACGTAAAAGTGATATTCCTTGAATACAAGTAGCATATTATGATTATGGTTTGTAGTGATATATTCTCATGATCATATGTGAATCGTAACCTTTGTTAAATTGAATTAGTGCGCTTTCCACGTTCAATTGCTTTGATTGGCCTGATTTCATAGAACTTAACGCATCTAGGGAATTAAACTTGATTAGTGCTTTTACACGTTAGGTTGTTCCTTTAGGTAGAATTCATATTCGCATCTTTTAATGTGTTTGTTGATGACATGAGGAGATTTGCGGGATATTCTTGCGATCAAGGTATTCTAGGGTCTTTGATAAAAGTTGAGATTAAAATATCAATTCTAGTTATTGTGGTGAAAACATGTTTGTGAATGAAAACGAAATCCATGACCAATATTTTCTTATCCTTGATTTGATTTGTTTGCTTTATTTTCTTTTATTTAGTTTATTATAATCACACAACCCCGGTGTTATTTATAGGGAACCATAACAATTTGACAACCTAGACCTCTCTGTGGGATCGATCCTTTCTTGCCCTTGCTATATTTATATTTTGAGTAGTAAGAAAGTGTAATTATATTTGTGTCGGCTGACGACCGGTCACTCATCAATGCTGACAAGCTAGAAGGCGTAGTAATACACGCCTGGTGGCTCAACCCTTCAATACCTAAGATGTTGTGCTGCCCTTTCCTCCAAAATTCCTTTTAGTGTTTCCTTTAGCAATTTCCCTTTTCATGCAATATTTGTAATTCCTCCAAAATGATTGCACTGCTTGCATTCATAATTAGGGTTTCAATTTATCAGTTAATCAAAGCATCATTTTCTCTAAAAATAAATTTTTACTCCTGAATCATCTCAAAAGTCTCGAGTAAACCCAAACCCTCACAAAATCATTACCCATTGATTTGAAACCAGAAAAGAAAAATCAAACCATGCAAGAGATATCCCATATCTTTCACAAATACCGAAGAGGGGAATATGTAAAGGAAAAGAAAACACAAGATCATCAAGCAACAATACACTCTTTCCGGAGCGAGCATCCTTCACACTTTGAAGAGTAGCTTGCTTCAAATTCAAACCCTGAGACGTATTCCCTTTTGGAATCCTTTCACAAAATTGGGAAGTAACGCACAACTACAGAAACGACGTCCATGCTCATACATACCTAGATGGCGCGCCACAAATCCTCAGGAAGCGTGTAATTTGTAAGGGAAAATCAGACGGAAGGTTGGTCGAATCCTTATCCATTATTGTTATTTACCCTATTTTGAGTTGCCATTGCCTGCGTTGTTGAGATACTATTGTGGAAGCAGCATATTTTCCCATAGGGAGAAAACATGGCTTGCCAAGCACTATTTGTGTGCCGTCTTCTCACCCACCATATCGTACTAATTTAGAAGAATGGGAAGAACTCGTTTTTCTGCAATCGAGGTACTAACCGTGGCATTTGAGGAATGAATATGAAGCTCTATCGTGGCGTCTAAAATTCCAAAGTATTACGAGATTTTTTCTGAAGATTCGGATTTCTCGGTTTAGGGTTTCATTCATTCATCCGATTGGAAACATAAAATTATCAAAACAGCATGAGTGAAAGAATGTTATTTGATGAATCCCTGGCTCCAGTCACATAAACAAAAACCACTAAAATATCAAAGTACCTATAAGCTACGAAAAGATATTCTTCTATGAAAGGAAACAACAAAGTGGGAAAGCTAGTTATCAGCGTCAACGCCAAGGTTAATGACGCCTTCACTGGAGTCCTCTCCAAAATCCGCTGCAATGCCCTTCCCAGCAGCTGCTTCAGCATTCTCTCTAGCAGCCACTTCAGTATCCTCTCCAGAAGCTATTTCGACCTTCTCGTCAGAAGTTGCAACGACATCCTTTTCAGAAACTACCCCAACAGCCTCTTGAGGATGTGCCGGTTCGTCCACATCAGAGTCGAGAATTATGATACCGTTATGAATAGGGTAATCATCCTCATTCCCGCCTGGAGGTTGCTTATGCTCAACCCTTCGTCGCTTCAGTCGAGCGACAAATCTTTCAGCCCTGGCACTCGTTGGCTGAGCCGCTTCATCACGCCTCCACTTCTTTTCCATATCAATCGAAACCAGGATTGAACACGCCCTCGAACGATGCATAAATGTGTGAAAGGCATACCTTGTATATGGCCCGACCAGCCTCACGAAACAGAGGATCAATTTTATCTAATACTTCCTCGAACGCAGAAACCTTGGGTCTGTCAACTTCAAAGCTCTTCTCCGGAGAATTAGAAGAATAATCATCGCCAGGAGTTCCCATTATATACTGCAGAGAAGCATTATGTTTATACAACAACCTACATGGTAAGAACAAAAGAAAACTACAAGGGGATATGGAGCCGTACCTGGAAGGAAGATGAGTGCAAGTCTGTGATGATCGGTATGAAAAGAAAGGCTCAAGTGTTCCCTTTTATATCCCACGAATTGATAAGATTCGGTAAAAGAAATGACTCTTTACTTGCCGTGTATAAGGGCCTCAGATGCGGGATATTAACTTATCTACTTGAAGACAATTGATGTGTACTAGGAGGACCGCGTGTTTTGATGCTTCATTAAATGTATCTTGCTCAAAGACCGAGTCGGCCTCTATCCTGGTAACATCTGTCTACTTTGCTTCGTAAGTTTTACCTTTATTTGTCACCATCTAGTGCTTACCCCGCAACAATGTCATTGTTACGTACTAAGAAGGGGACTTAATGTTGATGGTGGTTTTTAGTTCAGGGCTAAAAATATAAAACTCTGTATTTAATGTGTCGTCGCTCTGCAAAGAAACTGATCCATTTAAAAGTAATGAGTGCTCGGGACTCTCTACTTACACATGTATTGAGCAATTCATTATATTTATTCAGAATAGTGCATGTAGTAACAATCCCAAACATTCTGTAAACTCCCGCCTGTATTGTTCATTAATGTATGACTTAATTGAGTATTTTTCCTATGCGATGTTCCCCGGCTAAACCCTTAATATTGGTATGACATGACAATAAGTGTTCACTCGCAGCTGAGTAGCATGAATTTCCCGAAGTATCAAGATTAAGGTATGCATGAAATTACTCAGTCACAAGATGCGCTAACTGCTCTCTGAGGATAAAGTTAAAGAATTTTGTGTCAAACACGCAGAATTTATCAAATTCAATTTTGTGATAGCTCACAAAATTCAAATTTTGGCCAAATTAATTTGCAAAAATTAGATTCTTTGCGCCCTACGCAATATCTCGAACCCTATTGGTCGATGCCAAACCTAGGTAAGCTAGGGAATTAATCCGCCATGGACTAGTAGGAGCGAAGTCCGTAGACACGGTCCCACGACACCTTTCCCAATTTTATATTATTTCTTTTATGCGAAGGAAACACGCCATGGCGAGGAGTTTCCTTAAAACGAAGGATATTTGTTCAAATGAAGAGATTTTCATGAGATCAAGGAAAATAATAAAAATATGATAAAATATAGAATTTGGACGTGGGATCTGGTTACGGCGTGGATCAAGCCGGCCGGTGAGCCCAGTCCCTTAGCGCCTTGACTTATATTTTTATTATTTATTATTTTCTTCCTATTTTGCATAGGTTCATCGTTCTTTCATGTTTTGGAATGCTCGTTCGTGCATTCAGGTGCTCGTTGGTGTATTATTGCTGAGTACATTTGCACCATTTTAGCCAGGGCTTAATCGATAGTTGCTCAGATGCCCGTGTGTTGAATATTTATTACTAACCCATGGAATTCTGCTGGGAAGAACCATAAATTGAAGTTACGAAATATTATGAAAAACATTGAATATTTTCCAGGGATTCAGTTAGTGAATCTAATGATTTAAGAATAATTAATTGATGGCTCTATACTAGTACGATCGTCTAGGAGCATTAATTATTCAGGAGTCGAGTGATATGAGCTTGTTGAAGCGTCATATTTCTTTTATATAGTCGGGAAAACATTGTTACATTCTCAAGACGTTATTGCTCTATACTAGCGGTGCAAGTCTGTCAGGAGCCGTCTAATCTTGCAATTCTATATAAAAGTGATCACTGAAATTGCTCAGTATTCATGAGATATTTCGTTGCCTCAGCTGAGAGACTACACATCTACATATACTTTGAGAGACAGTATTCTCAGTCAGAGATTCTCGTGGCATGCGCTTTCACGCTTTCGATAAAAGAATGAGCCTCAATACTCGTCTGATTGTTCGATCAGGAGCATATATAATTATGGGTTTACGATTTTAGCCTTTGTCGAAAATCCACCATCTACAATTAGTTTATCTAAAATATGTTTCTTTCCAAATACATTAGAGACTATAAAAGATGCAGTCAATTACATTCTCATCACTGTGAGTTTCCACATGGAAATTAGTTGCTACTATGGTACCCGCATTGTATTGCTTGTACCAATACCAGTAAGCAAATTCATTCCCTACTCTTTGGTGAGAGATAGAATTACATCTTAGCTTCATCCCATGATCAGTTGATACATGTACTTTGGTGTCATTACTACCAGGGGAAAAATGCATCTTTGTCTCATGATATATATGTCCCTTTTCACATGTTTTATATGAGTCGGTACGTTTAACCCTCATTACTTCGGGGTTCTTTCCATTTTCAATTTTTGTTGCATTTAGCTTAATTTGAAAATTTTCTTTATCTCAACATGCCAAGAGAATCTCACTACACATGTCATCGCTTACTTTAGGTTGAATATATTACTAAAGATAGTTCTCTTGTTGTCATACTTCAATATATACTGGTTCGTTAGTATCATGGATGAAGTAGAGACATGGAAATTTTCTGACTCATATCATCTTTTGTGAGTTCTTCCACAAAAATTGGAATACATGTGTTTTTATTTGAATGTATGTTTTGGAACTACTGACAGATTAGTAGTCGAGCAAGTGGATTACATTTCACGGAACATTCAAATTTTGGGAAGAAAATATCAAGTACGCAGTAATGGTGTTCAAGTACTTCTAACCCCAAGTAAATATATTTGAATCGAGTTGGTACAACCAATTGAACAAAAGACACCATTCAACTATAACCGACATCATATTCAAGAGAACAAAATAACATTAAGACCAAAATTCTTAATGATCGAGATCAACACTCATAATTTTAATTTACCGTTTATGGACTTATCTTAAGAAAAAAAAAACAGAACTAGGCATGTTCTAAAAAATAAATAAATAAGTCCAGCAGGTATTCAATGTAAAAACCCACACTATATTAGTTACATACCTCATATATTGGTTCCCTATGTATATACACAGAACTGTAACAGCCTTGGTCGCGCACAACCCAAGAACAAAACATGTCACAGCTGGAACGGGGTCGGAACAAGACATACCAGGATGGAATGGAATGGACCGGACCGGTTGGATCGGACCGAGTTGGGTGGACCACTTCGGTTGGATCAGACCGTTGGATTGGACTGGACCAGGTCGCGCTGGATTGGACCAGAGATTTTTCTTCCACAACATCACTTTCCCCTCAGAACAGAAGAAATTTTCTCCCACGGCAGAGAAGGATCCTCCTCGGAACAGAATGATTTTTTTTTAATTATTTTCTTCCTCCTTTTTTCAGAGGATTACAACCAACGGATTTGACACAATCAATCACAACAAAAAAAACATAGAAATATATTACAAAATGTAATCACTCGGTTGATTATGGGATTTGCCAAAATCAAAAACAAAAATAAATAGGAGAAAGTAAATACAACTTAGCTGGTTTGATTCCAGCGATTTCAACATTATATTGACGACATGCATTGATGTAAATCATCCATGTAGAAACTTCTTATTGATAAAAGAGGCATTAGATATTACATAGGTATAATGTTCTTTATATACATAGAAAGGTAAACCCTAGGTATTTAGTTGAGCCGCACATCTATGATTCGTAGGCCCTACAACAGTTAGTAAATTATCCCTTAACCAAATAAAGTTCAATATTTAGTCTACCACGTCCATTGGTTTTAGTCCACCAAGTCCAAGTAATTTAGTCCACCACCCAAGCCCAATACGTACTTTTGGTTTTTCCCAAAACAATCCGATCAGTGGTTTCATTTATAGTAAGAATAGAGAGAAATGGAGAAGCCGAGAGGAAATGTTTAAGGGAGTGATGAATGCACGTATTAATCACCAATTTTTTTTAGGTAAGGAAATTTTCATTTATACTATCTGTTATTAACATTCACAAGTACCTAAACACTTCATTTGTTTCCCCCTAACCCTGTTATTAAAAAAGTTTGAAAAAATTGGTTGGTGTTCGATCTTTTATTTTTATTTTTAGGGTTTGATATATTGTTGGGGTTTGATTTCGATCAGGAAGAGAGTTATTGCTTTCCTAATATTGATACAATGATATTGAATCATAGATTATTAAACTTTTCGAAAATGCATATGTTACTTCATTAGAACGGGACTTTGGATTACGTTTTGTAGTAATGCAGTATCTGGTTGCTGTTGAATACTAGTCACTAATGATTTGAACCTAGCTGACCATGGATGTATAGGTACAATTCAGAAATAACTCTTATATTCAAAAAGTTATCATTTTTAATTTCTTTCGATTTATTACTATCTTTTTATATGTTTTTCATCGATTCACATGGCTAGAGGTGATTCTGGTTAATTTTACAACCAACAACTGAACTAATGGTAGTTTGGTCAGGTATCGGCGAAAAAAGGACAGCATATGGTAGCGAGCACATGTGCGAATATCAGATGTATATGGTTTGTTTTTTGTTCATTGAAAGAAAAAAAAATTATCCCCCCCCCCCATTTAGAAATCCTGGCTCCACTGGAGAATTTGAAAACAACGGTAATTGTTTTATATCAATAAAAACGATAGAATTATATATATATATATAAAAATTAATCAACATGTTATACATAATCTTAGAACCATAATGAGCGCAAAACTAAAGCAACATGTGATTATCTCTAGACTACTTTTTCTCATTTGAAGACTAACATTTCAAATATGGTATTGCTAAGAGCCTTGGAGGGTTAATGTCTAGTATGATCTTTTGAACGTTTTTCTCCTTTGCCTGTACAACAAACATTCGAAAATTGCGCTCTTTCCAGATGTTCCAACAGATGGCATAAAATAGGATATTCTACATAAAATTTTCACCCCTTGAGAAGTCTATTTTATCTCTATCTTTGAAAGCATCATATATATATGTCATCTCCTGGACACATAAAAATCATTCATAAATTGAGTGTGTTACTTTACAATGTAAGAACAAGTGGTTGATGATTTTTAATTCTTGATTGCACATGCAACATATGTTTACAAACGTTCTCTCACGCTTTACTAAGTTATCTCGGGTTATTATGGAATTACTTATCTAGTAATCCAAAAAAAAAAAAAGTGGTTCAAAATATTTAACCTATAAAGTATGTCATATGATCCAAAATTTACTATAGACTGTAAATCTACCATAATAATCTTTATATGCTAAACAATTCAAATTTACTTAGAAACGCGATTTTATTTTATTTTTCGCCAGAGAAATAGAATGTAAACTGAAAGTTACCAATGAGCCCAAAAACTACAATATATGGCATTATTATCATCATAAATCAAAATCTTTATGTTGACAGGAATGTCCTAGTGTAATTTGTGATCCATAAATTCTTTTGTGGCTCGAAGCTAATCCAAATTGTGCCTGGTGACCAAAACTCTGTATGTCAAACTTTCCTCATGTGCTTGTTGAATGAACTCGTTCACATATGTACGATTTTAGAGTGTCCCATACCAAAACTTGTATGCAAAGTTTACATACTAATACTAATATAACTCAAAATATAAATGGTGAGTAGTGGCCAAAATCAATATTGTCAGATAACGAGTAATTTTTATTGTGATCTAAATTTTTCTGTGACCGACAATTTACATCCTACTAAAATGAAGTGTGTGGTATGACCTAAAGCTTTTGATTTCTGCTCATTTAAACGTCATCTCATTATCAAATCAAACCCAATTTCAGGAACTGCACAACTTATCTTCGAAAAAACATCTAACAACAACCTTAGCTACAATGGAGAGAGAAGGAGCGGAAAAAATGCTCTACCTCGAAAGGAAAATTTTCAGTGTTTCATACGGATCTCAGGGATTGAGATTGGAGGAGAGGAATAGAGGAGGATTTCGATCATGGTTAGTTTTTTCTTCTGCGGTTGCTGCTTGGTTGGTTGAGGTACTGGAGGAGGCGAGAGAAGTAGATGGTAAGAGGAAGAGATGTCCAAGGAGAGAAGGTGAATCTTCATTTTTGTGCGAGATAAGAGAGAATGAAGAAGGAAGATTTTTAAGGATTTCAAGAATCAGAAAAGGTGATGCTAACAGATCTTATGCTCTTTGCATTCCCTGCGGTGATAGTGGTTATTACTGGGCAGTGTTATGTAAGGAGATTAAGAGAATCCTGAAGGAAAATAACTTGATCACAATGCCTGTTCAAGTTATTCCAGCAAAGTCTGATTTTGCAAAACTCTGCCTAGGAAATTGACTGCAACTCAAACTTATGAAGGTCTGATTCAGGTTAAAGGCTTTGTTAGATGGAAAAGAGTGGCAAGGGAGGTAAGAAAGCAGATGGACTGGGATTTTTTTATTGACATGGAGATCAAGGATGAGTGTACTGCAAAGATTGTTTTGGACATGGATTATTGGCTAGATTTGTGGAAGCCTCAGAGGATTCTGGTGGATAATATAGAGGTGCTTATCTCGCAGTATAGAGGCAATGTAGAATCTATTGGCAAGCAGTAGTCATAGGAAGTCCAGGGTCCTGCAATCGTTAAAAGACAATATCATTCCTTTACATGCAATGGTCAGATACGGGAAATGGTTGAAGGTCAGGGGGAATCCCACACATATTTTGGAATTCAAAACTGCTTCAGTCTGTGGGTGATTCTTTGGGAGGTCTCATCGAGATCGCTACAAGTTTATTAACAATGGCTAATCACAATTTCTTTAGAATCAAATTCAAAGGAGATCTGGATTCAATTCCAACGATTCTTGTGGTTGCAGAAGATGACCAAAAATGGGCGGTTTCGATAAAATGGGACTACAAATTTGACCCTAAGAATAAGGCACCGATGGAGGAGTATATTAGACTTTTAAATGGGTTTGGTAACATAAATAAAGTTTCAAATTCAAAAGATATTCCTTCCACAATTTTGGGGAGTAAATCGGTCGCTGCTGCAAGATCAGCTACTGGGTCAGACTCTGGTGAGTTAAATGAGCTAAACAGAAGTACGGCTCTTGGATTGGGCAACAAGTCAACAAGACATGTTTGTACTGCATAGTTCAATGATGGCTCAACTCTTAGAGAAGATGAACAGGGTGGTAATTTTTCTTTCTCTAGTTCCAGGGGTTTGAATGATGGTGGAGGCATTCAACCGGCTGTGAAAGAGATGATTAAGCCATCTCTAGAGAATAATGGTGTAGGGATTCTTTCTCAGAGTGGTTTTTTAACCTCTACTGGCAATCAATTCCATGTCCTAGATGAGAATGGATGTGAAGGTGCAGTTCCCATCTCAACTAGGCTGGAAATTATTGACAGTGTTATTGTTGCGGAAGCTATTGGAACATAGTGTGTGGTTGGAAGAGAAGTTAGTGTTCCCAACACACCGGGGTTTACAATTGATTCGGTCAGTAATGATTTATTAGCGTCTAGAAGTAGTGGATGTGAAGGTGATGTTCCTATTACTTCTTGGGCCAATGAATCATCTTTTGAAAACCGAAGGTTTAAATCCTCAAATTTATCTGACGACCTTCAAATGGTTTTACATGAAAGTTAGGTGAAGGAATGCGCAAGCAAAAGTCATCATTAACGAAATTCTAATCAAATACGAGGACGAGGGACAGGTATATAGCCATTGCGGATGGAAAAAGAGTGCATGACGGATGTGATTCTACTAACTCAAATTCTTCTAATGATAAAGATGATATTGAAGAGGTTAATTCAAGGGAGAATGAAGTTCTCGATGGGCTCTAAGATTTTATCTTGGAACATCAGAGGATTAAATGACTACCACAAGCAAATTGCGGTAAGAGATTTGGTCGCGATACATAAATGTCTTATTTGCTTTATTCATGAGACTAAGATGATATCTCTTTCGCACCGGTTTGTTTGTCAGTTATGGTATTATTATGATTTTGAGATGGAGTTCTTACCATCTCAAGGCTCTGTGGGCAACAATGGAGGACTTTTAACCATTTGGGACAATCTTCAACTCGAATTGTTGGACAAGAGAATGGGACTTAACTCTATCTCATGCCTCTTTAGATTGCGTAGCAATGGTTTTAAGTTTATCTTCACAAACGCTTATTCCCCTTGCGACTCCAACAGGAGAGAACTTTTTTGGCAAGATGTAGCTCAAATTAGAGTATGGTCTTTGGAAGCCTGGTGTTTTGTAGGTGATGTGAACGTCTGTTAGAAGCGATTCGAAAGGTATAAACCGGTAGGTGATGTCGAAATATGCGGTTCTTGAATGACTTTATCTTCGAACAAGAGCTAATTGATTTGCCTTTACACGAAGGGTCTTATACATGGACCAATAAACAAAATGATCCTTTACTATGTAGGCTGGATAGATGCCTTGTGTGTACTTCGGAAGTCTTTTCACTGCTAACTCTCTGGTGCTCCCTTCTTTTAATAATTTAGAGTTCAAATTTATTGATTTAGTCCAACAAGAGTGGCTAGAACGACGTTTGATGAGGAGGAGGTGCTGAAAGCAATCAAATTGTGTGGTGCAAATAAAGCTCCAGGGACGGACGGGTATAATTTGGAATTTTACAAAGCTTGTTGGAGAATCTTGAAGAATGAGGTAATGGCTGCGATAAATGAATTTTTTTGTAAAGGTAAGTTGGATTGGAGATTGAATACTTCGTTTTTGAAGTTGATTCCTAAGAAAGAAGAATCAGCTATAGTTAAGGATTTTAGACCTTTAAGTTTAATAAGTAGCTTTTATAAAATTCTTTCTAAGATACTTGTAGAAAGGCTTAAAGTTGTGATGCCGGGATTGATTTCAAATGCTCAGGGGGCTTTTGTCAAGGATAAAAAGATTCTCGATGGTATTTTAATTGATAATGAACTCATTGATAGCAGATTGAAGCAAAAAATACCGGGAATAATGTGCAAGATTGATATGCAGAAAGCATTTGACAATGTCAGCTGGCCTTTTTTGTTCGCTATTCTGACTAAGAATGGATTTGGAGAGAAATGGATTCAATAGATGAAATGGTGTACTACAAGGGTGCACTTCTCGATTCTGGTGAACGGAGAAGCAACTAACATGATTAAACCTTCTAAAGGTATTCGTCAAGGCAACCCTTTGTCACCTTTTCTCTTCCTACCGGTGGTTATTTCGTTACTTATTAACGATGCAGTGGCACAAGAAAGAATCAATGGCTTTCAAGCGATGGAAGGAGGTACGGTGGTGTCCCATTTGCAGTTTGCGGATGACACAATCATATTTCTAAACGCTTCTACAGTTCAGGTAAGAAGGTTTCTCATTATACTTGTTATGTTTGAAGTTCTAACGGGTTTGAAATTAAATCTGGAAAAAAGTACTATGATAAGCATAGGGGCAGACCAATTGGTGGAGGAGATGGCTATGGAATTGGGGTACAGAATAAAGACTTTACCAGTTACGTACTTGGGCATGCCCATTGGCTCGAGTAGTCTGGGAAATTATCATTCAGAGAATGCAAAAGAAATTAGCGCCTTGGAAAAGAAGATATCTTAACAAAGCGGGAAGAGTAGTATTGATCAGAAGCTCACTGGAGAGCCTCATAGTTTATTTTATGTCAGTGCATCATATGCCTGCTTCAGTGGAGAAGAAGTTGAACTCTATTATGCGGAAGTTCTTATGGGGAGAGGATGATGATAAGAAGAAGATGAGCTGGGTATCATGGAAACGAATATGCAAACCACGAAAGAAAGGGGGTTTAGGGATTCGAAACTTAAGGCTGGTGAATAACTCTTTGTTAGCAAGGTGGCACGTAAGGTACTGCAAGGAAAGGATGGCGCTTTGAAGACGGATTGTATGCGAGAAATCAAAAGCAGATGGGGAATGCTTGTTGCCTTTACAAGTTAAAGAACCAATTGGCAGAAGCATGTGGTTTGGTATCTTAAAAGTTAATGATGTGTTTTTTGATGCTGTAAATGTTCAGGTGAAAGATGGTAGCTTACTTAGATTTTGGCACGACTGGTGGAACGAGAAAAAGTCTTTAAAGGAGAAATATTCAAGATTGTACAAGATTAGTAACCAGAAGATGGCGATTGTGGCTATGCTTTATGAGAACGGATGGAATTTACAGTTCAGTGGAGATTTGAATCCTGCCGAAAGGATTGGACTGGTAGAGATTACACATGATCTTCGTAATGTGAATCTGACGCAAGGTGAAATCGGTGGTTTGGAAGGAGAGTGCTCGGCTAGAGGTATTTACAACAAATTAACAGAAACTGAACCTGATTGGGATGAACACAAAATTTTGTCCAGTAGATATGTGCCTCATAAAGTGATGTTTTTGTTTTGGGTTGCGCTTCATGATTCACTTCCAACTAGAGCGATGCTACAGTATAAGAGGATTATCATTCCATCAAACTTATGTTTATACTGCAACTCAGTTGTGGAAACCTTGGAGCATATGTTCATTCATTGCAGTTGGTCTTCGAAATTATGGGAAAACTTTATTCAGCTATGAGAGTTAACTGGGTATTGCCGTACAGCTTCAAGTCACTTATGCACAACTGGAGGATAGCAAGAGTTTCACTAAGACTAAAAATGGTTTGGCAACTAATCTCATATGTTATATGTTGGGAATTATGGAATGAACGTAACAGGAGAGTGCATGGGGGTAGATCCAAATCATTATATGAGCTGGAGATTGCAGTGAAGCTTTGGATCTGTCTTTGGAATTCTGATACGGATCATTTTAAACAGATCTCTATGAATCAGGTTTTACATCAATGGGTGGACGTGTTGCATATGTAGTTTCGAATATTTTGTTTCCTTTGAAAGCCGTTTGACTCTGTATATACCTTGTACATATCTTTTTTCCTTTTAATATCCTGGCGAGATTGGGGTATACTCAAACTAATTGGGGTATACCCAATTTTATAGAGGACTCTTTTTAAGGGCAAAGGGGAGGTCAATGGGTAAAGTTACAAAATTACCCTTTCTCATTATAACTCTAATTACTACCAAAATCGAGTTTTCTTTCTTCATTACATCTTCTTCTCTTCTTCTTCTCCTCCACAACCTTACCTTACAGGCTCCATCACCCCACCACCACCAAAACTGCGTCGATCAATTCGTTAAAATCGTCGATTCGAAAACTCCGATTAATCTTCATCAATGGATCCACCACGGAAGGAGGCAACTCGTATGAAACAATCTAATCGAAAACCCAATGAGTATAACCACGGAATTGCAAATTTGGTTGCTAAGAAAGTGAAGAGAAAAACGGTTGAAGAAGAAGGAATTGAACACGCTGAAACACGTGAAATGGTGCGCTTAAGAAAGTAAGGGAACACTTAAACTCACTCTAGTACTTCAATTTCATGTTTGCATGTCAAATTAGGTCAGAAAAATCGAATTTGTGAATTGGTAGTTACTGGCAGCAGGCAAGGTTTTGGTTATCGACCTTTCAGGATTTCATAGTTAGGGTTTGGTAGGAAGGGTATAAGGTTGAAGAACTTGCTAGGTTGTATAGTTTACTATGCTTGCTACTAGCGAGGCGGCGGAGTTATTCAGCTGTATACATTGCTGGCGTCTGTTATCTTTTAATGAAGCAGGCAAGTTTTTGTTTTTACCCTTAGGCTACTTATGTTGAATGTTTCTCGATGCCTAGAGTTTTTAAACCGGAAGGGTAGTTATATAAAACCATGCGGCGGTTTGTCAGTCGGAAATGTATGTGTAATGGACCTTGCAGACTGTATAGTGAAAATTTCTTGTTTTTTGTGCGTGGAAGGCTATTTTGATGATACAATGCCGGCGTTGTTTAGCAGGCACTCATCTTTTAGTCGACCTTACTAGCTATTGTTCATAGGATATGTTGAATATATCTAACCTGCTAGGCTGTAATGTTTTTTCGAATTGTTCTTGTTCGGATTACGAATGGCAAGAGAAAGCGGCTACGAAAGCAGCTCTTAGTCCTCCTTCAAACCCTCCTCGTGTTGGTGATAAACTATTGTCTTCAAAACATCGAGGGTGTATGTTGATGCCGGAGCGACAAAGGTCTTAGAACCATTATCCGAGACCCAATGATTGAGACGAGACTCCGGATGAAGACCAATCAATTCCATCCGGTAGAAGAGGTGATGATGATGATGTTGATGAAACCAATCCAGACTGCTTGGAGGAGGTAACATGATGATGATGATGATGGTGGTGATCAAGACATGCATGAAGTTTGGAGGAGGTAATGATGATGGTGATGATGATGATGGTAATGGAGATAAAGGTAAGAATATCATCGAAGATGAAATTGTTGAAGAGGAAGAGGAACAAGAAGAAGAAGGAGATGGAGATGGAGAAGGAGAACAAACTCTAGCTGTTGTTCAAGCCACAGAAGCTTGGCTTCAACTTAACCGGAGCGAAGAAGAGGGTGATCACTAAACCAGGTGATTCTCACATGCCTCCCAAACACTTGATGGTTGCCTTTGAAAGAAGGTGAGCCTCCAAAAGGGACCCAGCGAGATGGTGGAGCTGTTCTTTTGGATACAAACACTCATGGGCATGTACGGTCCATAATACTATCGTAAGTAATCTTAATCCGTCTTTGTTATTTATTCAAGTGTGTAACTATCTTAATTAAATTTGCATCAAGTGTTTGTATTTCTTTTCATTTTCTTTTTTTGGTATTTAGGATCACAAGCATGCCATCCGTCTCATGAGGCGCCAAGCTTCGTGTTCGATGATGCATACTTGGAATCTTGACTTGGAATGTGAGGAGGTGAAAGTGATTGTGAGGAACTCGGGTTGTTGCTGCGGTGGAGAGTTCGAATATTAATCATGATAAAGTTACCATCTCTGCATGCTGCGGCGGTTCTATGGAGAGACCGATACTCTGTTATTCCCATTCGGTGAGATGGCGATAACTCCAGATGATGCTCAACAAATTCTAGGCCTCGAGGTTGATGGAAAGCAGTCATCGAGGATTCGATAATGCCATTTCTTTCGAGAAGATTTACGAATTGAAGCAGAAATTGTTCGGTTGGAGTCGAGTTCGGACGGATGATGTTCTTGACAAGAAGGATGGTCGACTAATTAAGAAGTTTAATGTGAAGAAGTTGAGGGACAAACTATGGAAGACTCGGAAATCCTTGATAGTGAAGGAATGGTGCACCGGTGCGAATCAATGCTACCGCGGCCGCTTATTTGCTATACACCACAGGCGGATGTATCTTCCCGACGAGTTCAGGAAACCAAGTCGAGGCCGATTACTTGCAACTATTGGATCCCTTACATGAGATGCGTGGGTATTCTTGGGAGTGCTTGCGGTGGTTGCCTTCTTGAATAATGAGTTGACAAAATCTTCTAGGGCACTCACTAAGCAAGTTAACGGAAACACATGTCTCTTCCAGGTAATTTTATTGTTTAAAACATTTATATTTGCAAATCTCGAAAGATCGGGGTTCTTACTAAACTTTTTTTCTTTTTGCATAGGTTTGGATATATGAGCGCTTTCCTTCTTTGTTCAAAGACAACTCTTACGTCAAAGTGGATAACGAGTGTTACGTTACATTTGCCAAGAGCTCAAAGGTACGAGTTTTAAGAGTACTCGGGATAAGGAAATGCGCAAAATCTTATGAAACTCAGAGCGCCATCGACAATTTGACTGCGGAAGAGGTGATATTTGATCCAGTATCGGGAGGATAGAAATCAAGGTTTAATCCCAAGGAGAAATGAAGTTGTTGCATTATACTATGGACCCTTGATGACTGTGTTTGAAGGATTTTCAATGTACGATCCACATCGGGTAATGCGACAATTGGGTTACGTCCAAGAAGAACCTCATTTCGATGAAGAACAGATTCTTTCAAGTGAGCGGGATAACTGCACCACCTCCCAAAAAACTATTAACGTCTCTTACGATCCAGCGCCAACTCAAGAACATTGGGACAATAGGCGGGGCCGTAACATCGATGTGAGTCTTTTGGACGAGGTGACCACCGGTCATGAAGCTCTTGAGAAATACATGGCGTGGTACTTGGGTTGGGCTCGTCCCTACTGTGATTAGGCCAATGACTCTCGAAGAAGCGGCTCGTAAGAAGAAGATGGAATCGAAAGACCCAACAACAATGCTTAAGATATTTGTAAGTATTTTAGAGTTGCTCTTACTATTTTAAGATTGATTGCATTACTGAATCATTCTATTAATTGTTTATTGTTTAATTGAATATAGAAGGATCGAGTTGAAGACCTTTGTGAGGGTGTTATGTTGCGCGAAAGATAGAGGAGAACCTGTGCAAAGCAAGCACATTGACTATGCTTGCAATGTTGACAATGAGGATGCCCATCTATTGTTCAAGCAACTTCAAGCTCAAGTAAAGGCGGAAGAAAAAGCTATTAAGGATGCACAAGCCAAGACAAAGGTGATAAAAGAGGACTCGTAGTGCTCCTGGTGGTGAAGGTAGCGGCGGTGGTCGTGGTGGTGAAGGTAGCGGCGGTGGCCGTGGTGGTGAAGGTAGTGTTCCTAAAGCGGGGCCGTGGTCGTGGTCGTGGTCGTGGCCAATGAATTCTTTCCTAGTTCATTTCTTTATGTTGTGGTGGACAAATGTTTAAGTTAATGGTGTGGACAAATGTTTTTTACGGTTTATGGGACATGTTTCGTATTTTGGACAAAAAATGTTGGATGAATGAATGGTTTGTTTATAAAGTGTCAATATATTTGCTTAGGCATGCTTTTTTAAGCTACCTTGTCGGCTGTCCCAGGGCAGCAAGGTTGTGAAATGCCGATGCTAGGCCTCGTCAACAAAAATGTGTAGTTACCAGGTAGGCAAGGTTGTGAAATGTCGACTGCAGGCCTGTCAACAAAAAATGTGTAGTTACCGAGGTCGGCAAGGTAATACCATTCCTACCAAGCCGGCGTGTTTGTAGCCGGAAGTGTACGAAAATAGAGACCTACTAGGCCATATATTGAAAAAAATCCATTCTTCGATGCCTAAAATCATGTAAGGTCGGAAGGAAGCAAAACAATAAAATGCCGGCGGTATTTTGGCGGCATGCTAATGAACCCATACAATTCAGGCCGTTTTGGGACCCGGCATTGTAGCAAATTTACGACCATGCTGGCGTGTTCAAAATTCAAATTTTGGCAAGTACAATTGCATTGATTGACTTGTACTTGGGCACTATAACGGCCAAATTTGGGCACCATCCTATAAATGCACTACTTATCTCCACAAAACAACACACAACTATTTGCATATACTCTCCAAAGCTCATATCATCACACACTCCATCTAACTCACCCAATAGCTCTCACACACAAGAAATGGCTTCATTTGATTCTAATGAAGATTTGGCAATCACCAAAGCTTGGTATGCGGAGACTAGAGTTCGAAGGCGAGTCCTCCGTAAGGGTGGATTCCACAACCTTTTGGGCTAGGGTTCACAACACTTTTAGCCAAGAGTGTGGGAATCCTAACTCAAGAAGTGTTCAACAAGTGCACGATAGGCACATAGTCATTGAAAATGCGATACTTGCATATTTAGCTATCCAAAACCAATTTTCAACGCTCCCCACTTTAACTTGTCCATTGAACAATTTGTAAGTATTTTTGTGGTTTATTTTACGTGATCCATGTTGTTTGATCTTCCAACTTAAACCGCACTAACAAAGTAAGTTTGTGTTTTGTTTTTGTAGCATGAAGTCGCCAAGCGCGCTACTTGGAGGAAAAGGGGAAGCATTCGCATTCGATGCAAGCTATCAATTCATGGAATCCAAAATCCGGAGTATGCCTACGAGATGATGGAGGGTGTATCGTCTTCGGAGGAGGAAGATTGATGGCTTTAGAAGTTTTAGTGTAGGTTTTGTGGGTAGACCTCTATGTAAACCCTCACGAGACTATAACTCGTCCACTAGGGTCGCCTAGGGGTTCAAAGGCTTGATGCACATGCTAAGTGCATTCGTTTTTCAGTCGACAAGGATTAGGTTTTATGTTTCAATCAATGTAGTAACCAAAATTGCATGAATAAAGTAAATTACATCTTCCATATTATGTCAGTCGGCAAGGTTTATTTTTTTGCATGCTGAGATTAATATAGCAGGAAGGGTAAGAAATATTTACATGCCGTATTTAATATATCCTTCTTTTCTCAAATAAAAAAAACTTATTTTGGAGACTCATTTGGGGAGTGGTTGTTGCTGATGTTTTACCCCAACAGGTTACTCAGATAAAAATGATGCATTCAGATAACCAGCGTTTGTAGTCCAACGGTTAGGATAATTGCCTTCCAAGCAATAGACCCGGGTTCGACTCCCGGCAGACGCACTGACCTTTTTTTTACGGTTCTGGTAAAAAATTTTGCCCCAAGATGCTTACTTTGATGAAAATGAAACACACTCACCTTGATGTGCAGTTTCACCTTTTGGTCAAATTATAGGACCAACGACATTGTTACAAATTCTACCTATGTATGTATGGAGTTGTTAATGCTTGGTTAGAAAGGATTCCTACCTAAAACGAAAATGAATTTTATTTGGCCAACACTCTAAATTTCAAACACCTTGACTTTAAAATAAGTGAGCATCATCTTCTTCATATTAATCCTTTCTTGTTGAAAGCTATACTCCACTGTAGAAAGACTAAACAAGCTTAAAAATACAGACTTCTACTGCATTTTACTCACTTAGGTTTCTTTTAGTTAGGTACATGATGAAATACCTTTCGGCTTACCCAACAATCAATTAAGATCATTTGAGGATAATAAACCCAGACCCAGTTAGCTAAGCATCAACATCAGTTATTCTAAAGTTTAAGTTTCTAGAAAAGAATCTCAAGAACATGTACCCTTCCAACATTTTGAACCTTTCTGCGAAAGATCCACCTTCTAGTAGTATGGTGGATTGGATACCTTGTCACTTTCAAACTTCGAAAAAACTTAGAAAAATTTTCGAGCTCAGGTCATTGGTAACGTCACCTAATGGCTTTACCACTGTACTACAGTGACATCTGCCTTTCACTCGTAAAAGAAAAAGGAGAAGAAAAAAAGTGCGAACATGTTTAAAAATTCGCGATTAAGAAATGTCAAAAGTAACCTCAATAAATAAATTGTCTAAACTATAGTCATAATGTGAGTCTCTTTACATTATTAGTGACTAAAAGAATGAAATCTGATTTCTTTGTCACGGATGGAATTGACAAGCAATACAGTACCAAACAGCCAATGCATCACCTACTTGTTGATCTAATACTTGATGGAGACTGTAGTACTTGTTGTGGCACCTCACAATCAGCCAATGCATCTTCCAAACAGCTTACAACTTCATTCATGGATGGCCGATTTCGTCCCTCAAGATTCACGCAATCAGCTGCTAAGTACCCCAATTGAGTAACAGCTTCGATTTCATATGGTGTCGGAGCCGATAATTTTGGGTCCAACACGCAATGCATTTTGTCGTCGAGGATATACGGTACAATATAATCGACAATGTTTCTTGGTGCACCACTTTCGTTTAAATGTATTGCTTTCAACCCGGTTAGTAGTTCCAGTAAAACCACCCCAAAACTGTAAACATCGCTTTTGGTTGTTAACTGCTGTAATCTGAAGTACTCAGGATCCATATAACCAACAGTCCCGGCTGCCCTTAACGATAAATATGGCTCGTGATCTTTAGGACCTATCAACGATAACCCAAAATCTGCAACTTTAGCTGTCCAAGAGGCATCTAGCAAAATGTTGGAGGATTTGATGTCGCGATGAATGATTGACGGAACAGCATATGAATGAAGATATTCAATCCCTCGAGCTGCGTCCAAGGCAACTTTTAATCTAGCCGTCCATGAACTGAGGGGCGGGGCTGGCTCGGGTTTGTGTAACTGATCATGGAGTGTGCCATTAGCAATGTACTCGTACACTAATGCGCATTCATTTTGTTCCTCGCAATAGCCCAAGAGTCTGACCAGGTTTTTATGGTTGAGCCGGGAGAGGTAAGCGAGTTCAGCTATGAATGCATTCTCCTTGTCATTTTGGCGTTTCGTCGCAGCTGTTGTTGCTGCAGCTGAAGCATAACATGATCTTGAGATCGATACAGCTCGCTTAATTGCAACTTCTCGTCCATCATCTAGGATTGCTCGGTAAACCAAACCAAAACTCCCATGCCCAATTTTGTTCCCTGTTGAAAAATTTCTTGTGACTTTAAGTAGTGTTTCCAGACTGAATTCTTCCAAATAATTCATGCTGTACAGTTTGCCTAGTCTCCTTTCTTGAGAAGCCTGCACCCGAATCTGAGATCCACTGCGTCGAATAGACCGGATTGGAGATGGCAGCTCAATAACTTGGTCCAACCGACCTGAATCATGAATTCGGCAAACTCTATTCTTACAAAATTTGAAGAGAAAGAAACCACAAACAAGTATCAATGACAATGTTCCCACAGAACCCACCACTAGAAATGCCACTCTTCTCTTGTCATTTCCGCAGCTTCCCGGTTGTGTAGACTGAGGCGGCGGCGGAGATGTTTGTAATGCCGGTGATGTTGGGCTACTGCTACAAGGAAGACAAATACCACCTTTGCTGCAAAATCTTTCTGAATCCGCAACAATTTTGCAGGGACAGGTTATGGAGCAAGGTCCAGGCTGCACATATCTAAAAACCATTGAATAATTACTAAAATACTCATTGTTACCCCAACAAAAAACTGTTAAATTCTTTGTAAGAATCCCACAGAAAACACTGTTTTTCGCTTCAATCCGTATAAACTCGGTATCTCGCAATTCCTCCGGTAAAATGAAATAGTTCTCCCCGCCCCAACAAGCCATTGTCCCGTTAATTCGAATAGCGCAAGTTCGATTATTTCCTAATGCCAAATCAATGAAGTCCCCTGGTGGAACTTCTCCAACCATTTCTCCCCAACATTTTAAACTTCCATCAGTTGAAATAGCACAAGCATGGCGATTTCCGGCCTTAACAACATTAAAAGTCCCGTTCGGCGGAGCACCAGCAACCTCTTGATCATTTCCTAAGCATTTAATAGTTTTGGATTCTGTTAACCCGCATAAAAATTCTCCTCCAACTGATATCCCAGTTAAGTTATAACTACCTGCAGAATCAAATTCTTGCCATTGCCAACATTCTACACGACCAGTACTAGTAACTCTAGCGCAAATGTGTGAATTTCCTGAAACAAGTTCGTCGAGCATTGGACCTCTATAAATCCTTTTATACCGAATATCCGTACCATTGCCGGAGAATCTCCAGCAACGAAGAACACAAGTATCCGTTGACGTTGGACTCAAAATACATTGGAACCCATTGCCTCCAGTGATCGCCGATATTGACACATTTGGTGAAACGACAGGAATTTGATTAGTTTTTGGAAAATTAGTGCAATTCAGAAATGATTTTTGTAATGAACCTGAAGATAGTGATGATGATGGTATTAATGAACAAATTAAAACTTGGTTTGAAGTTTCAGATATTGATAAAGAAGAAGCTAGTGAAGATTGAAATATGAACTGAAAATGGAAGAAAATAATTGCTAACATAACAAAGAGCTGAGGGTACTCTTTGGAATCCATATGTAAATGAATTTCATAGTTTTAGAACCTCTAGGAAAAATAAAAAATAGTATGAGATTCTAAGGGAGAATTTGAGATTTGAAAAAGAATTCTAAGTGATTTTTAAGCTAGCTTAGAATTACGCGGTTTTGTTGAAGTGAGTATACTATGGACCAAAGACTTGTTATTTAGTAGCATTTGATTTGATGTTGCACTTAGTGGGAAAACGCCATACATACGTTACGTATTTTTGCACAAGAGGAGACCGTATCAAATCATTTATGTTCATGGAAAAAAAAAAAAATTGGACAAAGTCTTGTAGATGAACAATATGGTCAAACATTTTAAGAAACTTTCTTAAAATGTTCCAAATAAAAGGAGATTCTTCTGCAAGTGGCTATTGCATTGGTCAAGCATTTACCACTTTGTACACCTAAATATTCATATGGGAATATTATTTGTTTTTTCCTCATGGAAGGGCATATTTTCTCTACACTATTGTTACTATGGTCAGATTCACGGTAGAGATATAAATAGATGTAAAATCTGACAGCTTAATAAGTGCATGTATATTACGCGTAATATCAGAGTGAAGACTTTAGATGTAAAATCTGACAGCTTAGTAAATGCATGTTCGTTGCGCATAATATTACCGGTAAAGACTTCGTTTTCTCATTGTCTTTTCCTCCTCAATTTTTATTTATTTCCAACTAGAACAAGTATCTGACTTAGCAATTAAACTACTATATAAAATTAGATGAAATAAATATAATTTTTGGTTTTGGTAGTAAGTTGTTGAAAAAGTTTGAAACCGAGGATCATCAGATTCAACAAACACCACAAACAAGTGTTGAACTAATTATTTCATGTTATAATAAAGTTCTTGCAAAAAGGTCTAGAAACAATATAAAGCTAACATATGACCCATTTTTCAGGATTTTAGATAGTTTGCGCTGTATTACTACTGTACAATGACCCCCCTTGAGTTCATAATGTTCCTTTGTCAACAATATAAAACAACTAAAATAAGGATACTTTACTAGGTTACTTACCCCTCGTGATTCGTCTTTTTAGCATTATATGAACCAACTTTGTTACAGTGACAGTATGAGTTAATTAGAAATCTAAGCCAAAATGCCAACACAAGAAATTCTGAGTGAGTGGCAGCTGTAGCAGTGAAAACCCAAATTTGGAGAAACTCCACTAATCAGTGAAACGTCTCCATAAGAAGTGACCGACACCTTATTTTGGATATCCTACACACCCTGGATATAACTACGCATGTAAATTCAGCAAAAGAATCAAGGATATCTTGTGAGTGACTGTCACAAATTGAATGGCTAAAGCTGCCTAATGCCGTGCTTAGATGCCCAGATTAAGATTGGCACTAGCCTTTTACATGCAGTTACAGGCTGGATAACATCGTGTAAGCGCCTCAGCCGTGCAGATCAGGATTGACCACGCCACTGAAAATAAAGTAAGTTACTAGGTTTTCCATAAATCGATTATGCAAACCAGTCCGTACAGTCATTATTGTTCTAAGATAGTGGATCTACACCAACCCCAACTAAGTAACCAGGATTTGCTCAGATCTGTAGCCCTGCAAAAATGCTTACTCGTGCATCTTTTATAGCACACCTCTATTCATGTATTGAAATATTCTGCAGTGGTAACACAAAAATGCCTGCAAAATTCGTAACACCAAAAATATAATAACAATTGTCTATCACAAAGTACACAGGTAAGAAATCTGATTATCCTAGCTATTCTTTGGACAGTTTTCAACCAATACAGACTCCCACTCCCACACTTTGTACCAGTAA
The DNA here is from genome assembly GCA_023531295.1 of Papaver armeniacum. Classification (NCBI taxonomy): domain Eukaryota; kingdom Viridiplantae; phylum Streptophyta; class Magnoliopsida; order Ranunculales; family Papaveraceae; genus Papaver; species Papaver armeniacum. Next base: position 526,306 of record JAJJWW010003904.1, read on the forward strand.
GCTAAACCTAAATCATCTAAAAAACAAAACAAAACTTGGTATTTAAATCCGAACATAGGTCCTCCTGTACAATCAATGTAAAATTCAAGCTACACTGATCCTAGCAAGTTGAAGCTTTAGGCGTATTAAGGAAATCAAGGTGAACCAACCCCAGGGAAGAGTTCCGAGATTTTGTTGAACACATCCATCACCTGAAAGATGAAAGCAAATAAGTTACACCTCAACGCGTCAACCAACAGGGAGTAAGGAACTTGATAAAAAAGAGAACACAAGAAAAAGGGACGATGCCAGATGCAGTTTCCCTCTTCAAGTCAGCATCACAAGGGGATTCTTGATTCATACTCCTAGGCAATCCCAGTACGACAAGGAAATACCACCATGATGCATCTAGAGAGTTCACAATGATGGTTTCTGATTATGCTCAACGAAAGAACCAAAAGATATATTTTAGCAGAAGGCGCCTGCCAACTTGACTGATGTTTCTTAAGAAGCAATATTGACATTAACTAGACCAATATTTCTAGTTGGGCATTTTATTTCACTATAGTCGAGTTCCCATTCAGGATAAGAAAAGAAAACCATTTATTTACCAACACATCGACATAATTCCTAATGATGGGAAAGAAAACTAGGTTCTTAATAGATATTCGCCACAGTTTGTTGCACAAGACAACACTAGCAAATGTACAAACAGTAAGACAAGCAAACCCTCACCTCTTTGTCATTTTGGTACTTAGCAATGCTGAGAGGGTTCTGTGAGCACTGCAAAAAGTAATAAAATGTCAAAGACTACCAACAATATCACACAACGCAAATATTCAGAAGTAGATGCCTTACATCCATGATAGCCTGTTGAACTCTTGGATTCTGAAATGCCATAGCAACGTCTGGATTAGCCATAATTTTTGCAATAACATCTTCTGGTGTAAGACCAATTTGGTCTGCGATGAAAAGAATCAAACAAACAAAAAAAATTAAAAACAATGTTACGTGACTCGTGAAAAAGACCCACATCCAATGTACAGGTACGTCAATTCTGGCATGCTGCGTTACAATCACATCCAACTAACTTCAGTGAGTCAAATTAAAAGATGATTGAGATCAAGTATGATAACAACAGATACGTCCAAAATGATAACACGCTCAAAAAAGATTGTGCTGCGAGCATACATACATACACAAACTCTACATAAATATGGCAACACATAATGTTTAGTATTGAGCTCACCAAACTGCTCCTTGACCTCCGGACTGCTAAGATCAAAATTTTTCAAGGAATCCATCATTCTGTTGTCCCATTCAGTGCCTCCACCCATATTGTTTCTAGAATCCAGCAAAAACAGAGATACTGGGTTACTAACTAAATCAGTGTTCATCCAACTGCTATAGATAGCTCACCAGATTAATATCAGTAAAACACAACATAACGGCTTCCAAACAAAAATACAAAAAGGGGAATATGCCATGGTACACAGAATGGTATTAGTTAGTTTTATAACCATGTCTGCTCACATAAGAGAACGGTTGACCTCTCAAATTGGTAAACAGTAGGATCCAGATTACAGGAGTGCTAAAACTGAAGACAGCATTGACTGTCTAAGTGGAAGTACAAAGATGGGAATATGACATGGCACCAAGGTTTTTACTTTGTTTTATAACCATATAGCTGCTCCTTTATGAAAATAATCTGGACTTTAAGATTAGTAAGCGGTGTTGACTTCTTATGGTTTACACAACAAATCAAGTTTAGTTTGAGTTAATCCTGGATTAGCTTAACTTGAGCTGAATGAAGGTGTGATTATGGTTCAATCATGCACTAAAAACTTAGCTTAAGCTTAATGCTGCATATAGTAAAGTAGCTTAATGATAACTAGTAAGCTGTCTTATGTAGCCATGAGGCGTTTCTCTAACTCTTTGTTGAAAGGTTAAGAGTAAACATGCGGCAAGTATGACAAGGACTCTTTTCTCAGCCTGAAGCACGAGGAAAAAGAAGTTTGTTATACTAAAAACTGATTACAGTAACTGGTGCTAAGAACTATATTTCTTCTTTATGGGATTACAGTAAATGCGGCAAGTCCAGGACAAAACCTATATTTCTTCTTTATGGCCATGTTCATGATGTTGTGTAGTTCGCAATGTAGTACGACTCGGGGACCGGCCCTGGCTCGGCTGGGGACCGATCCCCGAGTTTTTCCCGATCCCGGCCGATCCAGACCGAGTAACTCGGTGAGTCATACCTGTGCATATAGTTTCTAGATATGTGAATTGTCTGTGATGTGGAAGAAGAAGGAGAAGAAAAATGGTAAAAAAATAGTTCAAAAAGAAGTAGAAACTCATAGAGCTTGTTATTACTTGTGCCTCCACTGTTGGTTTAAGTTTTAGGGTTTTATATAGTGGTTTGGGAACTATTTTGATCTTAGTCTGCCGAATAACTCGGTCCGAGTCACTACTAACTCGGCGAGTATATAGAGAATACCCTGCTCGGCCGAGTTTTTGAGGATCGTATCGGCCAAAGACCGATACCCGGGTTACTCGCGAGTAACTCGGCTGACTCGGCCGAGGCGTACTACATTGGTAGTTCGGTTATACTAAGAACTGATTACAGGATGCTGTAAAGCTGTGGAACATGGTGAAATTACTGTGTACGGTGCTGTTTATATGAACTCTAGAATATGTTATCCCCAAGGGTTATTTCTAATTCAGCATGAGAATGGTTTATTATTATTATCTTCAAGTAATGATGACTAAAGAGCTGAAATTCCAACAACAAGATCTAAATTAAATAGAGTAAACAAACCAATACGAAGCTCTAGATTACCAGACTATGAAAACTAAGACCATCCGATTACTATGATAAGCGGATTTAAATAAAAACTGAAGCACTTACAGCATATCTCCCAGCTGTTGGCGGTACTCTGGATTCTGAAGCATCCCTGCAAAAATATCCAATCAGTTATGGAAAACTACAATACCTTGACATCACAATGATCCTTTAATCCCCATGTGCTTAGCGAAATAATGAGGATACAGTTGAAAGAGTGCTTTAAGAGTTGTACTTAGATAGCGAAATTGTACAATGATGTAGCAGAAGAAACTGTCAAATTCTCAAGTGAACTTTTTTAGCATAGCATCTTGTCAAACAATAATTAGTTTAAAGTGAAAACCAGCCAGCTTTTAGGCCCTCATTGATCATTGTGTTAGTCCGATAGTATAGTAATCTGACAAGATCAACTAGCTAGTAATCCCATGACTTTGAAAAAGTAACTGGTGCTTGAAACTATTTCAATCGGTATCTTATGTATGTGCTTTCTCAGTTACTGACTTCTATACCTAACCAAATCACAGATTGCTAATGATGAAAGAGAAACTGGAGTAGGCAATACTGAATACTTACACTTGAAGGTCTCAGGATTCCTCATTTGCTCAGGTAAATAGCTGCAAAACAAAGAGATATGGTACCTCTTTATCATTATGAAACAACCAAAAATAGTGCAGTTGATAAATCCTTGGATGAAGTGAAGAGTAAAATGGGTCATGATTAACGATCTTCCATAATGTCAAACTCAACATTGGATGTAAGATAATAAAAAAAAAAAAAAACAACTAAATATAGAGAGTAATAATAAGCACAATCAACTTACGGATAAACCATTTTCTGTACTGTTGGATCCTCCATCATTTTCTCTAATGCCTCTACTGACATGGGAGATTTTCCTGTTCATAGATTAATTATTAGCCAAGGGAGACAACTTAAGCGAAATATTGTCATTGTTTTTTCTAAGGCGGTTTTCTTGTTCATGGACACAATGATGGTCAAGAACGATATAACCGAAACAATGCCTGCCATCACTTCTCCTAGTTAAGGAAGACTAGAATTTCATTAGCTTACAACTTCAAAGGAAGTTTATTCGTCAGATGAGTATCACGAGTAATTTCAAAGGTGATGAACTCATATTTTTTTATAGCATACAGAATGAACTTGCCAACTCAATTAGGTTCAACTCATAGCTCAAAGGTATCATCTGATGTGTGCAGGTTCTCATCATAAGTGAAATTAAAAGGATACTAACAACTAAGTGATGGCCCCACCCAACGTGAATCTGTACAAGTTGTCAATCGTTTTGAGATGGAAATTTAGAGAGTATAGCTCAGACGTCTAAGTTGGACAAAAGAAGTGCTAAAGTGGTATATTCGCACCAGAAGATCGTGGTGCCTCTTTATAGTAACTTTCATCCTGCTTCGGAGCAGCTCCGTTTAGAGAAACCTACGGTTTAATAAAAATATATATAAATAAGTGATTGTAAAGCATCAATTCATCCGTACAAAGAAATTCCTTGACGGACTCACTTCTTCTGAAAACTGAGCAGTCTTAGTGGGGGTTTGCTCCGATGACTCTTTAGAACTAGTAAAAAGATCCTCTTGCAACACTTCTTGGGGAGACACGTCTTCAAAAGCTGCACACAAAAAATTACTCGATCATTTTCACAACAGGAGGAAACTTCAAACAAGATTACAACAATTAACATCCGAGATTATATGTAGGTTTCAAGAAAAATTGTTTCTACTGTGAGTTCAGTTACACTCATACTCATACTGACCAGTTCTACTCACAGGAACCAGCACGTAAGCTTTACTACATCCAACAGAAAACGATGCAAAACTTTATCTTGGTAAAGTTGCAAACTGATCTAAATGGATCACCAACGAAAATAAAGATATACAACCTTGCTTGCTAGGTTTAAGACGAGGAAAGAGAAAGTGGAGAAGTTATCTACATCACATGCAAAGGAAGCTAACTTACTTAACCATAAACCATGTCTTAGAAATGTGTTGGGGACTATAGCCTCAGACTTGCATCGTATGCTTTCTCAACTAAAAACCTATTCTTTAATCTAGTTACTGATCCCTAAAATTCTCTACTTCGGTTATTCTATTTATACTTGACTTATAGAATGTCCAGTTTCCCATAGAATCAGTACATGAAAGTTCAAACTAAAAGGAAAGTCAAATAATCAAGGAGCTCTACAATACATCCGGCTTTAAAAATATTGTAGCAGCTCACAAATCATGATATATATCAACCACCTGTCATTCAACATATAGGGTTAACCATTTACCAACTTCCCACCTAAGGAAGGTTTCTAGGACGTTGATATGCTCTATTGATTTCATCTAAGAATAATTTAGTGGCCCGACTCTGTAAGGCAGGCTTATAAATTAACAAAATAAAAATAGAAATGCCTGTACTCCTCCCACATGTTATCTTGAGAATGCAATTCTACATTCCAAACAGAAACATTTATAAATGCTTGTTGAGTTATGTTGTATACCATCAGATGGGATAACCAACTTCATTATCAGACACTACAACTAAAATGTAAGTTGAGACTAGTGAAATATCAATCAGCATAATTCGTATAGCTAATGCGATAAGTAACATAATTCCTGTTTGCTGATCAACTTTCCATCTAGAGTAATGCAATTAGTTGGGGCACACATCTAGATCTAACTTAAGTGCCTATATGAACAATAATTTACTAAGCGTCAAGATTCGAAGTGTATGAAGATAGAGAAGAACTGGAGCAAAATACATATAGGTTTTGTGATTTGTATATGAAAAAAAAAAATGTACACCGTAAGACTAAAAACAAACAAATATATAATGATTAATATGATTGGACAGGCTTGCATAGAGGCCCAGGTATATTACACCAAATGGCCTTGTAAACGAGTCCTGAAGTCATCCATTAGCATGCTACAGCCTACGTGTCAATTGGAGCTTTATGCCACCCAGGATTAATCAAAATCTTACTGACCAAATAGATATATTAAGGGCTCAAATACCGTATTTCCGTTGTTCCTTCTTGATTTCCGTTTCTTGTTTAACTTCAGCAGGTGAGGAGTGTGGGGCTGCCTCTACATCTGTTGCCGAGACATCTACTGTGACGCGAGGGCGGCTGGGTGGTGAGGCAACAGGAGTAGTTGAGGTACCTGATGTAGGTGGTGGGGGCATAGAAAATGGAAATTGAAATGGTGATTGTTGAGAGAAGGAAGGATTATTAAATGGGCTACTTCCAGTTCCACTGGACATCTGCCCCGTCAAAGTTTTCATTGCTTGCTGCATAGCATATTTCTGAAAGAAGATTTCAGTTAGAAACTCGCGTGCCATATTTGTATCTGGAATAACATTGCTTTAGTTTAAAATGTTAGTTTGTAAAAGAAAAAAAGTTATAAAGATATATTAAGTGCATAGAATGACAATGGTACGAATTGGAATAACTGACGACATACTAGTATACTACACGTGTGGTACATTATCCGAATAAAACATAGATTATGTGGCACATTATCCAAATAAAACATAGGTTATGTTAAGCAGAAGCCAACTTTAATATTGACCATAGAAAGAAGAAAAATCCAAAGCTACAGTCTTCTGTTTGAATCTTTTCTTCAACTCTTCTATATTGAATCTACCATTTCTAAGACTCGAAACACTTTTTTATGTTTATCAGATATCATCAGAAAAGAAATTCAGATAATTGTACAGTGAGCACTTAACCCGTCGATACTAGCCATTGATATCTTAATCCTACTAGCTTATTCTCAAGTTGTGCATGTGGTTCTTGATTGTGCTAATATATAACTTGACTGTGTCAGGTGGTCTGTCTTCTCAGGTTCACCAAGCAGGTTTCTCTCCTCTTCGAAATTCCAAGGTTTCACACCAAATGTTTCTCTTCCTAGGCTGAAGATGTATGGTGACATCCAAACATATGAAAGACAGTTGACAAGGTCTTAGTTCAAACAGGATGTACATGGCAGTCGGCAACAAAGACAGAACCAACCATACATCTCCAAAGAAGTGGAGTGATTTGGGAGGCGATATCAAAAGCCTAGCCATCAAAATAGGCATCTCTGGTGAGCTTAATTTTTCTGATCTTAGTGGCAAGACAAACATAATCAGCATAAAACAGAATAAACTGGTTAGTTGTATTTTAATTTTCATTAGCTCGCAGATTTAAGGTTTTATCGAGAATGAAATGCTTGGTGCAGGTGCATCTATGTATCTATAATTCATAGAAAACCCAAGTATATAGTTTTGATACTGTGAACATAAACCCATAACATAATGGGTACTCACACAGACACAGTGACATCCTGAATGTACCACATTAAGGAAAACACTAGTTGGTACAGCTTTTCTTATGTTGGAAGATATATCTTATGAATTACAACTGCCATAAGTAACTAATCATAAGAAAACTAGCATAAGTAACAGAAATTAAAACTCTCAAAAAGAAATCATGTATAATCATTGAAATTATTAGCATGACATGCAATATTGTTTAAGATTTATTGAAACAGGAGTCCTGGCATCAATCCAGCACATTGGATGGAAACATGTCAGCCTCTCAATTCACATAATGATAGGTAAAGTACGAATCGAAGCTTGCATATCAATAACCTATCAAATAGGAACTACATGAATCAGCCATCCTTAACTCTTAACTTATGACAAAGATCTTTGTATACCATAAACGAAGGAGAAAAGGAAAGAAATGCAAATGTGTACCTCGTCAAATGTCAACCGGATTGAAATAACTCACCTTCAAGTTTGAAGAAGCCTGGAAAATGTGATTAAAAACTATCAGAAATGAATGTTCAACAGTACAAGGTAAAAAGCAATTCAAGTAAATATAGCTACATGTGACTAATATTATGACAAGAGACAATGTAATGTTTGTTTAGCTTACCCATGAAAATAGTGCTGAGAACCCAACTCCAACTCCGATCCAAAACAACGGCGATCCTCTACAAACATAATAATAAGGTTAAACCAAACATTGAAATACATGCCAATCATGAAACTAGGTGGCACGAGTCCAAAATTGTACTCATACAGACGCACAGGTATACAGAATGGAAGCAAAAAAAAAACATAATACTAGCAATCATGGAGGAACATTTACATCTGAGATGATGGAGGTGGTGGTGCGAGCTGAGGGGTGACTCCAACAGAAGAAGAAGTTTCTTTGCTAGTTGAAGAAGAAATGCTTGCAAAAACCTCCGTTCCTAATGACCAGGATGTCAACAGAAATTTTAGGAAGAATCAGAAACCAAGAGCAAAACTGGACCAAAATAAAGTGAAAAAACATGATCAAGATAGAGAGTAAGTACCGTTTTCGGATTTTTCGGATTTTGTTATCGGGAGACGAATTTTATCACCAAATCGGTGGTGAGCTCGAGCTGTAATTTTACATCTGGTTTGATAAGAACCATTTCGTCTGTTGTGAAATAGGGAAAAAGAAGAATGTTTGAGTGAAATCGGACAGCCGAGATTTGGTGAAGAAGAAGAACCTAGTAGAATTTTAGGGGAAGAAACTAGAGCAAGGTTTTCCATTGAGATGTAAACCCTAGGGTTCAAGATTTTTTTAGGGTTTAAGAAGCAGAGATTCAGAGAACTAGTGCTCTCTGGAGTAGGCGTTTGCGGAGAAGTAGAGAAAAGCGATTTTCAGAACAAAAAAATCTGGATAATAAAATTGGGGTTTATCGTCAACCCCCTGGAACACTTTAGCAAGAGACAATAATGTTTTTTCTTCTAGATTTACAGCGAGTATTTGAGCGGTGAAATCCAGCGGTAAATACTAAATATGTTTCGGAGACATGGCTGGCCAGTGGCCCGAGAATCCAACTCTTTGTGTTGAACTTGAAGAGTGGGCGAACAACGGGTAAAATCCCTGGATTTGGTGTTATTCGTATCTGTTCCATCTAAAGTGGCGGGTACTAGATTTTCATCAGCATCCGGTTCATCATTCGCGGATCTAACATCCGTCGGTGGGTGGATGGATGGATGGGTTGGATGCAGATGGGCCTGTAGATTTATATCAAAAAGATTATTTAGTTAAGTAAGATAAAAGCAACAACGTAAGTAAGCTAATGGCCCTGGTTTTGTACCTTCGCAACAACGTATTTCGTCTCTTCCCATCAGGTATGGAGGTTTGGGTGTTTACACAATGGCAGATACAATGTATTTTGGCTACTTGTCTTCGTATCTACGGTCCAAGTCGCTACAAGCAACCATCTTGCGCAATTCAGGTATTTCCTCTCATGGCCAGAGTTTACAACAGGCTTTAAACTGTTACAATTGTGTATCTAGCCTTGATTCTTCATAACTTCTTGTAAGTTTGCTCTCTGCATTATGTTCTTTATTATTTTTTTGTTATTATTAGTTATTAATGATTTATAATATCTTGAATCATCCTTAGATAGATATCCTTACATGTTTGACTAGACTCCCTCTGCGATCTACTGACATCATGTAAAACTAAAATTTTCATAGGTAAAGAATACGAAGTAGATATACTACTAAGTATAAATTACTAAATTTTACCTTCATACTTTACATAATACTAAAAATACCCTTAACCTAGTGGGTATTTAATGGATTTCTAGATATGCACGCGGCACCCGATCTATTATCGAATGGATTTTCAAGAATAGATCCATGTCCAATCCACCCATGAGTAGGATGGGTCTCCACCCGCCAAATTGCGGGTGGATTGGGTCGGATTGGCGGGTTGGACTACCCATGCTCACTCCTAAGAGAAAAGCTCATAAATATTACCTACTCGTTTAAAACTATCAACAATATGTTTACTCACACTTTAAAAATTATCAAACCGTGTGAGTTGGAAATCCAATTGAACTTGTTGTGTAAATTGAGTAAGTTTGACCAAGTTAATCACTCTGGTAAAGTTAATGAAAACGCGGGGGGTACCAAAATACACCACCATTTTTTTCTTAGGCAACATATATGGACAAAACCTAAATACAATCCCGAGAGTTCAACTTAATTTAATCTCGAACAGGGAATAATATTCAGAGTTATATATCTTTCTCACAATCAGAAAGTTTACGGAACTGAATCCGTGAACCTGATTATTTGCAAGAGTACTTGGACGATCTCAAAAATCAATATCCAAGAACCAACAAACAAGGATGGATATAACAACTTTGATTGATTTACTATGACCTGTGATATTTCAGTTATAAAGATAAACAATATAATGCAGAAAAATAAATAACACAGACACCAGAAATTTTGTTAACGAGGAAACCGCAAGTGCAGAAAAACCCCGGGACCTTTTCTAGTTTTGAACATCAAATCGTATTAAACCGCTACAAACACTAGCCTACTACAAGTAACTTCGGACTGGAATGTAGTTGAGACCGAATTAAACCCTCACAGAAATTCAGTTAATGTCGTGCTCCTTACGCATCTGGATCCCAGCAGGACTTTGCGCAAATGATTCCTTAGCTGACGTCCTTTACAGCCTAATAATTGATTCTACTCAATTGAAAACTTTAAACCAATCTGCCTCCCACAGATAAGCCTATATTGTGATTTCCTTTTTTTATCGTAGATCAAGGTGAGTTTGGATATCGAAAGCAATAGACAGAGTCTAGCTAACCTCAAAATCCGGACTTATGCTTCCCGAAGTGCATCCTATATTATTATTCACCTCACAAGTATTAAACATGTGGAATCACAAAGTCTGAGACGAATAGAACTTTGCGATTTCTATCTATCTTGTTTGAGTGAGTAGCTCAACAATCAAAAAAGATCAAGATACACGAACTATCAAGATAAAGATAGTTGGATCTGGCTTCACGAATCCCTAAGTGAAGTCTTTTTTAGTCGCTAAACCCTATAAGGGTTTAAGGGAGAGGACGACTCTAGAACACACAATGAATAATGTCAAGGATTCACAAATCACAGTTGCTTGAGGTTCTCCCTTATATAGACTTTCAAAGTACAGGTTGCTTTAGGTTTAAGCTAAGATAACTTTGGAACCAAGCAAACAATATGCACCGTTAGATGAATCTTTGAAATGATATTAACATATCAAGATACACACTCTGGTTAGGATGAACCGTAACTGAACCATGTATAAAGACATTATTCATGGACGGTTAGCCAAGACTAGCCGATTGAACCATAAGCTTAATCATTTTCATATAACACTTAAGACTTTATTATTGAGTCATAACCATAGGTTATGATGTGATAAATCATGTCTATATAGTGTTTTTAGAGATTTATTTAAATACTAATTATCTCACATAAATAATTTTTGTGCATCTGAAAATATTCGACAGGGCAACTACGTGTACCAGGTACATGTACTCTACCTTGTTCGTGACTATTTTTTTGTCATGGTACATGTAACGGGTATGTGTACCCTTAAGATAAAAAAAGGATTCAGGAACTTAAAGAACTTTTCTGGTTTGCGTATCGGGTATGGATACCACACCGGTTTCATAACCAACCCTTTACAGTTTGCATACTAGGTGTGTGTACCATTCCTGGTTCACGAGTAACAGACTTTTTACGGTATGGATACCGGGTATGCGTACCAAAAATTTGATGTCGACTATAGATACATCGGTACGTGTACTGGGTACATGTACTACGGCTCTGGACCTATGACAGTTTCCCCTATATGTGAAACCAATATGCATACTGTCCTGTATCTAGATTTTCAGTAGTTCTATATTTCTCTCTAAATCGATTTGTAACATTCCCAAATAACATCAATGACACATATCACTATTCCAGACTATTTTCGAACGATAATCTTGAATCACGATTTAGATTATGAACAATTAATTATTTTTAACCAAAATTCATCAAATATGAACAAATGTTCATTAAGCTTAGCAAGATAAACTTGACTCGAAATTCTTGATATGCTTGCAATAGTCTAATTAGTCATGCGACAACGTCTTATAGATAGAAAGAGGAATATAACTTGAGAAATATGTGGTTCAGTCTTCACTTACCTTTTGTTGAAAAAGTTTTCCAAAAGCTTTGGTTGATCTTCGTCTTCAAACGGTATAACGCAATGATGTCCGATTCTCAACTACACACATCTATCCTAATCCGAGACTTAACTAATTGTAGACTAGAAATCAAGATATAGTTTTAATCAACTAAATTTGACAACAAGCTTAATATAGAAACACTTGTGAGTTCGATCGAGCAATGCTCTAACAAATCTCCCCTTTTGTCAACTTTAGTGACAAAACTATCAATACATATGGATTAAAAAAATAAAGCTTCAAAAACTCCTCGAATCCATCATGCTTGTTTTTCTTGGTTTTTTCAACTCCTTGAATTCTTCGTTACTTCAAGTTACAATGATTCTGAACGTGTTCAACTCAGCATCGTTGTTGTTGAAGATCTGTAGCGATAACAACTTTGAAAACAAATATTCTCATTCGTCGTTAAACAAAAACATAGTATTATTATCTTCTCCAAAGTTCAATTGTATCACAACTTCGAAGTAAATCTACGGTGATATGTTTCTTCCCCTTAATCAATACTTACATCTTTTGCATAATAGGTGAAACCTATAGATATTGATTCACTCCCCCTTACATGATGATCCGTAAATCATATGTTTGTAGTACGATACTACTAATTAATTCGCCTGCTTTTTGTCAATAAAAATTGGCAAAGGTACGAAAATCATGGGATCGTAATGAATTCAACCAAAAAGATGCTTCAATACTGAAAGGAATTACATATCAACTTTTGTTTAGAAAATACCACAAAGTAAAAAATATTTAGCGCTCATCTAGGAGATTTAAGATACAAGCATCCCATATAAATTCCACAGCCACACACCCCACAAAGATATAGCAATTAAGCACAAGTTCAATTAAGAACTCTCCCCCATTTGATGTCATTCCCAAGAGAACAACATGAGTGACCTTTCTTTTGTAAAAAGAAGGATTTTGTCGGGCATTGAAAAATCACATGGATTTGTATCCTGAACATCGAGTTAAATTAATCTCAGCGCCAGTTATGAATGAAAAATGAGATAATTTTAATCGATATGGCTAAACATGAGAAAACCTTACGGAGTGTATAGTGCAGTAATAATACATACGGAGTGTATAGTGCAGTAATAATACAAAAGTGTGATCACAAGTAAATCGATACTGCGGAAAAAAAACTCAGAAATTTTGTTCTGTTTTCAATTTTGAAAACATAATAGATTTAACTTTTGAGCATATATGAGATATCAGTTCAATTTACAAAAAGTAAATGACATATATATCTCATAAGAGTTTGCAATATATTAAACCAATAATAATTACATATTGCAAGTTCATCTTCCAAAAACTCTAGAATTTAAATAAATAAATCTAAAAACATGCAAGATGGAAATCGTTGAAAATAGATTGTGTAATCACAATATTTACGATACCAAACCTTAGTAATCCTTCTCGAACACAAGAATAAATTCTCACAAGAAGTTTCCTAGTACTTAAAATCTTTGAAAAATTCTTTATCATCTCTCCGAACTCCTTATCAACAATAGGCATAGGAACATACGGTTCATGAATGAAAGAGTTAGTTCCCAAAACCTTTGTTAGGTTGTTGTTTGACAAGTTCTTTTTGTAGTTTGAGAGATTTTTATATAATCACCTTCAATCTCTGCACTTCCTTCTTGGTTTTATTAAGTTCTTCAATAAGAGTTTCAAATCTTTTCTGATTGGAGCGATTTGCTCTTGGCTTCTTCATATTTTTCCTTTTCCTTTTAAGAGATGAGTCACAAGGATTAGACATTTATTGTTCCTTTTTAGTTGGATGAGTATCAACAACCATTGGAGCACAAAGTTCACGAGAAGATGTTGTTCTTGGAGTCTCCATAATTCGTAAGAATAAATGGATTTGTGAAAACACAAAATATATTGCTCAATAAGCAAAACTTCTTGTGAAAGAGAGATGAGTCTTAAAGTAGAAGACCATGCAGGAATTCGGAACATCAAGAGTTCACGTGCCAGAAAAGATACATAAAACTTAAGAATAATGAAATATCACTTTTATCCTTCTTAGTTTCCACAAGGGTTTTTTTTTTATTTGATAATAATAAAAAAATAATTAAGAAAATGTTGTGTTTATAAAAATATGATTTGATAATAATATTGACATTGTGTTTATAAAGAAAATAAAAATATGATTTGATATTGATATTGTGTTTGTATAGATAATAAAAAATATGATTTGATATCGTATTTATATAAAAAAAAAAGTTATTTGATAATAAATTTATCTATCTATATTATAAAAAGAAGTATTGTCTCTCTTGGATATAATAGACGACCATTGATTTCGACGATCCCACGACTGGGATTGATAGTTGGCGAGATATATATCCGTCCGTTTTAGACATATAATTTTGAGAGATATATATATGTCTATCTGTTATATATGGTTGAGGTTTTGTTAATTTTGGACGGCACTGATTTGCCGCGGCCCGGGATCAAAGCAACGAGATACTAGTTGTTCCTTATATAACTCTGTTTCCTTGGTTATATCGATTTCCGAAAATAACGAAGTTTCACAAGCTAATATTGATTGCACCCTAATCTACTAGACTCTCCCTACAGGATTTATTTCCAAACACTTTCACTAATTGAAGAGCGTACTATACATTGCTTGACTACACGACAAAGCAGATAAGATGCAAGGAGGTAGTTTGACCTGAGCTAAAGTTTCTTGTAGCTCAGAGATTATTGCAGTAGCAGAGTTACTTGGGCCTGCCGTGTCCGAATGTGAAGTAAGTGAGTTACTTGGACCTAATGTTTCTGGATGGGCTCTCACAAAATCCACGGCGGCTATGAACATCGCTTTGCGTACAAGTTTCTTTTGTGAAGCGTCCTGTATGGCCGCTGCTGCCTCTGCTGCAACCTGTTTCTCCTTTTCTATTCTTTTATTTTTTTACTACCTGTAAGATAATTAGCCAGTTCAATGCAAGTGTAGATAATCAGTATGTTTAATGTAAGTGCACTAATAGTACCCTTCGATCTTATCAAAAAAAAAAAAAAAAACAAAACAACATGACAAAGTAACTGTATTAAACACACACGACAAATCATCACTAAAGAAACACATCGACATGTTATAGCAAGTTTGCAACAAGAAGTAAACAGAAGAGCTTACAAGAAAAGAAAAGAAAAGAAGAAAAAAAAAACAGATTTCATGTCACGACAAAAAAGGGCAAGTTCTTTTTTCTTTTCTTGGGCTAGCTTATATTTTAGAAAGGCGAACAGTGTTAATGGGACAAGGTTCTAAAGCAAATATATGACATATGCTTGATGACCTTTCAGCTTCCTGAACCTCTAATTCTAGAAAATCATAACGCAAAATCCATAGCAATTATCAAATTTCGTTCTTTTGAAAATCAACTTAAGTTTGCCGTGACTATACTAACTCGATTGAAGACGGATATCCTTAGCGCCAAACATAAATTTACAAATAAATAAATAAAGGGGCCACGTTCGGGCTTATGGTCGTGGCTAATTTGACCCGACCAACAAAATACTGGAATTTATGTAAAAGAGCATGGCCGGGACTTCAGGTTCCGACTAATTTTGTCCGACCAATAGAATAACTAGAATTCGCGTAAGGGACATTACCGACGTTGTAGGTCCCGGCTAACTTGACCCGACCGACGAAAAAATGGAATTTATGCAAGGGATAACGGTCGGGGATGTAAGCCCCAACTAATTTGACTCGACAAACAAGATGTTGAAATTTGTGTGAGGGACCACGGCCGGGGCTGTAGGTCCTAGCTAATTTGACCCGACGAATGGTATACTAGAGTTTGCACAAGGGACCACGGTCGGGGTATAGGCCCATCCTAATTTGACCCGACCAACGAAATACTGGAGTTGGCGCAAGGGACCACGACCGAGGCTATAGGCCCCGGCTAATTTGATGCGACCAACGAATTACTGGAATTTGCGCAAAGAACCGCGACCGAGACTGTAAGTCCCAACTAATTTGACCCGACCAATAAAATACTAGAATTTACGTAATGGACCACGAACCCGACCAATAAAATACTTGAATTTGCGTAAGGTACCACATCCGGGGCTTATAATTTGACCATGACTAAGAAAACACTAAGGACATGCTTAAGAGGCCACGACTTACAGTCGCGACTAATTTGACCCGACCAGAAAAACAATAGAACATGCTTAAGAGGCCACGACGGGGCTGTAAGTCCCGACTAATTTGACTCGACCAACAAAACACTAGGACATTGAAAAGACGAGGGTACCCAAATATACCTCAATCTAAAACTTTTCCACGTATAAGTGATTGTCTATGGACTGAGTCGAGACAATACAACTAATCGGTTCACACTTCGTGTGATCGTCTATGTATACGAGATCGAGACAATACAACAACTGAAAAGGCGAGGGTACCCAAATATACCTCAAGCTAAAAAAATTCCTACCTATAAGTCCTTTCACCGAAAGTGATTGTCTATGGACTGAGTCGAGACAATATAACTAATCGGTTCACACTTTGTGTGATCGTCTATGGATACGAGATCTAGACAATACAACAACGAAGTATATTTACTTGATAAAATGGTTCGGACTTAACCAAACACAATAGGATTGCTTATCAAGTAAATAGGAATTAACGCTTGTGCAATTTACTTTAATTATAATAAAACAATTATAATGCGGAAATATAAAGTAAATGACACAGCAAGATTTTGTTAACGAGAAAACCGCAAATGCAGAAAAATCCCGGGACCTTGTCCAGAATTGAATACTCTCAGGATTAAGCCGCTACACAAAATTAAACCAACTTCGTATAGTTGAGACCAAGAAACTAAACCTATAGTTCACCTAGTTCCGTCTGTATTCCCACGCCTCCGACCTATGAATAAGTCGCGTACTTAGAACAATTCCTTTGGTTCATATTCCAAACAGTAAAGGAACAACAAATCTGTTTGGTATCAACTCTCTTCAACCAAGTGATATGAGTTCGACAAAGGCTCTTCTGTTTATCTCAATAAACTCCTTCGTCAGGTTCTTAGATCTATCTTATTTTCAACTACCGAAGTAATTGTTAAGATTTTGCAATCAATACTTTTAATCACAAAGAATAGTATTGATGCCGACCTATACAACTAATAAATCCAATCTACCACAAGGATAAACCGATTATAGTTGGATCCTCTTATACCGAAACAAGTATTGTGCACACCAAAGATTATGAGCCCCAAATCAGAAATCTTCAATATCTTCAAATCTTCTTAGATCTTCAATAAACGCCCGCACACAACAACTTGAATCTCTTGTGATCAACCATGCACAGAACGGAGTCTGTTAACAATGGATTATCACAAGATCGTCTTTAGCACTAACAACAGTCTAAAGATCCCTGTCAAAACTTCGATCTAGTTTGAGTGAATTTTATATCAGAAAAGAAGATTCTCAAGAATAAACAAACTAGGTGCAATCAAAGTTCAACCACCGTTAGTCAATCAAATCAATCGAAAACACAAGATAAACCGCAATTATCTAGTTTCCCACCAACGGTACTCGTAGAGCTTCTCAATCCCAAAGAAGACTTTAAACTGAGCGGCCATAAGAGATTTCGCCTAATTAGGTTACTCTCCTCTCCGAATAGGCGGCTTCACCAGTAACAACACAACCGAGGAAGTTTGTTGTCACGAAGGATTAGTTTGCTAGAAATGCAAACTTCAAGTATTTATAGACAATGAAATTTGGATACCAAGGAATTTCCAAAACCGAAAATATTCTCAAATATATTCAATATATTCCAAATTCGGTTTCCATAATTCCTGGAAATGCTCTTTCCAAAATAATGACCGAAAATCTCTTTGGAAAATCTTAACTAGTAAATGCACATTACTAATTCTCGTTTTCCTAAAATAAAATTAAAAACCTTAAATAAAAGATTTATAACTTATTTATGTTTCGATCCTGGGATTTCCTTCTTGTAGCTATTAAGGAATAACTTTGAACAATAAAAGATAAACATTACTGCTTGTGTTCAAAGTGTGTCGACATTTGTAAGTCCTCTTTCATACTTACAACCTTGAAACCGATTTGCCATACTTCCAAACAAGTTTAGAATTGGTTCATTTGACTTTCAAGAACTATGTGATTGATAAAGAAACACTCAATCACAAATCATGGGTTTAACGGTTCTACCAAAACAAGTTTCTGTTCTACATCCATGTGAGTACTGTGCATAGTTGATAGACACATTTTTGTGTCTGATATAATCTCAATTGTATATATTGTTAGTGTTCGATTTTGTATTTATTATGGCTTTTTATGTTTTTATAGGTGTTTTTGGAGAAATAAGCTTTTGCGGAAAAATTGGCTCGAAAAGTGGTATTTGCGCTCGTGGGAGGAAATTACTATTCGGACCCTCATTTTGGATAAGGGGTAACCTAATTACTAAGGGGCACCCCATTTCCAGGCAACTAATATTTGCACCCCATCAGAGGATAAGGGGAGGTCATCTTCCCAAATTCATATTAAGTTTTGCGGGAAATGTGTTTGTTTCACGGCAAAATTAGGGATGGATTTTTGAAGGTTTTTGGAGAGATTCAATCGCCGGAACTTGTTGGGATGGACTTGTTATAGATAAACAGGGATGGTATGTTCGATTAATTCGAAGAGCTTTGGCCAGAACATCGACTTGGATCGAAACAGAGGGAGGAAGTTACGGGATACTTGGTTGTTGGTTTTAGGCGATATTTTCTCGGGTTTCTCTCGCTGGATTGGATTGATATGGGCCTGTTAATGATAAACAGGATTGGTAATTGGGTAGGAATCGTAAACTTTGACTTGGAGTTAAACAGGAAGCTATACGGTTCATGCCGTACGCAAAAATGGAAGTTTTCTTTTGATTCTCGAAACAAGAGAGATATCCACGGGATTTACGTGTGGAAGTTACTGGGACATTAGGGAAGAGTATATCTTGTTGAGATTTTATCTCCTTCTAGGGAGTTTGTAGTTAACAAAAACACGCGTGGAGGAGAAGAAATAAAAGGGAATTTCCGAGAATTGTGATGAAAGAAAGAAGGGTTTTGGTAAGATATTTTGACCCTGTTATGTATATATATCGTGGTTGGAGTTCAGTGAGTGGTCATCGAGACTTTGGGGGACGTTTGGAAGTTTGGGAGCACAAGGAAGAATCCGGGAACAGCCCTAGTTGCGGGCAGGAAGAAGAAGTTGAGCACATAAGACGAGCAAAGTCGGTCATTAATTAGTGACCTATAGTTTCAAATTCAAAAGCTTTGTAACATTTTTCCAACAATTTTCCAACAACTATTTGAGTTTGCAACTCGTTAGAGTTCTTTGTATGTGAGTGAGTTACGTAACAATTATATACATTACAAACTCGATTCTTCTTCAATAAAACACCTATTCAGCCATGCGTTATTATTTTGAGCGTGTTTTTGATATGAGGAGCTAAACCCCAACACTGGGATGACGGAGGAAGCCATATTTCATGCGTGTGGTAATTATATTTAATTCTTTCATGACTTTTTGCATGGATTGTTAATTGTTTTATGGTTTTTATTGAATGATTGTGATTTCAATTGATGGGTTATACTTAGGTTAAGTCTTTTGATATCCCACGCTTTAGATATACAGTCGTTGCTTTTCAAAAATCTATCTTGGCAAAACATAGAGTCAATATTTTATTATTATTTGAGCTAAAATTGTCTAGAATAAATATATGAATCGCATGAATGAATTTTATGGTGGAATCCGAAGTCCCAGTTCTCTCGATATTTGTGACAAACTTGTGTATATATTTTCTTTATTTTTAGTGTTTTATAATTTTAAGTCTGAAATCGAGTCTTTACAAGTCTGAGTGAACGACAACCTATTACCACTTTACTACAACTTGTTAAAATCACATCAATAGTCACACTAGCTTCCCAAAATTCGGTTGACTAGGTACTAGGATCGGTTCCCCACATATATATGGTATCTAACTTATATGTGTTGCACATGTTCATAGGATCGGTTCCCCTTTGCCTAAAAACGTGTTGCACATGTCCATAGGATCGGTTCCCCTTTATGCTACAAACTTGCTGCACATCATACAAGGATCGATTCCCTTTGTGATGTGTTGCATCTCTTCATAGGATCGGTTCCCCTTTACCCATATTCGGTCCTACACAATCACAAACTCGATCATACCATCTCAGGTGATTACTTAAGATCGGTTTCACTAATAAAAGTCATACCAATACATAATTCAGGCCTTTGTGAATAGTTTTACCAAGAACACAAACAAGTCGTGAGCGGTTATAATAAATCACACATATTGGATGTTCACAAGATATGCAATGAATAACAATCCCAATAACGCCTGGCCATTTTTTTTTCGATTCATAAACAAGTTTATGAACTTACTTCCTTAAAACACATGTAAAACATTATTTCCTAGGATGAAATCCTCACCTTTTACCCATACATAATCACAATAGCATTTAAACGATTATGTCGATGTATTATCTACAAAGTTTAATGGTTAAGCAATAAACTTCATATTGTATACCTTAATACTATGTCTATTTAGAGTGTTCATGCTTCGCGGTTTCATTTTCAATATGCACGACTTGAAAGATACATTAGGGAATTAAACAGTTCAAGTCAAATATCACTAACCTCAAGTGGAAGGATGATGTTGTCGTTGTAGCTTCTTACTTCTTCACTTCTTCAAGTCTTCGCAATACCTGTAATGTCTCATATCCTAATACTTTCAAGCTAACCTATACGAAGTTGGCTCTAGTACATAATCAAGCGACTCTTAAAATGAGTTTTGATTCACTAAAATATGACAACCAAACTTGACATACCAACGCTTGGTGGGTTAAACCGATCAATGCTCTAACAACAACGAAGTATGTTTACCTGATAAGAGGTCCGGACTTAACCAAACACAATAGGATTACTATCAAGTAAATAGGAATTAAAGTTTGTTTTTTTACTTCTAATTATAATAAAAACAATTATAATTGCGGAAATAGAAAAGTAAAAGACACAACAAGATTTTGTTAACGAGGAAACCGCAAATGCAGAAAAACCCGGGGACCTTGTCGAAATTGAATACTCTCGGGATTAAGCCGCTATACAAAATCAAACCAACTTCGTATAGTTGAGACCAAGCAACTAAACCTATAGTTCACCTAGTTACGTCGGTATTCCCACGCCTCCAACTTATGAATAAGTCACGTACTTGGAACAATTCCTTTGGTTCGTATTCCAAACAGTAAAGGAACAACAATCTGTTTGGTATCAACTCTTTTCAACCAAGTGATGTGAGTTCGACAAAAGGCTCTTCTGTTTATCTCAATAAACTCCTTTGTCAGGTCCTTAGATCAATCTAACAACAACTACCAAAGTAATTGTTTAGATTTTGCAATCAATACTTTGAATCACAAAGAATCGTATTGATGCCGATCTACTCAACTAATCAATCCAATCTACCACAAGGATAAACTGATTATAGTTGGATCCTCTTTAACCGAAACAAGTATTGTGCACACCAAAGATTATGAACCCAAATCAGAAATCTTCAAAGTCTTCTTTTTCTTCAAAGTCTTCTTAGATCTTCAATAAACACTTGCACACAATCAACTTGAATCTCTTGTGATCAATCACGCACAGAACGAAGTATGTTAACAATGGATTATCACAAGGCGTCTTTAGAACTACAAACAGTCTAAAGATCCCCGTCGAAACTTCGATCTAGTTTGAGTGAATCTTATATTAGAAGAGAAGATTCTCAAGCATAAAAAAACTAGGTGCAATCAAAGTTCAACAACCGTTAGTCAATCAAAATAATCGAAAACTAATAATAAACCGCAATTATCTAATTTCCCACCAATGGTACTAATAGAGCTTCTCAATCCCAAAGAAGTCTTTAAACTGAACGGCCGTAAGAGATTTCGCCTAATTAGGTTATTTTACTCTCCGAATAGGTGGTTCCACCAGTAACAACACAACTAGGTAGTTTTGCTGGCTCCGAGGATTAGTTTGCTAGAAATGCAAACTTTGGTATTTATAGACCAAGGAAGTTTAGACACCAAGGAATTTCCAAAACCTAAAATATTCTCAAGATATGCAATATTCTTGGAAATGCTTTGTCCAAACATTGTCCGAAACTTCCTTATGGTAACTACTTGTATTTGCTGCACATGTCCATAGGATCGGTTCCCCTTTCACTAAAAACGTGTTGCACATGTTCATAGGATCGGTTCCCCCATCTGCTAAAAACGTGTTGCACCTCTTACAGGGATCGATTCCCCTTTGTGATCGGCTGCACCTCTTCATAGGATCGGTTCCCCTTTGCCTAGAGTTGGTCATATCAATAACACTAAATCGATCATACCATCTCAGGTGATTACTTAAGATCGGTTTCACTAATAAAAGTCATACCAATACAAAAGTCAGGCCTTGTGAATAGTTTTACTAAGAACATAAACAAGTCATGAGCGGTTATACTAATCACACAATACCAATAAGCCTAGCGATTTCCCTTTCGATTCATAAACCAAGTTTATGAACTACTTCCTTTAAACGAATGTAAAATATTGTTTCCTAGGATGAAATCTTCACCTCATACCCATACATAATTACAATAGCATTCAAACGATCATGTCGATGTCTTATATACAAAGTTTAACGGTTTAAGCAATAAACCTTGTATTGTATTCCTTAATACTACATCTAACTAGAGTATAATCATTCATGCTTCGCAGTTATGTTTTCAATATGCACGACTTGAAAGATACGTTAGGAAATGAAACAGTTCAAGTCAAATATCACTAACCTCAAGTGGAAGGATGATGTTGTCGTTGTAGCTCCTTACTTCTTCGCTTCTTCAAGTCTTCGCAATACTTGTAAAGTCTCATATCCTAATACTTTCAAGCTAACCTATATGAAGTTGACTCTAGTAAATAATCAAGCGACTCTTTAAATAAGTTTTGGTTCACTAAAATATGACAACCAAACTTGACATACCAAAGCTTGGTGGGTTCAACCGAGTTATGCTCTAATAAACATGATTAAGGGGCCACGACAGGGGCTGTATGCGCCGGCTAATTTGACACGACCGAAAAAACATTAGGGTATGCTAAAGAGGTCGCGGCTGTAAGCCTCGACTAATATGACCTGACCAGAAAAATAATATGACATGCTTAAGAGGACACGGGTGGGGTTGTAAACCCCGGCTAATTTGACCTAACCAACAAAACACTAAGACATGCTTAAGAGGCCACTGTACAGCCCCGGCTAATTTAACATCACATGAAACACTAACTGAAATTTTGTAGGAGAATACTGACCAGCCGACCAAACAAAAATAAAAAATCGAAAGAGGTTGAGCTCCGTCCGTAGGACGGGGTGATACCTAGTACGTTAATAAGATAATATCTCACTTAATTAATAGATTTTAGCGGTCCCAACATCATTAATTTATAGAGTTTCTACTGTATGTCACATTCCTTCCAGAATTACAGTAAAAAGCATAATACCGTGGTACAAAGGAGCTATTTTGGGATGCGAAGTCAAATGCCAACCAAATAGCCAGACAGTTGTGAGCAAGTATAGTTATTTCCTAGACAAAACATAAACTATCATGGAGCTGTCCAGTAAACAACTTCGTATCTTATGTATACAAAGATAACAAATAACAACACAAAACTTCAATTCAATACTAGAATACACTATTCAATCTCCAATCCGACCAGAAGTGTCTCACGATAATAAATCTGTATAAAAAATTATGTTCTCATATGATATATACCATTTACAATAGGTGAGATACAAATAATTACTTCCCACTAAGATTAATCAAGAATCCTATTATTGGGGCTTCAACCCAATAGGATTTTGGGGGCTTCGTATGATACTAATAGCCAAGGTATATCAAAAGTCAAAAATACGCTCACCTAAATTTAACTATTCATCATATAAAGAAAAGAAAAAGAAAACTAAATCTATAATCTTTTCCTTCTCTTCTTTTCTCATAATTTCATCTTGGTGGAAATGATGATCATGATTTCATCATGCTGAAAATGAAGATCATAAAAAAACTAAAACTAAAACTGTTATATTCTCCCTTTGTTTTCATTCACAAATCATGATAAATATGATGATCATAATTTAATCATCATCATGATTATCATTAAAAAAATCCAAAACTATTATCTTTTCGTTCTCCTTCTCCACTCATTCACAGTTCATGATGATCATAATTTTATCGTGATTGAAAAACGTGGGGTACCATGAATAAAAGAGTTAACTCATGCAAACATGTTAGGTTGTTGTTTGACAAGTTCTTCTTGTAGTTCAAGAGATTTTTGTAGAATCATTTTTAGTCCATGCATTTCCTTCTTGGGTTTCTTAAGTTCTTCAAGAAGGATTGTAAGCCTCTGCTGATTGGAGCGGTCGGCTCTCGATTTCTTCATATTCTTCCTTTTCCTTTTAAGATATGAGTCAAAAGGATATGACATCTCTTGTTCCTTTCTGGTTGGATAAAAATCAACAACCATTGGAGCATAGATTTCACGAGAAGATGTTGTGCTTGGAGTCTCCATAATTCGTAGGAATAAAATGGATTTGTGAAGACACAAATATATTGCTCAAACAAGAAAACGTCTTGTGAAAGAGATATGAGTCTTTTTGAAAAACATATTTACCATGCAAGGTTTCGGAGCATCAAGATCACGTACTCTAACAATACATACAACCTAAGAAGAATGACATGTCACTCTATCATTTCTTAAGTTTCTACATAGATCAAATTTTTCAATATCATTACTTGAGACATAGATGATGGAAATCAAATTAATAATATTCAAATTTGATCTAAAGCCCTAATGTGCAGAGTTCTTGTCTCTTTTAAGGGCACATGAGACAAGATGCACTTTCCAACACAATTAAATAGTGTTGAGGTGAGCAGTAGAGTGCTCACCACTAGGTTTCTGCAAGGAATTTGTAATACCCTTCTTTATGGAACGTTTAGCCCTAAATCTTCTCTTCATTTGAGATTTTACCTTTTCCTCTGAGACAATCAATCTTTTAGGAGAAGAAGAGTTAACTTTACGTACCTTAGGATTCGAGTTTTGAACAAATTTAAGCACATTTTCCAAACGACTAGCGCTCTGTTGCAGTTTGTTGACATACCTTAGTTTGTGTTTTTACTTGAAAAATTGTGTGAGTCTGTGACCCTCAATAGTACAATAAGGACATGTCGGTTTGGAGATTGATTCAGGAACGACATTAGCAGCTAAACACAGACTACCTGAAACATTAACAAAGCTTTTATTAGTATACGAAAGATCCATTACATCCTCCAATGATTTCGATGGAGAATCATCAACTAAATTATCAAGGTTGATATGTGTATTGCTACATTCATCAAAATTGATAATTTCACCCAAGAGTGCTACACTTGATCCATCATCTTATTCAGAATCATAATGATCAGAAGTTTCATCAAGCGTTGCAGCTAAACTCTTGTTGCCAATGTATTTTCTTCGATTTGGGCACTCATTGGCAAAGTGACCGAACCCTTTACACTTGAAGCACTGTGGCATATCCTCATTGTTAGTATCGTTAGAATCTTTGTTTTTCACAGAAATACGATTATGTGGCTTAGTTGACATAGGAGGATTTTCTCCAGTGAACCGTTTATTTCTCTTCATAAGAAGTTCTCTGAATTGTCTTATGATCAATGAAAATGAGTTATCAAGATTTTCATCTAAAAAATCAGGATCAACAAGATTTTTCACAGAGTTGTCAACACCTTCACTTTTAAGAGTTTCAATGTTTTTCAGTGCCTTGAACGCAATATCCTTTCCAACTTTGGATTGAAGTTCATGGTCAAAGATCTTTAACTTTCCAACTAAGGTATTTTTGGAAAGTGTTGTAAGGTTATTTCCTTCCATAATGACATGTTTCTTAGACTCGTATCTTGCTGGTAAAAATCATAGAATTTTCATCACAATGTCCTTTTCAGGAATGGTCTTCCCTAATGCATAACAAGCATTAACGGTTCCAGACACTTTTTGATTAAACTCATCAAACGAATTTTCATCATACATACGAAGATTTCTCAGTCATAATTTACGTTTTGAAGCCTAGCTTCTTTCTCTGAGGTATCTCATTCGAATACGGTTTCTAAGATATCCCAAGCATCTTTAAACTTAGTGCACGATGTCACATGGTGCTGAAGATCTTGTCTTATGGCGTGTATAATAGTATTTAACCCGTCAGAATTATGCATTGCAGCACTTACCTCAGTTTCACTATAATCTGCTAATCCTTTTGCAACAATGGTTCCGTCTCTAACAACTATCGGAGGATCGTATCCTATTACTACAAGTTTCCATGTCTGAAAGTCACGGGCTTCTAAAAATGAACGCATAGCAATTTCCCACCATAAGTAATTTGTGTCATCAAAGGCTAGCGGTACGTTTATCGAGACTGCACTCATGTCCATATAGTCGCTTCAAACATAGACTTATTAGGACTTTCGCGTGTTTGCCTTTTCTGATACCAATTGAAAAACGTGGGGGTACGAAAATACACCACCAACTTTTTTCTTAGGCAACCTGTATGGACTAAACTCAAATACAATTCCGAGAGTTCAACTTAATGAATCTCAATCAAGGAATTATATAAAGAGCTTATATCTGTTTCTCTCGTAATCAGAAAGTTTACAGAACCAAATCCGTGAACCTGATTATTTGAAAGAGTACATGGACGATCTCAAAAATCAATATCCAAGAATCAATCAAGTCAAATCCAACAAACAAAGATGGATATAACAACTTTGATTGATTTATGTACAACCTCTGATATTTCAATTATAAAGATAAACAATATAATGCGGTAAAAGAAATAACATATACACCAGAATTTTTTTTGAACGAGGAAACCGCAAGTGCAGAAAAAACTCAGGACTTTGTCTAGTTTGAGCACCAAACTGTATTAAGCTACAAACACTAGCCTACTATCATAATTTCGGATTGGAATGTAGTTGCGACCGAATTAAACCGTCACAACGATTCAGTTACAGTGGCGCTCCTTACACCTCTTGAATCCCAACATGACTCTGCACAAATGATTTCCTTAGGTAATTTCCTTTATAGCCTAAGAGTTGCTTCAACTCAATTGAAGACTTTAAACCAATTTGCAACCACAGATAAGCCTATTTGTAATTTCCGTTCTGATCAAAGATCAAGGTGAGGTAGGAAATCGATTGCAATAGACAAAGTCTAGCAAACCTCAAAATCCGGTCTTATGATTCCCGAAGAGCAGCCTAGATTATTTTTCACCTCATAAGTCGAAATTTGTGGAATCACAAAGTCTGACACAAAGATACTTTGTGAGGAGGACTCTAGTTTACAACTAGACACACAAGAATAATGGCATGGATTCAAACATCCTAGTTTTTAGAAGTTCTCCTTTTATAGACTTCCAAGTTCAAGGTTGCTTTAGGTTTAAGCTAAGTTAGCTTTGGAACCAAGCAATCAATAATCACCGTTAGATGAAACTTGAGATTAACATAACAAAATATACACTCTGGTTAGGATGGACCGTAACCGAATTGTGTACAATGACTAGTTCATGTAGGTTAGCCAAAACTATCCAATTAAATGATAAGATTAACCATTTTCATATAACACTTTAAGACTTTTCCTGAATCACACATATGATCAAAAATGTTTAGATAGTGTTTTTAGAGAGTTGTTCAAATGCCGATTAACTCAAAGGAATAATTGCGATACATCTGAAACTGATCGACATGGTAAGTACGTGTACTGTACCTATTCGTGAATGCCTTTGTCATGGTACGTGTACCGGCTATGGATATCCTTAAGACAAATAACGAGTTCAGAAACTCACAGATGTTTTATGGTTTGCATAGCGGGTATGCGTACCGTTTTCGGTATCAAAACCAACAGATCTTTACCGTTTTACATACTGGTATGCGTACCGTTCTTGGTTCACGAGTCACAGACTTTTTGTGGTATGAACACCGGGTATGTGTACCACAAAGTTGCTGCCGAACTATAGCTACGCCGATACGTGTACTGGGTACATGTACTGCGGCTCAGGCCTTATAAAAGTTCTCCCAATATGTGAACTGGTATGCATACTGTCTTGTATCCAGATTAACAGTAGTTTTATATCTCTCTAATAATCAATATGAAACATTCCTGAATAATATCAATGACACATATCACTGTTCCAAGCTATTTTCAAATGATTAAATCTTGAATCACAATTAAGGCATGAACAATAAATTTTTCTTAACCAAATTCATTAAGTATGAACAAATGTTCTTAAGCTTAAATAGTCATATTTCGAGAAGATATCAAGATAAACTTAACTCGAAATTTCTATTATGCATGTACTATCTAATTTAGTCATGCGACAATGTCTCATAGATAGAAAGGTGAAAACTTGAGAAATAGGTGGTTCAGTCTTCACTTACCTTTCGATGTTGAAGTTCTCCAATGCTCCTGTTGATCTTCGCCTTCAAACGGTAGAACGCATTGATATCCGAATCTCAACCACACACTTCTATCCTAATACGAGACTGACTAAATGTAGACTAGAAATCAAGATATAGTTTTGACAACTAAATTTGACAACAAGCTTGAGATAGCAATACTTGTGAGTTCAACCAAGCAATGCTCTAACAATGATGATCATAAAAAAGAAAAAATAAGAAAACCCACCAATTTTTTCTACTTTTGACGGCTAAAAAATCGATTCGACGAAACCAGTTTCTGAAACTGTTTACGGCTGGGAGTTCTTACTTCCCCAACCATAAATCATATATCACAGATGGAAAAATATGCGATCGCCATAAAGTGAGTACACGGTTGGGAAAATAAAAATTCCCCTCCCTAAGTAGGTACCTACGATTAGGATTTCATAAAAGTAATTTTGATAATCACACATTAAAAAAAAAAAAAAAAACAGAGGCTTACTTTCGGCAAGGTTTTCCTAACCGAAAATACATGTTTTGGGTTGGTTTTCCCAACCATGTTTTTTCGATTTTTTTTTGTTTTCAGAACCGGTTACGTCTGGTTTTCCCAGCCGTAAATAACAAATACAACTTGGAACACCTCAGTTCCCAACCATTTTTGCGTTCTACGGTTGGGTCTACAAATTATCCTAGCCATAACATACCAAGAAACCCAAAATTTTTCCTTGATTTTTTACGTATTTGAATCAACAAAGTTATTATTGGGAGTTGATTATAAGGTTTTCCTTAGTATTTTTACGAAGAGTTTGATCCTTTTTTTCTCTCAAAGTTTTTGAAAAAAAGTTCATCAAAATCATCCTTCTCCATCAAAATCCAGGAAGAAAACAAAACAATTTTTTAGAATAGTCTAATCCAATCACTAATTATAATTAGGTTGGTTAAACATCATAATTAACACTAATTCACAAAAGGGTATATTAGACATTAAGAAATATATAATATGATAGGGGATAGCTTCATTTACTATTTCATGACCCTGTGAAGCCTCAGATTTTCCACTTTCCACCCCTTTTGTAGCCCCAATAATAGGATTCTTAATCAAACAGCTCCTACTTCCCTGTTTAAATAGTCAACAAACATCCTTTTTGCCATATTTGCATCTGCAGGCGGTGCTGGCCCACTCAAGCTGGACTGAGCAGTCAATTTTAAGAATGTTCGACGCAAGCTCCGAAGCTGTGGCAACCCAACAGATCTCTGAATGTTTATGTAGATTGCTGGTCAAGGTATTAAAGGCAATGACAAAAAATATACATATTTAGAGAATGTATCATCATAATACTCAGTGAAAGATTCAAAGAGTATGCTTGAAAAAGAGAGGAGGATTAAACATCTATCGCATAACCTGACTAGACTTAACTGCCTTGTGTTTTCGACTAAACATATATACAGAGATCTGTCAGCCCCTTAGTGTCAAAAGATATGCAATTCTGCTCATAAAAAGTTATACAAGCCTACGGAAAAGATATGCAAGGGTAATTTTTTTCTTTGTGCAAGGACGAGCTCCCAGATTTTAAGGTTCTCCTCAAAAAAAAAAAAACCCAACAGTTCTCACCCATATTAGAACCATTTAAAACCAATCAAGAAACTAAACAGTAAAATAGATGGTAACCAAACATCTAGTGGGTTCCAAGTTGTAGATGTGCAACTCTTTTCTGAAGTAAATAAGTAATCTAACCATATTAATTTTGTAGAAATAATGGTTGCATTGTCAAGGTCTTGACAATTGACTATGGTATGCCTAGTCTATGATTCGTAGGTGTAAATATAAAGCAATCACAGACAATGAAAGGTTTCAAATATGGAGGATATGGTTGGTAAATTTTGACCAAGAGAAATGCCATTCGTAGGTCCTCCGAGTGCTTGTGATTGTGCTTCTATAATCGCATTGATAACCTCCTGCAAATACGTTAAGAAAAAGTTTGCTTCAAAATCTAGCTAATAAAAGCCAATGATCAAAAGAAATTCTGTATGCATAAGTTATTGACCAACTTATTCCCAACAACAACCTGTGTTGCACGATCCATCTCATAAAGTGAATTTGCCTCAGAAACACGAACCTGAACACAACACATTCATTAGTTCAGAAATAAGAAATGCTCAATTGTTTAAACACGCAATTGATGTAAAACCCACATATATACACAATAACTATAACACATACGTTTTGAGTAGCGACAGTAGGCTGGAGAAGTTTAACACTTTTGGTCCTTGAGTCTACTTTTTTGGTCAAATATGATACAGCCTCGACAATAGCAGCAGATGACTGTTCTATTCTATCTGCTTAGCAAGATGACAACAACAAAAACAAGAGAATTATGCAAGTTTAACTAAGAGCAGTTGTAATTCTCATTCGTAATCTTTAACTCAAACCAAATAGGCTAACTTGGAAACCTATTGATGTTACATTAATCTTTGAAGTACTTTGTTTTGATCCAAGCAAACATATAGCTTATTACTAGAGTTCATAAAATTACCATACCAATCTAAACTTAAAGTGAGTTTATACCTTTAGAAGGATATAACTCAAAAAGCGGACAATCCCACCGATTGCGTCTATCTGGTTTTTCAAATCTTCTTATTAAATCTTCAAATCTGTTCAATCAAAATTTCCCAAACTCTTAAATCCATGATTTATAATAATCTTCTACTTCAACATGCCTCAACAGGTCAGCAGGAAAGACAACTAGTAGCGCCAAATAAGTACAAACTAACATTAAATTCGACAATAAAGCTGTCAGAGTTTTATTAAGTCAACAAGTTCAGATAGACAGATAGATGTTAACTTAATATATCCCATTTTGAGGATTCCTTTTAATGCACAAAATGTATCTTTTATCCTCCTTAACTAATTTGGTAAATTGCTAGGAAACTCTAGTTGCTTCATCTGAACAGAAGAAGTGATAAGTGAAACATTCATAATAACATATTTTATCTTAAGTCTTAACAGTTTAACAAACGTATTTCTTCCATATTGAATCCCTGAAATAACTCATTAAGGAGTTTCATCCGGGGTTTCTCTACAGTCTGTATTGTTCTCTTTCTCTTCTATCTTTATACTGTGCCCTCAACAATTGATCAAACTTTTTAAGCATAACAGCTGGACTACAGTTTCTTAGTCAGAACTGATTAAAACAAAATACATGGATATGAAGCACACACTGCTGCATATGTTCTAGTATGTGGAAGAGGTTATAAATGTTTAAGAAACAATAACCAGGCTATAGGTCATTCAACAAGTGGGATAACAAAACCGAAAAGATTAGTAATTGCTTTTAACATGAAATTTGAACTCACATTTTGTCGTTGTATGATCCTTCAGCTTTCTCTATCCGTTCCTTGTTCCACTCTCTACAACTACTTTCTTCTACATCACAAAATAGCTGTAAAAAGCTCAATCAAGCATCATTGATATGAAAAATAAATTTAAATGTGAGAATAAAATAATTAAACAAGATAATGATCAAAGGTTCTTACTACACAATATCTTATTCCAGCAGCACGAGCCAAACACCATAATTCATATCGGTAACCCTGTAATAGAAAGAATATCACACCTGGATTAAATATCAGATGGCCGAAGATGAAACTAGTTCAGAATAACAATGAAACTGAAAAATTCCTGCGATCAGTATCTGTACAGAGTTCTTATTGTTATCCTACTCTTCAGAACATATGAAACTAATTGTTCTTATAAAAATCCTTATAAAACGAAGGTTCACTTTCTTTTAATTGTTTAAATGCAGTTGAGATGCACATCTAATTCATACAAGAGACTCATAGGATTATACCCTGTCATAGCCTGACAAATAAGCAAATGAATAAGAATATAAATGTAACTGTTCTCACCTTAATGCTGTTCAAAGAGTCTACAATGACGATATTGTCCTTTGGCAAGGATCTATCAACTTCAGATCTTAGTACCCCCCTTAAATTCTTTTCCGCAGTCATATCTACCAAAAATACAAGAACAATCATTAAGAAAAGTGCGTATACGGAGAAAGCAATGGGAGACGAAAGAACCAAGAGCAAGAGCTGCATGACAATCTCTAAGATAATTTAACTCTATAACAAGTTCATCTAAACAAAAACACTATGCTCAAAACTATTGAAATTCAATCAGAAACTATCAAAAAAATATACTATTGATATGCTAAATCATTCAATCTAAGTACCAGAATGGTAGAAACAGATTCTCAAATCGAATTGAAACCCAGTTTTTTCACAGCCTAAAACCCAGAGCCAAAGTGATTAAAACAAACATACTAGGGTTTCTTAAGCTATTCTAAGAGAGAAAGAGAGAGAACTAACCAGCATAACTTTGATTTCGATCAAGATGAAAAGAAGATTCATCAATAATCCTGATAGTTAGTTTCTGATCTACGGCATGAAGAGCATCAGACAAGCACTGAGCAGCAATTGATTTACCACTACACGGTTGACCACATATCACAACCATAGCCATGTTTTTCCTAGAGAAAGTATTCAGCAGTATCAAAACTTGTCTGGTAAAAGACTTTAAACCCTTTGGTCCGGCCGGCCCCTGTAAAAGACTTTAAACCCTTTGGTCCGGACGGCCCTGATAGAGAAGTAGGGAAAGGCCCGCTTTGATTTATTTTTTTATTTTATTTTTGGCTGAGAGAAAGAAGTAAAATTTAGAGCTCGCTTTAGGAGTGTGACTTTGTGCACCCCTGCTAAACCAGGGGTGCACATTCCTCCTCGTCTGATAGGCTCTTCACTTAACCATGGTTATTTATTTTTTTTTATTTTTTTTTTCTTAAAGTTTTGGAAATTGGACCATCTTTGGAGAAATAAAAAAGATTTCCTCTCTTCCCTCTTATCTCTTGACTGATTCATCTCTTCCAAAAAAAAGAAAAAAAAGAAAATGGATCCCTCGATAATGACTTGAAGTTACAAATGTTTAAATGTTGGGGTTTGAATGAAGTTCTAACTAGAGACAGACGTCATTTTTTTTCTTCATTTTTCTACTTTGATCTCAGTTTTCGGAAGTCTTTTTTTCTTTTTTTCTGACCGTGATAAAGACCAGAAAATCTCAAGTAACGGCACATGATCTTAACGGATTATCCAACTCTGATGATGATTTTCCACTAATTATTGACGGAATAGATAGGAATTATTGTTTTAAGCAAGTCCCAGGAAAATACTGACGGTATATATAGTCACAATCTCCATTCTCATTTAATTAGCCAACATCATGAAAAGTGAATGAAACCTTATCATAAAATCTCAATAATTTGTTGATTTACGTTTTACTCTCAACTTCTTGAGAACTTCCGTGGATTTGCTAAACCCATTCACTTTATTGTTTATCAACACCAATATCCTACGATCTGATATCAATCAAATTTCTCTCTCCCTTTATAGTTTACACGAAATATTGATGATGGGTAAGATAATAAGGAAATCTACATCACATTTATATGGGATGGAAAATTAAATTAATTTTTATTTTAGTAATACAAGTGCCTCCATTCTGTTATCAGAGGTTCTCTGTTTTTTCCTAAAGCTATTTCGGTTGAAGGCTTGAAGCTCCTGTGTGGAAAAAAAAAAGGAATTAAGTTATAGTCGCATCTTCCACAAGAGGAACAAAGTGAAGAAATAGAAATGTATATAGATAATAATTAATAGGGTTGTGATTTTTAATCTTGTACTTCAATTCCCCATGCATTACACCTATTGTAAAACACAGTAATTGTAGATATTAGATAGGATTAAATCAGGGTTAGATCACAGCCAATGATAAAAGGAGGAATGTGCACCCCTGGTTTAGTAGGGGTGCACAAAGTCGCACTCCTTTGATTTATTTAGAATGTGCATTTAAGAGCTAAATATTGTTTTTTTTTTCTTCTTCTAATAATCTTTACGGCTTGACAAAAAAAAAAAATTAGAGCAATAGTTTTTGTAAGATCCTATAATATTTTTTTAGGAAGTATTGTTTTTTTTTTCTTCTTCTTCTAATAATCTTTACGGCTTGACCAAAAAAGAAATTAGAGCAATAGTTTTTGTAAGATCCTATAATATTTTTTTAGGACATAAAATTCTAAATAATCTTGAATCTTTGGTTATAGTTGACTCCGTGGCTTGCTCGTAGAATTCAATTCTAGTGTTTTTCATGTAAAAACAATTCATGAACTCTACTTTATGGAGTTGGAAATGTATTCAACGGCTTCGAATCGTCTGTGTCAGATTATTGGTATGCCCTATGTGCCAATACATTTCAGACACATGTCTTTCCTTATATCCCGTTGACTTGTTGCATATATTTTTCTATATTTCAGTGTTTTCAAAAAGGGGTTTGTTATCAAGTAAGGAAAGACAGGTAAAAAAAATCACAGCTGTCTGTCTGGTCAATTTTGTGCTCTCTTTCGATATTTTTTCTCTTGATTCAAAAGAACTGTTTTATATTTTGTTATTAATCAAACCTGAATGAAACTTAAAATTCATTGCAAATATTAACGCATTAATTGGAAATATATATCCTTTAGCTTCTGGGTTCGATTCGAATTCGAAGATAACTAGAAAATATGTTTGGATGCAGTCAAGTCATGACTAAACCAACTATTCCACATTTATGAAGTTGAGTTTCTCTTTACTTATAAAAGCAGACTTGCATCTGATCTTATTTCAAAGAAAATAGATTGACGACTTCGTGCTCCCAATAGTATAATGAAGATCTCACTAAACAAAAATGATTATCCTCATCTACAATCCTTATTAATCAAAAAAACATAGTTAATAATGAAAAATTCAAAGATAAATAAAATCTTATGTAGTTTTTGTTTGAATATAGATTGATATTTTGCTTGATTTTGATGTTTGTTTAAGACTTTAAGGAGGAAAATACCAGACCATGAAACAATGATGTAGGAACCTAAAGTGTGGTCATCTAGTTACGGTAAATACACAAACCAAATATATATAAACCAAGGAAAGACACATGTCACAAATTCATTGGCTCGCATAGTGGGCACAACAATATTTTGGCACAGACGATATAAAGCCATATTCAACAAGTTTTAAGAAAATTCTAAGTGACATTATGTGGGAGGTTGGTGCATGTTGGGTACATATCTTGACTGAACTGATTTTTCAAGAACACTCACATCATAAGTGGAATCAACAAATCATTTCAACCAATTTCTATGTTAAAATTACTAAACAGATTCTGCATATTAGATTTCATAAACCACTTAATGGAAAAATACCGAACTCCGAAAGATAAAATAAGGTTGACTTTAACTGGAAATAATAATTTTTTAGTCAAAACTCGTATGTTAAACTTAGTAATCCCTCTAATGCTACTAACCATATTTGCAGGGATGTGATAATCAAGCTTTGTTTTGGAGGAAGTTATGGAATCAAAATATGTCTAAAAGAATTAAGCTTTTCATTTGGAAGTTCTTAACTAACCGCCTCCCAACAAAAGGTACTCTAGATACTCTTGTTACTATGGATAACAAATTCCTTTTCTGTTTTCTTAAATCTGAAACAACAACACACATATTTTGCGATTGCCATTTTGCTACTTTTTTGAGATTTGCCTCTCTAGCCTATCATAATAGAGAATACAAGCAGTTGCAATATCTTCAAGAATTATTAAGGTTTGGTATGATATGGGCAATCAGGTATCTATACTAGTGATTGCATCTACTATATGCTGGTATATCTGGAAGAAAAAAAAACGATGCACCGAGATTTTTTGAAGAGAAAATGGTCACAAGTCTGCAAGTTTCTTTAATAATTCGATAACACTTACTGTTTTAGGCTAGCACTGAAACAAATATTGCAACTAACTTAAATATTATTAAGGAATTGGACCACACCATTACAAAACTCATTAATAGTTAATTTTGACGCTTCATGGAACCTTAAATCTAGTTAAGAGTTGTTAATTCGTGATGATACAGGTAAGCTCAGAGGAGTTTGTGAAGGTCCCTCTTAAACATCTCCATGATAAGAGGTAGAAGTTATCTCCATTTAGAGACGGTTAAATGGGTAGCTCAACCAAGACTCTGAAACTTTTATATTGAAAGAGATTACGAAAAGGTTATCAATTACATGATATGGATAAACAAGAATATGAAATAGTTGTGTATGTAAATTCTGAATCATGCGACTTCAATCATTGTAGAGTCCAACTTTTCTTGGATTTCAGATTCATATATAGAAATACAAAATCGTGCGACTGACGTTTTTACAGAAAGGAAAATGGTTTCAACAACATCAAAGATTATGAATCCTTGTACCCACATAATTAATTCATGTAGTAATAGTAGTTCAGTCTAATGATAGGACTTTACCAATTCAAAACTCACGACTATTATAAATAAAAACAACTATTGATGTTAATGGTACTTTTCCAAGTAATCTCGCTTTGAGAAATGTCCTCGAGGAACTTGAAGTATTAGATAATAATCTTTTTTGACTAATATATGGTATCGTTTATTCTCAACAATAAAAAGAAACTCGTATTAGCACCACCAAATGGGAGACGAATCAAAATTATTTTACCTCTTCGAAACTGTATATATATATATATAGACAGAGGTACTAGTTAATTTAAGTTATTACCCAAAAGCACGAAAATCTTTACAATTTACCCGTATTTTAAAACAAAAACAAAAACGTAAGATGTAAAATAAAATAAAAAATAATAATACAATTGTTGATGGTGGATTTTCATTTAAGGTTAAAATTGTAAAAAATAGAAAATTATGCGCTAACATCTTGTAAAAGATAAAGTCATTAATAAGTGTTGAATACTTCATCACTTTACTAATTCACCTAGAATGGAGCATGTGGCAACAATCCCATTCTGTGAATTAAATACATGAAATTCATCCAGGTTGGAGCATGTAGCAACAATCCCATATACCCCGTGAATTTATAGCATTATTAATTAATGCGTGAGCAACCTTGTATTTCCCGTACTCATTATCGGTGCGGCATGACGACCGAGTGTTGCTCTCCACGAGCAACACGAACCTCCAAGCATTATAATGAAAGCATGTACGAGATACCCGTACAGCCGCAACTCTCGGTGTGTTATACTAGCCCGATTGAGAACTCTCGGTGTGTTATACTAGCCCGATTGAGCATCCTGACCGTCCGTATCATCCGGATATGATCTCGTTCATCCAACCTCACCAAAGCATGATTGGATGGCCCGGATCAATTCCATAACCCCCAAGCGTGTATGGAATATTCATGCCGAACCAACGCGGACCCCGCATGGTCGGCCTCCCAAAAGATTGGCATAGCTTGCCAAAACTTCCAAACCAGAGCAGTATGGATGGAAAACCCTAAGTTAGGGTTTGCGGCACATTACATGTGTCGCAAAACGATCTCAACCATCCATCTTCGCGGTATAGATGGAGGGTGTAGATATAGATTCAAAGGGCCCAGAGCATGTCAACACAATCACCGTGGGCCCGCCTACATACCCGACCACCTGGTCGGGACCAACCATGGTTGGTCATCCCACCCGTGCGCCCGAAGGGCAGTATGGTTACACGGCCGTGAAAGCCAAAATTAGGGTTTCGAGTATCACGAGCGTCCATCTTATCCGCACGAATGGAGGGCCCAGCATTAGATTAAGAAGGTTCGGTCATGCCAAAGATGACCACCGTGGGCCCGTCTCTCCCTCACTGATCGGCCAAGGCATATCATGCCCGGGCTATCCCAAAACGTGCGTCCAAACTAGCGTGGTCACACTTCCCAAATCGCAACCGATCTCGACCACTCAACTTCCCGGACGATTTGAGTGGCTTAGATCACGTTTTCATGGGACATCGGGTATATGCGTGAACACCAGCCTACCACCTACACCTGCATCGATCGGCCAAGACCGACCAAGAATTGGTTGTCTTGGAACGCACGCCCGAAGATGGCGTGATGTGCGGCTCTTGCGGCACTAGTTTTCTGTCACAAATTGATATCGACCACTCAACTTCACCGGACGAATTGAGTGGCCCAGATCATACTTTCGTGAAGTAATGGAGTATGGACGACTACACCGTCACGCCGTCTACACGCATGTACGATCGTCCTGGCCAAAATCGTCTCCCAAGCTTGGATTCGACCAAGCTGAAGAATGATGCCTGCGCACCTCTTCAAAACCCTAATTCCATCAACGGTCGCAGATGAGTGTCTCAAAGATCATCTCGTCCGTCCAACTTCACCGCTTGGTTATACAACCTCGGTCGGAGTTAATTGGTCGGTGAGGCGTCATGGTAATCACCACCCATCACTCTACCACACCATGATGCAAGACTGCATGGAATACACATGATACTTCACAAGTATCGACTTCCTAAATAACTTAGTTATTTAATAAAAGCATTACATGCAACTTTTCAGGTCCCACGATCCACACACTCGAGACATCAATCATGTCACAAACCGGGGGATACATCTTGGGGTATTGGTCTCAGCGATTTACTGGCGTGCAACGCGCCATCACAAGAACGTGTCGGGAAGTCATGGGCGGTTAGAGATGACGGGAGAAGTGGGCAAGACGGGTCGTGTAACACCAACACACACCTCCACTACTCCATCACTCCACTTCCTCCACTTCCCACGAGAGACGTGAATAAGGCTCAAATGACTTGTATAAATAGGTTCTCCTCCCTATTTTCCACACAGGAGAAACAAGACAAGTCCAGACAACAGAGGAAAGTGTTGATACAATCGTATTCAAACACGGAATCGATAGCTTACACCCCGCAAGCCGGTTCAGCTTTTCGATACAAGTCATTCATATCCAACATCTTCACATTCTCAACACCTTCTTCGCTTCCCTCCCTAAGATCAACCCCATCTCCTTCACTTTGTGACCGAAACAAGTCCCGGAACGGCCATTTCTTGGTTTAGGTAGGACTTGCATGAGATTGATCTCTCGAATC
This sequence comes from Papaver armeniacum, assembly GCA_023531295.1. Taxonomy (NCBI): domain Eukaryota; kingdom Viridiplantae; phylum Streptophyta; class Magnoliopsida; order Ranunculales; family Papaveraceae; genus Papaver; species Papaver armeniacum. The sequence continues at coordinate 565,669 of JAJJWW010003904.1, forward strand.
TACAAGCACTCACCGCGCAAAGGCATTTGTTTAAGGTTTAGACTCATTTCTCATACACACACCCCAAATTACCAAAACCGGCAGAAATAGTTTTCACCCATAAACAATTGGAGACCACGGTGGGAGGTTGATCTATCGGTTGCAAAAAATTGAATTCTCAATTTTTCGATTTTCATCTCGCGATGTATCCTCACCAGGAAACCACAGGTGGTTCAGATACCATGGGAAGTATAGCTATAATGTTGGAAGATGTCTTAGCAAATCAAGCTAGTATCACTAGAAGACAGAGAGAAACATTCCGCCCTTTGAATGATATAACAACACAATTACAAGGAGGGTCGACAGACATCTACTCAAACAGTGCGAGAAATGCTGGATCCTTAGCCAGGGGTCACACCTTTACCAGTGGAGAAGCGAAAAGAGCGCGTAATTGCAGGAGACTCAGGAAAGATGAACAACATGGTCCTGCCAACAATGAAGACTCGAGGAAACTCCATAGAGGAAAGGACTTGTCCGGAGTACTACAACGTCTGCCAGATAAGGAAAGGGAGCCTGCAGCCTACGGAGCCCTGCTAGAAGATTTATATCTCAAGACTCTTGTCGAAGCCCGGAAGACTGTCCAATCCGCATCGACCTTTCAACCAAGCGAAGAAATGCTTGAGGAAGGGGAGATCAATCAAGAAATACGTGAATACGGAGGATGGGAGCGTTCAATTCGATCACTCAGCAGTGATATTACGACACCTTCCACATCCCTTTACCCAGGCAAGAGATCCGCAGATATGATGGCACTCCACGTAGAGACATCACAACGCCCACTAACACAGGAAAAGCTAGACTCAGAGTACCTACACTTTCCCTTCCCAACGAAGAATATTTTGGAGTTGCTGGAGGCGTGGGTGCGAAACAGAGAGGTAGAACTACCTCCGGTATGGCGTCCACCCACTGATCAAGAAGTAATGGACCCAAGGTAATGTCATTTCCACCGGTTCCTTCACTATCCCACCAGTGAATGCAACGCTTTGAAGCGCATTGTTCAGGAGAAGCTTGGTTCAGAGGGATAGCTCTCATTTTCTGAGAAATTAATGCGGACGATTTCCTTAGAGAGGCTACTTCGGTTTGATACAAGTAAGGCTTCAAAAGCAAGTAAGTTCTACTCAACAATTTTGCAAGAAAGATAGTTTTAGAATTCACTGGGGACTTAGCATCCCGCACATAGAGAAAGAGGCTCAATGATCAAATGCCATGTTTGTTTACATTCATATTTCCCTTTTATGCGACATTTGCAATTTCATACGACATGTGCAACCATTCATGACCAAGATGCAAATTCCATTTAAAATAACCTCTTTCAGAAAAGTTATTCACAAAACTATCTCAAAATAAACCAATTCAATTACCTATTAATTCAAAACCGGAAGTCAAATTATGAAAGGAAATCCTCACTATCACTCAAAAAGAAAAAAATCTAAAAGAAGAGACAAGTATATGGCACGAATCCTTCAAGGAAAGTCCTTCAGTAGCAACTCATCCTTCTGGGCAAGAGCGACTTTCATCCTTTGAAGTACAAACCGCTTGCCTTCAACTCCTCGGACAACTTTTCGACCTCTTCTTCCCCCGGCGAGTAACACATTCTCGCAGAAGGGGCCTCATCTTGTAATTTTTGGAGCTCCTGAATCTCGGAGAACCCTTTGAGGAACCAAGGAGCATTGAAGTCGTACTGCACAAACACATCTCGATGGCACTTTCAGTCTTCAATCATCTCCTCGAAACTGTTCGACCGGTTGTGACGCTCATCCCATGGATAGAAAATAAAGCCTCCGAACGCGGTTGACCAATGCAAGACGACTTTTGAGCTTCGTAGTGGTAGCAATGTGGCCGTGTTTTCTCCCATATCGCCGTGTACAACTCTTTGAACCGAGCCGGCACACTGAATCCTCCAACCAACACATGACCAGGATAAGGGACAATGAAAGGAGGATCGAACAAAGCTCCAGGTTGCGCTACCAATACTTCACCAATCACAGGATCCTTGTCAGTTGCAGGAGATCTTTCAGAAGAAGTCACCACGACAGCTTTATTGATTGGAACATGCTAAGAACATTCTTCAAGGGGAGCCACCTCAACAATAGCGGATGTTGCCTCTCTTACATTCCTCCCGATATCTACTTCGCTCTGGGTGCTAATTTCCATCACGACCCCATCAACAAGATCACTTAGGGAGGCGCCTTGTCCAACCGAGCTTGCATCATCTCTGTCATGGTCGGGAAAAGGAGCGGTTTCTCCAGACTTTTCAGCATGAAGAGCAGTATCGCCAGACTTTCTCAAAGATGAAGATCAGCACCGAGGACTTCTCAACATGAAGGCCAACATTACCAGCCTTCTCATTCTGAATGCGCGCCAACCTTGTGAAGACATTCTCTTTCGGAATTCCCTGATTTCAAGCAAGGATCACTCTTAGAAGAATTTACTCTGGAGAAATGAAGGAATCAACAAAAAGAGATTTAAATACCTGCATATTGGAGGAATTGAGGATCACCGAACCACATGCTTGCCTCTTAGATATCTCTCCTGCCTGGGGACTGCAATCCTCAGCTCTGGTTCGTTTGGCTGGAAGTGGCCTCAACCGGAAATGCTCCTTCAGGACGTCATAAGATGGCTCACCACGGGAATCTTTCACAACATCCTCCGAGAATTCTTGGAAAGCCAACAGTTGCTTCCTCCAAAATTCCTTATACTTGTCGGTTACCACTGAGTTTCTCCCAATAGGCCAGAAGGGAAGACTCTGCGATGCAAAGAATATGTCAGCATCAAAGATAACCACGGAGAAGTTCTTTCGAAGCCTCCGAAGGACGAATAAAGGGAACACCCTCGGTCAAATCCCATTTGACGAGCAGCCTTGTCGATGTTGTACGGAGTCACGTAAGAAGAGCTTCGTTGAAAAGAGACGGGATATATCCGGAATGCAGCTGTGCAGATAAATAAGTTCTCCAAATTTCACAGTCTTGGCATCGCCACGCAACGCAGCACCAGGACCGTCAGAAGCGATAGCAAAAGTCTTTGGCTGAACAATAGAAGGGTGGATCGGCCCCCATGGGCGGAAATTTACGGAAGACACATTATCAAAGATATCCACGAGTTTCACACCGGTCCGGGACGCCTCCTCTCGCCAACGAAGTATTCTCGAGCTACCATACAAATTGCCGAGCGAAGTTGCAGGAGCAGGAGCATAACTTTTGAAATGTTCCCACAAGAATGCCTGAAGAAAAGCGAAGTGGACATACGACTCCACCTTCTTGTACCCGTTGGAAACATGCATATCCATTGCTAAGGCGTCCAGATGAGAATACAATGATCCAAGGAACAAGGCACCTAAGGGAAGAACTTCGCCTTTTGCTAGATTTATAGCAATCTTAACCAGAACACCCCTTATGGTTTTCTTTCCAGAACCGTCGTCATATATATCTCTGGATAACCACAAAGACAGGAATGCAATCACACTGAGCTCGTTTTCCAACTCCTGATTCGGCTTTGGGTTTACAGGAGACCATTCCGATACCCACCTTGTGTAAAAGCATCTTGTATCTTTTTTCTCCTCCTTGTCCAGATCGTCGAATTCTGCCACCTTTCGGAGTATAGTGTCATGATCACGTTGTTCCGTGTCAGAAATCTCATAATAAAGATTCCCAAAGAACATGCAGGTTCATCAATGCAGCTACGCTTTCCAGAGTAATAGTCATCTCTCCCCATCTAGATATAGTTGTATGAGTAGAAGGGCGCCACCGAGAAATGAAAGTAATCAAGCCTGCAACATCTTTCTTAATTTCAAGAGTAGCAGATGCCATGACTACATCGAGGATTTGCGCTTTGGTCAAATTGGCTTTAATGTTCTTATTATTCAACATGCGCCTCATCCATCCTTCATAAGAGGCCAGTGGAGTATGACAAGTCTTTAAGTCGATAGGAGATGGCGGATATTCATTTCTTTGAAGACAGAACCTCATCACAAGTGCCGAAGAAGAAGATGGATCAGCTTCTATATTTTATGAATCGGAAAGCAGGACTATCCTGTGAGAGGGATGTTTCCTAATGTTTGGAAAAGACAAGGTGAACAACTCATCATCAACAATGTTCGGCATATCTTTGAAGCTGTCAACACTTCCCGACTTGGCACCAGCATTATCTCCAGAAGACATATCGACAGGAGTTCTTTTCTTCATTCTACAATAAATACAGGAGTCAGTACTTGTATAAAAAAAAAAAAACACGAGTGCGAACTGCATTCACGTTGGAATGCACAAGACTACGATTGGGTCCAAGCACCGGCTCAAGTTTCAAGTCCCAGACAAGTTTCAAGTCCGGTATAAGTTTCAAGTCCGGTATTGGTTTTCAAGTACCGGTATTGATTTCAAGTCCGGTATTGGTTTCAAGTCCGGTATTACTCAAGCTTCAAGTCCGGTATTGGTTTCAAGTCTGGTATTACTCAAATTTCAAGCCGGTATTGGTCAAGGCCGATCAAGGTCACAAGTCTGGTATTGGGCCACGTCAGCAAGCAAGGCCGGTCGAGGTCACGAAGCCGGTGTTGGTCGAGGTCACAAGGCTGGTATAAGGTTGATGTTCGATCAGGTGTACACGGTGGGACCCACGTTCAATCAAGCATGTATGGCGGGCCGCATTCATTCGCACGTATCATAGCACGATTTTTCTTTATTCATGGGAATCGTGTCTACGAGATTCAAGCCAAGGGTTTTTCAAGATATAACCTAAAAGCTAGGTTTTGCATGCAACGGTGGAAAAAAGAAGCCAAAAAACAACATGTTCATGGATTCACGGCTTGTTTTACTAAGCAATCCTAGGGCGGTTTTGCTATCAATTTCGGTGGAGAAACTAATCATGATATATCTTGCAAAAGAGTTTACCTAAAAAAAAAAAAACGTGAGAGCAAGGAAGAACGGACGAAGTACCTACCTGCAGCGACGAAGTACGGCGGCAGCGACAAAATCCGACGGCGGCAGCAAATCCGGCGTCGTCAACGGCAGCGGCGTCGGTAGGGGCGGCAGCAAGGTCGTGGTGGAGCCGGGAGCTATATAATAATAAAAAATATATATATGTGAGAAAAGAAAAGGGGTCGGTCCCTTTTATAAACAAATAATTGGAAGAATCCCAATAGAAAAAGGATTCCTTTTTTGATTCAAACGCCCAAGGAATGAAACCGGTCTCACCAAAGGATTCCATACAAGCGCAACGACATGGATAACTAGCAGTCGGTCAATACTCTCCCGGGTAAACTTCCTTTATCCTGTCTTTCTCACATATGTATGTCACCATCTCATGCCTACCCCACAATAGTGTAACCATTATGTGCTAGGCGGGGACTTAATGTTGATGGTGGATTTTCATTTAAGGTTAAAATTGTAAAAAACAAAAGAAAATTATGCGCTAACATCTTGTAAAAGATAAAGCCATTAATAAGTGTTGAATACTTCATCACTTTACTAATTCACCTAGAATGGAGCATGTGGCAACAATCCCATTATGTGAATTAAATACATGAAATTCATCCAGGTTGGAGCATGTAGCAACAATCCCATATACCCTGTGAATTTATAGCATTATTAATTAATGCGTGAGCAGCCTTGTATTTCCTGTACTCATTATCAGTGCGGCATGACGACTGAGTGTTGCTCTCCACAGAGCAACACGAACCTCCAAGCATTATAATGAAAGCATGTACGAGATAACAGTACATGCCGCAACTCTCGGTGTGTTATACTAGCCCGATTGAGAACTCTCGGTGTGTTATACTAGCCCGATTGAGCATCCGGATTGTCCGTATCAGTCTGGATATGATCTCGTTCATCCAACCTCACCAGCATGATTGGATGGCCCAGATCAATTCCATAACCCCCAAGCAGGTATGGAATATTCACTGCTGAACCAACGCGGACCCCGCATGGTCGGCCTCCCCAAAAGATTGGCATAGCTTGCAAAAACGTCCAAACCAGAGTAGTATGGATGGAAAACCTAAGTTAGGGTTTGCGGCACATTACATGTGTCGCAAAACAGTCTCAACCATCCATCTTCGCAGGTATAGATGGAGGGTGTAGATATAGATTCAAAGGGCCCAGAGCATGTCAACACAATCACCGTGGGCCCGCCTACATACTCCGACCAATCGGTCAAGACCAACCATGGTTGGTCATCCCACCGTGCGCCCGAACAGAGTATGGTTACACGGCCGTGAAAGCCAAAATTAGGGTTTCGAGCATCACGAGCGTCCGTCTTCTCCGACACGAATGGAGGGTCCCAGATTAGATTAAGAAGGTTCGGTCATGCCAGCATGACCACCGTGGACCCGTCTCTCCCCTCACCGATCGGCCAAGGCATATCATGCTGGCTATCCCAAAACGCGCGTCCAAACTAGCGTGGTCACACTTCCAAACCGCAACCGATCTCGACCACTCAACTTCACCGGACGATTTGAGTGGCTTAGATCACGTTTTCATGGGACAGTCAGTATAGGCGTGAACACCAGCCTACCACCTACACTGGACCGATCGGCCAAGACCGACCAAGAATTGGTCGTCTTGGAACGCACGCCCGAAGATGGCATGATGTGCGGCTCTTGCGGCACTAGTTTTCTGTCACAAATTGATCTCGACCACTCAACTTCACCGGACGAATTGAGTGGCCCAGATCATACTTTCGTGAAGTAATGGGGTATGGGCGCCTACACCGTCATGCCGTCTACACGCATGTACGATCGGCCTGGCCAAAATCGTCTCCCAAGCTTGGATTCGACCAAGTCGAAGAATGATGCACTGCGCACCTCTTCAAAACCCTAATTCCATCAACGGTCGCAGATGAGTGTCTCAAAGATCATCTCGTCCGTCCAACTTCACCGGCTTGGTTATACAACCCCGGACAGGAGTTAATTGGTCGGTGAGGCGTCATGGTAATCACCACCCATCACTCTACCACACCATGATGCAAACACTCGCATGGAATACACATGATACTTCACAAGTATCGACTTCCTAAATAACTTAGTTATTTAATCTAGCATTACATGCAACTTTTACGTGGGTCCCACGATCCACACACTCGAGACATCAATCATGTCACAAACCGGGGGATACATACGGGGTATTGGTCCGGCGGTTTACGGCGTGCGGCGTGCAACACGCCATCACAAGAACGTGTCGAGGAAGTCATGGGCGGTTAGAGATGACGGGAGAAGTGGGCAAGACCGGTCGTATAACACCAACACACACCTCCACTACTCCATCACTCCACTTCCTCCACTTCCCACGAGAGACGTGAATAAGGCTCAAATGACTTGTATAAATAGGTTATCCTCCCTATTTTCCACACAGGAGAAACAAGACAAGTCCAGACAACAGAGGCAAGTGTTGATACGATCGTATTCAAACACCGAAACTGATAGCTTACACCACGCAAGCAGTTCGACTTTACGATACAAGTCATTCATTCATAGCCAACATCTTCACATTCTCAACACCTTCTTCGCTTCCCTCCCTAAGATCAACCCCATCTCCTTCACTTTGTGACCGAAACAAGTCTGGAACGGCCATTTCTTGGTTTAGGCCGGACTTGCACAGATTGATCTCTCGGACTTGCATTTGTTTAAGGTTTAGACTCATTTCTCATACACACCCCCCAAATTACCAAAACCGGCAGAAATAGTTTTCACCCATAAACAACAATGTACACGTATTTTATTAGCTTGTCATTTATATATGACATCTACGTTGGCAACAAGTGCATCTATGTCATTTTCCCGTTTGTTGATGGGTGAAAACTACTCCTGCAGAATTTGGTAATTTGGGGTGTGGATGAGGAATGAATCTAAACCTTCAACAAATACACTGCGCGGTGAGTGCTTGTAGATTCGAGAGATCAATCTGTGCAAGTCCGGCCTAAACCAAGAAATGGCCGTTTCAGACTTGTTTCGGTCACAAAATGAAGGAGATGGGGTTGATCTTAGGGAGGGAAGCGAAGAAGGTGTTGAGATTGTGAAGATGTTGGCTTGCTTACGACTTGTAAAGAAAGATGAGCGGGCTTGCGGTTGATGCAAGCGAGGCTCGGGTGTTTGAATACGATTTGTATTAACACTTGTTTTTTTACGTATCGTCTGAACTTGTGTTGTTCTCCGTTATTCCTTGTTGTTGGAAATAGGGCGGAGAACCTATTTATACAAGTCATTGAGCCTCATTCACGTTTCTCGTGGGAAGTGGAGGTAGTAGAATGATGGAGTAGTGGAGTTGTGTATCGGTAACACACGACCAGTCTTGCCCACTTTTCTGTTCATCTCTAACCGTCCATGACTTCCTAACACGTTCTTGTGATGGCGCGTTGCACGCCGCACGCCGTAAACCGCCGAGACCAATACCCCATATGTATCCCCATTTGTGACATGATTGATGTCCGGAATGTGGATTGTGGATCCACGAAAGATAGCATGTAATGCTGAATTGAATAACTGCGTCATTCGAAAGTCGATACTTGTGAAGTATCGTGTGTATTTTATGCGAGTGTATCGCATTGTGGTGTGGTAAAGTGATGGGTAATGACGCCTCACTAACCAAATAACTCATGACCGAGGGTTGTATAACCAAGTCTGGTGAGGTCGGACGGATGAGATGATGTTTGAGACACTCATCTGCGACCGTTGATGAAATTAGGGTTTTAAAAGAGGTGCGCAAGCATCACTCTTCGACTTGGTCGAAACCAAGCATGGGAAGGGTTTTGAAGAGGACCGACCAGGCATGTGCGTAGACAACACGCCCGGTGTGCACGTCCATACTTCACTTTCCCAAGAAGGCGCGATCTAAGCCACTCAATTTGACCGGTAAAGTTGAGTGGTTGAGATCGATTTGCGATAGGAGTTTGATGCCGCAAGGAGTCGCGCACCATACCCTTTTTAAGGTGTGTTTTCCAAGATGACCTGACTTGGTCGGTCTTGGCCGGTTGGTTTGGCGTGAAGATGGTAGGCTGATGTTCACGCCCATGTCTCACCTTCCCATGAAAACGTGATCTAAGCCACCCAATTCGTCCGGTGAAGTTGTGTGGTCGAGATCGATTTGCAATTTGGGAAGTGTAACCACGCATGTTTGAGCGGGCGTTTTGGATTGGCCAGGCATGATATGCCTTGGCCGACCGCATGAGGAGGTAGATGGGCTCACGGTGGTCATGCTGGTGTGGACCGACCCTTGCTCAATCTAATCTCGTGACCCTCCATTCGTGCCGGAGAAGATGGACGCGGGTGATGGCTTGAACCCTAATTTTGGCTTGAAAAGCCGTGCGACCATGCTCTTTCAGGCGGGCGAATGTGTTGTAACCAACCATGGTTGGTTTTGACCGATTGGTCAAGTGTGTAGGCGGTCACATGGTGATTGTGTCGACATGCTCCGGCCCTTTGAGTCTACATCTACACCCTCCATCTATACCTGCGAAGATGGATGGTTGAGACCGCTTTGCGGCACATGTAATATGCCGCAAACCCTAATTTAGGGTTTTCCGCCCATAATGCTTGGTATGGACGGTTTCTTGGCAAGCAAAGGCCAATGGTCGACCATGCGGGGTCGGCCGTGTGTATTCCATACCTACTTGGGGGTGATGGAATTGATCTGGGGTCGTCCAATCATGCTTGTGGAGTTGGATGACTGCGATCAGATCATATCCGGACTGATATGGTCAGTCTTGGGATGCTCAATCGGGCTAGTATAACACACCGAGAGGGGCTCAATCGGGCTAGTATAACACACCGAGAGGGCTCGGGCTAGTATAACACACCGAGAATCGGCTGCACGGGTATTTCGTACATGGTTTCATTATAGTGCTTGGAGGTTCGTGTTACTAAGAGTAACACTCGGTCGTCATGCCACACTGATAAGATCATTAACACGTGTTACTCTGTAAGAGTAACACTCGTCGTCATGCCGCATCGATAATGAGTACAGAAATACAAGGTGATATGAAATTCACGGGGAAGGGATTGTTGCTACATGCTCCAACCGGAGGAATTTCATGTATTCACGAGAATGGGATTGTTGCTACATGCTCCATTCTTGGTGAATTAAGTGAGGAGTATCCGTCACTTATAAACGGCTTTATCTTTTACAAGATGTCAGCGCATGATTTTCTGGTTACTTACAAATTTAACCTTAAACGAAAATCCACCATCAACACCGTTTTTCCAATAATTATTGAGGTTGCATATTCACTTTTAATTGCGAGCATAACTAGTTGACATCAATGATAGTAACTCAAGTTATAATAAAATAAAATAATATTTACGCATATATGAAACTAGTACTAGTTAGTGTTTGCTCGTATAGTTTTTTTAAGTATTTTTTACGCACGTTTTTAGGTATTATTATCATCACAAATGTATAGATATATGTAGGTATTTTCAATAAACATTATTGCACTTATGCTATATTATATTAATCCATATATTTAAGAAAAAAAAGTTCTAAAATTTATGTTTCTCGATTTCTAACAACAATAATTAACAACCTAAACTAGTGTTTATTTTTTATGTTAGTATTTAAAATTATAACATTATCAAAATATCCAAACTCATGAAAAAATTATATGCGAAAAAAAAAAGTATTCATATGTAAACTAACAAATAAAAATCATGTTATACAAAAACATTATACATAAAAAGATGCTTGTTGACATTCACATGCACAAAGTAAAGTTTATATCACCATAGATGGTTTGTTATTAACAAATGAGACACATTTTCATATATAGTTAATTAATACTAAAGCACAAAATAAAAATATATTTTGATAACATGAAGATATATTTATTTATTTTTAATAAGCAACGGCCTTCAAAAAAGGCTAATGATCCCCCTCAACAACTGGCATGAGCCAAATTGGAGGCACATACCAATATATAGAATTTTTTTTTTTTTTTTGCGCATTGAGCAAGCTTATGAGAATGTCGACAAGCATATTTTTATGTATAACTTTAAGAGCCAAAGTGATTAAAACAAACATACTAGGGTTTCTTTAGTTATTCTAAGAGAGAAAGAGAGAGAACTAACCAGCATAACTTTGATTTCGATCAAGATGAAAAGAAGATTCATCAATAATCCTGATAGTTAGCTTCTGATCTACGGCATGAAGAGCATCAGACAAACACTGAGCAACAATCGATTTACCACTACATGGTTGACCACATATCACTACCATCGCCATGTTTTTCTACAAGTATCAAAATTTGTCTCTGTAAAAGTGATGCCTTCGACTTTAAAGTTTAAAACCCTTAGGAACTAGGATCTTTATCGAGTTGTCTATGAGGATCTATGTAGCAAAACTAGCAATGGCATTTGAGTGCCCAAAACAAGTTAACGGGTGTCACTAGGGGGTGTACCAACTCAAAGGCAATTTTTTTTTCTTTTGGCTTATATGTATATTGGTACATCCCAAGTAAAACGGTACCCCTATTAGCAGTCTCGGTCATATGGATGCACAAATGTTAGGAGCGTCACTTTTTTTTTCTTTTTTCTTTTAACACGACAGCCTTCAAAAATGTTAATGATACTTCTCAATAATCGCCTACGCCAGATAGGAAATACAAACCAGTACTCGGAGGAAGAGTTCGTTTTAGCTCACTAAGCTAAAGCATGAGCCGCAGAATTATAAAGACGTGGTTGGAAAGTAAAAATACAAGCCAATATACATGTATTTGAAAATATCATCCATTCTTTGATCACCATCAAACTTGCCTATAGGAAATTGATTGATTAATTCTTTCGCATCACTCTCAATGATGATATAAGTGAGCTTTTTCTCCACAGCTTTCTTGAAAACATCTTAGATAGCTCCAGCTTCAGCTGCAACCGCAGAGTGAACATCAAACACAAATGTAGCACAAAAGGAGGCTTTATTGCATAAATCCCTCATCACATATCTTGCACTATTTTCCTGAGATAGATCATGAATGGCACCATTAGTGTTGCATTTTATCCAACCAACGGGGGGGAGGCATCCATCTATCACAACTAGTGACAAAAATACTAGAGAGTATTTGGAATTTAGGTTTTCCAGGCAATAACATAGCTTTAACTCTATTGACAACAACTGAGTAGTTTTTTTTTTTTTTTTTTATCATTAAAGACCAGATTATTCCAACTACTCCAAATAGACCAAAGGATAGCAGCAAAGAAGCATTACAATCGTCGGGAAGTTAGTACTAGGATCAACTAGCCAAAACATAAGTCAATCAACAAAAGATCAATCCTGAAAGAGGTGCACACACAAATAATAAAGACACCAAACATAACTAGCAAAGGGGCAAAGCACAAGAGCATGCATAATAGATTCGCGAGGATCAGAGCATCTAGTACAATCAACAATAGTCATAAGCATTCTTATGTGAAGAACATATCTAACTAATAGGATATTCTTGGAAGCTTTCCAAACAAACATCTGAATACGGTGTGAAACTCTAAGTTTCCAAATGCACTTCCAAAGTTTACTACAAGGAGATTGTCTAGGTTATCGAATCCCCAAGTGCACATCTGGCTTAAGGGAATATTGATAATCTTCTCAACAAAAGCATTACCAAAGTGGGTATTGAGTCTAATAATATCCCAAGATATAGTTTAATGGTTAATAAAGTAAGAGACTTTAACACTGGGGTCTAAAGAAACTAAATGATTAGGGGAAGCACAACCCAGACCAGATATCCACTTATCACATCATGGGTCTTTAAATTGGCCATCTCCAACAATCCATGATATAAATGTCTTGATGAGCTATTCGATAGTATGCATGCATATCCAAATCCAAGAGAAATTACTGGGGTATATAGCATCCAAAAAAATCAGTGGTAAGGAAATACTTAGCTTTAAGAGTGGCGCCTAGTAAGCAATTAGGGTTTTCAATATTTTCCAAGCATTTCTAACTAACATGGCTAGGTTATTCAATTCAGTTTTTTCTAAATCCTAAACCACGTACCTCAGACTTTGGAGAACAAAATATATCTCAACCAAGACGATGCAGTATTATATCCTTAGGGTCTAGCGTTTTCCCCCACCAAAACTTGCAAAGGTAAGAGTCCATTTTTATACATATGTGCTTAGGGATAATAAAACCACTCATCTGATACAAAGGTATAACTTGACCGATATGTTTAACTAAAGTAGTTCGAGAAGCCGGTGAAAGAAGTCTATGAAACCAAGTAGAGATTCTAGCATCAACAGACTGGAGGATACCCATATGAGTTTAAATCTTCGAAGCTTGAAAAGCAATAGCATTACCAACATATTTATCTCCTATGTCTCTAATATGAATGTTCAGGATGCTATACAATTGATTCATCAAATATTCAGACATTTTTTTTTTACTAAATATGATATCTTATCAAAGTTTATTTCCTGCCCAGAAGCTAGATAGTACTTATGCATATATAACTTGAAAATATTTGACAGTAGCTTAGAAAATAAGAGAGAATCATCAACAAGAAGCAAGTGGGTGATTTTAGGAGAGTTTTTACAAACATTAATGGCATTAACTAGTCATTTCCATGTCAAGGAATCAATATAGGAAGAAAGATCCTCAACACAAATAATATAGAGGTAAGGGGACAGAGTGTCCCCTAGTCTCAAACCTCTTTCAGTATTAATAAGACCAGTAGGAACACCATTCAGTAACACAGAGTAAGACACTATGGAGAGGCATTGGTTAATCAACTTGACCCAGTGGGAAGACAAACCCATTTTCAAGAGTTTTTTATCTAAAAAAAAACATTCCAATTTATCATAAGCTTTAGACATATTCAGTTTAATGGAAGCTAAACCCTCTCTCCCTTTATGGTGGTTAAAAATATAGATAACCTCATTGGCAAAAAGGACGTTATTAGATATACTTCTTTTAGGGATAAAAAGCACTCTGATTTTGGGATATTAAGTTATCCATAAAAGGTTTTAGTCAGATGGCTAAGGTTTTAGACAAAATTTTATAAATAAAGTTCCATAATCCTATGGGCCTGTATTGAGCCACAAGCTCAGCCAGAGGAACTTTGGGGCATCAAAGCAACATTGGTGTGATTAAAAACTTTTGCTATATAACCAATACAGAAAGAAGTCCGTGTCATATCAACCACAACTTTTAACACAATGTCCCAGTGCTTTGGGTAAAAAAAAAGTACAGTAAAACCATCAGGTCCTGGGGCTTTTTTTCTTTCTCAATTTGGAAAATAGCATTCTTAATCTTCTCGGCAGTAAGTTGAGCATTAAGATGTTCATTATCTTATACAGATAACTTCACAGTAAGTTCCTGTAGAATTTCATCCTGAAATTATTGGGGGTGGGAGGTGTAGAGTTTATTAAAATAATCCACAAAAGAATTACCAATACCATCTCTATCAGTTAAGAAAGTACTAGTAGAATCTTTGATCCAACTTATAGCATTTCTCTTTCTCTTTCCATGAGCCAAACTTTTATAGAGTTGTCCTTCCAATATAACTCCTCCAGATTATACAAATATGATAATCTAGCTCTAAGCCTAGAAATGGAATTGGAGTTAGTAGAGTTAGAAGTTTGAATTTCAGCTAGATCGTCTCTAGTGGTAGATATATTAGTTTGAATATTACCAAAAGAGGATCTATTCCAGTCCCTAAGGCCTTTCTTAATTAGTAATCATTTGCTTAGCTCTCAGTTTAAAAGATGGGGAACCCATAATACTAACGGACCAAGAATTGGCTATGATATCTCTGCAAGTAGGATCCTCAATCCACATAGCCCATAAAATGGAAAGGTTTGGGCATACAAATATCTTCAAAATTGAAACCAATATGCATTATGAAAAAGCGGGGGTCTAACAACCACACCCAAGATTTCTCTTAGCAATCTGTATGGACAAACTCCAATATAATTCCAAGAGAATTAACTAGACAGTCAGACTCAATCAATGGAAATATATCCAAGAGTTGTATCTTTATTTCACAATGCAATCATCAAATCAAACAGATAAAAATCCGCGAGCCTGATTATTATGTGAAACAACTTGAACGGTACCAAAGACCAATGTTCAAGTGTCAATCAATATAATCAGCAACTAAAGATTGGATTCACAATTGATTGAACTTATGCACAACCTGCGATATTTCAATTATGTAAAAAAATATAATGCGGAAAAGAAATAACACACACACACACCAGAATTTTTATTCACGAGGAAACCGCAAATGCATAAAAACCCCGGACCTAGCCCAGATTTTAAAACCACACAGTATTAAGCCGCTACAGACACTATCTTACTCCAAGTTAACTTCAGACTGGAATGTAGTTGAGCCCTAACCAATCTCACACTGATCAAGGTACAATTGCGCTCATTACGTATCTGAATCCCATCAAGACTCTACGCACTTGATTCCCTTAGCTGATCTCACCCACAACTAAGAGTTCTTACGACCCAAAGTCGAAGACTCGATAAAACAATCTGTCTCATACAGAAAAGTCTATTGAATATATAAATCTGTCTCCCACAGATAAACCTATGAGTTTTTGTTCCGTCTTTTGATAAATCAAGGTGAACAGGAACCAATTGATATACCAGACTTATATTCCCAAAAAACAGCCTAGAAATATCAATCACCTCACAATAATCTTAATCGTATGGTAGCGAAACAAGATATTGTGGAATCACAAACGATGAGACGAAGATGTTTGCGACTACTTTTTATCTTGCCTTTCGGTGATTAATTCTCGATTCAATTTTAGAGAAGATAGTACTCAATCACGATAGAAAACAACAAGATCAGATCACGCAACTACAGATAAAATAGTTGGGTCTGGCTTCACAATCCCAATGAAGTCTTTAAGTCATTAACCTACAGGGTTTTAGAAAAACCTAAGGTTAAAGGAGAATCGAATCTAATCGCAACTAGTATCACACACGAGGTATGGGAATTAGGTTTCCCAGTTGCTAGAGTTCTCCTTTATATAGTCTTCAAATCAGGGTTTGCAATCAATGTTACCTTGGTAACAAAGCATTCAATATTCACCATTATATGAAAACCTGATTAGACTCAAGCTAATATCTTTCAATCGTTATATCGAACTTAGCTTGTTACACACAAATAAAAAGTGACTTCACCCAGGGTTACGAGCACAAAATGGATGAGTTTGCACAGTCTCCCTACAACTAGGTTGTACTGGAGTAAGCCTTTTCTGGCTTACATTTAATGTCAGAAACATAGTTCATGTTTCTCCTCGGAAATTTCTGGCCAAAATATTTTATCCCAAGACGATGATCTTTTCTAACTCTAGAGATATAATCATGTGGAGAAACTATACTGACGTAAGAATTTTCAGAGATATATAAATCTCTTTCAATTTTTTCAATGAGATTTTCATAAGAATTTCTCATTCTAAGGACTTCCTTATGATTCACATCAGTGTGATTATCTGAAATTCCTGATTGTTCCTTTTGGCAGAGATTCTCTCTTTCCCTTTCTTCTGGAGTCGTTCTTCATTAAAACTAGAATTGTTTCAATATGGGTGAGGAGGAACCTTTTTCCAAAAGTGATTATCAACTCTTTCCTCTGACCTATTTGAGTTGATCTTTTCGGGCAGTGGTATGAACTGTCTTTCTACTGAGGAATAGTATTTCAGTTTTTTAAGACAAGAAACTTCCTTCAATATTTTTACCACCGTATGTTGAAGAACTATAAGTTTCCTGTCAAGTGACTAAAAATTGTATTCCTTAAGATCACATTCACGGAATCGGTTCAAAGTTTCCTTCGGAGAAGATTTCGTTTGATCATCAGTAGATATATAAGATGATTTTTTATCCTCTTCTGACTTGACGTAGTTAGGCAAACTACCATCATCTTGATCTGTTTGGGATGTGACTAAACCGGTTTTATCACAATCTGTAAAAGTCGAGCAAGAAATTTTAGTTTCCTCAACATCAGAAGAAATCACAACAACATCATTAGTCAGAGTCATAGGACATGTCTCTTTTTCATGAGAAAGAGTTTTACCAAGAGCTTCTAATTAATTTGACAGTAAGATCCATATTCTCTATAGCTAGAATATTCAGCTGAATTTCTTTATCTCTGATCTCCTGTTTAAGAAGATTTGCCTATGTCTTCAATAACACCACTTTAGAAGACAAAGATTTTATAGGCTTTAGCAGTTTTACCAACTCTTTATCAGCATCTTCTTTTCCATCAGAGATGGACACAGATGTTTTCGCAACTCATGGATCATGAGTCAACGAAGTAATAACATCTCCAACCTTTGAGTATTCATACTCTTGCATAACGTTAACTGAATCAGACATAGATTCAATTTCTTATAGGTTGTATCGCACCAAACACAGATTGTTTGATCTTTTTGTGTTTGCCTGCTCTGATACCAATTGAAAAGATGAGGGTACCCAAATATACCTCAATCTAAAACTTTTCCTACCTATAATTCCTTTCTCCGAAAGTGATTGTATATGGACTGATTCGATACAATACAACTAATCGGTTCACACTTCGTGTGATCGTCTATGGATACCAGATCGAGACAATACAACAACGAAGTATGTTTACTTGATAAAAAGGTTCGGACTTAACCAAACACAATAAGATTACTTATCAAGTAAATAGGAATTAACGTTTGTATAATTTACTATAAATTATAATAACTACAATTATAATTGCGGAAAATAAAAGTAAATGACACAGCAAGATTTTGTTAACGAGGAAACCGCAAATGCAGAAAAAACCCCGAGACCTTGTCCAAAATTGAATACTCTCAGGATTAAGCCGCTATACAAAATCAAACCAACTTCGTATAGTTGAGACCAGGCAACTAAACCTATATTTCACTTAGTTCCGTCTGTATTCCCACGCCTCCAACTTATGAATAAGTCACGTACTTGGAACAATTCCTTTGGTTCGTATTCCAAACAGTAAAGGAACAACAAATATGTTTGGTAGCAACTCTTTTCAACCAAGTGATATGAGTTCGACAAAGGCTCTTCTGTTTATCTCAATAAACTCATTCGTCAGGTTCTTAGATCTATCTTATGATCAACTACTGAAGTAATTGTTAAGATTTTGCAATCAATACTTTCAATCACAAAGAAATGTATTGATGCCGATCTACAAAACTAATCAATCTAATCTACCACAAGGATAAACCGATTATAGTTGGATCCTCTATACCGAAACAAGTATCGTGCACACCAAAGATTATGAACCCCAAATCAGAAATATTCAATATCTTCTTTGTCTTCAAATCTTCTTAGATCTTCAATAAACGCCTGCACACAATAACTTGAATCTCTTGTGATCAATCATGCACAGAACAGAGTCTGTTAACAATGGATTATCACAAGACGTCTTTAGATCTACAAACAGTCTAAAGATCCCGTCGAAACTTCGATCTAGTTTGAGTGAATCTTATATCAGAAGAGAAGATTCTCAAGCATAAATAAACTAGGTGCAATCAAATTTCAACCACCATTAGTCAATCAAATCAATCGAAAAAAAAGATAAACCGCAATTATCTATTTTCCCACCAACGGTACTAATATTCAATCCCAAAGAAGACTTTAAACTAAGCGGCCGTAAGAGATTTCTCCTAATTAGGTTACTCTCCTCTCCGAATAGGCGGCTTCACCAGTAACAACACAACCGAGGAAGTTTGCTGTGACGAAGGATTAGTTTTCTCGAAATGCAAACTTCAAGTATTTATAGACAAGGAAGTTTGGACACCAAGGAATTTCCAAAACCGAAAATATCCTCAAGATATGCAATATATTCCAAATTCGGTTTCCATAATTCCTGGAAATGCTCTGTCCAAAATATTGACCGAAAATCTCTTTGGAAAATCTCCAACTAGTAAATGCACATTACTAATTCTCATTTTCCTAAAATAAAATTAAAAACCTTAAATAAAAGATTCTTAACTTATTTATGTTTCGATCCTGGGATTCTCTTCCTTTAGCTATTAAGGAATAACTTTGAACAATTAAAGATAAGCGTTACTCCACATGCTCAAAGTATGTCGACATCCTTACTTTGTAAGTCCTCTTTCATACTTACGATCTTGAAACTGATTTGCCACACTTCCAAACAAGTTTATAATTGGTTCACCTGACTTTCAAGAACTATGTGATTGATCAAGAACACTCAATCACCAATCATGGGTTTAACGGTTCTCGCAAAACAAGTTTCGGTTCTACCTCCATGTGAGTACTGTGCATAGTCACACTAGATTTCCAAAATTTGGTTGACTAGGTACTTGGATCGGTTCCCCACATATATATGGTATCTAACTTGAATGTGTTGCACATGTCCATAGGATCGGTTCCGCTTTGCCTAAAAACGTGTTGCACATGTCCATAGGATCGGCTCCCCTTTCAGCTATAACATGTTGCACCTCATACAAGGATCGATTCCCCTTTGTGATGTGTTGCACCTCTTATTAGGATCGGTTCCCCTTTACCCAGAGTCGGTCATATACAAAATCACAAACTCGATCAAACCATCTCAGGTGATTACTTAAGATCGGTTTCACTAATAAAAGTCATACCAATACATAAGTCAGGCCTTTGTGAATAGTTTTACCAAGAACATAAACAAGTCATGAGTGGTTATACTAATCACACATATTGGTTGTTCACGAGATATGCAATGAATAACAATACCAATAACGTCTGGCGATTTCCTTTTCGATTCATGATAAGATTTTGAAAGTTGTTGTAAAGTGGTAAGAAAGATGTCGTTCCTCTCAGACTTGTGAAGGATTTTTAGACTTAAATTCAAAACAAAAATAGAAAACTCACTAAAAATTATAGAAAACTCTGAAAAAGATGTTATCAATATTAAAAGAACACTGAGGCCAAGATTCCACTATTTTCCAAGATCAAAGTGATTTAATCCAATATTTATATTCATGCAATTTTCTCGTTCAATTTGATTCTAAATTATTGCGACAAGTAGATTCTCAAAATAACAAGTGTAAATCCGAAGCATAGAACATCAAAAACCTAAGTCTAAGCATGCTATATCAAAATAAATCACAATTGCTTAACAAAAATCATTCAAACAATTTTCAATCAAGGCAAATAATCATATAATAATTGCAAATAAATAAATAAAATAGAATATACCACTTTTTGTTGGAAAAATAGCTTCCTCTATCGCCTCAGCAATGGGGTTTAGCTCCTCATATTAACCACTTGCTCAAAATACATGTTTGTTGCTCCAAAGTTGATTAAAAAGAAGAGAAGGTATAAAACAGCGTGTTTGTAATGATTATAATTGTTCTGAACCACTGTTACAAAGAACCCTAACACAGAACTGTTGCGAACTCGATACACTGTTGGAAAAATTGTTACAGAACTGTTACAAAGGTAATAAATTTGAAAGAAAAGGCCACGGGTTTTGCGACTGCTATTTAGTGTTGTTCTATGCTCTTCTTCAACCTCTCGCCTGTATCTCTGCAACTTGGTTTTTTTGTGCTCTGTTATGCTCTGAACTTTCCCTAAAGTGTACGTACCACCTTTTGGAACTCCCAAAAGCTCTTATATAGCCACAGACCTCCGAACAATCGGTGAAACCTCCGGTTTATCTTCTCTTCCCTTTTTCAGCAAGTCATAGGAATGTTTCCATTTTCCTCCTCTGTACGCGTCTTCTGAGTTGCATCTAACGTACCAGAATCTCTCAAGGATATTATGGAATCGAGTAGCAACCATTCTTCCCTTATCTGTACGTAAATACCGTGTATAGAACCAAGAAAATTCCGATAATAGTTCTTCCCTGTTTTATCCAAAGCAGGTGATATGCTCTTATTCTTTCGAATTTGACCGTCTTACACTCCCTGTTATGAAGGAACAGACTTATACGAATCATTAACCATGAATATCTCTTACAAAATATCACCCAAACCCGATCCAACATATCTCAGCAATCCCGTGAACTCCACACATGTGACTTCTTCTTCCGGCTTATCCAGCCCAACTCAGTCGATCCAATCACACATACCATCCATGTTAGGCTGTAGCAGGTCCAGCCCATAAGAAATACGCAGTTGAATCTCTCCAAATCTGTCGAGAAATTCAAACCCAAATTTACTTCGCTGCTGCCATTGTTTCCCGCCATTTTCTGAATTTCAAATAATGAAGAAGGGTGGCCCCCTATCCAGAGTAGGGGTGTATTTAGCAGATGCCTTTGGGATGCCCTGGGGGTGCCCCTTAGTAATTTGGGTACCCCTTATCCAAAATGAGAGTTCGAATAGTAGGTGTCCTCCGGGTACAACTTTTCGAGCCGATTTTTCCAAAAATATTTATTGGCCAAAAATACCTACACACGCATAAAACACCATAATAAGTACAAAAATGAGCACTATCAATATAAAGAATCGAGACAAATTAGACACAAAAATGTGTCTATCAAATACCCACAAACCTATTATTTGCTAGTCCTCGAGCAAAAATAAAATAAAATCCTAACTCACCTGTCGCAGCATCGTCGATTGCATTTAGCGTATGCAATAAGCCTTTAAACCCCTAGGTGGCCCTAGTGGCCGAGTTATAGTCTCGGGAGGGTTTACCAGAGGTGTACCCACAAAACCTTTATACTCCAGACCCTAACTATCTACGCAGAACCTTGGAAGGCACTAAAGAATCTCCTTGGTTGGCATACTTATTGACTACAGGAGGAAGTACCCTGATGCGAAATTCCAATTGATGTACACGAGTTTGCACTCAAGCATACTAAAATTCATATATAAGTCACGAGCTCTACTCGAGATAGTTTCGAACATCATAACCGTGAGTCAACCAATCACATGGATAGATAATGAGATGGATATAGAAAAAACATAGATGGTTTTGATGTTGACTAAGGTGAAAAGTGTTTCCCATATCTCTGTCTCAAGGCCCTTTGCCAAAACGAACCTATCCTAATGGACTGAAATACTGGTCTAGACTAATATCAACACACTGGCATATACAAGGGAACTAGTGGTCGATAATCTTAACTCTAGGTCAACACAACTGGCATATACAAGGGTTCCAGTGGTCGACTTTATTGAATTTTTTCCGGTTGGTCTGTTGGTCTGGTTTTTTTTTTTTTTTTTTTTCAGTCACTCTATTTCACCCTAGCAGTGGTAACAACTTGAATCGTGGGCCCCACCTAATCACTTAGAGAAATATATTTTAAAGAAAACAAAATAAAAATAGAAGTGAAAAGGATTCAACGAGATATGGCGAAACTACCATGTTTTTCTTTAATTCTAACACCCGAGCTCTGTGCTTTTATGAATAGACTCTTTAGATGTTTCCATCTAATCAGATTGGTTCCTCAACTCCTACAACCAAAATGCTTCCATCCACTTAGATTGGTTAGTGCCATCCTTAATAAGCATAAATTTCTAGACTATGGGGTTTATTTATTGTAACAAAAAGGTAACAAAAGTTTCTACCCCACCCCCAAACTTAAATCTAACATTGTCCTCAATGTTTCTAATTAAAGAACAATACCAAAAATATAAGTAACATGAGGAAATAGTAAAGAGAGAAGTTGGAAACATAGTTACTGGGTGAAGTATAACCAAAAACCTACAAAAATAATATACAACATACAAACCGCCTCGATGGTCAATCAAGGTAAACAGGGTCCTCCAGAGGGACCTCCTCAACATCACCTGTAGGAAAAGGCTCTAAAAAGGGCTTCAATCGCCGACCGTTAACCTTTGAAGAACTACTACCATCTAGTGTCTCAATCTCAATAGCGCCATGAGGAAAAACAGTACGGACCACAAAAGGACCGGTCCACCGAGAGCGCAACTTCCCGGGGAATAGATGCAAACGAGTGTCATACAAAAGAACTTTTTGACCTGGAGAAAATGACTTTCGTAAAATATTCTTATCATGCACAAGTTTCATTTTGTTCTTATACTCCTTAGCACTATCGTATGCATCTCTACGAATCTCGTCCAACTCATTGAGCTGGAGCTTTCTGTGAGCTCCTGCCTTGTCAAGTGAAAAGTTTAAGTTCTTAATAGACCAATAGGCTCTATGCTCTAACTCGACAGGAAGGTGACATGCCTTGCCAAACACTAAACTATAAGGTGACATTCCAATGGGTGTCTTAAACGCAGTACGGTAAGCCCATAAGGCATCAGTAAGCCTCGACGACCAGTCTTTCCTATTAGGATTAACTGTTTTCTCTAAAATACGCTTAATTTCCCTATTGGAGACCTCTACCTGACCACTAGTCTGTGGGTGATATGGGGTTGCTACTTTGTGGGTAATACCATATTGTTTCATTAAAAGTGCAAACGGTCTATTACAAAAGTGTGAACCTCCATCACTAATTATAGCTCGCGGCGTACCAAAACGTGTAAGTATGTTCTCTTTCAAAAACTGGACTACGACCCTGTGGTCATTTGTTTTACACGGAACCGCCTCAACCCACTTAGACACATAGTCTACAGCGACAAGTATGTAAAGATAACCTAAAGAATTAGGAAATGGACCCATAAAATCAATGCCCCACACATCAAAGACCTCAATCACTAAAATAGGGTTTAAAGGCATCATATTTCTACGGGAAATGGTTCCTAACCTCTGGCAACGCTCACAAGAAACACAATGACTATGGGAGTCTTTAAACAACGAAGGCCAGTAAAAACCACACTGCAATATCTTAGCAGCAGTCTTCTTAGCACTAAAATGACCCCCACATGCATGTTCATGACAAAAGGAGATAATACTGGACTGGTCACTCTCAGGTATACATCTCCTAATAACTGTCCTGGACAATACTTAAACAGATAAGGATCGTCCCAAAAGAAATGCTTAACCTCGGCTAAAAACCTAGAACGATCTTGCTTACCCCAATGTTGAGGCATTCGACCAGTAACAAGATAATTCACTATATTCGCATACCAAGGTGATTGGGAAACAGAGAACAATTGTTCATCAGGAAAGCTATCCCATATAGGAAGGGAATCATTAGGGGAACTAACAACTAGCCTAGACAAGTGGTCTGCTACTACATTTTCTAAGCACCCTTTTTGTCTCTAATGTCCGGAAAAATTCTTGTAACGAAAGGATCCACCTAATCAATCTAGGTTTGGTATCCTTTTTAGACAAAAGGTATTTCAAAGCAAAGATGATCGGTATAGATTACGATCTTAGAACCTAATAGGTAGGATCTAAACTTATCCAAGGCAAACACGATGACTAACAGTTCCTTCTCGGTAGTTGTATAGTTCATTTGGGCATCATTCAGAGTTTTGCTAGCATAGTAAATCACATGAAGTAATTTGTTTTCTCGCTGACCTAGCACAACACCTATAGCATAATCTGAAGCATCACACATAATTTCAAAGGGT
Organism: Papaver armeniacum; assembly: GCA_023531295.1. NCBI lineage: Eukaryota > Viridiplantae > Streptophyta > Magnoliopsida > Ranunculales > Papaveraceae > Papaver > Papaver armeniacum. The sequence goes on from JAJJWW010003904.1 coordinate 590,060, forward strand.
AGGTTCCAGTTAGGTGCCTGGACTACCGGGGTAGTAGTGAGTAAGTTCTTAAGCTTCTCAAAAGCCTCTAAACAAGCATCATCAAAGACAAACTTAACATCTTTTGCAAGCAAATTGCAAAGAGGTCTAGAAATCAAGCTAAAATCCTTAATGAATCGACGGTAAAAACCTGCATGCCCTAGGAATGACCATATCTTTTACGGTTTTTGGGACCTGTAAAGTCTTAATAAGGTCAATTTGGCTTTATCTACCTCTATACCCTTTGAAGAAACGATGTGCCCTAACACAATTCCTGATTTAACCGTAAAATGGCATTTTTCCCAATTAAGCACTAAATTCTTTTCCTTACACCTAGTCAACACTAATGTCAAATGATGCAAGCACTCATCAAAAGATGAACCAAACACTGAAAAATCATCCATAAAGACCTCTAGAAACCGTTCTACCATATCAGAAAATATGCTCATCATACAACGTTGAAAAGTTGCAGGGGCATTACATAGCCCGAAAGGCATGCGTCTATACGCAAAGGTACCAAAGGGACAGGTAAAAGTGGTTTTCTCTTGGTCTTCTGGGGCAATAACGATCTGATTATAACCGGAGTAGCCATCTAAGAAGCAATAATGACTATGTCCAGCTAATCTCTCTAGCATTTGGTCGATAAAAGGAAGGGGAAAGTGATCCTTCCTTGTGACCTTGTTCAATTTCCTATAGTCTATACAGACACGCCATCCCGTGGTCACTCGGGTTGGGATTAACTCATTATTATCATTCTGGACTACAGTGATACCTGATTTCTTGGGGACAACCTCGAACGGGCTGACCCATTTCTCGTCCGAAATTGGGTAGATAATACCCGCATCTAACAACTTAAGCACCTCTTTTCGAACTACCTCTTTCATGTTAGGGATCAGTCGACGTTGCATCTCCCTAGAAGGTTTGGAGTCTTCTTCTAAATGAATCTGATGCATACACACAATAGGACTTATACCCTTAATGTCTGCTATAGTCCACCCTAAAGCTTCCTTATTGTCTTGAAGTACTTTTACTAGCCTACTTTCCTGATCACTATCCAAATCGGAAGCTACAATCACAGGTAAAGTCTCAGATGGGCCTAAAAACACATACTTTAGAGTGTCGGGTAGTGGTTTTAGGTCCAACTTAGGAGGCTCTTCTAAAGAAGAATTAAGGTATTCTCAGAAACTGGTAATGGTTCGAACCTAGCTTTCCATCTATCAGTGTCTAACACAGGGGTAGAATCTAATAGAGTATTCACTTGTGCAATAGTGCTATCGTCATCAAAATCTAAACCAAAATGGGATAGACAACTTTCTAATGGGTCTTCAGACAAAATGTTTGGTAACGACTCCTGAACTAAGGCTTCTATCATGTTCACCTCTTCAACACATGTATCATCTAGCTCATAAGGTAGCTTACTGACATTAAAAATGTTCATCTCCATAGTCATATTACCAAAAGACAAATTCATCACACCATTTCGACAGTTAATGATCGCATTAGACGTAGCTAAAAATGGGCGACCTAATATCATAGGTATCCGGGTTCTCTCGGTCGGGGACGGGTTGGGTATCTAGGACCACGAAATCCTTTCGGATAAATAAACTTGTCGACCTCAATAAGAACATCCTCAATAAAACCTCGAGGAATTTTAATGACCTATCGCCTAACCGCAATGTCATCCGAGTAGGTTTCATTTCACCAAGTCCTAGTTGTAAGTACACATGGTACGGCAAAGAAGTTCACACTAGCTCCTAAGTCAAGTAAAGCTTTTTCTACCCGGTGTTTACCTATTGTACAAGCAATGGTAGGGGAACCCGGGTCTTTGTACTTTGGAGTTGTGGTGTTTCAATGATTGAACTTACATGACTAGCTAAAAAGGCTTTCTTATGGACGCTAAGTTTTCGCTTTCGCGTACACATATCCTTAAGGAACTTGGCATAAGCGAGGAATTTGCCTAATTGCATCTAATAAAGGAAGGTTTATGGTAACTTGCTTAAAAACCTCCAATATGTCATTAAAGTTCGATTCCTTCTTTGTTGGTACTAATAGTTGGGGAAACGGGGCTCTAGGCACGAGAATCGAGACCTCTCGGGAACAGTATTGACATCATCGTAAACTTTATCGGTCCCCTCATCTAGTGGTGGTCCCGAGGGGTGAGATCCCGAGGGATGAACTACAAAGTATGTTCACTATCGGGCATGGTTACTCGATTGTCTACTACTCTACCACTCCTAAGGGTTCTAATAGCATTCAACTGATTCGACGATTTTACACCTACTTCATGAACTCCTCTAGGGTTGGGTAGTGTTTGACTAGGAAACTTACCTCTTTCTCTCGAAGACTCATTTATCAGACCAACCCGGGTTTTTAGCTCGGAAATAGCCCGACTATTTTCTTGTCCTATCTCGTTACTAGCTTGTAGACTTTGTTCTACCGATAACCGAAATTTTGTAGTTCTTTGAGTTAACAAGTTGAGAGACTCCTCTAAGCTTAGGATTTTCTTATCTCGATCGATTCTCGAAACCGAATCGGGTCCCGAAGGATTCTTAGTATAGCCAAAACACCGGGGGAGCATTAGAATTACTAAACCGACCTTGATTCTCGGCCCTTAGACCACGAGAGGTTCGGATGGTTTGTCCAACCAGATTATAGGTTTCGAATATGGGTCAAACTTCCGACGGTTATCAAATCTAGTGTTATTATAGAGAGCATTAGCTTGCTCTTCATTATTCGGCCTTCCCAAAAAGGCTCCAATCTACCACTAGTGTGACCCACTTCTAAAGCTTCTAACCTTTTCGCTATAAAAAGCAATTTTAGCATCCGATTCATAGCCTCCTTCTACCCTATTAACGTTTCCTCCGCCTAGAAGAATTGTTTTCTAGGGTTCCCTATTATTTTCCCATTGTTGGGTCTTTTCGGCGATTTCATGCAAATATGTCATCGCCTCATCAATCTGTTTGGTTTTCAAACCCACTTTGTACACATAGATTCTACTGTGGTTGTAGTGGAATAATCTAAACCCTCATAAAGGATCTGAACTAACCTAACCTTTTCGAGACCATGATGAGGACATTGGGCTAATAGATCATTGAACCTTTCCAAATACCTATACAAGGATTCTCCCTCCGGTGAGAAAACGTGCGATTTGCGTCCTAATAGACGATGTTTTGTGCCTAGGGAAAAACTTGTTCAAAAAGGCAGATGTAAGTTGTTCATATGTTTCAATTGAACCAAGCCAAACTATATAGCCACGATTTGGCTTTATCTTTCAAGGAAAAAGGGAATAACTCGAGTTTCAAAGCATCATCATCAAGGTTTCTAATCTTTAGGGTACTACAAATTTCCTCAAAGTCCCTAACATGAAAATAGGGGTTTTCATTTCTTTCCTAAGAAGATTGGGAGCAGTTGTAAGGTCCCGAGGTTTAAGTTCATAAGTTGCTTCCATTTACCTAACCCGATACACGAGGGACGAGTAGCCCTAGTCGGGTTCAACAAGGCTTTCAAAGTTGCCATTTCGGCACTATAGGAATATTAGGGATTGTCTCTTAAGTAAAAGACGGACGTTCAGAATTGGACTCTTCAAAATCGGACTTTCTAAATTGAGGTAATCGAGACGCTTAGAACTACTAGGTTTCTCTTTAACAAATCTACCTATGGCGTCTCTTTTACGTTCAGGCATACAAAATAATTAGGAAGGGGATTCTATGCAATCACAAATCAAGGCCGACTAAACCAAATCAAACCTATTGATTTCTAGCAAACAAAAAGCATGATGGCTCCACTTAGATTATTTCTAGACCAGCTTCTAATCCTTCGAAAGGGAATTCGTTACAACTTAAGCAAACCCCTCTGGAATCAATCCAAGTCAAAGTAAGTTGAATAGAGGCGAGGGAAGCTCGGTGGAGCTTTGATACCCAAGGCCTCACCGGAATTACAATGCGGCAAATAGATCACGCATTCAACTCACGAAACCTTCATGAACTTCGAAGTGTGCTTAAAAGAGTAACCAATATTTTTCGAATAACTTTCCTATTAAGCTCGTTACCCTATCGGTCTTGTTCTAGTCAAAATTTTAAGGCTTAGGTTCATGTAGGTTACGTGTTCCTAAGGCGGGCAAGAAGAGAACGGTGATGAAATCCGAACCCTTATCTTGTATGGCCAGGCCTTGCCCTTTACTAGAAAATTAAAGCGTAGTATTCAAGTCCTCAAAGCATATATGCAAACGAAGGAGTCCAAGAACTCGCCGAAAGGGGATTCGCGAGTGTTCGGAATCTTACCTCCCGTTCCAGACGGGGGATGAATCGGTTTGTAGTCGACTCGGGCCACCGACTCCTATGTCGTTGTACGAACCCAAGGTGCGAGAGATAATATCGTAATTGTCCTCCTTCTCTCGCAAACAATTTATATTTAAAGTACCCTTAGTAGGGTAAAAATAAAAATAATGTCCAAAGTCCAAAAAGAAAAGAAAAATTACAAAAATAATAAACCCTAATACAATTTTTTTCTTTTCTAAAAATAAACAAACCCTAAAAACAAAATAACTAAAATAAAATGGTCTTCTTTTCCGTTCTTTTTGCTTTAATCTTTCGCTCCAAGCCTTTACGAAGTCACCAGACTCCTTGGCTCAATTTTCTTTATGATCCAGAACCTGTAGACAAAAGATAAATACCCAAAAACGTAAAAAAGAACAAAAATAATAAAAAAAACTAAAAACTAAAATAAAAAGAAAAACAAATCTAAAACCCTAAAAACAAGTCCGCGTCGGCGGCGCCAAAAATTGATAAGATTTTGAAAGTTGTTGTAAAGTGGTAAGAAAGATGTCGTTCCTCTCAGACTTGTGAAGGATTTTTAGACTTAAATTCAAAACAAAAATAGAAAACTCACTAAAAATTATAGAAAACTCTGACAAAGATGTTATCAATATTAAAAGAACACTGAGGCCAAGATTCCACTATTTTCCAAGTTCAAAGTGATTTAATCCAATATTTATATTCATGCAATTTTCTCGTTCAATTTGATTCTAAACTATTGCGACAAGTAGATTCTCAAAATAACAAGTGTAAATCCGAAGCATAGAACATCAAAAACCTAAGTCTAAGCATGCTCTATCAAAAGAAATCACAATTGCTTAACAAAAATCATTCAAACATTTTTCAATCAAGGCAAATAATCATATAATAATTGCAAATAAATAAATAAAATAGAATATACCACTTTTTGTTGGAAAAATAGCTTCCTCTATCGCCTCAAAGAATGGGGTTTAGCTCCTCATATTAACCACTTGCTCAAAATACATGTTTGTTGCTCCAAAGTTGATTAAAAAGAAGAGAAGGTATAAAACAGCCGTGTTTGTAATGATTATAATTGTTCTGTAACCATCATTACAAAGAACCCTAACACGTAATGTTGCGAACTCGATAAATCTGTTGGAAAAATTATTCGTAACTGTTACAAAGGTAATAAATTTGAAAGAAAAGGCCATGGGTTTTGCGGATTGCTATTTAGTCTTTGTTCTATGCTCTTCTTCAACCTCTCGCATGTATCTCTGCAACTTGGTTTTTTTGTGCTCTGTTATGCTCTGAACTTTCCCTAAAGTGTACGTACCACCTTTTGGAACTCCCAAAAGCTCTTATATAGCCACAGACCTCCGAACAATCGGTGAAACCTCCGGTTTATCTTCTCTTCCCTTTTTCAGCAAGTTACGGGAATGTTTCCCTTTTCCTCCTCTGTACGCGTCTTCTGAGTTACATCTAACGTACTAGAATCTCTCAAGGATATTATGGAATCGAGTATCAACCATTCTTCCCTTATCTGTACGTAAATACCGTGTATAGAACCAAGAAAATTCCGATAATAGTTCTTCCTTGTTTTATCCAAAGCCGGTGATATGCTCTTATTCTTTCGAATTTGACCGTCTTACACTCCCTGTTATGAAGGAACAGACTTATATGAATCATTAACCATGAATATCTCTTACAAAATATCACCCAAACCCGATCCAACATATCTTAGCAATCCCGTAAACTCCACACCTGTGACTTCTTCTTCCGGCTTATCCAGCCCAACTCAGTCGATCCAATCACACATACCATCCCTGTTAGGCTGTAGCAGGTCCAGCCCATAAGAAATACGCAGTTGAATCTCTCCAAATCTACCGAGAAATTCAAACCCAAATTTACTTCGCTGCTGCCATTGTTTCCCGCCATTTTCTGAATTTCAAATAATGAAGAAGGGTGGCCCCCTATCCAGAGTAGGGGTGTATTTAGCAGATGCCTTTGGGATTACCTGGGGGTGCCCCTTAGTAATTTGGGTACCCATTATCCAAAATGAGAGTCTGAATAGTAGGTGTCCTCCGGATACAACTTTTCGAGCCGATTTTTCCAAAAATGTTTATTGGCCAAAAATACCTACACACGCATAAAACACCATAATAAGTACAAAAATGAGCACTATCAATATAAAGAATCGAGACAAATTAGACACAAAAATGTGTCTATCAATTCACAAAACAAGTTCATGAATTTACTTCCTTAAAACACATGTAAAACATTGTTTCCTAGGATGAAATCCTCACCTCATACCCATACATAATCACAATAGCATTTAAACGATTATGTCGATGTCTTATCTACAGAGTTTAATGGTTAAGCAATAAACCTCGTATTTTATTCCTTAATACTATGTCTAACTAGAGTGTTTATGCTTCGCAGTTATGTTTCAATAAGCACGACTTGAAAGATACGTTAGGGAATAAACAGTTCAAGTCAAATATTACTAACCTCAAGTGGAAGGATGATGTTGTCGTTGTATCTTCTTACTTCTTCACTTCTTCAAGTCTTCGCAATACTTGTAATGTCTCATATCCTAATACTTTCAAGCTAACCTATACGAAGTTGACTCTAGTACATAATCAAGCTAACCTATACTTGTAATGATTCACCAAAATATGACAACCAAACTTGACATACCAACGCTTGGTGGGATCAACCGAGCAATGCTCTAACAGACTTTCGTCAAGAATATAAGATGAACTTGGTTAAAGCGAAAGCTTTCCAATATATATTTCGAGAAATATGTAAGCGAGTTAAACTCAGCTCGAAATATCGAATATGTATAATTGAAGTCTATATAGCTATACGACTTTTGTCTCAAATAGGAGATAGAGTAGATAGACTTTTGAGTGATAGATGAGTTCTAGTCTCCATATACCTTTTGTCGATGAAGTTCCACAAGCTGCCCTTAGTAGTTCTTCGTCTTCAATCGAAGAACGCCGTGATGTCTAATGCTCAACTACACTTTCTATCCTAATGCGAGACTTAGCTATAAGTAGACTAGAAATCAAGACTTACAGTTTTGGAAACTGAACTTGACAACAAGCTTGAGATAGCAACGCTTGCGAGTTCGACCGAGCAGTGCTCTAACACATTAGACAATGGTCAGAAGAGTCTCTAGGTAAATTGTAACACACAAATTAGGAAAGAGAACCTTAGCCGATCGGTTTATAAGACATCTATGAAGTCTTTCAAGAATATGGCTGGGGCCATGTTGCATGTTAGACCAAGTGAACCAAGGACCAGAAAAACCAGGGTCATGGATATTAAAAGAATTACAAAGGTTTCTAAAGTTATATAAATCATTATCATCAATCTCTAACCCGCCATTTTTATCTACAGTAACAAAGCATCAAAGTCTCCTACAAAGAAAATAGGTTCATTAAGGAGAGCAGAAGGAAGACTACATTAACTATCCAAAAGGATTGTCTAAGTTTACTATTTGATTCACCATAGATGAATTGGATATGACAAATCTTAGAGTATATGATATCACTAGTTGTCACATAGATGCCTCTAAGGCTGGAGGATAAAATGTTCAAATCAATTCCTTGTTTCCAGACCAAAACCATCCCTCCACTTCTACCAATGCGGGGCACATTGAAGGTGTTAGGGAAACCCATATTTCTTAGCTTCTAAGCAGCAGTATGATTCTTCATTTTAGTCTCAGATATGAAAACAATATCAGGGTTGATGTTATTAAATAAGATGACACAATTCTTTATTAGTAGAACTTTTTCCACGCATATTCTAACACAACATATTAACATTGTTAACATGGTGAATAGATTGAGAGTCAGCAAATAAATAATCAGAATCAATAGATGGGGATTGAAAGGAGTGGTTTACCTGATTGGTAGAAGTAGGAGCACTATTAAGATGAGCATTTTCATTGTTCCCACCCAATCGAGAACCTTTAGCACCATACAGGTCCAGACCAGCAACCCTATGAGAGGAATCATTTTGGGCATCACTAGTAGCCGATGAATTTCCAGTAAGTTCACTGTAATGCCCATAAGGGTTAACTAGATTATGGATATTGAAGGCATAATTGATTTAGTTGACGCGGGGGGTGGGGTGGGGGTGGAGATCCCATGTGACGGAACGGAAAATTACGCCTTTGGCGCGTTGCCCCGCAGGCTGTAACTTCCCAGATGCGCCATGATGAAGCTACGATCCGGACCTTAAAGCTAGGCAAATGCATGTCCATTTCCCTTGCAAGCATGCTCGTGGAGCATGATGCAGCTATTTAAGCTTCCACACCGTTCCAACTTACCCTTGTTCTGCAAAGGGTTTATTATGAAAATAAAAAATTTATTAATACGGCAAAAACGGCCTTTTGAGGCCCTAAACGATGGATTTTGGCTAAATTCTGGTGACCATGTGGATCGACATGTCTTGATATTTGGGCCGTTTCCCATAAAAATGGACTCCTCTTGAGCTAAATTACGACACTCGGGTTTTTAGCCTATGTCGAACACCTTGATAGGAAGTATGAGCATCTAGTGAATGGAATGAAACTTGCCTCATCAAGTTTGGCCACAATCATCTCTTGCATCGAGTTACCGATCCATATGATATGAGAGGCCAGAATGTCGTAATCATTTCCCAATTAGATGATATGAGCGACAAAGTGCTGGACCGACAATGCTGCAACTCATTACGGCTTCCCTACTCTAAAGGGATCAAGCACAGACCGTAGTTCATCCTGAAGGGACAGAAACTTAAGCAAACTCGTTTGCATGGCCGTGGCCAAGCAGTAATGGTAATGGCCTAGTCCGTATAGGTCGCCAGCCAAAATGCATCCAAGTGATGCATGTTCGGTCCGCAATATGGCATAACGATGCCTAAGCATCAAATGCCCTCTTCGCGAGAGCTCTACACAACTATAAATGAGCCTTAGGCATCATTTATACTCTTAAACTAAGCTATGAAGCTTACTTGGTGTATAGTCCGCATATGCACCTTCAACCAACTACCCCTCCCTATATATGTTTAAAAGACATTTTTACAACTTTGATTGGGGGAGAAAAAATCATTCATCAACTCCCCAGGCCGTGATGGCTGCACCTTACCACCCTGGCCAACAACGATGTACGACCGTGATGGTCGTACATTCACCTCTCGCTCACAAAGTCGGGCTAATATCCGGCCATGACGGCTGAACATTTCCTGAGCCATGTCTCGTGAAGGGCCGTGATGGTTGTACTTCCGTCTTTGGCCCATAGGCCACTCCATTGTCCAGCCGTGATGGCTGTACAATTCTAAGGCTATCTCACTTGGTGGATGGTCCGTATATGCACCTTCAACCAAGTACCCCTCCATATATATGTCTTAATGGAATTTCTACAAGTATGGAAAGGGGAGCATATTGCCATGAATTTCTGAATGACCGGCCGAGATAGCTGTTCACTGCCACTGCCAACCCGATGCCCAGCCATGTTGGATGTCTGCAGCCAGCCCAATGTCCAACCATGTTGGCTGTGCGCTGCCAACCCGATGTCCAGCCATGTTGGTTGTGTACTGCCAACCCGATGTCCAGCCATGTTGGGTGAACATTGTCAACGCATTGGCCAAGGGCCAATGTTC